>OX103950.1:3842084-5042084 GCA_944470405.2 Schistosoma mattheei
CACCAAACCAGTGAAATTGAAAGACACATCATTACATAAGTAGTAATTAAATGATTATCAATAATTATCGAGGTTTAAATTATTGACTTATTCAATAAATCAATCATGGATTGATTAAAGTTAGACATTAACACCGTTGGATGACGGTCCAGTCGTTTGGAGGTTAAGAGTTTGCACACGAAATCAGTAGGTTCTGGTTCGAATCTTGTTGGGCGGGATGGTGGACGTGCATTGCGAAGGAGTAACATACTAAGACGAAATGGCTGTCCAGTGCTTCCGGATTTTCCATATTGGTCTAGACTTAATTAGTTCATGAATTCAATTGATAAACCGACGAGTTCTTGAATACAACGGTGAATTAGCTCTTCTTCACATCAATAAATGAATTTGATCTAACTGATGTTATTAAGAGAAAATCCTTGTTTTCAGAATATTGTTTTTTAACTGATTTTATAGTAAATAAGCTAGATTTAACAATTTGCTTAGTAGAAATAAAAAACGGTCTTGTTTTATTTGAGTAGTAAACATTCGATACTTTTAGTCACCGGCATTCCAATTCTGTTCTAATTTATAAAAAAAACATCATTATTCAAAGATGGATAGTGGCTAGCAGTGGAATACAGTAAGGCGCATGTTTCGTCCTATTTAGGACTCGTTAACTAGATGTACCTGCATTTCAGAAATGATGCTTATTCTGGGACTTGAACTCAGTACCGTTCGCTTCAAACGTCATCACGTTTTGAAAAGAGACAAGTAAACAACATCAAGTGAATTTAAAACATCATTATTCAGTTTGAACAAAAGTATAAGAAATATTACTCGATTATTTGATAGATGATTAGTTAGTTAGTTACTGAAGTTAAAAGATTTACTGTCTATTATTATCATAAATCAATATTACAAGGTCAAGTGATTGATTTAGTAAACTGTTGAGTTAAAAATTTGAATTGGATTTTTAGTTATCTGTATTCATTTATATCCTACTTACTTACTTACTTACTTACGTCACTTGCTCCCAATGGAGCATAGGCCTCCGACTAGCATTCTCCAACCAACTCTGTCATGGGCCTTCTTTTTCAATTCTATCCACTTGTTGTTCATCCTTCTCATATTTGTTTCCATTTCTCAAAGCAATGTGTTCTTCGGTCTTTCTCTTTTCCTTTGGCCTTGAAGATTCCAAGTGAAGGCTTGTGTTGTGACGTAATTTGGTGCTTTCTTCAATGTATGTCCTATCCACTTCCACCGCTTCTTCCTGAATATCTTTAAATGCTGAAATAAAATTAGTCAGTAGAAAATTACATAATTTTCTTTAAAATGCAATACACACTTATTATTTGAATGGAAAAAGGACCTGAAATGTCTAGATATTATACAATGATTAAGCACTGTAAACTGGTTAGTTACCTTATATAGTTTCAGCTTGTTACTTATCACATTTAAAAATATACTGAGTGTTGGATGTGTTCATCTTTTCTTACGTAATATTATTGAGTTTGCACGTACTGATGATTGACAGATAGTGTTTTTTTAGAATGAAGGTTTGTGGAAATTTTAGTGATTTAATGATTGAATTCATGTATCAGTCTAAGCTACACAATCACTGAAAGCTTAGAAATACTGGACGGTTGTTTCGTTCTAGTATGAGAATCCTCAACAGTGTACATCTACAATCCCACACTCAGGAGTCGAATCCAGGAACTTTGGTCCCGTATGCGAACGCTTAACCTCCAGATCGCTGAGCCGTCATCCTACGGTGTTAATGTCTAACTTTAACCAATCCAAAAATTGCACCACTGTTCATTATTATTTTCAGCGAATAACTACTTCATAACAGACACCGTTTGACTCCACTGGTCACGTCTACTCACTGGAACTCCAAGAAACACATCTTGAAGCCAGTCACTAATGAGCCCATGCTGATTATTATCAGAACGTGGTGTTGTGTAGATTGTAGTAATATTTTTATTTATTCCAACTCGGATTACATCCAAATAAGCTGTTTATTATTTTATCCCTCATTCTCGCTTCGGGTATCCTAAATCTTTATTCCCTAAGTTGTTTTAAACTTTTGAAACATTAACTTTGTCTAGTATTTACAAATCAGATGGGAAATTTCAAATATATTAGGCAATTGAAGCTGTTTGTCTGGAATCCTGTAATAACTTATGTTTTATGTTAACTGGAACCTTGAGTGAAATGGTGTTGTTTGCATGGTTTACAATCATGTTACCTAGCATTAAAGTTTGTGATGTAACTGTCGGTCTATTCAGCTGTTAACTATCATGTACTAACCAAAACAAAACATAACTCTAGGGTTTTCTGTCATTTACCTCTAACAACCTAATATCTTGGTCTTGGTCCAACTGGGATTTGATTGATAGAATTCGATCAACCGTAAGGATTAGATACAGATTACCACAGTTAACTCACATTGATCACTTAAACTAATTTTTTACACATATTTGACGGATAAAAAGAAATCAATCAGTCTGATTGGTTAAATTACAAGATCCTGTTTTCCCACTAATCATGTGCAACTGTTGTCATCCTAGTTTTTACGTGAAGTTAATCATGATCAAAAGTGATTTTCCAGTAAGATTCCTGATATTAACACTGAGTTTGAATCTCCAAGCATTAATAGTTTGGAATCAGGGTTTTTCAACTCTTCTACCCGAACCATCCGTATCCATCAACTCGGTTAAAGCTTCGGACATTCTCTTTTCGTTCTCTTAGTTTTGTAAACAACACATATGGTACAAGAAGGTAGTAAATAGGACTTCCCCGTCAGTGGCTGTAGGCGCATGATCATATGAGAGCATTCGGAGACGGAGAGCTGACCCTCCTCACTCACGTTAGTACCAGGACATTTACGGGTGATTATACGTATTGTACTACTTAAAGAATTATGATTCAAATCAATAAAATCCTATCAATCCAAACAAAGAAACTACATAGTATGATTGATTGATCATTTATTTATGACCTAAGCTTTAAAAAAGTAAGCTGATTTCAACAAGTTGAATGTAATTATCAATATAAGGATATAGATGATTTGACAATTTATTATTACACAATGTCAATTATTCATCTATACAGTATCATTCTCTTCAATTAACCTTTCATTTCCCGTTTTTCTCATATTTTTTTTCATGATTACAATACTATTGTTCAAGTGTTTATGTATGTGTGAGTGTGTTATCTTTTAATTATTACAATAATTTTAGAGAACGGAAATGTACTACATCTGTAAACTATTAGATTCATATGAAATGACCTTAAACCAACTGTCCAGTTCAATTGTCTGCGTATATACTGATCAGATTACATATTAGTTACTGAGAGACAACGTAACAGAGAGAGGAAGAGAGTGTGTGTATGTGTGTGTGTGTGTGTGAAAGAGAGCATAGAAATAATAAACAAAATAGAAATAATGGAGAAGATTTGTAGCTCAGGTGGATGCTTTTGATGGAGTTTTGTTCTGTGGGTTGGATGGTTTGATCGTGGAGCATTCATTGTTCTTTTGAACGACATTATCAATACAAACTTCAGGTCGAAGTGAAGTATTCGAATTTCTTCACATGTGGCTCACAACTTGTCCTGTACACCTCGATGTTGATTAGTTCTTGTTAACATCAAACCTGTTATTGTTTTCTTCTTTGTTTTGGTTGTATCTCCCATTGGTTTTATTTTTGTTCCTATGTTTGTGCATAATTTTCCTGATTGAAAAATGATGGGCCCAAGGTCATCCAGAACCATTCAACATCGAGATTTCATCAAAGCGTAACAAATTTGAACATTTTTTTTATCCAAATAGGGTTTCGTGGAGATTTTAGTAATTTAAAAATTTAATCCATTAATCAAATGAAGCTAGACCATCACGGAAAAGCTGGAAACACTGGACTGCCGCTTCGTAATATTGAGGGATTCCTCAGCAGTGTGCACTTTCAAATGGATACATTATAATTATTGAAGTATAGTCAATCAGATGAAACTAAAAGTACATAATTAACATGACCACAACTGATAATTTGTTTAATGAAATTGATTTAAACAATTTGAAAGTGTTCCTATTTTTTAAAAATGAGCTTTCCAGTATTGATTTGGATTACTTGTGTTTGGTTTTTATCTTTGTACAAAAACAACAAGAAAGGATTAGTTGAAGTTAAACATTAAAACCGTTGGATGCTGGCTCAGTCGTCTAAAGGTTAGGCATTCACACGTGACATCGATTAGTCCTGAATTTGAATCCCACAAAGGGGATCACTGTCGTGCACTATTGAGGAGTCACATATTAGGAAGAAATAACTATCGAATACTTCCATATTTTTCATGGTGATCTAGTAATTTAGTTTTAAATTTGTAGAAAATGTTGATTAATTAGAAGAAACTTTTAAAAACAATCGAAAAGAACTAAGTGGGTGTTTCTCTATTTTTTGTTTTATTTTGTTCTGTGCTTTCATATGTCCACTTAGATACTCTTCTAGAAGTTGTTCACTTTTTCTTTGTAAATGATGAAAACGTATGAAATAGGTGAAATATGTCTAGTAGGGGAAGTCCGTATGGCTGTTTCTTTCTAGTTAGAACTCATCAGCTACATTTAATGTATTATTGAGTTGACTCTCAATCTAAAACTTGGATCTAGTAACTGGGATCCAAGTAAATTAAGCTAAAGAGTTTGAAATAGGATAAAAACGCATATCCTGAATTCTATTACGAATTATATTCTATTTTTGATTAAGATCATGAACCGATTGATGTTAGACCACCGTTGGAAACCTGGAAGCACTGGACGGCCGTTTCGTCCTATTGTGGGACTCCTCAACAGTGCACATTCACGGTCCCGCCTAAGGCTTAACCTACTGAACCCCTGAGCCGTCATCCAATGGTGTTAGTGTCTAACATCAACCAATCCACAAAATTTCGCAACCGTCTTCCACTGTACTGAGGTAGATACCTGTTTCTACCCGACATGAATTAGCTCCACTGGTCACGGCTTCTCACAAGAACTCCAAGAATTCCCTCACGAATTTAGTCATTAGTGAGAACATGTTAATTACAAGTATACGGGTTTTGAAGATTATTATGTTTTTGATTAAGATTTATTTATTCTACATCGAGATAATCGGCACAAGGGGTCTCAAACAAGATTTATTGAATTTCAGTTAGAAAGATCAACAAAAAATATCACTTAAGCCATTTTAAGTTAAAATTCAGTTTCAAAATTGAAAAGAGATAGTTTTCAACTATGACAACTATGAATAATGAATAAGGTCTATTAATGAGTATCCTATTGAGTTCGATCTAATTAATCCCTTCCCCCATATGTGATTAAAGAAAAAAACCAAACAAAGAATCGATTTTAAGAAAAGTTCAGTAACACAACTCTGTTTCTTATATATTTTCAACAAGCAATTTATAGAATGAATAAATATGTAACCAATCCGATAATATTAAGCATTGATTGAATAAAATGAATTAAATATGTCAAAGCTACCACTTAGCAACAGAATTAATCAATTTAGATAGATTGAACCCTATCTTGTACAACTATAAATTTCCACATTCTAACTCAACTCTATTCTACTCGCTTACTCTCACTCTTACTTACTTACTTACTTACTTACTTACTTACGTCACTCGCTCCCAATGGAGCATAGGCCACCGATTAGCACTCTTCAACCCATTCTATAATAGGTTTTTCTTTCTAAGTCTATCCGATTTTTGTTCATTCTTCTCATGTTTGTTTCCACAATCACTCTTATACTTGATAGTAATATTAACATTGTAGTATACTAACTACTTAACAATTAACTTGTGAATTACATGTGAATTATTCATTAAAGTTTTGCTTTGTTTTCATATTATTCATAATCTCAAATAGATATGGAACATTATTCAGATTCAAATTTATATCATCTATTTGACATTGAATAGACCAAAACTAATTAATTAACTGAATGGTCGCCTGTCTATTCATTGTCATGATCATGTGAATGTCAAACTCATTTATTTTACTATTTTGTTCCTTTTTCTTTCTTTTTTTTGGAGTATCTAAGTTAGTGGAATAGGAATTGAGGGTTACGGGGTGAGGTGGGATGGGATGGGATAGGGTGAAGGGGTATTGCGGGGGTCGTAGTAGGTTTGGAAATCCTAACCACGGTTATCGAACTAGGCACATTTTAATGCAAATGTAAACATAATAAATGAGTATGTCAATAATGATTAAATAATTTTCGAAATAAATCCGTATTGATATTCATAAAGTAGAAATATGTAGGTATATGTGTGTGTGTTTTTTTGTTTTACAAAAAAAACCGTGATTTTTTTAAAAATTGTATCTGAGTAAAATTTATCTGGTGATTAAACTATTGAATAAAATGTCAATGTAAAATGTTTATACAGTTTCCAAGCAAAATACAAAAAATGATGTGTTTTTGCTTCTGATAGATAAGTGTACAAATATAAATATAAGTTGAAAGGATTTTTTTGAACAAACTAATTTTATATATTTTTATTTTTGCTCATATTTATATACGAAACACAACTTTTGTGATTCAATACTACTGACAAACTATTTCAGTAGCTAAGTGTTATAGATAAAATATTATTGTGAATTATTATTCGATAATCATGTTTATAATGTTTTATTCTACTGTGGGACTCCCCAGAAGTGCACATCCACGATCTCGCCTTACGAGATTCGAACTCAGGTCATATGAGTCTTGAATGTAAGCGTTTAATCTCTAGACCACTGATTAAGTATCCATCGCAAGGCGGGATCGTGAATGCGTACTACTGAAGACTAACGTAATAGGACGAAACGGCTGTCAAACAGTGCTTCCACGTTTTCTATGGTGATCCAGCTTCATTTGTCTTATTATCTCAGCTGTTAAAATTAGATATTTTTTGTCAGTTTTATCTGCTTGTATTAACTATTTATAATTAATATACTACAAGTAAATACTGACTGATTGACAAATGCGTGATTTTAGATACACTATCAGGAAACCGACGTCAAGTAAAATTGCCCACTGACTAACTATGAATGATTCGAAAATTTTTCCATGATGATACTTGCAATAATGTGAATAGCTTATATCTCTTTATTCTTGTCCTTTTTTTTCTTTTTCTACATTACAATAAAATCATAGTATGACATAACTGACCTTGACTACTATCAAAATACTAAACACAACCGTGAGCATGATTTAGCATTATAAGAAATTGGAAGCAGTTAGTCGAATACGTACTTCACTCACTTCTCAATTAAGTTCATCCAATAAACTGTATTAAATAGCCCTTATTTTAAGTCTCTTTATCATAGCAAACAAATGTATTTCGATAAAATTGTAAAAGGGTATCAAGGTATCGATTGAAAAGGATAACCTGAATACAAAGACTGATGAATGTATTGCTGAAAACCTTCATTATCTAATCTTTATCTTATTATGGTTTATAGAATATGGTAAACTTTGAATAAAAATATGATGTACAGATATAGATCTAGGTCACAATGGCGTAGGCGTGTACACTCCCTGTCTTCCTTTCAACTATGAGATTAAAATCACTTCATATGTTTCTACGAACTAATTCTTCCTTCCTGTACTATTTCCTTATATGGAATCATTCTTTTATATATTACCACTATTGACTTAACTACTTCTATGAATCCGGTGTTCGTCTTGTTGTGTTAATGAGTGAGGTATGGCACCTTGAACCGATTCATATATGTGCCTGGTCCTACGTAGTAACTCACTGACTGACTGACTGTAGTTTTATGTTAGCATGGACCACTTTGGGATAGTGAACAAATGACCTTTTATTGAATGCGCTATAAGCAATTCAGCATTTTGGGTAAGTGAATGTGTTCTATTAAGGTTGATGGGTTGGAATATTCTACTAGTCAACGTCTCAAGAGGAATATACATACCTGTGATTTTTGTACCTATCAGTTTGGTTTGTCAATGAAAGTTTAACATTGATCACTCAGTAATTTCACGTTCATAGCTGATTTGGTAAATGTATAGTGAATGTGTGTATCTGTATTGGACATTATGAAATGTAACACATTAGTTACTCTATCAAAATCTATGGAATGGTAAATAATAAAATATCTATGCTAATCAACTTTGCATATATATTTTTGTGACTTACCTAGTCAATATAACACAGAAACAAGAAGCTGAATACGAACAGTATTGAAGAAGGGTATGTTTTATTCATAAAGTTTACCAAATAGACAGAATAAAAAGATGAACATAGTGTGCCCTTCGACTAATGTTAATAAAAAGGTCAGACTAGTTCACAAAATTGTTTGTATCAATTTATCACAATAATTCAAAATGTACTTACTTAGTTACACTTGTTACCATTGGTAGAGGAGTATGGGCCGCTCACCAGAACTCTATATCCAACTTTGTCCTGAATAGACCTTTCCAGTTGTTTCCAACTACTTCCAATTCCTGACACAGTGTGTACTTTGATCTTCCACTTTTCCTCTCCCCTTTTGGATTCCAAGTTAGGGCTTGTCTCGTGATGCAGTTTGACGATTTCTGCAGTGTATGTCCTATCCACTTTCCTGATTTCTTCCTCAGTTGGCAAAAGCCAAACGAGCTTTCTGAATCCATGTAGAAATTTCGTCAAATACCAACCCATTAGGGCTGATCAGACTTCCAAGTGAAGTTGTCGATGCGTTCGACAACTTGCAAAGCAAAGACATGGATGATAATAGTCTAACAAAATTCATTTATGTATCATTATCTCTACTTGTACAATACTCCTAAATTTCATTAACTTAACCAATTTAACATAGACACATTCACTTTCATAAAGAAAGAACCCCAAATATTTGATTAGATGTTAATGACAAACCGTAGCGCAATTTAATATTCCTGTTTCATCCTGTTTGCAATTCTTTCGATAGATGTATCTGTACCTCTATATCAATGTTCTACACTGGGACTGGAATAGAGGCATTCCGTACAACACACAAATATGCTTAAACAAAACTATATAAATTACAATCTTTAACACTAACAACCGATCTAAACTAAAAAATCATAGAAAACTTGGAAGCACTGGATGATTGTTTCGTTTTAGCATAAGACTCTTCAGTATCCAAGATCTCATATGCAGGATTCGAACCTAGGACCTTCGGTCATACGAGCAAACAATGCTAATGTCTAATCCATGATCATGCTCCCAACCCTTTATCCAATGCCTGAGATGAATGTCTATCTCACACTTGATATAGATTAGACTTCACTAATCACAACTTCTTCCTTGAACTCCAAGAGTTACATTTTTGGATCTAGTCACTAGTCAGCACATGATGAATACCTTGAAAAAAGTACATCTTATTTCCAGTATGTTGATCTAATTGGTTTTTATCTAAGGTCGTGGATGCGTACTGCTGAGGAGTCCAACAATAGGACGAAACGACCATCTAAGTGCTTCCAAGTTTTCCATGATGGTCTAGCTTCAACTGACTTTTGATCATAACCATTGAAATTACTATTATATCCACAAAACCCATCTAATATCAAATATATATATATATACATATATAGATAAGTGAATTTGTTGACAGTAACATACATGATAGATTCTGTTGTTTTCTTTTCTATGCAATAAATCATTAGAATTATCATTCATATTGTGAACTGATGCATAAATGACAATGAAGAATATCCTTGTTAATTGAATCACTTGCATAACAATTGGTCATCATGGATAATGATTAGAAAAACAATTTGATAACAATGTAACAGTAATATATATATGAAGTTAAAGTAACATTTCATTATTCGTTGTAATATATAGAGAGAGGGATAGGGTATCACATGAATATGTCATTCGTTATTTGATGAAGTTAATAGAATGTAACATTTATTGTAAAAAAGAAGAACCATATGATCATATTTCTTATATGAAAGAGAATATCACAAGGTGTTTTATGGATATAATAGTAATTTTAATGGTTGAGATCATGAGTCGATTGAAGCGTTCGAGCGCGAGATTGGCAGATCCTAGATTTGAATCTCAGGAAGCTGGATCGTGAATGCACACTGCTGAAGAGTCCAACAATAGGACGAAACGGCTGTACAGTGAAAGAGAATACTTGAAAATTAGACTTATCGTATTATTCTATTTCTCTGAAAGCATATGATTTAGGTTAGCAATGATTGGTAACTTAGTGGTTAAAATGTTTGATGTTGAGTCATTGGATTCATTCATTTAGGCTTGAGGAACTCGATGATATTATTAACCTTCATACATCTAAATGTAGCTCGTACCTAAGTACTTGGTGAATGAGCTAATTATTACTCACATTGTTATCACTTGATTGTTTGTCGGTTGTCGAATTAAAATCACCTCTTGAAGTAAGGTTTAAAACTTAGTTTTGTATTTACAATTGATTGATCACTGAGTGGTGATCAATGACAGGTATGTCAGGTCCTTCTTGGTGTAAATCGAATCCTATCGACCAAGTTGCAATGTAGTCATCAATCTGGGTGACTTGACATAGAGTACACTATGTTCCCTCAAGATTACAGGTACACCTTGCTGACGAGTGCCAAGTAGCACGAAACGTAGATCCAAGGTTTTCTGTTGAATACCTTCAACCACCATCGTACTTAGTTTGGTGTTCATTTATTTATCACGTAAAAATTGATCAGATCTTAACAATCCGTTTGGTGTAAATAGCTTTTCACACTGAATAATCGTTAAGTAATAATATATATTGTGTTTCTCTAGTCCCCAATAGTTTCAGTGAATTTAGCCAACCAAGTTTAAATATGACAACTAGTTTAATTGATGTAATACAATGGAGATTGATGATTGTTTATAGGTGTTGGCTAAGAAGTCTCGCATCTTGATTTTATTCACATCTGTCATACTCATGAATATCAACTAACATATAACGATCTATAGATTTTGATGAAATGAGTTTCATCATCAGTTACCTTCTGATTGACTGAACTCTAAAAAAACTAAATTACTTCTGGATGAAAATCTTCGTTTTGAAAGTACAATGTGTTTCTGTATATGAATATAGAAGTCAGGTGGATAATATCACATGGGTAAATGTAACCATCCTACTTGTATGACATCAAATTATCATATCACACTCCAGAGAATAATAATAAAGTTAATAGTTATCATCAACTGTCCTCTATAGAAATATGACAGATCGTAATCACGAACTCTTAACCTCTAGACCACTGAGCCAGCCTTCATTGGTCTCGTTCAATTGACCACTGGATGCCAGTTCAGTTGTCTAGAGGTTGAGCGTTCACGTACGAGGTTGAAGGTCCTGGTTTCGTATCCCTCATGCAGGATAATAGACGCGAACTACTGAGGAGTCTTATACTAGGACGAAACGGCCGTCAAAAAGTGCTCCCAGTGTTTTCATGGTAATCTAGCCTAAATCGACTCATGAATTTAACTATCAAAATTACTACAACCTACACAAAAACCCCATTCCGATGGGTTTTTTGATAGATTTATCACTCTTTAATTTGAATGTTTGTTGGTGATATGATGGAAAGAAAAGTCAACTTTTCGATTGATTTACTCATTATGAGTTTTGTTCAAGAATACTTCCGTTTTTGATTCAATGGAATGATTATTCAATGTAGTATTCGTTTTTCTTTTGTCGTATGATATTTTATGTTGTATAATATGTGAGATATTCTTGTATTCCATTGACATGAACTATACTCAGTCTGTGATTTGTTATAACTCTAAGTATGTTTCATATATGTGATCTCATCCTTATTATGAATCAAAATGGGTGTGTACAATCAATATATAAATGAGTGTATTTTCGACTTTTGTCGTTGTTGTCGTCGTCATAGTGTCTTGGGGTTAATAAATCATCACTTATACCAGTTGTGGGAATTGCAGAGGTCCCTCGATCCGAGTATGAGTAATAAGCGTTTCCAACATAACAATCAGCGACGACCAGATACATAAAGTAGCATTAAACAGAGCCAAGACAAGAAGCATTCAAACGACAAGTTATGACAGTCAGATAGCGAAAAGGAAACAATAATCTTGTCCTACTGTATGGCATTATGTAATTATGTTCTGTCTTTATATATTCTAGAGATTTGGTCATTTGCTTTTTTCTATTTTTAGATTTTATTAGGGGAGATTTAGTTGATAATCAATGACGTTGAATATCAGCATAGATCTTTGAAATTATACACCTCAGATACCATTGATTGAACGTACAAACCTATTCAAATATTTCACATTCTTATTCCTTTTATTTGTGGTGGTGGTTGTTATCGTTGTTAATACAAATAGATATAATCCAACTGTAATCTCTTTTGTCATCAGTTAAATTAAGTCTATTTGTTGATTGTTACATAACTTTATGTATGAAATCGGGAAAATTTCTTTTCACCTACAGTGCTGCTTTTCTCTTTATCTTACACTGATACATATTATTCAGTACAGATGAATCTGTTCTACCTGACAACTGTAAGACTGAATTAATGTGTATAACCCCTCATATATATACATAGGTTATCAAGAGAGATTTACGTATATAAGTACTTACTTATTTGTAATGTATAAAAGTGATTAAAGTTGAATTTTGTGTTCTTAAGTGAAATATATGCAAAATATCCTTAATAGAGATCATGAACCGATCAATGTAAGACCACCATTGAAACACTGGATAACCATTTCGTACTAGTATGGGACTCGTCATCAGCGCTCATTCACAATCTCGTACGAAGGACTCGAACTCAGGAGCTTTGATCTCACGCGCGAACACTGCTTCACAACTGACAGGTTTAATCTCCACTGGTCACGGCTTCTGCAATCTACATAACCCTGTACTAATATACTTAATACTGTGATTGAATTATTGCTATTAAGAATAAATTCTAAGACATATTATTCATTCCCTATTGTATATGAAGAAATACTCAGCGAACTAGGTGATTTAAGATGTGAGTTTACCACAATGAAATGACACTATTTAATGGACGATAACAGTCACTAAGGAATTATTATCTTCCAAGTGGGAATTTATCTATCGGTATTGATGAAACTGTGTTATATTGTATCCCTTGTAGTTGAGTTAAACTTATCATTATGTAATCACTCGTCTCAAACTATTTGAATTATAAAGTGTCTAAAATGACTTGAATAATTTCTCTTAAAATCCTAGTGACATCTATGTAATATAGTTGAATTCGTGAGTCATTTGAAGCTGGACTACTATGGAAAACCTGAAGGCAATGAACGGTCGTTTCGTCCCACTGTGAGACTTCTCAACAGTTGCGCATCCATGATCTCGCCTCACGAGACTCGAACCCAGGAACTATTAGTTTAGCGCGCGAACGCTTAACCACTAGACCATTGAGTCGGCATCCAACGGTGTTCATGTCTTACTTCCATTAATCCATGAAATTGAGCCACCGTTCACCACTGTCTTCAGTGAATCCTACCTCAAAATAGACCCGGTTGAACTCCAATAGTCACTGCTTCTCACTAGAATTCCAGGCAATACCTCTTAAAACTAGTCATTAGTGATGTAGAATTAATACCATTTCATCTATAAAACCACTAAAATTTTCACAAAATGCCTTCTGATTATGATCTGTGTAATAATCAGATAAACCTATAATAAATATTTTATGCATTATCATTCATATCTTAGCAAATAAAGTACAAATGTAACTAAGACCATACTAGAACAACATTGAGAGTTAACATAATATCTTAACATTGAAAACGTGACAAAATCTCTGAATGCACTTTAATGTATCTATTAATAATCAATATTAAAATATATTGAAAATACTTCACAACTTAGCTGTATTCTTTTAATGTTATTGAGTTGAATGAGCTAGATAATAAGTATAACGGTTGAAAGTTTCATCATCATCAACATCATCATCATCATCATCATCCGAATCATCATCATCATCATCATCATCCAAATCATCATCATCATCATCATCATCATCATCATCATCATCATCATCATCATCATCATCATCATCATCATCATCATCATCATCATCATCATCATCATCATCATCATCATCATCATCATCATCATCATCATCATCATCATCCAAATCATCATCATCATCATCATCATCATCATCATCATCATCATCATCATCATCATCATCATCATCATCATCATCATCATCATCATCATCATCATCATCATCATCATCATCATCATCATCATCATCATCATCATCATCATCATCATCATCATCATCATCATCATCATCATCATCATCATCATCATCATCATCATCATCATCATCATCATCATCATCATCATCATCATCATCATCATCATCATCATCATCATTGCTTAATTCATATAGAAACAATCTCTTCATCTAATCCAATAAGTATATTATGTCATTAAATTGATTTGAACATTCAGAAGAGGAAAAAGGAACAGTATCCACCCTTCAAATTACATTTTATTCTTCATTCTTTTATAGATTTACATATATGGATATTATCAGATTATAACTAATCAATTGATTATCTCTTTTATCTTATTTCTTTCTCTTGTATATTTTTCTAAAATCCATTTTCTTTGAAAAAGAAAATGACGAGAAAATTCAACTAAAAATATTGACTGTGATAGCAACAACAAAAATCTCCTCTCATAAATTCAATTTCTTTATTATTATTATAATATATTTGAACACATAAATATTGTAACAAAGGGGCACCAAACAGGTATGCGCCACATAAGTCACTCGAGTTTTGTAAGAGCTGGGATACTGTCCAGGTGCCCAAAACGAAGTAGGTGGTTTTCTGAGGGGGCCACACCTGGAGCCTCCGACCGAAAGCTCTGGTCCACAAGCCAGTGAAGAAAGGTAAGGAGATGCATTCACATGATAGCCGATGACACTATTTGTTGCTTTAGGATCCTGGATCCCATGTGCTCGAATGGTTTGAAATCAGGGTTTTATAACTCCCTCAGTTGAATCCTCCATATCCATGAACTCGGTTAAAGCGCGATTATCTTGACATTATGTAACTATCATTTATTAACAAGATATTATGTAAACTAAGATTCTCGTATATACAAAGATGGATAGTGACTAGCAGTGGAATCTAGGACGCGCATCACTTGGTCCTATTTGGAACTCATCAGCTGGATGTACCTGCATCACAGAGTTAATGTTCACTCTGAGACTGGAACTCAGTATCTTTCACTTCGAACGCCATTACATTATCGACTTAGCTACTAAATTTAGTATATATGCATATATGTCAATAAGCGACTGATCAACTGCAGTCTTCTAAACATCAATGGAATGATTCAAACAAATAACATCATATGAATTTAAGATCCTCTTAGTTATCTGTTGATGACAAGAATATGTTTAAATCTATTCACAAGATTATAAAATAAATATAAATGAAGTGTATTACATGGAAACAAAACAATTGTCAAATCCTTTTTCCTCGTCTCTCTCTCCGTCTCTCTCTCTCTCTCTCCTTGACAACTACAGATATAATCAGTCGCCATATTCTTCTTTCTTTCTTTCTCTCTCTCGAAAATGATGTACTCCAACAGATTCATTTATACTTCAATTATAACATTACCATGAAGGTAATGTATTTATTCAAAACACAATAACAAATAGAACATTGTCATTGTAGTTATTCTAGATAATTTCCTATTATTCGTATTCAGAATTGTTCTTTTCATGTTTTATATATACCAAGAATAGATTACCATGATTTAATAGTTATTTTTAGTATGATTGTCGCTGAATTCATTCATTCTTATTAAGTACAGATCTAAATATTTAAAACGGGAAGTTGCAAACTTCAATGAATAGATAGCAACTCACTGACGACAATGGTGGAAATGTCGCTCAATTTCGTGGATTAGATGAAGTTAGACATTAACACCATTAGATGACGGCTGACTCAGTAGTCTAGTGGTTAAGCGCTCACGCGCGAGACTGATGAAACCTGAGTTTGGATCTTTCGACGATCATGGATGTGCACTGTTGAGGAGTCCCACAATAGGACGAAATGGCCGTCCAGTGCTTCCATGTTTTCCAGGCTGATCTAACTTCAATTGACTCATGATTTCAACCACTGAGATTATCAAATAGCACAATACCTTGGTCAATCAGGGCTTTCTGCTGACCATCTTTATAAATTTCAATACTGCACATGAAGTCGAAAATCGCAAAATCTATTAGTGAAAAATGAATCATGGAACACTGAATACCAATCAGTGATCAATTAATTGCGGATAAATCAGTCTTACAGGAAGATAATTGTGACATATATAGCACAATTATAGCGTCCAATATTGTAAAACTAAGTGATACCGGTTTCGAGCTAACAAGGAGAATCAATTACCTTAAAATTACAACCACCATTTACAAACAAACCCTAACTAGTATTCAATCTAATACAAGCAGGATTTATCTTTATCCACCTCCAACCACTTAAAATCTCCGCCTACTTCAATCCGTATTGAATTATTCTAACAATTGTTTACATTACAACTTGATCAATTGTATCTGATCCACTCTAATAGACATTAAATCCATAGTTACTACTCACTAATCGATCAGTGATAAACATTCATTCTACTTACAACATTATGAAATGATAAATGAACATGAATGTTTATATACCATGTTAGAAGTATAATATTAATTTAATCTTTAATTATATGATTACATAATGATTACCTAATTCGTAACAGATGTTGACTAGAATTGTAATGTATCATATACATATTGAATAAAACTTTTATTATATATCAGAAGGAGTTTTATGGATATGATAGTAATTTCAATGGTTAAGATCATGAATTAGTTGAAGCTAGAGCACCATAGAAAAACTGGAAGCACTAGAAGGTCGTTTCGTTTTATTGTGGGATTCTTCAGTAGTGAGCATCCACGAACCCGCTCGAGGGAAGCCGTGACCAGTGGAGCTAATCCATGTCGGGTAGAGATAAGTATCTCTACGTCAGTACAATGGAAGATAGTTGCGCAGTTTCGTGGATTGGTTAAGATAAGACATTAAGACCACTGGATGCCGGCTGGCTCAGTGGTCCAGTTGCGTTAAGCATCCGTGCGCGAGACTGAAGGCCCTGGGTTCGAATCCCGCGAGCGGGATCGTGGATGCGCACTGTTGAGGAGTCCGACAATAAGAAGAGATAGCCATTTAGTGCTTCCAGGATTTTTCTTGGTGGTCTAGCTTCAATTGATTCGTGATCTCAACTATTAAAAAACTTCCTCTGGAAATATTTATTGTTCAATATGACGATTTTCATAGAGTTCCACACAGCATCCATCTTGAAAACATCATCGATATGAAAATAGAGCATAAAGGCGCAATATCTGTGACTTGTTCAATGGTTTGAAAATTTTGGCAATCATTTGCTTTTTAGAGAATTTTTAAGGCTAATCACAGAAAACTGAGGTTTAAGGATCATCTGCCTTTGTCTATGAATCATCTCAATCACACTCAACTAGTTAAGAGAATATGCACACAATGAATAAATCGGTGGTTAACTGAAACTATCAGTTTAGGGAATAATGTGAAAATGTTTGAAGTTGTAGCTGCTAGAATAGAATTTCGCTGTAAATATCAACACTATGATACAGAGACATCCACGTAATTAGTCATGAATAGAACAAAGCGCGCTTCGTATATAAAACTTAAATATATTATTGAATGTTTGTTTCGCACTAATATCAGACTCCTTAGCATTGCCCATCCACAATCATGTACGTGAGACTCGAACCCAGAACCGATGCTGTCACGCAAACGTTTAAATATACCAAGAAAATATGTATAGTTTGGAAAGATTTCGTAAACCATAGATTAGTATTTATTTGCAAAACTAGTGTTGCTGTATTGTTTGAAGTGAAATGTTTTATTGCATAACCTCCATTGTCATTCTGGATAGCATTCTTAGAGCTATCTTCATATAGGACTGACTTAACTAATTTACAAGCTTATTATATCAATTCGTTTGTAGCCAGCAGTCTGTGTAAAATTTGTCATCTTCACTTGTTTTGCTATTCAAATCGATTATCTTTTTACTTTGATTTCTGATCATACAGTAGATCAAACCTTCTCTTATGGGTATACAAGACTGATCAAAATCAATGTGTATGCAGATTGTTGATTGATCTGAAAACTATATTTCTAGAAATACTCCAACTGATATAGAATTGTCTTGATCCATAAATTTGTGGTGTTCCAATCCATTTCAATTCTGTAGTTATCTAACTGCATTGATTTTGATGATAATAAAGTACAAAACGATCACCTCAAATTAGTATGCTACTACCTATGGATGTCCATTCGACAGCCTTGGTTCTCTCAAGCGCGCTATTTTCTTTGTTCATACTTTTCTAATTAATCACAGTATTTGACAAAAATGATCTTAAATAATTTATCCTTTTTAATTCAATTTAAAATGATTTGGTTTATCCTGTTATTGATATTTTTGACTCAAATACAGTGGTCTAGAAGTTAAGCGCTCGAGTGCAAGGCCTATAGTTCTTGGATTCGAATCCAGTGGCCGATATTTCAGATGTGTACTAGTGAGGAGTTCCATACTAGAACGAGACGGTTGTCAATATCTTTCAGGTTTTCAATAATGGTGGTCTAGCTTTAATTGACTCATGAATTCATTTATGAAATTCGATACATATACATCCAACTGACGAGTTCCAAATGAGACGAAACACAGAGATTACATCTATCCTGCATCATTATATCCTTTAGTTTTAACGTTGCAGTTAATTAACCATGAAAATCCCTATGTTCAGTTTAATTATTTCAGTAATAAAATAGTTCATTAAAAATAAGTCGTTACTAACGTTTTTTCCTGACCGACAAGAAAGAAATCTTGAATATTTATCCTGTCTACTTATAAATAACCTAACTATATGATGCACATATAGTTGAATAAAGAATGAAATTTGTGTATATTTGTAACGTCATGAAGTTTATCATACTATACATATATGTATTTATATAGTGTATACTACTTATGTTGCCAGATATAAGTAGTATATAACATCAATCAGAAGTGGAATGCCTGGTAGTAAAGGACTGAGATGATATAACTGAAGAGAATAGAAAGGGAAACAATAATCAGTTTAAATATACCTGAGTGTTCATTCATAACATGTATAGTTATATTGTAGTGAACTAGAATATAAGTGGGGACAATCAGATGTATATGAGTATAAAATTACAGAATATCTACACCAATCATTCTCTATTCTCATCATCTTTTCTTCGATCTTCTTAACCTTTTGTTGTCAGGTATTCCATTTCAATTGATGACACATACTACTTAAATCTATCGAAATCAGTAGCACACACCACAATATATATATTAGTTGAATTCATGAGTCAATTGAGACCATCTTGAAAAATCTAGAAACCCTGGACGGTCGTTTCGTCATAGTATGGGACTCCTCAGTTGTTCGCATCCAAGATCCCGCCCCGCTGGATCCATACCCAGGACCCATCAGTCCCGCGCGCAAACACTTAACCTATAGACTACTGAGAAACCATCGGTGTTAATGTCTAACTACATTTCGTCTTATTCTGCTTTTTATTCTCAGTTAAGAAACGGGTATGATGAGACCTTATAATAAAATCACTCAGTTTACTGGATTGAACATCATAAAGCTTCCTAACTCTACGATTTCTAGTTTGATATTCCGGAATTTTCCCTTTCACATTCGACTTATTTATCTGAAACAAAATGTTTTCCATGACCGCATTCTCCATCCAACTCTGTACTGGGCAATCATTTCCTATTATTTCCAGTTGCTATTCATTCTTTTGACGTCTACCTCGAATTCTAGACGTAGTGTATTCTTTAGTCCTGCTCTTTTGCTTTTCATTTTGGGACTCCAAGTTAAGGCTTGCCTCGTGATATAGTCCGATCGTCTCCACAATAAATGTTCTATCCACCTCTATCGTGTTTACTAAAGTTCCACTTCAGTTAAAAGCTGGTTTGCTCTCTTCCATAATGGGCTACTGCAAATGGTATCCGGTCATGCGAAATAAAATGAATTCATATTATCCTGCCTAAATATTTGTTTAAGCTCACTTGGAGATAATAAAAAGAACTAGGTATATAGAGTATATAAATCTTTTCTAGTGGTTTTTTAAAAGTCCTTTCATCGATATCTAAGATCACAATTGATCAGTCTCTTCCTAGTATATTTACATCTTGTTCAGATTGACTTATTTACTATATATTGTCCTTTTATTACCAATAATGACAATATACGTAAAAATGGATGGTGACTATCAGCAGAATTCCGAATATGCGTCTTATCAATATTTAAAACTTGTCAGCTGAACATACCTGCACCTCAGAGTTGATATTTACTACGGGACTTAAGTGAACAACACTGTATTCAAATCCTGTAATGAACATTAACTAATAGAATATAGGTACATCCATCTGACAAGTTCCAAATAGGATAAAACACATATCCTGGATTACATTTCTAACCATCATTTATTTTTCTTCATCATGTTCGTGACTTAAGGTAATATCGAAATAATCCAAACAGGATGTATATATGACAATAAAAGACTAACCAATTGTAGTTCTAACATATCAATGCAACGATTCAAACAAACAATACATAAATGACATTAGTTTTATTCAATATTAAAACATGATATTCTCAGTATACAATATTTATCAGTAGTATATATATGCGTGATTTAAATAAATAAAATAAAACGAAATTTTAATAATACTACAATGAGTATTGATATAAAAACACCCCCCCTACAAGTTCTCAGTTTGTCAAACTTAAAATAAAACTTCATACTGAATTCTTTGTAAGTAAATCTTCATATTGACGAATGGATGAATGAATGATTGTTCATTGAGATCAAGAATCGATTGAAGTGTTAGACCACCATTGAAAACCTGGAAGCATTGGATGGTTGTTTCGTCTTATCGCAGGACTCCTCAGCAGTACACATCCATGATCTCACTCATGGAATTCGAACCCAGAGACTTCAGTATCCTAACACTAAGTAACAATCTTCGTCAAGACGATATGAATTGTGTCAAATTAAACGAAACTAAGATGAGTAGTTTATTCCTGACCTCTTTGATCTGCCCGGTGATACTATTATTTATGGAAGAAGTTTTAGCGACGCTAAAGTGACCGTGTGTCTGCCTAATAAGTAGAACCAGATAAGGTTTTGTAATAACGATTTACAGTTGGTGATAAAGGTTAAGAACTAGATTGAAGTTTTTCCCCACGAATTGAATATCAGCTATAATGCTAAAACTCTCTTTAACCAAATGGCTGGATGAATTTCGAGCTAAATTCCAACACCTATTATCTTAAACCTGATTGGTTCCTCCATAACGTATAGTCTCACGAAACTAGCCCATAATAATTTAGCTGATATTTGGGTAAATTTGATTATGCAACCAAAGTGTAACTAAAAAGATGAATAGTGGCTAGAAGTGGAATTCAGGACGCCTGTTTCGTCTTATTTGAACTCGTCAGCTGGATATTCATTGTGTGACACGAACCCAGTACCATTTACTTCAAACGCCATCGCGTTATCCACTTAGCTACTGAGTCCTGATAGCCACTAGTGTGTGCAATGAGGTGAAGAATAAATCAGATCCGAGGTGCAGGCACATCCGGCTGACGAGTGCCAAATAGGACGAAACGCGTGTCCTGGATTCCACTGCTAACCACTATTCACCTTTGCTTATTATATAAACTATTCTATCTGAACAAAATATTGCTGGAAGTAATTATTACAAATAAATAGATTTTAGTTATATCTAGAGCTTCGATTCCTAATATACCAGGTATAATTTGATCACTCGAAAGCTAGGACCCTCCCAAGTTGCAAGTGAGAAAACAGAATACAAGTGAAATAAATTCCATTTCAAATAGTGTCAATTATGGTACTAAACTGTCAGGTAATTATAGTTTTTAGCAAGAATTAAATAGTCATTATAGTTGTCCAATGAGCATACAGGGGGTTATTAGCATTTGTGCAACAGGGAAGCTACAAATATGGATTCTGGAATATTCTTCCTAAAGATGATTGGCTGGAGTATCTTCGGCTCTTTCTAAGCTTCTTAGAGATCCCTCAAGTTCACCCGTGGACTCTCCTATCAGTTTAATATTCTAAAACAATCATCCCACATTACATCTTAATTTATATCGTATGATTAGTTAACCATTCACGTTTGATACCAGTGGTCCTGGGTTCGAGTCCCGCACGCCGAATCGTGATTGAGCACTTTTGAAGAGTCTCATACACGGACGAAATGGCTATTCGGTACTTCAAGGTTTTCAATGATTGTGGTCTAGCATAGATCGACTGATGAATTCAACTGTGAAAATCAAAATATGAATAATGATGTATTCACTATTTGATATCGAAATCAATTCAAACTGAACTATTTTGATCAATTTGTTAATGTACTTTTAAATAGTATAATCTTTACAGTGAAAAATCAATAACAAACTATACTTACTTACTTACGCCTGTTACTCCCATTGAGCATAGGCCGCCGACCAGCATTCTCCAACTCACTCTGTCCTGGGCCTTCTTTTCTAGTTCCATCCAATTCTTGTTCACTTCTCTCATATCTGTCTCCATTTCTCAGCATAATGTGTTCTTCGGTCTTCCTCTTCTCCTTTGGCTTTGAGGATTCCATGTGAGGGCTTGTCTTGTGACGAAGTTGGGTGCTTTCCTCAATGTGTGTCCTATCCACTTCCAGCGCTTCTTCCTAATTTCTTCCTCTGCTGCGATCTGGTTTGTTCTCTCCCACAGTACGTTGTCGCTAATAGTGTCTTGCCAACGGATCCGAAGTATTTTGCGTAGACAACTGTTAATAAATACCTGTATCTTGTGGATGATGGCTTTCGTAGTTCTCCAGGTTTCTGCCTCATACAGTAGAACTGTCTTGACATTTTTATTGAAAATCCTGACCCTGATGTTGGTTGATAGACAGTTGCTTTGAGTTCCAGATGTTCTTCAGTTGTAAATGTGCTGCTCTTGCTTTACCGATCCGCGCCTTCAAATCTCCATCAGATCCACACTGTTCATCAATGATGCTGCCCAAATATGTAAAGGTTTCCACATCTTCCAAATCTTCTCCGTCAATTTTGATTGGATTGGTGCATGCTGTGTTGTATCGGAGAATCCTGCTTTTCCGTTAGTGTATATTGAGACCTACTGCTGCTGAGGCTGCTGCTACACTTTTCGTCTTCTCCTGCATTTGTTGTTGCGTTTGGGATAGAAGGGCCAGATCATCTGCGAAGTCTAGATCGTCTAACTGCATCCTAGAAGTCCATTGTATCCCGTGCTTCCCTTCAGATGTTGACGTTTTCATGATCCAGTCGATCACCAGGAGAAAGAGAAAGGGTGAGAGCAAGCAACCTTGCCTAACATCGGTTTTCACTTCGAACGACTTTGTCAACTGTCCTCCACGCACGATTTTGCAGTGTAATCCATCATATGAACACTGTATGATATTGACTATCTTCTGAGGCACGCCGTAGTGTCGAAGAAGTTTCCATAGTAAATATAAGTCAAATAACTAATAAGAGTAACGGTAACATCAATAAGTATCCTAAAATATCGACCGAAATAAATCATTTCAGACATTAAAGAGGAGGAATGTATCAAAATTATCGGATAAGATATGTCTCACATCCTACTCGGCGTTCAAATACTCTGAAACTATCTGATCAAATTTAGACGAAAGGTCTTATATGAAAATCGTCTCAGTTACATCTTATGAATGGTTTATTATTATCGCTATTATTATTATTATATAAAAACATAAACGTGGGTGCAAGGAGGCACCAAATAGATATGCACCACATAAATCATTCGATTCATGTGAGCGCCGGGATACTGTCCGTAAGCCCAAACCGAAATAGGTGGTTTTATTAGGAGGTCGCACTAGGAGCCTTCGAACTAAAGGTCTAGTCCACAAGGCAGTGAAGCGACATCAGGAGATGCAGTCCCATAGTAACCGGGGATTAATAATGGGTTCAAACGCCATTTGTTTCGTCAGCATTCTGGGGCCCATGTACACCATTAGCTTGGAATCAAGATTTTCTAACTCCCCTAGTTTTATCCTCTATATCCACCAACTCGGTTAAAGCATTGGATATTTATTTTTGTCCTGTCAATTTCGTGAACAACACCCCCATTTGGAGAAAGTAGTAAGGAAAAAAAATGTAGTCAAAAATGCCAGATACTTTATACTTATTAAACATTCAAAACTAAATAGAAAATCACATGTACAATAGATTAGTTATGAGAATTTACTTCATAGATACATATACATCTTTGTTTTTAATAAAATGGGAATTTTTTAAATATCAGATGGGTTTTGTGGAGATTGTAGTAATTTCTGTTATGCCTCAAAGGGGGCGCCGATTATATGACAGTGACTTATCGATCGGATCAAGGATTCACAATCTCGATAGTCTATTCTGGTTCGTTGTCCCCAACTCTGCTAACTCGATCAAAAAGTCTGGGTAAGGTGTAGAAAGTGTATTCTACAGACAAACAGCAGATAACAAGTCAAGTCAAGCACACAAATCAAGCGTATTTATACAAATATTTACAATCGATATTGTCATGGAAGATTTTTGAACATTAATCAACAATTGACTGCTATTTGAACATTTAATCGATAGTTCATCAATTGACCTATTTGTACGTTTAATCGATAGTTCATCAATTGACCTATCTGCACATTTAATCGATAAGTAAATTACAAAATTTGAGTTCTGGGGATCTATCGTCCCCAACATTTCAATGGTTAAGATCATGATTCGATTGAAGCTAGACCATCATGGAAAACGTGGAAGCACTGAACATCCGTTTCGTCCTATTGGGGGACTCCTCAGCATTGCACATCCACGAACTCGCCCCCTGCGAGGTTCGAACTCGGGACCTACTGGTTTCGTGCGCGAGCACTTAACCACTAGACCACTGAGCTGGTTTAGCTTCAACTGACTCATGATTTCAACCACTGAAATTTTTAGATAAACAAATAAACTATGTAAATTCACTTGGTGTTGTTTTACTTGTATTTTCCCATTGTTATTTACGACTGTAATTGATCAGTCTTATGTTGGTATATGTGCATCTTGTTCGGTTAGCCTCGAAATAGCCTAAAATCACAATCATTTTAAACAAAGATGGATAGTGGCTAGCAATGGAATCCAGTAAGGCGAGCGTTTCATCCTATTCGGGACTCGTCAGCTAGATGTATCCCAAATTTGATTTTCACTTTGAGACTTAAACTCAGTACCATTCGCTTCTGTGTGGAGATTCAAGTGAACAATACCAATTGAATTCAAACTTCACGCTATTAAACAAACTAGTGACGATCAGGATTCAGTACTGGGTACTGGTACTGGATTGGATTCTCAAAATGAACATTAACTCTGTGATACAGATACATCTAATTGACAAGTCTCAAATAGGATGAAATGCTCGCCTTACTGAATTCCACTTCTAACCACTATCCATCTTTGCTTTAATAAACTGTGTATTTCGGCTTTTGTTTTGTTTTGCTTTTATGTATTACACTGTGGTTAGTCAACCTTGAATAGTCGGTTAAATAAAAAAGAAAAAAAGAAGAAAAAAAGAAAAGAAAAGTGGAAATTAGGTCAATCAAACGAAAGAATGTAAAATGAATGTAACGACAATAATAATAATAAGAAGAATAATACGAATATTCTAGAATGGATCTGGTATAGATTTTTTTGTTTGTTTGTTTGTTTATTTCTACGATTAAGAATGATTGTTACGGATGATAAACTTTATTTATTTATTTACTTTTTAAAGTGTTTTTTAGTTTGTGAGTAGTATATCTCGTTAAAATATTGAATATGTAATGTAATGAGGATTTAGTTTTTGTTTGTTTGGTTGCTTGTTTGCTTGTTTCTCATTTCATTTGACTACGATATTGTAATTGATATTTTCTAGTATAAATATAAAAAGAGTAAAGAAGTAGTTCAAGGAAATGAATGTTTTATCGATTTAATTGCCTGGCGCGATACTGATAGATCCTGGGTTCGAACCCCGCGAGGTACGGGATCGTGGATGCGCACTGCTACTGAGGAGTCCCATACTAGAACGAAACGGCCGCCGAGTGCTTCCAGGTTTCCCGTGGTGGTATAGCTTCAACTGACTCATGATTGCAACCAGTGGAATTTTTTGAAAATCTCCACAAAACCCATTCTGATATTGATTGTTTTTTGTTTGTTTTTTCTATCATGAGAAGAAAAACATTCATTCAAATGCTCTGGTACAGACGTGAATGAGGAGAGTCCGCTCTCACATGGTCACATGCGTCTTACACATTGACTTCTTATGGTGCGGGTGTTGTTTATAAAATTGAGAGGACAAAAAACGGATTTCTGGTGATTTAACCGGATTAGTGGATTATTATTATTATTATTATTATTAGAAGCTTTATTCAACATTATATTTTTGGTACAACATAGAACTCTCAGCATAAAGTATTTCAACAAGTTTCCTTTTCTTATACCTTGATCTATTGTGACGATAAATTTTGAATGATGACCGGTTAGATGTTAGGAGTTCGGTAATCCACATTTGATTAATGTTCATTCGTTTCAATGCATATTGCCAGCAACCATGATGTCGCTGAGTGTACCTTTTTGTATCACGTATAGCGAAAGGTTGTAAACTTTTCATAAACGCGCCTGAATAGATTGTGCGCACAATAGACATAATGATGTGCTAAAACAAACAACAAAACAGATAACTTGATGAAATATCTAGATCGGAGGAACAGGTAGCCCAGACACTCAAGCAGGCCGCCAGTACATTGGAGGATCCACCTAAAGAAGTTGGAAAGCTCTGGTTCCAAATCAATAGTGTACATGAGATCCAGGATTGTGTATGAACCTATTGTTGGTCACCGGCTACCGTGAGACTCCATCTCATTAGGTTGCTCCATTGGATCAGACCTTCGGGTCAAGTGCTTTGGGTGTGACCCCCTGAGAAATACACCTACTTCGGTTTGGACACATAGACAGTATTCCGGCGCTAACACAGATCGAATGATTTATCTGGCGCATATCTATTTGGTGCCTCCGAACGTAATTAGGCATGAATACATATAATTAGATTACAATGATATAAACAATCTCAGTAAGGGGATTTATGGAGATTGTAGTATTTTTAACTATTGAATTCATGAGTCTATTTAAGCTAGGCCACTGTCATTGAAAACTTGGAAACAGTAGATGGCGGTTACGTCCTAGTATAAGACTCCTCATCAGTGAGCGTGCGTACTGAATTCAACTGTTAAAAATATATTCAATAATCATGATAATACTCCATTTCATCTAAATTAAGTTAGGAGTTAATATCATACGCTCATTGCATCGAATATATTAGAGCACAAAATTACAGAGTGTCTCAATAAAATCTGTGAACCATATAGTAAATAGTTAATTTGCAAAATATCAATCCATCGTCTCAGACTTCACTGTTCCTTCATTTTCACAGCAATCATTCACTGTCCTCAATCTCTTCTATTTGATCTTCTCAATCTTTTGCTTCCAGGTATTCCACTTTCCACTGATGATGCATACTACTTATTCTGAACGGCATTATCACCTGAAGTTTATGCTGATGATGTCGTTCAGAATAACGGAGAATATTCCACGACCAGATTATCCAGCTCACAGAACAAAAACTTCATCAAAATCATTCATTCGAGCTATAAATCTTCTCTACCATCTCAAGGGTAACTTCACAATAAATACATATTTATTTTCATAATGGATTTTGTAGATATTCTAGTAATTTCAATGATTGAAGCTAAACCACCATGGAAAGCATGGAAGCACTGGATAGCCGTTTCGTCCTATTATGGGACTCCTCGGCAGTGTGCATCCACGATCCCGCCTCGCGGGATTCGAACCCAGGATCTGTCAGTCTCGCTCGTGACCACTTAACCACTAGACCACTGAGCCGGCCGGTATTCAATTGTGTTAATGTTTAACTTTAAGTAATCCACGAAATTGAGCGACGCATCCACCACTGTCATCAGTGAGTTATTATCTCATAACAGACCCGGTTGAATTCCACTGTTTCTCACTAGAACTCTATGAAATACCTCTTGAAACCAGTCACTAAAGAGCATATGTTGATTAATATCAGAAAGGGTTTTGTGGATATTTTTCACGATGGTCTAGCTCCAACTGACTCATGATCTTAACCATTGAAACTACATGTTTATTTACTTGAACACATAAATATTGGTTCAAACAGGCACCGAATACATATACACCAGTCAATTAACTTGATTTGTGTGTGGGATATGATACTACCCGGGTGCCCAAATCGAAGTAGGTGGTTTTCTTAGTGTGGCACACTTGGAGCCTTCGACCTAAAGATCTGATCCACAAGGCAGTGGAACAACGTCAAGTGATATAGTCTCATGGTAGCCGGTGACCAACAATAGGTTCATACACCATTTGTTTACTTGGGATCCTGGATCCCATGTAAACCATTGGTTCGGAATCAGGATTTTTTCACTCCCCTAATTGGATCCTCCATATCTATCAACCTGATTCAAGCGATAGACATTCGTTTCACTTCTTCTCATGCCATCAATTATACATTCTACAAATGAAAATTATAATTAGTCAATTATTAAATGGATAAATTTTGGAACAAATTTTTGATGATGTAACAAAAATGTAAAAAACATTAAATGATTTCATTATTCTTCATAAAACTCTTCTTATGTAATACGTCAGAGAATATTGTTAACCGACAGATACTAAAGTAAACTATTATGTAATGAATAATACTTTCTTAAAGAGTATTGTTATTCATTTCATTACTGTTTTGCATGTATGTGTGTATGTATGTATGTATGTTTGTTTGTATGTTTGAATGGAGAATGATGGTGAACGACCTATGCTCCTTCACGAGGAGTGACAGACGTAAATAAGTTTGTTTGCCTTTACATTTGGTTGTTCGATCATTGACTCTTATTGTTTTATTTAAGTAGGTTATGAATAGTAGTATATTCTATAAAGGAAGTAAATGAATTATAATGTACTGTTAGTTTAATGAATATATGTCTAGATGTAGTCATTCAATAAGTTGGATTCTATTTCTATTGAGAATAGAAAAATAAAACTTGAGTATTTATTTACCCTGATTTGTAGATTTCAGGGGGGGGAGAAATGAAAAGGAGATCAATCTGTGATCGAAATCTATGTGCACACGCACACACACACTCACATAGGTATCTATGTACAAAAATCTCTTCTTTTTTTTAATGATTAAACATACAATGAGAGAGTATGTAAATTTTTATTTAGTCATAAAGTTGTTTTATAGAAGGAATTCAGTAAAAAGAATCAGAACAAAAAGACCGAACCAATGCTGCATTAACCTGTACGATCAGTCTAAAGTGTTAAATTGATCCTGCTTCCTGTCTAACCCTATCTGTTATGTTCAGGATACCAATCTCAGCCTCTGTGATATAAATCAAAACAGTTCAAACATACTAGGTTTATACACAAATCAAACAGATCACATCGTTACCATAAAATAGGAAACGACATTTTTACAAGATTTAGCCAAATGTGACTGTGATTTTGAGAGACTGAAAGAAGTAAGAAATAGTCCGATCTTATAATGTAGAGTGTATTGGATAAATTATAAGATTAAGATTTATATGACTAAACAATTTATTGACAAATGTTATATAATAATCAACAAATAAATATATCAATGGTTAAGATCACTAGTCAGTTGAAGCTAGATCACCATGGAGAACCTGGAAGCACTGGACGGCTGTTTCGCCTAGTACGGGACTCCTCAAAAGTGGGCATCCACGACCTCGCCCCCTACGAGATTCGAACCCAGGACCTATTGGTTTCGCGCACGAGCACTTAACTATAATATTCACAAAACCCATCTGAAAATAAATATATATTAACTGATAATAGAATAGATTGTAATTGGATTATATCTGTTTGTATGAAGAGTGTAGAGTATTTGGATAGATCTGTGAGTATATATAAGAATCTCAATGGTACAGGGCAATAGATACATGTTCATCGTTAACAGTAATTCATAGAACTCATTACTATGTGACGTTTGTTTAGGCTATTGCATTTTATAGCTGATATTATAGACTTATAATCAGGAAGTATTGGATAGTTGTTTCAATCTAGTATGTGACTCCATAGCAATTTGCATATATAGCATGATCGAAGATCATGCTCAGGACATTACGACTTTGTAATTCAGTATGATGTTTATTCAATAAAACATTAGTATTCTTCCAATGTGATATCAAATGTTCCCCTCCACCACACACTGTTATGTGTGCTACTTATGCTTGTACATATATAGATAGTATATAACACCAATCGAATGTGCAATGTCTGCGAGTAGAAGGTTGAGAAGATTGAACTGAAGATAAAAGAGTAGGAAACTGAAAACAATCAAGATAACATCATAAATGAAAGTGTGATAACTTGTGGCCTTGTGCCCTATTAATATGTAAAGTAATGATACCGCCAATTAGAGAACAGTGATTTATCGACTGGAATAATGACGCATAAACCCGTAAGAGCAGTCTAGAGTCCTTATCGATCCTGCTTCCCACCTATCCAGCCAGTTAGGTCCAGAACACCAATCTAAGCCTCCACAATATCAATCATGTATTTCAAACATACTGGGTTCATATACCAACCAAATAGACCACATCGTGCCATAAAATAGGAAATGACATTTTTACAAGATTTAGCCAAATGTGACTGTGAATATGGGAGACCGTAATTACTAAACTGGGCATAACTCAAGACTGGTAAATCATATAATAATAGTCTATAAGTCAAAATAAAGCTTATATTAAGAGAAACATGAATATGAATAGTTTAGTTGCTTAATAATTATACAATAAGAATACATGTATCATATTGATCCATGAATAGTTCTCAAGAGTTACCATTCATAATTCTCTCCAAGATATAACAGAAGGAACAATCAAACTCATAAAGGACAATTGAAAAAAACATATACAAATGATGTATTTGATGTATAATTTTTTACATTTTAATAAATGACTGAGTGATTAGGTATTGAATAAATAAGTTGTTCTTCTTCATCTGAATGTTTATTCACAACATCACTATACATGCACAACAAATAGATATATACTTACTTACACCTGTTACTCGTTGTGGAGAAGCAAAGGCCACCTATCAGCACTCTTCATCCAATTCTGTTCTAGACAATCATTTCTAGATTATTCCAGTTATTATTCATCATTTTCATAACTTCTTCTATTTTTCTCGACGTAATGTGTTCTTTGGTCTTCCTACAGAATTTCAATTTAGGGCTTTCCTCATGTATGTTCTATTCATTTTCTATCGTCTTTTTTATCTGTCTATTTATAATCATATGGGAAAAGAATAGATAATTAACACTTCATTAAATAATGTATAACATATTTATCATTCTATAAATTTTGTTTTAATATAAAAAGAAGTTGGTTAAACATTGAAAAATTTTTATTGCTTTACACTTTCATTTATTCACATTAAACTAACTTTCTAGTCTAAATAAGACATAGAGATTTGCCTAAATTATGTTTTATGTTTGATAATGATGGTGATAATGGTGGTGATGATGATGGTGGTGATGATGATGTTGGTGGCGATGATGTTGGTGATGATGATGATGATGGTGGTGACAACGTAGATGAGAACTTTTTGAAATATAATTTTTTCATGACAAAATTGAAGAGAACAGGAAGGTGGACAGTATGATATTATCAATGTAAACTGACAACTAGATAGGTTTGTATATATATAAATATGATTGTGTAAACATTGAAAGGATAATTAATAGAACTGATTATATTGATGTTTTTATTACTATCGATATTGTGTTTGGTGTGATTAATGATGTTGATGATAACAACTGACAAATATAACTTGTTGTGTCATAGTAATGAATAATTAACCTACGGTATTCTGATGCGTTTAGTTAATATGATAAATGAAACACAAAAATATGATTTATGTCTTTTTGGTTGATCACTGTCAACTCAATCGAAATTAATCATAGGTGTTGTTGTTAATTTTCTATTAGAAGTTGATATATTATTTAGTAGTAGTAACAATAAACATTAAAATTTTCATCAAATCACATGGTTCCTCTAACTAGGCTTAATTGGCGAATAATTGTTTCACTAATTAAAATCATGAGTCCATTGAAGCTAAACCACCATGGAAAACCTGCAAGCATTGGACGGCCGTTTCGTCTTAGTATGGGACTCCTCAGCACTGCGCATCCACGATCCCGCCCTCTGCGAGATTAGAACCTAGGCGCTTAACCAACTAGATCATTGAGCCGGCCGGAATCCAACGGTGTTAATGTCTAACTTCAACCAATCCAAGAAGTTGCACCACCGTACATCATTGTCTTCAGTGAGTTGATATCTCACAACAGACCTGGTTGAACTCCACTGGTAACGGCTTCTCACTAGGACTCCAGGAATAATTGTTGGTACAATAAAGTGAAATGAAGAACCTTTAAATACTTGGAATAAATATCGGACACCATAGAATGAAGGAAATACTAATGTAAATAAAAATCAGATGATACGTTCAGTAGATCAAAGTATTTTTGATGCTAACCTACAGCATTTGGTAGTGTAGTATCCCATTGGAAACGTTATAGAGTTCAAATCAAATTGTTGACCAGTGAACATAAGTTAACACAAAACATTTACATCATAAACTTAGTTAGCTTTTCAAAATAAAATTTATACAAAAGATATGTATAGATGGCCCACAAATGCCCTCATACGGCCCGGAGTGGGAAGAGTCAGCTCTCCTTATCTGAACGCTCTCACATGGTCACGCGTATACAACCACTGCCTTCTCGCATCACAAGTGTTGTTTACAAAACTGAAAGGACGAAAGCGAATGTCCGACGCTTTAATCAAGTTAATGGATATAGAGGATACGCCTAAGGAAGTTATCCAACTCTGATTCCAAACCAATGGTGCACAGGGAATCCAGGATCCTGAGAGAACAAATGAAACATCAACCCACTGTCGGTCACCGGCTACCGTGAGACTGCATCTCTTGACGTTGCTCCATCGCTTTGTGGATAAAATCTTTAGGTCGGAGAAAACCACCTGCTTCAGTTTGGGCACCCAGAAAGTATCGCAACCCACACACAAATCAAGTGATTTATGTGATGCATATGTATTCAATGCCACCTTTTACCAATATTTATTTGCTCAAAGGGTTTATTATAGTTTAGAATATGAAATAGATAATACTAAATAGTTTAATAGTAAAGCTCTACTCATTCCTTCATTCATTCATTCAGTTTACTGAGTTCTTGATGAAATGTCCATAAACAACAACAACAACAACACTACTGGCTAATTATTTTAATTCAATTAAAATTCATCAAACAATCTTAAAGATTCTTTGAATAATAATAGAAACATACTGATTAGATTAGATGAAAGGTAAAATGAAAATATTAAATTGGATTAAAGAAATAAAACAAAAACAACGGTTTAAGATATACACAAATTATGTTCAATCTGCAATCATGATATAGAAATTTGAGAAAAAAAGTTATAACTCTATGGATAGTGGCTAACAGTGGGATTGAAGACGAGAGTTTCATCTTATTTAGGACTCATCAGTTGGATGTCACTGAATCCTGGAATTGATGTTCATTCTAGGAATTGAACTCAGTATCGTTCGCTGCAAACATCATTTTTTATTATCAATTTTGCTACTGAGTTTGTATCTCAGAGTGTACATCAACACTGGGATAAAGGTACGTGCAGATACCGAAAACCAAATGAAATGGGACGTGTCATTAGATGGTGGTTGGAGGTAGTCAACAAGAAACCCTGGACACGGATTTCGTGCTACTTGGCACTTGTCAGCAAGGTGTACCTGTAATCTTGAGGGAACTGAAGCTCCCTGGCGGATTCGATCTCATGTCACTCAGTTTCACAGTCAGTGACGTTACCATTGAGCTATCCGGGTCGCGACTGACCTCCTGTAGGACTGAGATGTAATCACAATTGATTGATCACTAGAAAACAACGTTTTTCCACTATTTTGAGACTTCTCATTCATGTCAGCTTTCATGACTCCATCAACTGGAACTAAATTTAGGACTTTTAGACTTCGTGATGAGCGCTTTATTTCAAGTTTAATTAATCAGTAATCAACGATGTGCATGTTTAAATTCCAATTTGATTTATTCAAATGAAAAGTACTTTAAACGTTCTATATCATATAAAAGAAACTGATGTGTTGGCAAGAGAATGATAATGATCGTTTGTTTGCTTAGTCATATATGTAGATAGTCTGACAGGTGTCAGATGAGTTATATATCCCCTTATCCTTATCATTAATTACTGATTGATTGTTCATTGTTGTTGGATTGTGCCAGTTTTTTTGGTATGGATAAATATATTTACGTTCTAGCCAGGCTAATCACATATTCCTGATCTGACTTGTGTTGAAGTCCTATAGAATAGACACTGGGAAGGAATTTAGTGTACATATTTGTTTAAGGTAAATTAACATCCCATACGTGTAAACGTTGGAAAACTAATCGTTATCACAGAAACATCTACACATCTATCATTTTCTGTACACACACAAAAAAAATAATTGTATACTCATAACTTCACTTGTTCCGTGTTAATCATAAACGCTTGAATCTATAGTAACCATATAATTTCTGTATGTATTCAATGTGTTGGGTAATCATAAATGAAATCAAACTCAGGGATTAAAAGGATTTAAATGAGAACCGTTGAAAGAAAACTCAAAAAAAAAAAAATTTAAAATTTCAATATACAATGTTTAATTATTTGTTGCTAAGGAAGTCTGTTTACATTTAATGGGTTACTTTATGTGCTTTGATGAGTTCTATTCAACTATTGTTACTAGGCTTTTGTGTTTTATGTTAATGTTTTAATTAAAAAATTGAATTATTACATGAATAATAAAGATAATTTCTTTAGTTATCTTTTACAATGTGTTTTTAAAACGAAAGAAACTAAACTGCTTTTTCTTAAGTTTTATCTAAATCAAAAAGGAGGTTTTGTGGAGATTGTAGTAATAGTTGATTTCATGAGCCGATGAAAGTTAAATTACCATGGAAAACCTGAAGGCACTGGACGGCTGCTTCATCCTAGTATGGGACTCCTTAGAAGTGAGCATCCACGATCTCGACTTGAACCCAGGACCTATCAGTCTCGCACGCGAACGCTTAACATTTAGACCACTAAGTTGTGTTAATGTCTAACTTCAACTAATGCACGAAATTGAGCGACACATCCACCATTGTCTTCAGTTAGTCACTATCTCACAACAGACCCGGCTGAACTTCTCACTAAAACTCCAGGATATACCTCTTGAAGCCAGTCACTAGTGAGCATATTTTGATTAGTATCAAAATGAGGTTTTGTGAAGATTGTGTTAACTTCATAATTGAATTCATGAATCGATTAATGTTAGATCATTATAGAAAACCTAGAAAATATCAATAATATTAACTTTTAAGAGGAAAATATTTTTTACAATTTAACCCATATTATTGTAAACTTTCATTATGAGAATGTTTAAATTTGACAATAGGAATTTATGAATTAAAGTGAAATACTGCTTATAACTAAGTTATAGAGATTAGATGGTGGTTGGAGGTAGACAACAAGAAACCCTGGACACGGGTTTCGTGCTACTTGGCACTCTTCATTCCAGCAGGAGGTCAGTCGCGACCCGGATAGCTCACTTGTAACGTCTCTGACTGTGAAGCTGGGTGACATGAGATCGAATCCGCCAGGGAGCTTCAGTTCCCTCAAGATTACAGGTACACCTTACTGACGTGTGCCAAATAGCACGAAACCCGTGTCCAGGGTTTCCTGTTGACTACTTTCAACCACCATCTAATCTCAATATGTAGTCCACGTAATGTCGAGTCACCTAGACTGGTGGCCACATTGCAACATGATCGATAGCATTCGATCTGCACTAATAAGGACTAGACAAGCATGACATTGATCACCACTCAGTGATCAATCAATTGTGAAAACTAAGTTATATTAATATATAGTGTCAGTTATTTTCCCATTTTAAAATTTATCCAATAAGCTTTGAATAAATTCACTTGATATTGTTTGGCTTGTATCATCTCATTGAGGTTTGAGACTGCCATTGATCAGTCTGGATAACGTGATGGCGTTTGAAGCGAATAGTACTGGGTTCGAGTCCCAGAGTGGACATCAACTTCGAGATGCAGGTACATACAGCTGACGAGTCCCAAATAGGACGAAACGCGCGTCCTGGTTTCCATTGTTAGCCACTATCCATCATTGCTTACAAAAGCTTTGAATAAGCTATTAATTAATCCTGCATTCTTATTGGTTATTTATATACTAGCTACTTTTCTATTGGTTAATTTAGTTAGTTATTTTAATTAACCACTTGACAAAGTCGTTCGAAGTGAAGACCGATGTTAGGCAAGGTTGCTTACTCTCACCCTTTCTCTTTCTCCTGGCGATCGACTGGATCATGAAAACGTCAACATCTGAAGGGAAGCACGGGATACAATGGACTTCTAGGATGCAGTTAGACGATCTAGACTTCGCAGATGATCTGGCCCTTCTATCCCAAACGCAACAACAAATGCAGGAGAAGACGAAAAGTGTAGCAGCAGCCTCAGCAGCAGTAGGTCTCAATATACACTAACGGAAAAGCAGGATTCTCCGATACAACACAGCATGCACCAATCCAATCAAAATTGACGGAGAAGATTTGGAAGATGTGGAAACCTTTACATATTTGGGCAGCATCATTGATGAACAGGGTGGATCTGATGGAGATTTGAAGGCGCGGATCGGTAAAGCAAGAGCAGCATATTTACAACTGAGGAACATCTGGAACTCAAAACAACTGTCTATCAACCAACACCAAGGTCAGGATTTTCAATACAAATGTCAAGACAGTTCTACTGTATGAGGCAGAAACCTGGAGAACTACGAAAGCCATCATCCACAAGATACAGGTATTTATTAACAGTTGTCTACGCAAAATACTTCGGATCCGTTGGCAAGACACTATTAGCGACAACGTACTGTGGGAGAGAACGAACCAGATCCCAGAGGAGGAAGAAATTAGGAAGAAGCGCTGGAAGTGGATAGGACACACATTGAGGAAAGCACCGAACTGTGTCACAAGGCAAGCCCTCACATGGAATCCTCAAGGCCAAAGGAGAAGAGGAAGACCAAAGAACACATTATGCTGAGAAATGGAGACAGATATGAGAGAAATGAACAAGAATTGGATGGAACTAGAAAAGAAGGCCCAGGACAGAGTGAGTTGGAGAATGCTGGTCGGCGGCCTATGCTCGATTGGAAGTAACAGGCGTAAGTGAGTAATTTAGTTGTTGAGATCAAAGTCAAGAGCTGATTGGTTCGTTTTATTTGAAACCTATGTGAATAAAAAAACTGGTCAAGACTATATAGGGAAAAAGGAAGAACAACAACTAACCATCTTACTTACTTACTTACTTAATTACTTAATTAATTGATTACTTAATTTCTTACTTACTTAATTACTTACTTACTTACGTTTGCCTGTTACTCTTCATGGAGTAGCATAGGCCGCTCACCAGAATTCTCCATCCAAATCTGTACTGGAAAATGCTTTCCAGTAGTTTCCAGTTGCTATTCATCCTTTTCACATCTGACTCCGATTCTCTATGTAGTGTGTTCTTTAGTCTTTCTCGTTTCCTCTTCTCTTTAGAACTCTAAGTTAGGGCTTGTCTCGTGATGTAGTCCGATTATTTCTGCAATGTATAATTTATCCACTTCCATCGTTTTTTTCCTAAATTCCACTTCAGTTGGTAGCTGCTTTGTTCTCTTCCGTAGCGGGCTGCTGCTGATGTTATGCCCGCTAGCGAACTTTGAACATCTTATGTAAACAACTGTTTATCAATATTTGTATCATTTTGATGTTGGTTGTATTAGTTCCTCAAGTTTTAGCTCCACCTGTAGCTCTTCTAGAGTTACTGCCGTTCCGAAGCTCAGATAAAAGGAGGAGGGTTGGGCGTGGAATCGGCAAGCTCATCCTGTAGAAAACACTAACCAGAATAATCAATTTTAAAACTAACTACCTACATAAATTCGAAAAGAAAAAAGAAGAAATTACCAATGATAATTACACTAAAACCAATTCAACACATAACCATTTAATGATATTAGTTTAGTTTTTGTTCATAGTGAACCAGTATAGTCAAATATTTCAATGAAATTTTATTGCCTTCTTCCGTGTTATCAAAAAGTTATACAACCATATGGAAAAGAAGAAGATTTCTGTAAAGCTTACTTGTTATCAGAATGATGTTTGTTTGAGATTTAAATGTGTTTAGTCAAACTCTGTGACAGTATACTGATACTTGGGAGAAGTAACAGATTAGGGGGGGCGGTAAGAGAGGAAAGTTTAAAATGTTTGAATAGATAGATAATATTTTCCTAAATAAGTGTAAACTGTACATCATGCAATACGTTCTCGGTCATGACTGAATAGAAATATAAGATAAACAGAAGTTAGATTTTCAAGATTTGTGAATGGTGACTAGTAGTAGAACCGAGTACGAGAGTTTTGTCTTAGTCGGAACTCATCAGTCGGATGTAATGTATAACATGTGACTAAAACAGATTGATTCGTTCTAGTGATTGGGCAAGATTCTAACAATCAATACAAATGAATTAAGTTATAATTTCATTAACAATCAAACCATGCTGATGAGGTTGGCTCGAATAACACAAAATGAGCAAGATATCCTCCAAGGTTATTTCGAACTATTTTTCTACTTCATTATAACCGATACTTTTTATGTATTCAGTATGAGTTATTCATTGATCTATGGAGTAAAAGAAACATTTTATTGTTAATTCATTTTGTATTGTTTGTTTGAATCTTCGCATTGATGTTTTGGACTGCAACTGATCAGTTACTTATTAGCATATGTGCATCCTTTGCGGGTTGCTTGACTTGAAATGATATCGAGGTAATCCATACAGGATGTACATATGCCAATAAGAGACTGACCAATTGCATTCCAAAACATCAATGCGAAGATTCAAACAAGCAATAAAATATGAATTTACACTTCACATATTGCACAAACTAGTAGCTATTAGGACTCAGTAGCGATGTTGATAACGTGAAGTGAACGGTACTAGGTTCGAGTCTCTGAGTGAACATCAACACTAAGATGCAGGTACATCCATCTGACGAATTCCAAATATAACGAGACGTGAGTTCTAGATCCCACTACTAGCCACCATCTATCTTCGATTTTACCTTAAAGTTGTCATCATTATAGCTTGATTTATAAACAAACAAATGAAAATACTCCCAGATTTTCAATGTTGTAATTCTCCTTAAATCTCAGACCCATTATTTCGTTAGTGTTATCCTAATAGTTGTTAGTGTGTTTAACTTTTGTGCCATTCAGCAATTGATATTTGGAACAATTAAATCGAAGCAAGTGAGATAAGTTATTGGTTGAGATCATGAGTCAATTGAAGCTAGACCACCATAAAAAACCTGGAAGCACTGGAAGGCCGTTTCGTCCTACAGTGGGACTTTTCATCAACTCGTATCCATAATCCCGCCTTTCAGGATTCGAACCAAGTACATATCACTCTCGCGTGCTAGCGCTTAACCACTAGACCACTAAGCTGACCGGCATCTAACGGACTTAATGTCTAACTTCAACTTATTCACGAAATTGAGCGATACATTAACCACGACCACCATTGATAGGCCCTGGGTTTGAATCCTAAGAGGTGGGATCGTGAATGCTCACTTCCAAGGAAGAGTCCCACAATAGTTCGAAACAGTTGTCAAACGGTGCTCCCATGTTTTCCATAGTAGTCTAGCTTCAATTGAATCATGATTTCAACTATTGAAGATAAAAACTATTTTGCTTTTCTTTTTCCATATTTTGTTTTATTAATTGATTTTCTTTAAAATGTGAATGGAAAAATAAAAAAATGGTTTCTCTATTTCATGAATATGGGAAATTTTATGCAATTGATTGTACCATTTTATTTTTGTAATATACAAGGTCACATGAAAGAAAACACTAGGACACGGAAAAAACTTTGATACAAGTAGACAATCATTAATTTTCCTTTTGAAGTAAAAAAGGTTAAAACAAAACAAAACAACAAAACATCAATCTATTCTTGAGTGCTGTTAGAGTTATGAGGGTGGTTATCACTTCCCGGTCGCCTACACCGTGGAAGGGTTCTTCAGCAGGTACCTAAAAAGGAAATTGGATTAGAGGTGGTTTTAGTGATCTGAGAGTGTGATCACAATGCCAGGGGACAACTCCTTGAGGTCGTTCACACATGACCTTTTTGTGAGTAATTTTTGCGTTAGCTCCTTACTTGTTGAGATCTTACAGCCAGGGACGGATATCCGTGGGATAGGGCGAGGTGTGCACGAAACTCACTCCCTGAATTCCACTGCTAGTCACTATCCATCTTGCTTATAATGCTTGTGAATTAAGGTAATTCCGAAGTAATACGCAAAGGATGTCAATAAATGACTGATCAATTGCAGTGCTAAACATTGATGGGAAGACTCAAGTAAACAATACCAGTGAATTCATATAGTGTAATGTTACGAAATGTGCTCAAAAATGTGTTTATTTTGTGCTGTCTTGTTGTTCTTGCATCATTTGCATTTATTTAATAGTGCAAAGAAATGAGAAAATAAGTTTTATTGAAATCACGACCCAATATGAGTTAGAAAACCCTTGAAAACATGGAAACACTGGATGGCTGTTTTGTCACACTTGTAATGTGATCTTCTCAAAACAATCAGCTTTTCTCAGATTATTGTTTTTACCGGATATAATGATGTAAACTACCGAGGAGTCCTGAATTAGGATAAAAACAACCGGATTTTTTCACAATAGTTCACCTTATTTAATCAATTCCTAGAATCTTGATTCAAAATATCTGAGGACATAATCCACAAGTCTAATGAATGTTACATCATTTCATTGTTCTCTTTGGTTGATTGAAAGATTTCTATCGTTTCTTGAATTACAGTAACCTATTTATGTCATTTAATCTAGACTCTTACTCAACTGTACAAATGTTGTACTACAATCTCATATTCTAGTTCATATTCAAATAAAAAGTCCAACATTTTTATGATAACTGATAACAGAATACATAAGAGGAAATAAGTATCAGAGCAAATGGTATTATTTAACTCTTTATCTGGTCTTTGAAGAAGAAGAAACAAGACATATTTAGTCTAAAATGTATTCAAGGGATAAACAATATATGATAAAATGTCGTAGTGTGATGTGTGATAATTATAACGACAGATATAAGTAGTATGTGACACCAATTCAAAGTAGAATACTTGGCAGTAGAAGATTGAAAAGGTCGAATACAAGAGGACAAGAACAGTGAATGATTGATATGAGACAATTGATTAACATTTTTTCAATGAATTATTGGACGTACTTACTTACTTACACTTGTTACTCCCAGTGGAGCATAAGCCGCTGACCAGCATTCTCCAACCAGCTCTGCCTTTTTTCTACTTCTATTAAATTGTTGTGCATTCTTATCATGTCTGTATCCATTTCTCGGTGTAATGTGTTCCTCTTCCACTTTGGCCTTGAGGATTCCAAGTGATGCAACTGGTCGCTTTCCTCAATGTTTGTTCTATCCACTTTCAGTACTTCTTCCTGATTTCTTCCTCCGCTGGGATCTGGTTTGTTCTCTCCCACAGTACGTTGTCGCTAATAGTGTCTTGCCAACGGATCCGAAGTATTTTGCGTAGACAACTGTTAATAAATACCTGTATCTTGTGGATGATGGCTTTCGTAGTTCTCCAGGTTTCTGCCTCATACAGTAGAACTGTCTTGACATTTTTATTGAAAGTTGTGACCTTGTTGTTGGTTAACTGAGAGTTGCTTTGAGTTCCAGATGTTCCTCAATTGTAAATATGCTTGCTCTTGCTTTGCCAATCGGCGCCTTCATATCTGTATCAGATCTACCTTATTCATCAATGATGTTACCGAAATATGTAAAGGTTTTTACATCTTCCAAAGCTTCTACAATGATATAAATATAAATGATTTCTTTCGATATTACATATGATTAATGCTTTAGCATAGAATGAAATCAAAAAAATCACAGGATGATTTTTGTTTAGTATTATTTTCATATTCAATTCATATCATAACTGTCCAGTTTACCATTCATATTCATTCAGTTCGATCCTATTTCAGTAGATGATACGTTTGTTTTATCCGGTTTGACAACTATTCAGTATACTACTATGTGTACTAATAAAATATTGTATTCATTTGATAGAACGTATAACATGAGTTTTGTTGTCATATCTATTTCGTTTTTTCTCCCTAATTCAGTTATAAGTATGATATTCATAGACTTTGATGGAGTTTTGTTCTCTGTTCTCCGAGCTCAAAGGACAAAACTCTATTAAAATCATTCAGCATCCAGCTGAAAATCTTCTCCACCAAATCAAATTGATAGACTTATTATCAAACATGATTAAATTAGTTATATAAATGAGTAGATTTGGTTAACTATCAGTATAGGGTTGTGGAGATTCTTAAGTTTTTTTCTTGATTGAGATTATGAACTCATTGATATTAGACCACCATTGAAAACCTTGAAGCACTGGACAGCCGTTTCATTCTATTATGGGACTCCTCCTTGGCAGTGAGTATCCACGATCCTGCTCGCGGGATTCGAACCCAGGGCTCCGATTTGGTTAAAATGAAATCTTCATCTACCTTTAATATTTTGTCATCTTCCTTGTGTTGTGTAAATCTTACTTTAAACATTACTGATAAGGGATTCATTGAATATTGTAAAGTTTCTACATTTGTATTGTTTTCATACTTATTACATGCAACTAAATCAGTTATATTTAATGTTTGTTATTTTCATTGAATGGTTCAATTGGATTGAAATTCCAATTAATCCTGGAGTTATGGCCAGCAGTAGGTGGAGGTGCTTGAACTATAGAATCAGTGTATATGAAGAATTATGGTCTACTATGATATTAGTACTGCTCTAATAATAGACCTAATCCTAAAATTGTAGATTTGTCATGATATAACTGCCTAATATATAAGATCTTACGTGGAAGTCACATCATCGTCTACACCAACTCACTACATCGTAACAATTACTAATACATGATAGAGAACAAACTTAGGTTATAGGTAGAACAATATATTTAATATGAATTAAAGATAAAAGGTGACATTCAGAAGGGACCACGCAAGGATGGGCAAGCCATGCCATACGATCAACTCCCATTAATTCAATACATTCTTCCCGCCCTCTTCATCGTTTGGTTTTTCTCCGTGTTAAATGTTGAATGTCCATTTCCTACATTGTCTCGTATTAGGGCTTAATGCCACTACATATACTATAAAACTCGAGCCTAGTATCTATCACCTAAAAAGCCTATTGAGTTATCCATTGAGCAACTGATTTCAACTAGCAACTGGCTTGTCATATGTGTATCAATTTTATTTGTATACGTTCATGTATTTCTGTTGTTGTTGTTGTTGTTGTTACGGACTATAATTGATAAGTCTTTTTTGTCGTATTTTACGTCCCATGTGTTGGAGACGTTAGATCCCACAGAACTCACTTGGGAAACGACCTAATTTTGTAATTTTATTTTGAAAATTTGAATTTCTTTGTTTTCGCGCCAAAAGCGTTCTTTTCACCTTCAGGTGGTATTTCCCACTCGAGAGAATCTCTAATGCTATTGGTCTGTTGTTTCTTTTAGTATGCTATTTTGTAACGCTTCCCAAGGATGGTTTTGTGCTGTATATTAAGTTTTGATTTGTGTGTTATTATCAATCGTGCTTTTGGCTTTTTTATGAAATATACTTCCTCGTTCGGACTTCGACCTTTCTCTTTAGTTAGCGGTGCCGGGATGCAATAGAATAGCTATTTTATTGATCTTTGGTCACTGAGTCTTTGTTCCGTTTGCAGTCTAAGTGAACTTGTAATCGCTTCAAATATAGAACTATATGAACTCCCTCGATATTCATATTCATTTCTTATCGCAATTGGGATTCAGTTATAGTCATCTGACAATTCCTAAATTGAACACAACGCACTTCCTCTATTCTAATACTAGACACTATTCTAACTGTACTTATAAACTTATGAGCATTTGGATCAAATGGAAGTGTGTTAATAGAGATTAATTAATTGTGATTTATAACATCAACAATAGATAGATACCAACACCCATGAAATGAATAGAATTATATTTTTGAAATTATCATTGAAATATGTCTATTTCATCCATCCATGTTACAATCACAATTGAGTGATCATTGGGTGGTGATCAATGTCATGTGTGTCAAGTCCTTATTTAGTGCAGATCGAATGCTATCAACCATGTTGCAATGTGGCCACCAGTCTAGGTGACTTGACACTGTGTGGACTATATATTGAGATTAGATGGTGGTTGAAGGTAGTCAACAGGAAACCCTAGACCCGGGTTTCCTATCGACTACCTCCAACCACCATCTAATCATGATGCAATGTTCAATCTATCTAATGATCACATTCAACATTATTCTATTAGACCAATATAAAAAGATAAGTATATATTACATAATCATTATAAGAAAACAATACATTCTATCACGAATCATTTCTTAAATATGATTTGTTTCTATTAGTAAACACCTATTTGATAACGCCTGAGTAAATATTTCATTGTTTACATTATCATAATGCCTGTTATTTTATTTCTCTTTCTTCCCCCCCCTCTCTCTCGCTCCCTCGTAACCAAATTTTTCATCTAGGTTGTCAACGGTTATTGGATTTTTGGAACAATGATCTGTGATATATTCATTATGTTCGATGTGTTATTCTGTACTGCATCAATACTCAATTTAGTAGCCATTTGTTTGGATAGGTAAATTAACTGTTGTCTTCTTTTTCTTAATTATCTCTAATATTTTTCTGATTATAAATTTAATTATATCCAATCATTGTAATGAAAGTCTTATGATTGTTTTCATCGCTATTTCATCTGTGTTACATATATGTGTTTGTGTGTGTTTTAAGGAGTGATTTCACTGACGGTAATGGTGGATGCGTAGTTCAATTTCGTGGATTGGTTGAAGTTAGACATTAGCACAGTTGGATGCCGGTCAACTTAGTGGTCTAGAGGTTAAGCGATCGAGCACGAGGCCGAAAGATCATGGGCTCAGATCTCGCGAGGCGGGATCGTGGATGCACATTACTGAGGAGCCCCATAATAGGACGACCGGACCAATGACGCATAAAACAATTACAAGTAGTCCAGAGTCCTTTTCGGTCCTGCTTCCTGCCTAGCCTAACCTGTTAAGTCTAGAACACCGATCTCAGCCTCTGCGATATGAACAATTTATTCCAAACATACTGGGATTATGTACATACCAAACAGACAACATCGTACCATAAAATAGGAAATGACATTTGTACAAAATCTAGCCCAAAGTGGCTGCGAATATGGGAGATAGTGATTGATAGACAAGTCATAACTCAAGACTGGTAAATCGTATAATAATAATCTATGAGTCAAAATAAAGCTTATAATAAGAGAAACATGAATATGAAGAGTTTATTTACTTAATAATTATACCATAAAAGTATATTGTATAGTATTAGTCCAGAAATAGATTCGAACAGTTACTATTCATTATTCTCATCGGGATATAACAGCGGTGTATGCTACTTATGTTGACAGACTTGAGTAGTATATAACAATAATCGAAGTAGACAACCTATCAGCATTAGTCTATAAAAGTTATCTTGAATAAATCAGGAATGGTAATAGGAATGAATTGTGCATTGAAAGGAACATACCTAATGTAAAGAATAAATGATCAAAATTTGGTTCACATATTTTACCAAGAGATTCAGTAAATTGATCGTCCACCCGAAAGTTCTCATCCATTGCAATTGTATGATCATTTTATAAGGGGTTTTCATTCAGATTACTAGTCTTAACAACAACAACATAAATAGATTTAACTAAACAAAACACACATATATATTAATAAATACTAATTGAGTGATTCACTATTTGTTGTTGTTTTTCTTGTGTTGATTTTCATTTTAATGCAAATCAACAAAAAAGCAAGCAAAGGAACGAGAAATAAATGGATTGGATGTTACCGTGATGAATATCTTGACTATTGACGTTTGTTTGTCTTGTCTCATTCTCAGTATAGGGGTGGTGGAGATTATTAGGTTTCGGATTGAGATCACGAACCGATTAATGTTAGAACATCATTAAAAACCTGGAAGCACTAGACAGCCGTTTCGCCCTATTGTGGGACTCCTCAGCAGTGCCTTCAGTCTCGCGAGCGAACACTTAACCCAACTGGACCACTGAACCGGCTGGTATCCAATTGTGGTAATGTCTAACCCTGAACCAATCCACGAAATTGCGCAACCATCTCCCATTGTACTGAAGTAGATACTTGTCTCTACCCAACACGGATTAACTCTATGGTCATGGTTTCTTACTAGAACTCCAAGAATTCCCTCACAAATCTAGTCACTAGTGAGCATATGGTAATTATCAGTATAGGGGTTGTGAAGACTATTTCATTCTCTTCTTTTTTTTACTTTTTAAGCAAGTAATTGAGTAATAAATCAACATGTTTTTCCATTCTTTTATTTGATTTACATTTAAGACATAGTATAAATGAATCTGAAGTAAACAATAAGAGAAAATGCGATTGTATTAGATAGAAGAAAAAAAGAGAAAGAGTAACCGAAAAAACGACGACGACAACAACAACAACAACAACAGAAAAGACACTTGTTTACGAGTTTCTTTTTATTATCGACTATAGAAATAAATGATAGTCACAACCACTATACATATATATATGATTTGAATGAATGATCTAGTGAATGGAAAAACAGTTTCCATGTTAAATAAATATCCGTTCGTTCGATCGTTGAACCAACCAATCACCCACCCACCCATCCACCCACCTACTCACTCACTCACTCATTCACTTACTCAGCAACCCACCAACCCCCTCCCATCTTTAATATAAATTCGAATTTTTCATAAAGATAACAATTTTACAAATTATTCTATATATTTTTCTCTTATTTTTTCTTCTTCTCCTTCATTCATCTTAGATATATCCATTTAAAAAAAACTAAGGAAACAAAAGGAAACATAGTTAGAGTTGTTTTCTACTTTTATCTCATCATGATTTTTTTGTTTGTTTGTTTCTTGTTAACGTTGAAAACATTGAAATGACTGGTAGATTATACATGATGAAGTTTTATTTCTTTGATCTGGATAGTTTTTATACTGATGATATCGGTCAATAGAATGATGAAAGTTTCACAATCAAAACCATCCAATTCAAAGAATAAAACTCTATCACAAAATCATTCGTATTTGAATGACAAAAACTTCTCGACTATCCTCAAAATAAATTTCTCATTATGAGATTGTGAAGATTTGATTGAAATCATGAATTGATAAATATTAGACCAGCATTGAAAAATTGAAAGTCTTGGCTGGCCGTTTCATTCTAATATATATGTATATAAGTGTGTGTGTGTGTGTGTGTGTGTAGGAGGACTCATTCACAGTCACACTACTATTACAAAAACCAGTAAGTAATGAATAGCAATTTTGTCCTGTTCTCATGAATGACAAACTTTGATATTTAATTGCTGGGATTCTAGTAAGAAGCGGTAATTAGTAGAGTTCAGTCATGTTCAGTGTAAGACAATTATCTACATAAGGCAATAGAGAATAATCATTCATCATTTTGAATTCATTGAAGTTAGACATATACATTATTGGATCTTGGATCAGTAATTTAGAAGTTAAGTATTTATGAATGAGATTGTGAATGTTCACTGTTAACGAGCTATATACTATGACGAAAAAGCTGTCCATTGGTTATCTAACTAAGATCAGTCCGTTACTTAATTAATTAGAATAATAATTATTAATCAGCTTTATATCAACTTTTTTCAATCAGCTCCAATGATATCAACATTTTCCGATAATAATAATAAGATATATCAGGGTTAGAATAGAAGGAATGAGACTAGAAGTCGGGTTCAAGCTCACATTTCATCACGTAGCTGCATCTCTGGAGAGTAAACCAAGCATGGTTTCCATGGCTAATAGATATAAATCACCCCACTGTGGTGAAAGAATTGAGCAGTGGTTTTTAGATTGATTCACAATTCTACTGGTGAGATGGCCAATGATGTTTGGGACTTTAATAAGGGTTTGTTCAAGGGTTTATTCTTAAGGTAAGTGAGGCCTTTGTTTTTTTTATCATTAAAGGATGCTACCTGTGTGGAAGCATGCAATTCACACGCCTAACGTGCAGAAATGTAAACCGAATACTACCCAGTTATGTATGTATACCTGTGTACATACATTTGTCAGTAATGTAATTCCCATCGCTCCTTAACATTAGTTGGAGAATAACTGCTGTTTCAAATCACTCTGAGTTTCCTCAACATCTATAACACATTGAAAGAATAGATTATAATGGTTGTAAATCAAGGCAATATCGAGGTAATACTCACAGTATGCACATATGCCAATAAGAGACTGATCAATTTCAGTCCTGAACATCAATGGGAAGATTCAAGTAAAACAACACCAAGTGAATTAAACTTCACCCTCATTTCACTAGCAAGTGGCTATCAGGACTCAGTAGCTAAGTGGATAACGCAATTGAGTTAGAAGTGAACGGTACTGGGTTTGAGTCCCAGAGTGAACATAAACTCAGATGCACGTGCATCCAGCTGACGAGTACCAAATAGGACGAAATGCACGTCCTGCATTCCACTACTAGCCACTTTCCATCTTTGCTTATAATAGATTTGTGTTTTTCAACTGAATTAAATTGACTACAAGAACTAGCTTAAACAAACTTTCGAAAATCTAGTGTAAAATCTATAGAAACTACCTAATTTTATTCAGTGAAAGGTATAATGTTCTTAAGTATCATTTGAAATTACCAGCTGTCATCTGTTGTATCAATTCAACAATACGGAGAAAGAGAGAGGGAAATAGTGTTGGCTAGCTAACAAGACCAGAAGATAGCGTTAAAAGGTTAAACATTGTGGAAGAAATTTTTCCTAAGGTTGGCTGATTGATTTGTTCGCTTTATATCTATCTATCAGATCAATGATCTCCTCTTGATTAATAACTCACTTATCATGAAAAATGATTGGAGGTGTTACAAATAATCTCATGCCAGGTTCAGATATAAAACTTGGTTGAAATTAGACATTAACACCGTTGGATCCCGGTCAGCTCAGTAGTCTAGAGGTTAGGCGCTCGCGTAAGAGACTGATAAGTCCTGAGTTCGAACCTCACAAGACGGTATCGTGGATGCGCACTGCTGAAGAGTCCTATATTAGTACGAAACGGTTGTTCAGTGCTTTCAGATTTTCCATAGTAGTTTAGCTTCAATTAACTCATGATCTCAATCATTGAAATTACTATAAAACTTCTGTTGACTACTCAAATAACTCTTTAGTTGATATCATTTCTTAATGAAAATGAACTTGAAATTGTAAATGATCTTTTCAACAACAACAGCAACAACAAAAAGAATAATTAAAACAAAACAATATTTAGTCAATTTGTATATCCTGTATGTATGTGTGTGTGCGTGTGTGTGTGTGTGTAGTATATGTGTATGTGTGTGGTATGTATGCATATTCAGGAAATAACAACACATTAAGTAATTAAAATAACACTAAACTTTTGCTTTATACTGTACTATCTCTCTCCCTCTCTATTTATATTTTTTTACTCTTCATTTCATGTCAGTTGGCAACAAATCAAGGTGAAGTTGTGTTTTTTTTTGTTTTGTTTTATAATTTAAAGAATCAGTTTACCACATGAATGATGTTTCTATGTGTTTTTTTTTTAGCTTTACTTATTCTACAGATTATTCTTTTTTTGTTTATTTTCTTTCATCATCCCTATTCTTTATTACATTAATATTCCTTTTTTTTCTCTTTCAAATGATTCTTTATTTATTTGTGAGCCATTTCGTTTAACAACTAAAAAAAAACACAACTGCATTCTCTTATGAATTGGTACTCATAATACAAATGATAATGGGATTATGTTAATAGTCTAATGTTGTTTCCAATGGTTTGTTTATTTGTTTGTTTTCTTTCTATTTTCTAGTGTGTATGTTTCTTTCCTTTTCTTTTTTCTTCCGTTTCTCTCCTCCTTCACTCCCCTCTCTCAATCCCCCCTCACTCTTCCCCTCTCACTTCTCCCTCACTCCCCCCTTACTCTCCCTCTCTCTTCCTGTTTTTTTATATTTTTTGTCTTTTATAAAAAACATATATAAATATTGGCAAATATATAGAGTAAGGGATAGTAAGAGTTAGATTGTAAGTTAATGTTTACCACCTAGAACCTCGGTTTACTTTGCCAAATGTATATATATATATATATATATGTCATTTGATCAATTGCAATGTTACATGAATATTAGTATCAGTAATAAATAGATAATGTAGTACCAGGTTTTCCATGGTGGTCTAACTTCAATTGACTCATGATCTTAACCATTGAAATTAATATAATATCCACAAAACCCCTTCTGATATTAATCAACATATGCTCACTAGTGACTGACTTCAAGAGGTATATCCTAGAGTTCTAGTGAGAAGTAGTAACCAGTGGAGTTCAACTGTGTCTGTTGTGAGATAGTAACTCACTGAAGACAGGGGTGAATGCGTCGCTCAATTTCGTGGATTAGTTGAAGTTAGACATTAACACCGTTAGATGAAGGCCAGATCAGTGGCCTAAATATTAAGCGCTCGCGCGTGAGACTGATATGTCCTGGGTTTAAGTCTCATGAGGCGAGGTCGTGCATGCGCACTGCTGAAGAGTCCCACAATAGGACGAACCAGCCTTCCAATGCTTCTAAGTTTTCCATGATGATCTAGCTTCAATCGACTCATGATCTCAACTATTGAAAAAGATAAGAGACAAGATAGACCAGATGAGATAAAGTAAAAATAATTGTTCTGTCTTTAATAGAATAGATTTAGCCAGTGTTAAAAGAGAAGTTAATCAAATAGAAGGAATCATTTTACAAAACGTTTGGTAGTGGATTGCAAGAGAATATGGAATAGACATTTTTTCCTTCTTACTTGGAACTTACTAATTAAATTGCGAAGTAAATGATATTAGTCTTGGTGTGACTATTTCCACTAGTATTAAGGTACATTCATCTGAAGAATGCTAAATAAGGCCATATTGTTTAAATAAGATGGTGGTTGGAGGTAGTCAACAAGGAACTCTCGACCCGGGTTTCGTGCCGCTACTACACACATGACATTGAACACCACCCAGTGATCAATCAATTCTGATTACATCTCAGCCGTACAGAAGGTCGGTCGTGGCCCAGATAGCTCAGTGGTAACGTCTCAGACCGTGAAGCTGGGTGACACGAGATTGAGTCCGTCAGGGAGCACCAGTTCCCTCAAGATTACAGGTACACCTTGCTGACGAGTGCGAAATAGCACGAAACCCGTGTCTAGGGTTTCGTGTTGACTACCTCAAGTCACCATGTTATCTCAACATAGTGAACGCAATGTCCAGTCAACTAGACTGGTGGCCATATTGCAACATGGTCGATAGCATTTGATCTGAACTAAGAAGGACTTGATATACATGAAATTGATCACCACCCACTGATCAATCAATTGTGAAAACCACTTTGTTCTAGTATTAGACTACCCAGAAGTGCACATTCATAATTCTATGAGAAATCCTACATTGATCTATGGTACAGTTATGAATGTGAACAATTAAGTAGTCCAACACTAGATTGGAACAACTATCTTGTACATCCTGCTTGTCAGTGGTTGTCTAAGTTAGATCAGTCAATGATGTAAACTCAAAATTTTATCTGCAACTAGTATAATTGTAATGAACAATGTAAACAAGTGAATTAATCATACTTTCATTCATCTAAGTAATTAATGTTAACACTTTATAATTTAGTCAACCTTTTACCCATTCATCTGCATAAAACTGTTTTACATGTTTGTGTATTTCTAGTTATTTTTTCGCAAAATATAGATGATTAAAGTTATATCAAATTGAGATGATGAATCGATCAATGTTAAACGACTATTTCAGATCTGGAATCGCTGGACGGCCGTTTCATCCCACTATGGGAATCCTCAGCAGTGCGCATCCACAATCTCTCCTTACGTGGATTGGTTGAAGTTAGACATTAACACCATTGGATGTCGACTCAATGGTCTAGAGCTTAAGTGTTCGCGCGCGAGACTGATAGCTCCTGAGTTCAAATCCCGAGGGTCAGGGTCATAGATACGTGTTGCTGAGGCGTCCTACAATAGGACGAAATGGTCGTTCAGTGCATCAAGGTGGTCTAGCTTTAATTTACTCATGATCTCAACTATTAATGGGTTAATGGTTCAAAACAACGAATATAGATTCATCAGTCACGGTTCATTGATACATGCCCAGTTGAATAGATTATTAGTATAATGGAGGAAATTTATTTATAATCATCTAGAATGAAACTAACCTCTTAATTAGTATGTATAGTTTGATCAAATAACACAACTTAAAAATATAGATGAATGAATATTCAAAGACCCAATAACAGGTTAGCAAGAAAGAGTTAATATACATTACATTATGACAAATATATGGAAGAAATAATACAGTATGGTAAATATCACTTAAAATACAAATGATTATAAGTAAGGGAGTTCAATAGGTCAATTAACGTTTATTAACAATGAGATCTAACTATCGATCTGACTTACTTTTTAGTAACTTATTATCAAAAGGGGTTTTGTGGAGATTTCAATAACTTTACAGTTGAACTTATGATTCAATTAAACCTATACCACCATGGAAAACCTGGAAGCACTAGACGTTTGTTTCATCCTAGTATGAGACTCTTCAGTGACAGCGCGTACCCACGATCTCGACCTATTAGATTCGAACCCAGAATCTACCAGTTTCACGCGCGAATGCTTAACTTAGTCGGCATTCAACAGTATTTGTTTTATTTAAACACATAAACATTGGTATAAGGAGGCACCAAATACATATGCGCCACATAAATCTTTCGATTTGTGTGGGGGCTGGGATACTGACCGGGTGCTCAGACCGAAGCAGGTGGTTTTCCTAGGGGGCCACTCGCCGAGCCTTTGACCTAAAGGTCTGACCCACAAGGCAGTGGAGCGTTGTAACGAGATGCAGTCCCTTGGAAGCCGGTGACCAACGATTGGTTCATACGCCATTTGCTCCCACAGGATACTGGAGCCCATGTGCACCGTCGGTTTGGAATCCGGTTAAAGCGCTGGACATTCGCTTTTCGTCCTCTCAATTTCGCAAACGACACCCGTGGTGCGAGAAGTCAATGAGTAGGACTTCCCTGGCAGAGGCTGTATACGCGTGACCATGTGAGAGCATTTCGAGTGGGAGGGCGGGTTCACCCTACTCTCGGTCATATCAGGGCATTTGGGGGCAGTATCAATATCTAACTTGTGTTTTGATTTGTTCTTCTTCTTGTTTGTAATAAACATACATTTTCTACACATAAATATCATTGTTTTCTGCAATCCTCCTCCTCCCTTCTCCCCTCCTTATTTATTATCTTTTCTTTGTATCTAGGTATTTAGCTGTAACACAACCAATAATCTATGCAAAACATAATAATATGAAACGTGTACAAATATCTATTGCATTAGTATGGATTGTATCATTCTTAATAGCTATACCACTAATATGCGGTTTAAATGTAAATCGTTATAATGATCCAACTATATGTCAATCATTTAATGCCTTATATATTATATGTTCATCATTAGGTTCATTTTATTTACCAGCTATTATATTAATTGTTGTTTATCAACGTATATTTGCTTTAATTAAACAACGACATAAATTATTACGATTAAATCAATCATTAAAACAACAACCATATACATCATCATTACAACAATTACAATTACAAAGAAAACAATCAAGATTACATGAAGACGATGATGACGATGAAGAAGAAGAAGAAGAAGAACAAGAACAAGAAGGACGGGTAGTAAAAGAAGAAGAAGAACAACAACAACAACAGGAACAACAATCGATTGTTCAATTATATGATCGTATTTGTTTAAATAATGATCAAACTATATCTACATTATATCAGACAACAACAGCACCAACAACGACAACAACCACTACTACTACGACGACTACTACAATAATGAATTCAAATGATGAAATTAGTTATTCTGAATTACAGTCATCTTCACCAATCAAAGTAATAGAATGCATAAAACAACATGATCCAGATCATAAACAATTTACTAATGAATTCGATGAGAATTTCTCGGATCTAAATTTTGAAGGACCACGTTATGATATATCATCACCAAATTTAAATAATTCTGATCGATTCATTTCAATGATAAATTATACCTATTCAATGGATCATTTGAAATTAACCAATCAAAATAAAAGAAGTCATTTCAATGAAAATAATAATGATTTAATAAATAATCACTTGAATCAATTATATCATTCTGATATAGATTTAAATACAATTCAATCAATGGAATCACCTAAACATATATTGAATAATTCAAATGATGTATCACTTATATCACCATATACCAAAGACGATGACGATGATGATGACGATGATGACGATGATCATGATGATGATATTAATGAATCTAGGACTACATTTCAATGTGGTTATCTATATAATATATCACCTTCTATACATTCAGAAGAAGAGAAACAATCACATACAGAACAAAAACAAACTACTCAAAATTCTCCAATGATATTAAAAGAAGTTATTTGTAATTCAAAGAAACAATCAAAATCTTCGATATTGTCATTTGAAAAGTTTAATTCATATTCAACACAAAAATCTTCTTCTTGTCATCATCATCGTCATCGTCATCGTCATCATCGTGATCATCATCATATCTTATCTAGATCAAATATTAGAAATCTATTCAAATTATCATGGATTCATAAGTGTTTAAATCATTCACATGTATATAGTGGTTCTTCATCATCAAATAACTCTGAATATTCATGTCCTGGACTATGTTCAGAAGAGATGATAAATTATAGGATTAAATTAAATAAAGGTCAGTTTTACAAGAACTATAATGGTGATGAAGAAGAAGATAATGATGATGATGATGATGATGATGATGACGATGATTATGATGATGATGATGATGTTGACGACGACGATGAAGACGATGATGATGATGAAACTGTGAATGAATTAACTTCATGTAAATTTTGTCAAAATCAATTAAAATCAAATTCATTATATCAATCATATGAATGTATTCAATGTCAACCAATTATATTTCAATATAATTGTCAATCATTTAATCAAAATAAATCTATTCCATTACAAAATAATCATAAAATAAATTGTTACCATAGTAACGGATTAATGAATAAAACTCATGAAAGAATCAATAAGAAAAAATGAAAAATTCAAAAAATAAATTCAAATTTGAATTTTCCCGCGATAAATTTAAATTTCAATTCAATGATCAATTTAAACAAAATATACAAGATTTTATCAAATATTTAATTAGATTATTTAAATTTATTCATTATAAAACAAATATAAATGATCCTATAAATCATAATCATAATCATCATCATCATAATAATAAAACAATGACAACTAATTCAATTCTACCTATTGATATAGATATAAGTAGTGGTAAATCAACCCAAAAAACATTCTATAGTCAAAGTCCTATATATAAAACAATAAAAACTAAAAATATTCTATCAAATAAAGAGAAAAAAGCAACAAAAACATTAGCTATTGTATTAGGTAAGTTCATTTGCCTAGTAACAATAAGATATTTAGATATAGAAACTAGAATTGTGTTACTATCTCATAACAGATCTGGTTGATGATGATGATGATGACTGAGAGGAGTAAGGGTTAAGGTTAAAAGGTATTGAATTTCACACTATAATTTATTGGACAAATCAATTAGAAAGGGTTTGTAGAGATTTTAGAAATTTCATAGATTGAAATGATGAGTCAGTTGAAGCTAGACCACCATGGAAAACCTGGATGTTGAAGTTAGACATTCACACCATTGGATTACGGCAGACTCAGTGGTCTAGTCGATTAAGCGCCTGGCGCGAGACTGATAAGTCCTGGGTTCAAAACTCGCGGGATGCGTGATCGTGGATGCGCACTGCCACTGAGGAGTCTCATACTAGGACGAAACGGCCGTCCAGTGCTTCCAAGTCTCCCATGGTGGTCTAGCTTCAAGCGACTCATGATTTCAATTTGTGAAATCAACTAGATTTAGGATAATAAATCTTGGATTTCGATGTGAAATTTTTTCATCTATCGGATTAAATAGCGTTTTGGCATTAAGTTAATGTTAGTACATGATGAAATTCATAAATCTAAATCCTAATCCTTACCATCAACTGTAAATCACTATCTTTATTCTTTAAACTCCTTTATAATCTAGTCTTATTATGTAGGTAGATACTCTCGGGGTCACTTTGGCGTCGCTTAAAGATCGTCCATAAATTATAGTCTCACCAGATTTGTATATAGTGACTAGAAGTGAAATTTACGATTCATATCTCATCGCATTTGGTACATATAGATTAGATGATGACTTGAGGGAGATGGAGGGTTAAGATTAAGATGAAATTTGTATCCTGCATTCTACTGTTAGTTGACTTTAATGAAAACTTGTGGAAACATTGCAATATCGATGTGATTGACTCAGAATGCATAAATACATTAATAGAGATTAGTTGCAGCTCTTCTTTACATTTATAAATGTAAAATACGAACCCTTCCAAATTGCTAGAAACCTAGCTTTTTCTTATTACAAGGTTGTACTAGGCTAGACAATCATTAAAACTAAGGAGAATCGGGAATTTTGCCAACATTCAACAGGAACTCCACATCAAACTGTTTTAATGTGCTTAAAAGTCATAAGTTGAATGCATCTATATTGTTTGAATGAGTATAAAATGACAATGTACAGTACTACCGCTTTAAATGTTACTTAAAAACCTATCTACATTAGTAACTTGTCTGATCATAGAAAACTGAGTGTAATGATCACTTCATCTAGTCTAAGTGTTTCGTTGACCCAGATAGATTAATGGCTGAATAAATCTCGATATTAACACAAAATGAAATTGGTTAACGTCAACATTTGGTATTTGTAGAATTAGTGCAATTTCTGTCTACATACAAGGAGTTCGTTCAGTACTTCTTCATGGCTGGGAAGTCTACCAATCGAAGGTAAAATACGTGAGTATGTCAATAGAATGGTAATGCAAAGATCTTTCAGCATTTATTAGGATACGGATAAACCATTATACAAGTTATCTTAAGGTCACGCATAAGAGTACTTCATGGAGTCGAATAGCCAAACCAGAAACTCTTGTCAATTTAAAAGGGTAAGATATATGACATATAGGCAAACTGACATTGCTTTTGATGTATTAACTAATGATTATATAAGTGTATGAAAGAAAGCTGAATGTGGTCAGACTAAAGGCAAACATCAATTCCCGGCTATTTTAGTAAGTTCACGTGGTAATTAAAATTCCTTGTTGGAGACCTTATTTAAAATAGCTCAATATCAATGGCATAGGTACACAGGTATGAAATCTTCATCTTTAAAACGATTTCCAGTCTTAGTATTGTTTCACTATCTATATTCCTCATTTTCAATGGTTTTCATACCCATGAACTACTGGCATAATATTTGTCGCGAAACCTGGATATTCTGGATTCGGTTAAAAGGTATGTATGTGAATTTCACTGTTGTGGAGTTCCATACTAGAAAGAAATAGCGATCCAATACTCTCTGACTTCTAATGGCATTCAAGTTAAGATCAAACTGTGATGAATATTGTATACTAATTAAACCAGTGCTGACAAAACCTCTAGAAATGAACCAGATTTTCAATGGTTTTCTTTTCTATCATCACTGATATTACATTTATCTTAACTTGTCCGTCTTTCTCAAGCGAAGAGTAAGGATTTGAACCAGTTTCACTGTCATCTGATTTCCTAATCAACCTAGAAAATTGTATTAGAACTAGATAATCAAACAACAGTGTAACTCATTTCTTAGTTTATCATGTGTATATTCAATCAAACAAGCTTCAGTGAAACTTTGAATCTGGAATGCGGTCGTTCTTCATTAATCTCATTAATCAACGTTCTTCAAGATCGAAATTCTATAACCAAACTTAATTATTCTGTTTGATCACTAAGCAGTAACCATTGTTGTATTTACGAAACCTTCATAAATACCATCAAACTTCTATCAACCCCTCACTGTGGCAAAGGTTCATATTCATAAGGGAGGATTAGTTCTCTCAAACTGTAAAACACGCCTTAATGGAAAGTTTAGACTACAGTTTAACCTTTACGTACTATGTTTCATTTACTGTCTACATACAACTAAAGTTGAAAACGCATTACCAATTTCATGGTTTTTCATCATTGAATAACCTGATCTAAACACCCAATAGAAACAAGAATGCACTTGATTCCTCAATACTCCACATCGATAGCTCTATTGCTGATCAAACTCATGTCTATCAAAAAAGGCCTACTAAGTTCTTATCTATCAGTCCTTATTCATAACTTCATAACTTCAATTCATTATATGGTGAGACTATAATTTATGGACGACCTTTGAGCGATGCTATAGTAACCTTGAGAGTGTCAACCTACTTATAAGGGCTAAGTGAAGGTTATAAAGCAGTTTGCAGAATAAGGATTATGATTTATAGTTGATGGTTAGATTTAGGGTTTTCATCACGAACTGACATCAGCTATAATACCAGGATTCCGTTTAGCCAAATAGATGAATGAATTCCGCGTGAAAATACAAGACCTGTTATCGTAAATCTGATTGGTTCGTCCATAAATTATTTGTTTATTATTTATTTATTTTAACACATAAATATTGGTACAAGGAGGCACCAAATACATATGCGCCACACAAATCTCATTCGATATGTGTGAGGGCTGTGATACTATCCGGGTGCCCAAACCGAAGCAGGTGGTTTTCTTAGAGGCCACTCCCCGAGCCTTTGACCTGAAGGTCTGATCCACAAGGCAGTGGAGCATCGTAAGGAGATGCAGTCCCATGGTAGCCGGTGATAAACGATTGGTTCATACGCCATTCATACTGGAGCCCATGTGCACCGTTGGTTTGGAATCCGGTTAAAGCGCCGGACATAAACTATAGTCTCGACCATAATATTTTACAATCATCTTCAAATGAAATTAATACTTAACAATCTCACAGTAAGAATAATTGAACTCTATTAGTCATAGCTTCACAATAGAGCACATAGAGCACATGGAAACAAAACTCTTCATATCATTCATAGTTACTATTCATGATTTCATTGTATACATTACAATTACAAAAAAACATATCGATTTTCTTTTTTTTTCTTTTTTCTCTTTATTTTAGGTGTTTTTCTAGCATGTTGGTTACCATTTTTTTCTATTAATATTGGTTTAGGTTTATGTATTTATTTAGGATCAGATCAATATGGTCTATGTGAATATGCTAGTAAATTAATGTCATCATGTACATGGCTTGGTTATATTAATTCTGCATTAAATCCAATTATTTATACAATATTCAATATGGAATTTCGTTTAGCATTTCAAAAACTATTACATATCAAATAATAATAATAATAATAAAGGGGAAATGATAGTGACTTCGAATAGATGACTCTGTAATTGTATATTTTCTATGGATGTATATATACAGAAAGTGGAAATATTCAATAAATTGATAGAAATTACAAGTGAAGTATATTTTCTATTAAAATTCGAAGGGGGTGTGGGGTGGGGGTGTTATAAGTAAGGATGGATGGTGACTAGTAGTGGAATCTTGGTTGACGCACGTTTTGTCCTATTTAGGACTCGTCTACAGTTGAATATATCTGTATCTCAGAGTTGATGTGTCACTCTGAGACTTGAACTCAGTACTGTTCGCTTCAAACACCATCGTGTTATCCATCTGGTTATATTAATTCTGCATTAAATCCAATTATTTATACAATATTCAATATGGAATTTCGTTTAGCATTTCAAAAACTATTACATATCAAATAATAATAATAATAATAAAGGGGAAATGATAGTGACTTCGAATAGATGACTCTGTAATTGTATATTTTCTATGGATGTATATATACAGAAAGTGGAAATATTCAATAAATTGATAGAAATTACAAGTGAAGTATATTTTCTATTAAAATTCGAAGGGGGTGTGGGGTGGGGGTGTTATAAGTAAGGATGGATGGTGACTAGTAGTGGAATCTTGGTTGACGCACGTTTTGTCCTATTTAGGACTCGTCTACAGTTGAATATATCTGTAGCTCAGAGTTGATGTGTCACTCTGAGACTTGAACTCAGTACTGTTCGCTTCAAACACCATCGTGTTATCCATCTGGTTATATTAATTCTGCATTAAATCCAATTATTTATACAATATTCAATATGGAATTTCGTTTAGCATTTCAAAAACTATTACATATCAAATAATAATAATAATAATAAAGGGGAAATGATAGTGACTTCGAATAGATGACTCTGTAATTGTATATTTTCTATGGATGTATATATACAGAAAGGGGAAATAATCAATAAATTGATAGAAATTACAAGTGAAGTATATTTTCTATTAAAATTTGAAGGGGGTGTAGAGTGGGGGTGGAGGTGGAAATGAAAACTGTCATGTTGTTAAGTGTTATAAGTAAAGATGGATAGTGACTAGTAGTGGAATCTAGTTTGACGCACGTTTTGTCCTATTTAGGACTCGTCTACAGTTGAATATATCTGTATCTCAGAGTTGATGTGTCACTCTGAGACTTGAACTCAGTACTGTTCGCTTCAAACACCATCGTGTTATCCATCTGGTTATATTAATTCTGCATTAAATCCAATTATTTATACAATATTCAATATGGAATTTCGTTTAGCATTTCAAAAACTATTAAATATCAAATAATATCGGAAGGGGTTTGTGGAGATTTTATAAACTTCACAGATTGAGTTCATGAGTCAATTAAAGCTAGACCACCATGGAAAACTTGGAAGCACTGGACGGCCGTTTCGTCCAGTATCAGACTCCTCAGTATCGCGCATTCACGGTCCTGCACTCCGCGAGATTCGAACCCAGGACTTATCAGTCTCGTGCCAGGCGCCTAACTAACTAGACCAACGAGCCGGCACCCAATGGTGTCAATGTCTAACTTCAACCAATCCAATATCAAATAATAGTAAGGAGAAATGAAAGTGATTTCTAATAGATTACTGTAATGCGGGTGTTTGGCGAGGATGGAGGTGGAAATAAAAACTGCCATGATTTTAGGTGATTTTATTATATGTTTCGTAAAAAGTTATTTTTGTATAGTTCAAAGAGAGTTAACGAGAAAGTCATTGGTTTAATTGGTGTAAAACCATACTCCTCTGTAATCAAGTGATCTTGCCTACTGTCGACATATCAAAGATTGAATTCACAGAATTATCTTCACATATTCTTGCTAGGTTTGCAGCGGTTACGAGTTCACTTAGACATGCATTGAGTTTTGGCTTGTGTAGTTTATATATGTAGGTATTTGCGAAGGGTATGCGCGTGGGTTAGCTCGAATAACGTAAGCCGACAAAATATCTGCACTATATCTAGTAAAATCAACAGCCTAATCCTTCAGGTTGAAGATATAATACGAATAATCTGGGAGCAAATACGAGGAGAAGGTACCCATCAATTCTCTCTGAAAGAGTGCTTATGTTTATATGTATATCACGAAATGCAGAGCTTAAAACCTTTACACCAGTGATGTCCTTGTAATGTGTAAGTGACAGTCAGTTGTAGAAAATACATTAGGATGAATCTATTTGTATCAATACTATGGAATCCATGAGTGAAAACTTGTGTGTTACCGGTGTTCACGTATCAAATATTTGCGCTCAGAGTTAACTATACCAATGTGTATATCAAAGGATGGATAAATGAAAACTTATATGATACCATAATACCTATATAATTACCCCTGGTACGATTTATGCGCTTTACAACTCGGTGGTTTCGAGGTGGGTTTAAGGGCCTTGTAAAATGGAGTCCACTTCTAGAAAAGTCAATCGGTTTCACGGGATAAGACTTGACTAAACTTAACACTGTTGGAAAATCGCACCATAAAACCTTAGTATCCTGAGTAATTTCGATGATCAAACAAGAACCAGCGTTTTCAAAGTTGTATGGTCCCTGACAATTACAGTTCGACTCAAACTATACATCAACACAACACGAACACCAACTAATTAACTTCCTGTACTTAATTTTCAATGAATTTTCATTATATAAGTAAATTCTCCAATGACAATGATTAAATTTGATAATTTCTGAAACTAATAATCATTGAATTTATTCAATGTATAATTCAATGAACTCGAGTTTAATTCAGAAATACACTGAAGTCTCTATCATATAAATCTTCTTCGCAATATTTACAGTTAGGTAAGGTTGGAGCAAAAGAAAAAAGAAGTGTTATTTGACACATCTCTGTGATCAATGAGCATATCCACATGAAAATAGCTTTCATATTGTTTAGTGAAATTTGATTTTCTGGGTTAGTTGAATTTAGACAATAAAACCGTTGGATGCTGGCCATTTGAGTGATGTAGTGGTTAAGCGCTCGCACACGAGGCCGATAGGTCTTGGGTTCGAATCCCAAGAAGCGGGATGGTGGATGTGCACTGCTGAGGCGTCCCAAAATAGGACGAAACGCTCGTCCAGTACTTCAAGGTTCTCCATAGTGATCTAGCTTTAATTGGCCCATGATCTCAACTATTGAAATTTGATTTTATTGATAATGAGTATAATTAAAAGATTTATGATTTCGAAATTGTAAAAATTACGTAATAACTTATTTGGACATTGACAACAATTTAGTATTTTAACAGAAATGAAACCAACTGATCTAATAATTTTCTGATTAATTCATACAGAGTAAATCGATACAAAATCAACTTTATTGATCAAAAGTTGATCCAAAAGAAAAGAGAAGATCAAATAACAAAGGCAAAACCATATCAGATTATTTTCTTTCTCTTTTGATTGAGATCATGAGTCGATCAATATTAGATCACCATGATATTTCCGTTTAACAATTTGAATAGTTTATAATAGGTTACATTGCAAAATTACAAACGATTTTTGATTATTTGAGATGAAATCGATAATTAATGGTTAAGTTCATAAGTCTTTTTAAAGCTAGACCACCATGGAAAACCTAAAAGCATTGAACAGCTAGATGGTGGTTGGAGGTAGTCAACAAGAAACCCTAGACACGGGTTTCGTGCTATTTCGCACTCGTAAGCAAGGTGTACCTGTAATCTTGAGGGAACTGGTGCTCCCTGACGGACTCAATCTTGTGTCACCCAGCTTCACAGTCAGAGACATTACCACTAAGCTATCCGGGCCACGACCGACCTTCTGTACGGCTGAGATGTAATCAGAATTGATTGATCACTGGGTGGTGTTCAATGTCATGTGTGTCAAGTCCTTCTAAGTGCAGATCGAATGCTATAGACAAAGTTACAATGTGGCCACTAGTCTAGGTGACTCGAACCCGTCAGGGATCACCAGTTCTCTAAAGATTACAGGTACACATTGCTGACGAGTTCCAAGTATCACGAAACCCGTGTCCAGAGTTTCATGTAGACTACCCTCCAACCACCATCTTATCTCAACATAGTGCACTCAATATCGAGTCACCTAGACTGGTGGCCACATTGCAACATGATCGATGGCATTCGATCTGCACTAATAAGGACTAGACAAGCATTAGATTGATCACCACCCAGTGATCAATCAGCTGTAAACACTGAACAGCTGTTTCGTCATAATATTGGACTCCTCAGTAGTGCGCATCCATGATCCCGCTCGCGGGATTCCAACTCATGACCTAATTAATCAATGTACACATTTATTGGCATATTGAAAAAAAGTTTATTAAAATCTAAATAAAAATGAGAAATATCTTATATGTCATATCGTATATAAAGAAATGTCTAAAAAATATCATGAATGGATTGAGCGTTCATACGTGAGACCCAAAGTCATGGGTTCGAATCCCGAGAAGCGGGATCGTGGATGCCCACTGTTAAGGAGTCCTATACTAGGACTAAAAGTCCATCCAGTGTTTCCAGAGTTTCCATAGTGGTCTAGATTCAATTGACTCATGAATTCAATTATGAAGTTTATTGTTCTTTTCTTTCTTTTTCCTTTCGTTTTGCTTAAAGATTATTGTTTCTGATTACAAATTATAATGTGTATGCTTATCATTAAAATTATGCATAATTTCATTTACATTTGGATAAAGAGACCAGAAGAAAATGAGAATTCAAAGGAAATAATCTTATAATTGGAATTCATTAATCAAAATATTGTTGCTGGGTCTTTTTTTCTTGTTCACATCTTTTGAGATGGTGGAGAAGATTTGTCGATCAGGTGGATGATTTTAATAGAGTTTAGTTCTTTGAGCTGGGTAGTTTAATTATGGAGCTTTCATCATTCACTTCTACCTGAAGTTTTATACTGATGATGTCGTTGTTCATAATGTCACATTCAGCTCAGAGAACAAAACTCCATCGAAATCTTGTTCACAACATAAACAATAAACGATATATGTGGAACGTGTGTATGCGTGTTGTGGTTGCTGTTGCTGTTGTTGTTGTTGTTGTTGTAATTTAGTTGATCTTAGTGTATTTGTCAAGCTGGTGGAAAGTAAAACTCATATATTATTCATTTTATTACACTTATTGTAATACCCTAGATCACCGAGGTCAATGGGATGGATTTATTTGATTGGGTAATAGTTGACCAATTAGAGGTGGAAGATAGTTATGAATATATTTTCCTGTTGTATTCATATTTAAGTACTATTTGATCAGGAGTTTTCTTGTACGGATTATGATCATGTTAGTCAAAAGATGATCGGTAGGGAACTCAGCTTGACATAGACTTTATGGTAGTTGAAACTAATTGGTAAACATACTGTAGTGGCTTTGCTTAGTTAATCAATCACCCTCGTAACCATTTTTGTATAAACCTCAACAGTGTTTGAAATCAGAAGGCAATGAAAAGCGTCAACTACAGTTTATTAACGGTTAGCGCAGATCACAAAGCTATAGGCACATCAAACGAATCTGAAGCGGAGAGGCGAGTAAGTAGATACGAACAATTACATCGGCAAATTTCTAGTTAAATTGCATAAGGGTGCAGCAAGGTAAAGCAAGGACTAATAATAGGATTTGAGTACACATAAACATCGGGAGAAGGAGGAACTATCAAGTGATATTTAAGCTATCAACATTTTAGCTACAGTCTGTCATATGATCTAGTGATCATAACGGTACAAATAAATATGCAATTTGTTACAGTTCAAATAACATTGTCTGTTAAGTAGGCTAATAAAAGGGGTTAAACAATATTAACCATCATCGAAAATGGTTGTAGGAACTGATGATATTAATGGGATTCGAATCTGTGTCCTTCACAGTCTTCCATGTTACAGCTAAGCTATTAGGGAGGAAAACTACTAAGATGGTTTAGGTATTCACAATAGGTTGATCACCGACGTTACATTGATAATTACTCGGCGATCAAACAATATTAAGTAGTCAGTATAAGATTATAGAGATTGTTAAAAACTGCTTTCAGGTTTTCATCGGCGATCTAACTTAGATCGGCTCACTATTTTAATAAAAGTTAACAATCTCCACAACCCTGTATTTGAGCTTATCATATTCTCACTAGTTAATGGCTTCAAAAAGAAATTTCCGTAGTTCTAGTGAGAAAACACGACAGCCAGAGTGAAGCAGTTAACCACTTGAAACAATGAAAGATGGTTGTTTAATGTTGTGGACTGATTGATTTTAGACATTAACACCGTTGGGTGCTAACTCAGTGGTCTGAAGGTTAAACGCTGGCACGGAAGGATGAAGTCAGTGGGTTCGGTGTTGGAATGAGGGTTGGTTAATGCCAACTGTTGAATAGTCACATACTAGAAGAAAACAGCCGTTCAGTGTTTTCGGATCTTCTTTAGTTCATGATTCTAACGACAATCGTAAATAATCCATAAACGATTGATAAATAGGATAATCGACTACTTACTTACTTACCTACGTTCACCTGTTACCCCTAGTGGAAGAGCATAGATCGCCTACCAGCATTCTCTAATACAACTCTGTCCTAGACAATCCTTTCCAATTCTTTCCAGTCGCTATTCATCCTTTTCATATCTGCTTCCAATCCTCAATGCAATGTGTTCTTTGAACTTCATCTTTTCCGTTTCCATTCAAGATACCGAGTTAGCACTTGCCTCGTAATTCAGATTGGTAGCTTCCGTAATGTATATCCTATCCACTTCCAACATCTTTGTCTAATTTGACTGTGAACATCATAATCCATAAAATGGAGTACTATATTTGTTACAATTTGTAAACTATTCAATATGTTTCTCTACCTTACTAACTATTCACTAATAATCAACCAATTCATTAAGGTATCTATAAGGATCTAGATAGTATATATAGTCGTTTATTCAAACTATTCTAGATGAATTCATTCAGCTTGTTAAACTATATTATATCTATCAACTAATAGACAATGATGGAAAGAGAATTCAGTCAATTTGTTTACATACAATCTATTGATAACATCAGTTAATCCCAACTTTTAAAGTTTCTGATCATCAATAAAAAGCTATGATAGATTAGATCAATTCATAGATCGTCCCAAAAAGGAATGTGCTTCATCTCAATGATAAATACAATTAGATAACTGTTAACTAACGTAGGAAAAAAAACTATCATTATTATCACAAGAGGGTAGTTGTGGAGATTTTTAGTAATTTAATAGTTGAATTCATGAGTTGATTAAAGCTAGACCACTATGGATAATCTAGAAGCACTGGACGGTTGATTCGTCTTATTGTAGGACTCCTCAGCAATGTGCATCCTCAACAGCGCTCACGGAATCCGAACACCAGAACCTATTGATTTACTGAAATCTCCACAAAACCCATTCTAATAAAACTTATCATGTAGTGAACAGAACACAGTTGGGGACAATTCAATGTATTTAACATAAAAATAAAGAGTATCTCAATAAAATCTGAGAACCATATATTAAATCGTTTATTTCCAAAATGTCCACCAATTGTTCCAAAATGTCTCAGACTACATTGTCCTTGACCTTTTCATACAAATTTCATTCTATTCCCTCTCCTGCTTTCTTGATCTTCCATCATCTTCTGCTGCCGGACATTACATTCCTGACTCGGATAATATGCTACTTATATATATATAAGTAGCACGCACCACAATGTGTTCACTAGTGACTTATATCAACAGCGATTTCCTAGGGTTCTAGTGAGAACCAGTGAACAATGGAGATCAACCGTGTCTGTTGTAGAGGTAGTGACACATTGAAGATAATGGTGGATGGTCACACAATATTGTGGATTGGTTGAGGTTAGGCAATAATAATGTTGAATGCCGGCTTCGTGATCTGCAGTTGAATCGTTCACCCTTGAGATTGAATGTTCTGAGTTCAAGTCTCTTTAATGTAGAATCGTAGATGTACGTTATTGAGGAATCCCATACATGTGCAAAACAACCATACAGTTGTTCTAGATTTTCCATGATGGTCTATCTTTAATCCACAAAATTTTCTATGACCTCTAATTCACATATTTATTCAACATACTACATGTATCCATAGAAATCACTAAGCATCTTTTTAAAGATTTCCGGATTATTGTTCATTTAACATTCAGAAACATTTAAGAAAGAAAAAAAGCGTTATTCAAACATAATTTTATGATTATTTCATTTGATCATTATGATAAACATCGGGCATATACTACTTATATATACATATATATGTTACTATTATTAGTAAATAGAACTAGGTCAGATTATTCTTATGATAATAATATTAAATATTGACTAGCTAAGTAAGAAATATTCCTTGGAATATATGATGTTGTTAAGTTAAAAGGTGAGGTAGGGTTGGGAGGGGTCTGAAGAGAATATGCATAAATTTGAATCAACAACAACAACATACTGCATAGTGATTCTATTTCGTATTACAGTCGATTGTTATGATAAATTGAAGGTTTTCTTTTTCATTCTTCGGAGAGAGAGAGAAATTATATATATATATATATATATATATATATATATATATATATATAAGAAATGTGTTAGTTTTACTGATTTTATAAAAAGAATCGTTTTTTTAAAATCATCTCCAGCTTAGTCTAAGAGTAGTAGTAGTAGTAGTAGTAGTAGTAGTAGTAGTAGTAGTAGTAGTAGTAGTAGTAGTAGTAGTAGTAGTAGTAGTAGTAGTAGTAGTAGTAGTAGTAGTAGTAGTAGTAGTAGTAGTAGTAGTAGTAGTAGTAGTAGTAGTAGTAGTAGTAGTAGTAGTAGTAGTAGTAGCAGTAGTAGTAGTAGTAGTAGTAGTAGTAGTAGTAGTAGTAGTAGTAGTAGCAGTAGTAGTAGTAGTAGTAGTAGTAGTAGTAGTAGTAGTAGTAGTAGTAGTAGTAGTAGTAGTAGTAGCAGTAGTAGTAGTAGTAGTAGTAGTAGTAGTAGTAGTAGTAGTAGTAGTAGTAGTAGTAGTAGCAGTAGTAGTAGTAGTAGTAGTAGTAGTAGTAGTAGTAGTAGTAGTAGTAGTAGTAGTAGTAGTAGTAGTAGTAGTAGTAGTAGTAGTAGTAGTAGTAGTAGTAGTAGTAGTAGTAGTAGTAGTAGTAGTAGTAGTAGTAGTAGTAGTAGTAGTAGTAGTAGTAGTAGTAGTAGTAGTTGAAGCAGTTTACTCGAATTTCGAATCGAATCAATCAGTGAATAGAACGCGAAATTCGATTTATCCCTTTTCCATTCAACTATTTTCTCTTACATGTTTCCTATTTCATCAGAACTGGGAAGTTGCTCCTCCTCCTCCTCGTCTTCACCCTACTAATACTACTACTTCTACTACTATTACTTCTTCTTCTTCTTGTTACCAACTATCGAATAATCTACTCTATAATTTCATGGGTGGTTTCTTTTTGTCAATTACCATTTACAAGTTTATCTACTAATGTTTTCATTTGTATGTATGTCTTATATTGAAAATAATAAGATGGGAGAAAGGGTCAAAGAAATAAGTAGTTACTAGAATGATTTCAACATTTTTGTTTTTGATAATATGAAGTTGTAACATGAAAATATTTGATTTTGACTAATGATAGTTTTTTCTTAATAGTTGAAACCATGAGTCAATTAAAAATATACCACCATGGAAGACCTGAAAGCAATAGACAGCCGTTTCATCCTAGTATGGGATTACTCAACAGTGTACATCCACGATCCTGTATCAAACAGACTCGAACTCAGGACATTCAATCTCAAGGGTGAACGATTCAACTGCAGATCACGAAGCCGGCATTCAACATTATTATTGCCTAACCTCAACCAATCCACAATATTGTGTGACCATCCACCATTATCTTCAATGTGTCACTACCTCTACAACAGACACGGTTGATCTTCATTGTTCACTGGTTCTCACTAGAACTCCAGGAAATCGCTGTTGATATCAGTCACTAGTGAACATATAATGATTGTTATTAGAATGAGGTTTTTTGGAAATTTTAGTAATTACAAATTACTACAATATTCACAAAACACTATTCTGATATGAATTTCATTTTCGTAAACAAATATTTCGAATTTATGAATTTACGTCTTTGGAAGCCATATGATATCAACATACCTACTTACCTCGTTATCCCCATATTGACAATAGTAGATGTGTCGGTCAATTTCGTGGATTCGTTGAAGTTGGACATTAACACCATTGGATGCCGGCTCGGTGGTCTAGTTGGTTGAACGCCTGGCGCGAGACTGATTGGTCCTTTGTTCGAGTCTGGCGAGGCTGGGTCGTGGATGCGCACTGCTGAGGGGTCCCACAATAGGACGAAACGGCTGCCCAGTGCTTCCAGGTTCTCCATGGTAGTCTAACCTTAATTGACTCATGATCTCAACTATTGAAATTCCGTATTTACCTACATACAAAAATTCATCAAGAAAATCCATCTTATCTGAAACTTAACCGAAAAATAGGTGGCCAAATTAAGATCTAAATTTGATACATTTAAGCAAGATGACTAATAATTAAGTGTCTAATAGTTGAGTAATACAATTGTCCAATATAACCCATTGAGAATCAGACAATTGATTCGTCATAGTTTTAGATTTCCTAAAAGTTGTTAGGTTTGAAGCTAACACGAGTTCACTTGATCTGCGAACGAGAACAAAGACTCAGTGATCAAAACCAGTAAGCTAGCTATTTGATACGTCTCAGCCCCACTAACTAGAGGGAGAAGTCCAAGTTTGGAATGCGAAAGTATATTCTGCAAACAACCAGAAACGAGCGATAACAACAAGCACAGTTCAAAATGTATCTATACAGCAAAAAACCGTCCTTGAGGAGAGTTACAAAATAGAATACTGAAAGACACAAAGAACCAATAGCATTTAAGATAGTTCCCATTGGGAAATACGACATGAAGGTGACAAGAGAGCTTTTAGCGCGAACTAACTTATAATATGACATAACAACCGTTTAGTACCATACATTGGTAACTACCTGTTTCCTATGACCCGACACACAAACACACAAACTTATATTTCAACAGTCATAACTTTCGTTTAAAATATTCAACATCTATTTCAAAGCTAATCATTAATTTATATACAATTCATTCACAAGAATTTAATAACAAGACATATTTGTTCTTTATCAAAACTTTTAAAATGGTGGTTGGAGGTAGTAAACAGGAAGTCTCGGACACAGGTTTCCTGCTATTTGGCACTCATCAGCAAGATATACCTATAATCTTGAGGGAACTGGTACTGGTATTCGATTGCCTGTCACCTAGCTTCACAGTCATTGTGCTATCCAAGCAGTGATTGACCTCCTACATAACTGAGATGTTATCACCAAGAAGTACCTGACACACATAACATTGATCACATTGATCCAGTGATCAATCAATTGTGAATACTTCAAACCTTTTACAGTTTTCATTCTTCTAATCAAGAAAAAGTTTAATCATTCAACAACAACAACAACACGAAAACGATCCAGTTTTCATGATTAATTAATGACACTTTATCAAATTACTGATTAGCCTGAATTGATAATTGAATGATAAAATTAATTACTCAATTAAATAGTGAAGAATTAATTGACCTTATTAGTTCTTTAAATTTGTTCGTTTAAAATGGTAATAAATTTAGGCCAAAGATAAATTATTTATTATTTTATGAGTTAAATCATTGAAAGTTTTAAGTTATATATCAAATGAATAGTATTTAAAAAAGCAATGAAATAACTGTGATGATAAATATTTATTGCGTTAAATGTGATTAAGTAACAAGAAGTGTTTTTAACGATATTATTTAAACTACTTACAAGTAGGCTAAACATTTATTTCAATATTTGAGATCATGTGTCAATCGATGTGAGACCATTATGAAAAAACCTAGAAGTACTGCTGGGAAACCTCAACAGTACGCATCTAAAATTCCGTGGATTGGTTGAAGTTAGACATCAACACCGTTGGATGCCGGCTCAGTGGTCTAATGGTTAAGCGCTCGCGCGCGATACTGATAGGTCCTGGAATCGAATCTCGTGGGGGGGGGCGGGATTGTGGATGCAAACTGCTGAGGGGTTCCATACTATGACGAAACGGCCGTCCAGTGCTTTCAGGTTTTCCATGGTGATCTAGTTTCAAATGACTTAGATATCAACCATTGAAATTACTATAGTATCCACAAAAACCGCTCTGGTATTATTTATTTATTTGACATTTTTCAATATAATTGGATGAAAATCATCTTCCTCATATGTTAATTTATGAACGGATGAACTGTGTTGAATCATCAAGCGTTTCTATCAAAACAGTATGGTTTTTACAAAGGACAAACCTATCATCCATTTATCAGTAATAAAATAAAAACTTGTCAATACGTTGTGTTAGTGCACCGTTTCCTAGTTTAGAGAGAATAATGTCAGTCAATATGGGATCTAGGAGTGACATTCATCTCGACACCATCTGTTTGTTTATAAATTTCACCATTGTACTTGAAATATACGTTCATATTACATTTCAGTAACAATTCTTTGATGATCTCCACAGGGATTATAGTTTATATTTCTTGTTCTCTAATTTGTTCTATAGTCTCTCTTAAGGGGACATCTGTGAACACTGACATTACATCAAAGAACATCATCGTTTGACCTTTAGTGTTCATGTTTTTGATTTTTCAGACGAACTGGAACACATGTTTAATACTATGCTTCACTAGATGTCTCTAAAGTGATTTTAAAACGGTTACTAACCACTTTGCTACAGTATGATAAGAGGGATCGTACATGTCAAAAATTTGTCTCAATGTGGTAGCCGGTTTGTGTACCTTCGTTAGTCCGCATAACCTAGGTAAATGGGTATCTATCGGCTTAATTGTTTCATATATGTTTGATGAAATCATCTGTTGATCTTTGAGCTTTCTTAAAGATCTGATCATCCAGTTTCTCAAATCTTTGGTGATCATTCAAAGTGTTATTCATCTTGTCAATATAGTCTTTTTCATTAAGTAGAACAGTCCTTGTTCTTTTACCAGGTTTCGTGATAATAAGAATCTCGTCACAAATTTATTTATTATTATTGGCTTTATTCAATATCATATTTCTGGTACAATATAAAATTCTCAGCATAAATTATTTCAACAAGTCTCCTTTTCTTATTTCTTGATCGATCCTTGAGATAAATATTGAGTAGTCGCCAGTTAGATGTTAGCAGTTCGGGAACCAACAATTGAATAATACACATTCTTTTTGATGCATATTGCCAACAACCATTATGTCTCTGATTGGACTCTTTTGTAACTTGTACAGCAAAGTGTTGTAAACTTATCACAAACACCTGAATAGGTTATGCGACTAATAGGCATAATGATGTGTTAAAACAAACAAGAAAACAAATAACTTGTTGAAATATCCAGATGGCGGGAACAAGTAGCCCAGATATTCAAACTGGTCGTTGAGTTGGTGGATACGGAGGGTCCACCTAGGGGGGGTTCACAGACCCTGATTGCAAACCAATGGTGTACATGGGCTCCAGTATCCTGAAGGAACAAGTGGAGTATGAACCTATTATTGGTCACCGGCTACCATAGGACTACATCTCCTTACGCTGCTCCACTGTCGAAGGTTCTGGGTGTGACCCCCTAAAGAAACCACTTGCTTCAGTTTGTTTACCCTGGCAGTATCATAGCCCGTACACAAATTAGGTGACTTGTTTGATGCCTCTTTGTACCAATCTTTATGTGTTCAAATAAATAAATATTGTAGTTTCCAAACGACATTTTGTATACACCACCAGAGGAGTACACACTTATACTATAGAAATAATGTAGTCTAGGCTAAAAGAATTTTTGCAACCTAATCATAGCTCCAAAGGTCAACTATTATCGGGTTATATAGATGAGTTTTTGTATCGTATGGATTATGATTTCAGAACTTCAGAGCCTCTTTCTAATCTTGAAAAGTTTTTGGATCATGTTACAAAAGTATATCCACTTTAATTATTTTTTTGGTTTTTATATAACATATTCTTAATCTATACCATTTGTCCTCTGATTGGCTAAAATCTCCCAACATCATTTGGGATTCATTTAAAGGTCAATTATAGATTATGTTCCCGCCATCACTAAATTGATGAAAAAGTCAGTTACTCATGTATTAAATGAAATAATGGCATGGTCTTCTTGATTTAGCTTCAAAGGTTTTAACCAATCAATGGAAAGGTTTCATGTGCCATTATTATGATAGTTATTTCTTTTCAGTAGTTGAAATCATGAGTCAATTGAAGCTAGACCATCATGGGAAACCTGGAGCACTGGACGGCCGTTTAGTTCTATTGTGGGACTCCTCAGCAGTGCACATCCACGATCCCGCCCCGCGAGATATGAATAGTTTAGTTATTTAATAATTATACGATAGAAATATACGTTTAGTATTGGTGCATAAATGGATCCCAAAAGTTACCATTCATTACTCTCATCGGGATATAACACTTCTGCTACCAGGCATTTTACTTTCTATTGATGATATATGCTACTTATATCTGTTGACATCAGTAGCACACGCACACACATACTAAAGCGATACAATAAACATGTCTAAAACTAAATTCAATAATGTGAGAATTGATTGATTAGCATAATATTTTAATGATTGAATGTATCAACTGCTCAATAACACTAATATGATTGTAATTACTCTAAAACAAAATACCTCAATAATAGAACACATAAACAGCTCAATTCACCTCCAAACTTGATTATTCTAATAGCTCAATATTGTAACAAGAAAAGTTAATTTTTTGGTCAAGTTCACTTAGTTACTGAACTGAATAAACTCAGTGATTATTTTCGAAAATTATCAAGTTGAACTATTTTAATTATTAAAAAAAAGAAAATCCCATGTGCATAATGATGCAGACTACTTGGTTGGGGTCCACGTGACTATCGTAACCAATGGTCTGAGATCAATCGGTTTTTATATGCAAAGATCGATGATAGCTAACAGTGGAAGCCAGGACGCGAGTTTCGTCCTATTCAAGATTCGTCAGTTGGATGTACATGTATCCCTGAGTTGATGTTCAATCCGAAAATCGAAACGTGAGTCCTGGATTTCACTGCTAGACACCACTCATCTATGATTATAAACCATGTGACTTAAAGCAATATCGAATCAATCCGCATAGGATGCACATATACTGACAAGAGACTGATAAATTGCAGTCCAAACAACAAGTGAATGTAGATGAATCGAATTTCAGAAAAATAGATAATCAGTAATGTGATACAATATTCTTTATTGGTTAAGGCAGCTTAAAAGTGAGCTAATAAGAAGCCTACCCAATGATCATGAGCAGTGGTGGGTAGCGAAAGCAGAAGAGATAGAAATGGCAGTAGCGGTAGGTAACAGTAGACTTATCAAGGAAACGGATATTAAAAATTAGGCTGTTGCTTAGATCATTCCGGATAAAAAAAACGGGACCATAATTCACTCTCTATCAAACAGATCGGACAGCTGGGTAGAACGCTCTAGGGAAAAGTTCAACTAACCTTCAAACCACATCCCTGTTACTTGCCATTTCCATACAACCTAAATAGCAAACTCTCAATAAGGTTGAAGCGGCTATAAGCAATCTCAAGTGAGGGGAGCAGCAGGATCTGATGGATTAACCGCCGGGATTTTTTGGGTTAGTGGTCCAGTTTTGTCACTTAAACTAACTGAAGTTTTAACTAATATCAGGGAACTGAAGGTAACCCCACCTGACTGGTCTCCCAGTTTATAAAGAAGGATAAAAATCCTCTTGCGATAACCACAGAGGAATCAGTCTAACAAATCAAGTATCTAAAATATTACCCTCAAACATTATTGTGAACAGAAAAACAAGAAGCCCTGACAAACTACGAAAGCTGTTTTTCGGGACGTTATTCCATTTTATTCAAGGCTTGTAAAACACTGACATTTATTTTTGTCCCTAGTCTATTCTGCAGAACATAAGCTTTTGTTCAATGTATGATTCACTGCCATACCCCTTTTTTTGTTCCGAAGCTATTGTAATTTAAACATAATACTTTGCACCCTATTTACTACTCTAATCCCCAGCTTTGGACAAAATTTTATTTTTCCAAATTATTATACGTTTTGGTCGGGTTGTTCACTTATTTATTAGTGTACCTTTTTACACTGAACTGAACTGAAATCAGGAATAGTTCGAGTAGTGTTCCAGTTGTCTTGTCTTCTCTCATTCGCGTGCTTGTCAGCCAATGAGGTGATACAATAGTTTCCTCTCTACTCCGTTTCGAACTCACGCGTACTAGCCTAAAGGTAAGATCGGTCAGCCTATCGCCCAAGGTCTTAATCTATATTAGATAGTAACCTCAGCACCAAGAGTGGGTAGACAGACCAAAGTACATAACAAGCATACTTCGAATCTAACTAGAGCTCGTGAAGAGTGGACCCGAGAACCCAGGCTGGTTTCAGACCTAGACGTAAATGTATGTACAGACCGAATATTCACCCTCCACCAGGTTCTGAAACATAGACATACTCTTCAACGTCCATCTATGGTTGTATTCCTTGAACTTCAGACGGCATTCGACTCTATTGGTCGGGAGGTTCTATTGCAGTGTCTACCATTGAGATATGTACCAAAGAAGTACATCAACCTTGTACAAACTCTCTATTCAAGCACTACTGGTGAAGCAAAACGTCATCAAAATTGGGTACTTCAAATGATGTTCATCAAGACTGTCCTCTCCACATTTTTACTTGAATTCGTCAGGATGGACATGATTCCTCCAGAGACAACGGTTTCATCGTTTGACTTTTCAGGGGTTGATTTTCTAGCACGAGATTCACTTGTTCACTTAGTATAGGCAGATGACATAATTCTACTTGGTGGAGAAGCTGACAAAATTCAGTCTCCTGACCACCTGAAACAACGATTCAGACATGTTGAAATAGGATTCCCTCCTTCCAAATGCTAAATGTTGCTTCACTACCGGACCCAGTCAACTCTTGAATTTATCATATAGAGTCAAGTTAGTAGCTCAGTATGTTTACCTGTTCACTCTTACTGGTAGTCTTATTAGTCTCGATGGTTTGATCTCTCGTGAAATCTCGGCACCAATTCACAAAGCGTTATTGACTTTCGCCAACTTGCGTCATTTATAGTGTAAGCAAGATATATGTCTACTCAGAAAACCTGTTCGATCCATCCTCATCTATAGCTGTGTGAATGACCACTATGATGACAGATTATTCGTAGATTATCAGTATTGGATTTTAGGTGTCCTTAAAGTATCACTCGTGTATTGTAGGACCATTGAATGAACAAAATTGGGGTTAAACACAAGGCACTATGTATATACGAAAACCCGATTGATCAGGTAGTGAATCTACATCACTTGGCACATTTCTGACATATACTCGACCACCGTGTACCTCGAGGGGTGGTCATGGGTGCATCAACTCTTTATCTCTCCTCAAATTCTGAGCGTTTAAATCTCACTCATTTACATTCTCATTACCTCATCAATTGATTTGATATCTTCATCTGGTGCAATTCTTTTTACATTTTAGTATTATTCACTCATTAGCCCTAACATACACGAGTAATACTTCGAAGACACCTATGATCATCTGTGGTCACGTTTTAAATCTGTAACTAAATTTATCATGCAACAGCACAATATGCTCATATTTAATTATTTTGTTTATTTAAACATATAAATAATGGTACAAGGAGACATCAAATAGATAAGCGCCACATAAATCACTCGATTTATGTGAGGGCCCGGGTGTCCGAACAGAAGTAGTTGGTTTTCTTAGGGGTCATGCCCGGAGCCTTCGACCTAAAAGTTTGATCGACAAGGCAATGGAGCAACGTAAGGAGATGAAATCCCATTGTAGCTGGTAACCAACGATTAGTTCATACGCTATTTGTTCCTTCAGGATCGTGAAGCACATGGACACCATTTGTTTGGAATCAGGGATTTCCAATTCCCGCAGGTGTATCCTTCGTGTCCACCAACGAAGTTAAAGCGCCGGATATTCGCTTTTCGTCCTCTCAATTTCGTAAACAAGACCACCGCCACGAAGAGGCAGTGAGTAAAACTTCCCTGGAAGTGGTTGTATGCATGTGGCCATATGAAAGCATTTCGAGAGCCAGAGCTGACTCCCCCCACTCTCGGCTGTGCCATCTACATTCCATCATTTCATCCTCGTCATCATCAATAAACATTTAAAACACAGTGATCTCATGAAATGATGATTGCAATTTCACTTGATGAACCAATAACATTAACATATCAATTCAATGTTTAACAATACACAAATAATAATACCGATTGAATAGTAATTAATTATTAATTTATTATAGTACTACTTCTAAATAATCAATGAAGTTATGTAGACAAATGAAAGAAGGAGGAGAAAATGAAGAAATGAAGAAACAGTAAACAATTTAAGAATAGAAGCATAACTAAGAAAGAAGAATAGAAAAAACAAAGAAATACAGAAGAGGAGCATATTCTGATGGGTTATCATATAATCATGCTCGTATATATAGATAGACATATGGAAATGTGTATAAGAAAGAGATGAAGGGCGAGTATTTACTTAACACAATCTTATTTAGTAAATATATGGATGAAAAGTATATATTCTACAATGTCCATTCTATGCTCTCTGTTAGGTGAATAAATAACCTTCTTTAAAAAAAAACAACCGGAAAAAAAAGAAGAACAAGATTCAAAAGAAAGTCAAACATCAAACACACAGTATATCGACATCATTCTATTCATTATGCAACCGGATAATAGTAATATTAAGCATCCATTGTTTAAGACAAACACACAAATAGTTACCAAACTGAACATTTTATCACTGTGTATGTGGCATAATTATAAATAGTACTACCACTACTAGTAGTAGTAGTAGTAGTGAGTAGTGTTCACAACCATTGAAAGAAACCACAACCATTTGAAATATGTTAAAGAAATACTAATAAAAACACACATATGTGTATGTACGTATGTATGTGTCTGTGCGCGCATTTTACTAGCATTCACGAGTAACCTAGGTAACTAATGAATAAAATGGTCAACAACAAAAAAACAAAAGACAGAATATATAGATTTAATGAAGTTATCAGACATACTCAACAAGAAGAATATGAAATGTAACAAAAACACAAAAAGAACACAATCATAATATGATTATTTTAAAGGGGAAAAGTGGTAATGATAAGTGAAATGCATTGTGATCAATTTCACATAGTTCCGATAAAATATCAAATCGAAAATGGATAAAAATGGATATTTATTTCATCAATAATAATCATATTCATAATAAGGGTCATAATAATAATAATAATAGTAGTAATATATTGAATTGTAAACATTGAGAAACAATGATACTCACAACCGTATTATCCAGTTAAATAATATTCATGAAGGAATCATATTTATATGGTAAAATGTTCTGTAGGAAACTTTTGGATTTCTTCAATTCTCATTAATGAAATGAAAGGTAACAAGTTATATTTAACTTGATAGATAATTAGTAAATTAAAAGACCCTTTTTAGACATAAGTCTTCACAAATTATGGATGTTTTGGTAACATGTATGAAATATCTTCCCATGGATGACGATACAAGCCTTGATGTAAACGTTTCTGATCCAGGTAATGACCTATAAAAATAAAGATGAAAGAGCATTAACTATGAAGAAATTGTATAAAAATTGACTTTTATATTCAAAATTATTTCTAACTGTATGTATGTGAACTTGAGATTTGATTAGGATTGTTGATTATTTTAGCAATACTATTTAATCTACTCAAATATAAATAAGTAGTTAGTTCACCAGATGAAAGACGTAGAAAATTAGTAGGATAACGGTTAGTTTAGTTCTGGAGGCAAGAAACTGAATACTGTAAAAAGATGAAAATGGTTTGCAAACGAATTTACTGTCATGAATAGACGCAAAAATGGCATAGGGATAGTGATAAACTAAAAGAATGGAACATTATATTAAGATATATGTTAAATTGTTGATCGGACTTATTAAATCCAAATTTCGATATAAGAAATATACATGTTAAGAATTTGGAGAGCATAATATTTCCCGAAACAACACATGCTAAATAGAAAGAATCAGAAGACTGTCTGATAGTCACAAAAACAACAGTGAGAAAATAGCTAGTTTACAAATAACCAATAAACGACAGGAGGGGTTGTAAATTCTAGTTGCTCATAAGTAGTACACTAATAACACGCAACTTTCACGAAAGGACTGAGTAGATTTTCCGGGGACAGTATAAAAACATGCTCAGAACAACTGCAATGGATCCCTAGACAATTTTTAGGCAATCAGAAGACTGGTTTTTGTACGCGGATAGTTCGATTCCCGCGTTCAGGATCGTGGATGTGCACTGACGAAGAGTCCCAAGGCAGGACGAAACAGCCGTCCAGTGATTTCAGGTTTTCAACGGTAGTTTAACATTGGTCAGTTCATGATCTCCATTGATAATATTGCGGATTGTAAGCAGATTTTAAAAAATCAGTCGATCAGTGTCTTCTTTAGGTTACTCAAACCATAAATCCGAAAAACAACGATATATAAAGTCGTACCTTTGGATATGAACTGTCCATATTCTCTAACCTTCAAAAGGATCCAAATAAATTTTTAAGACTCTTTCACACTGTTCCTAATTAAAGTTAGGTTTAAGGGGAATACTCAATAGCCATACGGATGCATGAACTTCACTCAAAGTTCTAAGAGGCATTATCGGGTTAATTCGTCCATAGAATACAACCAAATTAAGGTTTATTTTAGAATTAAAGGGGATTTAATGCATTTAACACTATTATTTCTACACTATGGCTGCAAAACGTAATTTTCCGGTGTCATTTTGAAATATCTACTGTTCGTTATAAGTGATATTCGAATTTGGCGCAAAATCTCATGTTCTCAATTCTGATTAACCCATCTCTTAAAGTGTATCAAATTAGCATCAGAAGGGGTTTTTGTGGATATTATAGTAATTTTAATAGTTGATATCATGAGTCAATTGAAGCTAGACCACTATGGAAAACCTGCAAGCACTGAACGGGTGTTTCGTTCAATTTTGGGACTCTTCAGCAATGCGTATCCACGATTGTTTGAAAAATCTATTGATAAACAATTTGAATGGAAATCAAGAAATCACAATTTTGACAAACAATATGTTGATTGATCGATTAGAAAGCAATTTGCAATGGATAATTTGAACTGACAAAACTATTGTCGTATCAGAAGGAATATTGCAATTAATGCTATTTATCATATAATCACGCTCAGAGACATCAGTCTGAAGGTGTGTGTGTGTGTGTGTGTGTTTATGCATGTGTCTACGAGCAGTAAGTAAAGAAGAAAGAACAAAGACAATCTCTGAGACCGTAAACGAAAAATTGACCTTAAAATATTATAGCTCAGCAGTGTAACTAATAAGCCAATTGATAATCCATTAAATTCAGCTGTATACATTTATTACCACCTTCATGTTCAAATGAGTTAAATCAGCATAATAATAGTGGGATAATCAATGAATTTTTTGGAGGTTTTAGTTTACTGAAATTTACATCAATGACTAACTGATCAATTCGAATCCTAATCACGTCCCGGTAATCACTTAAATTTGTTTTGTAATACTTGGCATTTTTTAAACAGAATCTATTATTATTATTATTATTATTATTATTATTATTATTATTATTATTATTATTATTGTTAGCAAAGATGGATGGTAACTAGCGGTGCAAACAATACCGCGCGTTTCGTCCTATTTGGCACTCGTCAGCTAGATGTACCTGCATCCCAGAGTTTATGTTCACCCATGGTTTCCATTGCTAGCTACCATCTATCTTTGCTTATAATGCTAGTGACTCAAGGCAATATCGAAGCAATCCGCACAGAATGCATATATGCCAATATGAGACTTATCATTTGCAGTTCTAAACATCAATGGGGAGATTCAAAGAAACAACAGAAATATACATTATTATTAACATTTAGTATTCAATATAAATCAACAGTCTAATGTAATAGTCAAATAAGAATTTGGTGACTTCTCATTCAATATTTGGTTAAAAGTGTGGTGTCTCATTCTATTTGGAACATGTTAACTGTAATTATTTGCTTACTAATATTGTCTACACCAGAATTCAAACTCAGCAAACATACATAGTTTTAAATATCAAAAACAAATTATCCAATGAACTAGAAATTTCAGATAGTCATTAACTTGTATGAAGGTATTCATATGGGTTTATGGGTTCCAGTTATTGATATTTAATACTCCGTTATGAATCAGTCTTGGTTGTTACATGTGCATCATGAAAAGATTACTTCTATATTATTGATGTAGTGGGTAAATCAAAAGTCATCAAATTAGAAGACCATGTTGTGACAAACAAAATCTAATAACAATTACATGTGACCGGCCGAGAAATGATTTAATTTAAAAAGGGGTATATATATATATGCATCGGTTTAGTCCAATAAACTTACTTATTTACTCTTAGTGTTCTTATTCAGTAGCTGGTTGGTGGATTATGCATAGGAAGTTTGTGCATCAGTGTCAGTCTCGGACATAGCGATGGAGCACAAACAATAAATTAACCAAATTTTAAATATTCTTATTATGTTGTTAGAGTAGTGGAATCCAAGATAGGCATTTCGTTCATATTTAGTACAAGTCAGCTAGTTGTACGTGACGAGGGGGGTCGAGTAGGACGAAACACGTTACATTAATCCCATTGTCAGTGATACACATACAAGCCAAACAACAACACACTAAAATCCAATACTTATTCCAAAAAAACAATTAAAATTACCAATAAACCCGATTGATCGACCCAAAACAAACAAGCCATTCAATGTTCCAATGGTAATATACTCTTCGGCTTCTTCTCTAATTAGAATCAAATGGATAAATAAAATCAAACAAATTACAATTGTTTGAATAGATATAAATAAATTCAGTCCAGTAAATGAAAAGAAATTGAATACACTTTTTTTTTCTGTTAGTTTAATCTGTTTACAAATTACGTAATCAATAAGATCTGTAATAATTGAGAAAATTTAGAAATTTCACAGGTTGAAATCATGAGTCAATTGAAGCTAGACCACCATGGAGAACCTGAAAGCACTAGACGGCCGTTTCGTCCTAGTGTGGGACTCCTCAGCAGCGCACATCCACGATCCCGCATCTAGCGGGATTCGAGCCCAGGACCCACTGGCTTCGCGCGCGAGCACTTAACTACTAGACCACTGAGCCGGCATCCAACGGTGTTAATGTCTAACTTTAACCAATCCACGAAGTTGCGTCACCTGTGAAATTTCTAAAAGTATCCACAAAACTCATTCTGAGAAAATTTAATCTCTTTGTCTTTATATATTGGAACACATAAAAACTGGTATAGAGAGATACCGAAATAAATTAACGTCACACCGATCATTGAATTTGTTAATGGGTTCGATTAATGTTCGGGTGCCCAAACCAAAGTAAGTGGTTTTGTAAGATAGCTACTTCTGAAACCATTGTCCTAGTGATCTAATTCATAAGGTAGTGGAGCGACGTTAGAACATGTGGATCTATGGTAACCGATAACCGAAAATAGATTTATACACTAATTTTTCCCTCAGGATCTTGGATCCCGTGTGGATCATTGGTTTAGAATCATGGTTTCCCAACTCCCTTGGGTGGACTCTTTATATCCACCGACCGGTTAAAGCGACAGATATTCACTTTTAGTTCTCCCAATTTCGTAAACAACACTGCCGCCGCGCGAAGGCAGTGAGTAGGACTTCCCTGGGAGTGGCTTTATACTCATGGGTACATAAGAGTATTTCGAGGGAGAGAGAGAGAGAGTGGAAACTTCCAAACATCAACCAAACCAGGACATTTGCAGGTTAATTTACTACAAATTAATGGTCATTGACATTCATTGAAACGAGATAAGAATTATTGGTACAAACACTTTCCAATAGTTGAATATCTAGTGTAATATCTACCATTTTTTACCCTTTTTTTTCGTTCATTTAGTGGGTGAATACTTCATTGGGAATTTCATTCTAACATAAAAATGTCCCTTTATTCGTAGTTGCTTTTCTCATCTATCAGGTTTTTTAGTGCATTACATTGAAGTGTTCACAGAAGAAGTACGTAAATAGATCTTATATGTAACAGAACCGATCACAATGGTGTAGGTGTATACACTCTTTGTCTTCCCTTAAACTATGAGATTAAAATCGCTTCATATCTTTCTTTCTACGAACTAATTCTTTCTCCCTGTACTATATTCTTATATGCAATCTTTCTTTTATATATTATCACTATTAACTTAACTACTCCTATGAATCCGGTGTTCATCTCGTTGTTCTAATGAGGTGTGGCATCTTGGACCGATGCATATATGCACTATTCCTACGTTGTAGCTGACTGACTGACTGATGAAAGACGTTTCAATTTGTAGAGAAAACAGGAATCTTTTTAGTGATATATTTTTGTACTTGAAATTTCAAAAAATTTTAGAAAATACGGAAATCGATTTTGAAAAAATCAATAACCGTCTAATCAGGACCATAAAACATGATCTGTTTAAGAGAACACCAACTGGTAAAAATTGTTATATCCTAGTGAAGATTAGATTACGAGTATCTTCCAAGAACTATTACGCGACTAATATTTAATATATATTGTTATTGTATCATTATTCAGTAACTAAATAGTGTATATCTATATTCCTCTTATTATAAGCCTCATGTTGGCATATAGATTATTATTATACGATTTACTGTTCTTAAGTTATGTTCAGTTTATTGATTACAATCTCTCACGTTCACAGTCACTTTTTGGTTTGATCTTATCATTTCCTATTTTATAGGTGATGTGATCTGTTTGACTGGTATATAAACCAAGTATGTTTGAAATACATGAAGAAGCTGTTATTAGCGTTCTGGACTCAACTGGATGGGCTAGGTGAATAAAGGATCAATAAGGACGCTAGGCTGCTCATACCGATTGAACTTCATTGGTTTGGCACAGTGTTAAGATTGCATAAGTCGTATTTCGATTGGCAGATAAATCATATGATTGATAACTAGCCGACCTTAAAGACACAACAGAAGTACTGTCAGTATTTTCCTGTTTTCTCCAAATCTTTGACAGGAATTAACAACAGCTCTCAACAATAAACCAATTTGTTGTGTTATACCCTTATATAACTCAATTGAAAGCAAAACAAACACAACTTTGGACGTAAACAGAGTTGTTAACGATAACATCATATAAATAGTATAAGGTAACTTCAGTAAGTAGTGATCATAACCAGATCATTTACATAAAGATATATATAAACAGTATTCTTCGAATACTTAATCTGATTATACATAATCAAGAAATTAATCATTAATTTAGCTGATAGGATTGATATGATTAGATTTATGAATAAAATAATAAAAAACTTACTGTGTGAAATGACCGGAGCTTCTTAACAAATCTACCATTGCTACACCAATCATACCATCAACATTTAATATTAAATTGGGACGCTATAAAAAAAAAACAAATATGATAAACAATAAACTAATAAACAAATAAAAACGAATAGAGTTATAGTCCGTCAGCAACAACAACAACAACAACGACAAAAGAAAGAAAGATTAAGAGTTCAACAAAGAATTTAATTGATTTGAATTCTTTCTTTCTTACTTTTTTTTTTTTAAATACCATAAATCCAATTAAATCTAATACACTCACACTTCACCTACTCAAATAATCTTTATTTCCTTCTTAACTGAAAGATAACCACTACTACTACTACTACTACTACTAACAATAGATAAATATAATGAATATATTAAATTAACATGATTGTTAGTATTAATGATTAGATATTGACAACTTTTTAAAACTGTTTTCTAACATGTAGATAGAAAGAAAAACAGAAGATATGAAGATTCACTTAGTGTTGTTTACTTGTATCTTCTCATTATCGTGTTAGGAGTACAATTGATTAGTCTCTTACTGGCATATGTGCTTCCTGTATGGAATACCATGATATTGCTTTAAGTTTCAAGCTTTTATAAGTAAAGATGGATAGTGACTAGTAGTGGAATCTAGTTTGACGCACGTTTTGTCCTATTTAGGACTCGTCTACAGTTGAATATATCTGTATCTCAGAGTTGATGTGTCACTCTGAGACTTGAACTCAGTACTGTTCGCTTCAAACACCATCGTGTTATCCATCTGGTTATATTAATTCTGCATTAAATCCAATTATTTATACAATATTCAATATGGAATTTCGTTTAGCATTTCAAAAACTATTACATATCAAATAATAATAATAATAAAGGAGAAATGATAGTGAATTCGAATAGATGACTCTGTAATTGTATATTTTCTATGGATGTATATATACAGAAAGTGGAAATATTCAACAAATTGATAGAAATTACAAGTGAAGTATATTTTCTATTAAAATTTGAAGGGGGTGGGGGGTGGGGGTGTTATAAGTAAAGATGGATGGTGACTAGTAGTGGAATCTAGGTTGACGCACGTTTTTTCCTATTTAGGACTCGTCTACAGTTGAATATATCTGTATCTCAGAGTTGATGTGTCACTCTGAGACTTGAACTCAGTACTGTTCGCTTCAAACACCATCGTGTTATTCACTTAGCTACTGAGTCTTCATAGCTACTAACTTGTGAAGTTTTAAATTCACACGTTGTTGTTTACTTGTAGAGAAGAAGTGACATTTTGTAAGTTATTACTTTATTGACGATGATATCTATAATAATATCTTTTTGTTATATCCGATGAGTACAAAAATTATATATTTAACGTTTCGTGACTTCATGTAAGCCACTTCCTTTAGAGTGGATATATAACCAAAATCAAATTAACTCCGCCTGTAGCTCTAACAGGGTTACTGCCGGTCCCAAGCCCGGGTAAAGGAGGAGGGTTGGGCATGGGGTTAGCGTCCCCATCCCGTAGAAAACTAACTCGCTAAAAAAACGCTTACCAGAAAAAATAATCCAAACCATTTAAACTCTGCCCTGGGAGTTAGAAGGTCTTCAGTTAGAAGAATTATGACGCTTCATGGTGAAAGCCGAGTTCCTTCGGAAGCCACGAGGCCGATGCCCCTTCTAACAACCAGAGCAAAAATTTTTATAGGTACATGGAACGTTCGAACAATGTGGGAAACCGGGAAGACCAGTCAAATAGCAATGGAAATGAGGAGATACAACTTAGCAGTACTGGGAATCAGCGAAACCCACTGGACCCAAGCTGGACAGAAAAGGCTAGCTACGGGAGAGATGCTGCTATACTCCGGTCACGAGGAGGACAATGCTCCACACACTCAGGGAGTCGCTCTTATGCTGTCCAAAGTAGCACGAAATGCACTTGTAGGATGGGAGTCTCACGGATCCAGAATCATCAAAGCATCATTCAAAACAAAGAAGGAGGGGATCTTAATGAATATTATCCAATGTTATGCACCCACCAATGATAGCAACGACGACATTAAAGATCAGTTCTACGAGCGGCTACAGTCAATCATTGAGAAATGCCAAGAAAGGACCTAACTATTCTGATGGGAGATCTAAATGCCAAAGTCGGAATAGACAACACCGGATATGAAGATATCATGGGACGACATGGACTGGGACAAAGAAACGAAAATGGAGAAAGATTTGCAAATCTATGTGCATTCAACAAATTGGTCATAGGAGGCACAATATTTCCACACAAGCGTATACACAAGGCTACATGGATCTCACCGGACCACACTACAGAGAACCAAATAGATCATATTTGCATCAACAAAAAATTCCGAAGGACAATGGAAGATGTGAGAACCAGGAGAGGTGCTGACGTAGCTTCAGATCACCACCTAGTTGTAGCCAATTTAAAACTGAAGCTAAAAAAGAACTGGACAAGTGGACAAACAGCACTACAAAGGTTCAATACAGCCTTCCTTCGAGATACTGACAAACTCAATGAATTCAAGATAGCTCTCAACAACAGGTTCCAAGCCTTACAAGATCTACTGAAAGAAGAAGAAACTAGTATGGAGGACAACTGGAAAGGCATCAAGGAAGCATTAACTTCAACGTGTCAAGAGGTTCTGGGCCTAAAGAAACACCATCATAAGGAATGGATCTCTATAGAAACACTGGACAAGATCAAAGAAAGGAAGAACAAGAAGGCAGCAATTAACAACAGCCGAACACGAGCAGAGAAAGTTCAAGCACAAGCTGAATACATAGAAGCAAACAAACAAGTGAAGAGGTGCATTAGAGCCGACAAGAAGAAATACGTGGAAGAACTAGCAACGACGGCAGAAAAAGCTGCTAGAGAAGGAAATATGAAACAGCTTTACGATACAACGAAGAAACTAGCAGGGAAATACAGTAAACCAGAGAGGCCGGTCAAAGACAAAGAAGGCAAGCCAATCACCGAAATTCAACATCAGCGTAACAGATGGGTGGAATACTTCGAGGAACTCCTGAATAGGCCGGCTCCAATGAATCCACCGGACATCGAAGCAGCACACATAGATCTTCCTATAGATGTCAACCCACCAACGACGGAAGAAATTAGAATGGCCGTCAGACAAATCAAGAACGGGAAAGCAGCAGGACCCGACAACATACCAGCTGAAGCACTGAAATCAGACATCGAAGCAACCACAAGCATGCTGTACCTTCTATTCAAAAAGATTTGGGAGGAGGAACAAGTGCCGATGGACTGGAAAGAAGGACACCTCGTCAAGATTCCAAAGAAAGGAGATCTGAGCAAATGTGAAAACTACAGAGGCATTACACTACTGTCAATACCAGGGAAAGTCTTCAACAGAGTGTTGCTGAACCGGATGAAGGATGCAGTAGACGCCCAACTTCGAGATCAACAAGCTGGATTCCGTAAGGATCGGTCGTGCACAGACCAAATTGCAACACTACGGATCATCGTCGAACAATCAGTTGAGTGGAACTCATCACTATACATCAACTTCATTGATTATGAAAAGGCATTCGACAGTGTAGATAGGAGGACATTATGGAAACTTCTTCGACACTACGGAGTTCCTGAGAAGATTGTCAACATTATCCGGAACTCATACGACGGACTACAGTGCAAAGTAGTGCATGGAGGACAGCTGACAGATGCATTCCAAGTAAGGACTGGAGTCAGACAAGGCTGTTTACTCTCTCCCTTCCTCTTTCTTCTGGTGGTCGACTGGATTATGAAGACCTCGACATCTGAAGGAAAACACGGAATACAATGGACAACTCAGAATCAATTAGACGATTTGGACTTCGCAGACGACCTAGCCCTCCTATCACGTACACACGAACAGATGCAGATGAAGACAGCCAGTGTAGCAGCAGTCTCTGCATCAGTAGGCCTCAGCATACACAAAGGGAAAACCAAGGTCCTCAAATTCAAGCGGAGAACAGCAATCCAATCACTCTTGATGGCGAAACTCTGGAAGATGTAGAGTCCTTCACATACCTAGGAAGCATCATCGATGAACAAGGAGGTTCAGATGCAGACGTAAAGGCGAGGATCGGCAAAGCAAGGGTCGCATTCCTACAATTGAAGAACATATGGAACTCAAAACAACTTTCAACCAATATCAAAGTGAGAATCTTCAATACGAACGTCAAGGCAGTTCTACTGTATGGAGCTGAAACTTGGAGAACTACAACAACCACCATCAAGAAAGTACAAGTATTTATAAATAGCTGCCTACGCAAGATACTCAACATCCACTGGCCGGATACCATCAGCAATAGCCTTCTGTGGGAGAGAACAAAGCAACTTCCAGCTGAAGAAGAAATTAGGAAAAGACGATGGAAATGGATAGGACATACATTACGCAAATCGTCAAACTGCATCACGAGGCAAGCCCTAACTTGGAACCCTGAAGGGAAGCGAAAAAGAGGAAGGCCAAAGAACACATTGCGTCGGATTATAGAAGCAGATATGAAAAGGATGAATTACAACTGGACGGAGCTAGAAAGGATTGCCCAGGACAGGGTTGGATGGAGAATGCTGGTGAGTGGCCTATGCTCCTTCACGAGGAGTAACAGGCGTAAGTAAGTAAGTAAATTAACACAAGTTTAAATACTACAAAGCAGATCAAGCAAAGTATTTTTAATACAATCAAAATCACACTAGGTCTGAATATGTCAAGGTGAATTTGTATAACCTGTCACTGTATACTAATTTGTGTGTTAGAATTTGATTATGAAAAATGTATGCATTTGTAATATGAAGTAGTGGGGTGAGTGTTTATACATTGTCTGGAAAATGAATAAGGTCAAAATGTGATTGTTTGGATAAACAATCCAAGTTAGATGAATATTCAGGCCTTCTCTCCTATTGAAGGCAGAGCGATTTAGCATTATATGAAACGCTTTAGCTACTTGCTTCTCTTTGTAGTTGGAAAAGCTTTTCTGAATTATTTACATATTTTAAAATATCAATTTGGTGACTATTGAAAATAGCATGCACTGATATTGCTGGTTTAACCGGTAAATTTTCCAATCCTACTGGATTATTATGTAGTCTTCTTGTGTAGCTTATGTGTTCTTTGACGGGAGTCGACATTTCACAGGGAGACTCTCCAATATATATCCCCCAAATGCCCTGATATGGCCGACAGTGCAGGGAGTCAGCTTTCCCTCTCGAAATGCTCTCACATGGCCACGTGCATACAACCACTTCCAGGGAAGTCCTACTCATTGCCTTCTCGTGGCACCGGTGTTTACGAAATTGAGAGGACGTAAAGCGAATGTCCGGTGCTTTAACAGGGTTAGTGAATACGGAGAGTCCACCTAGGGCAGTTGGAAAACCCTGATTCCGAACTAATAGTGTATATGGGCTTCACGATCGTGAAGGAACAAATGGCGTATGAACCAATCGTTGGTCACCAAGCTACTCTGTCCTGTCCTCTCCTTTCCAACGGTTGCCACGTACTATTCATTCTTTTAACGTCTGCTTCTGATGCTCGGTGCAATATGTTCTTTGGTCCACCTCTTCTCCTTATGCCTTCAAAATTCTAAGTAAGGGCTTCCCTTGTGATACAGTTTCATAGTTTCCTCAGTATATGTCCTATCCACCTCCTACGTCATTTCTTAATATCCTTCTCTTCAGTTGGAAGCTGACTGTTCTCTGCCACAGGAATTTGTGGTTGATCAGGTCTGACCAACAAATCTGGAATATATTCCATAAACAGCTATTTATAAACATTGTACATTTTTGAGGATGAATGTAACAGTTCTCAAAGTTTCAGCTCGGTACAATAGAACTAACTGTTTTGAAGTTTTTATTAAAAATTCTGACTTTGGCATTGTTTTGAGTACAAGATGTTCTTCAATTGTAGGATGCCTCCTTTGCTTCACCAATCCGTACATTCACATCTGTATCAGACTCTCTTTGTTTATCAATGATGATGCTATCGAGTCATACAAAAGTTTCTACCACTTCCACAGCTCATACAACAATTTGGAAACTAATAAAAAAACCAGGATAAGAATTCCTAATATTACTACTATTTAGTTATTATATGAGAATATACACACTATTTGGTGACCATGAGGTTAAACACAGGACTTAAGATTTCGCAACAATTGTATGTTACTGGTGAACCACTGTATTCAAAATCTGTTAACGCGAAATTCATAACTACACTCAATGAGATTATATGAAGCAAAATAAGACTCAGACAAACATTCAAATCTATAGAACGTAATAATAATAATAATAATAATAATAATAATAATAATAAATACCTTATTAGTGGTAACTTTTTCAACTTCGAGTGCATAGTCAACAACTGGAGTTGCTACAAAATGTTCATGTACATAATTGGACAGTAACTGAACACGTTTATCTGGATTAGTTATAGATTTAATCCGATGTCCAATACCCATGATAAGACGTGATGCTTGACGTTCTTGATTAACAAACTGAATAGGTGTTAAGCCGGCATCATAAGCTTGTGAAAACTGACGCGCTGCAGCATCCAATGCACCACCAAATCTATCACCCTAACAAGAAAAAAAATCATTTCCGTAAGAAATAAGTAGATATCGGTAAATATAGGGTTGTGGAGATTAATGAATTTTATCGAGATCAAGAACCGATTTAAGTCAGATAACCACTGAAAATGTAGAAGCACTGGACAACCATTTTGTCCTAGTACGGGAATCAAATATATTGTCACATCATTCAAATTTTTATTCCCTGTTTCAATGATCACCTTCAGTAATATATGCCTCTTTCATGATCGCCCTTATTAGTGCGCACCTTTTTTTATTCTCCCTTATTAGTTTGAACCTCAAAGCTGGATTCTAAAAGTACTACACTTTATCTTGTTCACTGATTCCCGTCGTCAGTGGTTAGGCTTGGAAAGTACCAAGGCAAAGCATCGAAAACCACTCATAAAGAGGACATGTGTGACTGGTCTCAGATAGTTATTCCTTCGAGTTTATTATCACATTTCAAGGTTACTAAGACTAGTTCACATTCCAGGTCCTTCAAAAAGAGTTATCTGTGCATAGGAGGCGTGACCGGGAATTAGTAATCCCCTCATACATTTAACAGCACTAGTGACTGACTTCCAGTCTGTATCACAGTAAACCATTCAGCTTAGCAAATCCAATATCTATAAAACCATTTACCTAAACTACAAAAGTTTCACTTTCATCATTTCAAAATCAAAACATTTCTGGGCACAGATGGATAGTGGCTAGAAGTAGAAACCAGGACGTGCGTTTCATCCTATTTGGGACTCATTTGTAGATGAGTGAATCTGCATCCATGAGTTGATGTTCACCCTGTGACTCCAAACCCAGTACCGTTCGCTTCAAACGCCATCGCGTTATCTACTTAGTTACTGAGTTCAGATAGCTAATAGCTCGTACAGTGGAGTGATGTTTTAATCCATCTTTGTGTTGTTGTTTGTTTGAATCTTTAAACTGGTGTTTCCTTATGAAAATATAATATTTAACAACCATTCAATACTCCATCAAAATACTTATTATTGTATCTATGGGCGAGAAAAAAACTCACTAAAGACATATTTATGATTACAATATCCAAAGTTTTATTTTCCAAAAGGAAAAATTATCAAACAAGTAAAGACAACAATCGATCAGTAACACATAACTCCATATATAAACAAACTAATAATACACTAAAATAAACAAAATAGAAAATATTCAAACTTACAATTGTTAAAAGTCCAGATACAAGACTAGAGATGAGATCTTTACCAGCACGTGTTGCCACTATTGTATTATGTGCACCGGATACAGCTGGACCATGATCCGCTGTTATGATAAGACATAATTCTAAAAATTTTGTTGCATATTCAGGTAATCTAATGATATAATAGATAGATAATAAGTGTAAAGAAAGATAGATAGATAGAGGGATAGGTATATGAATTTCATTTTAAATGAAGATAGACAATAAACACTTAAGAGATGATTTAAAAGAAAGTAGCATATATATTAGGTGTAGATTGAAGTAATGAGCTCCAAAAAGCAAATTCAGGGTTCGAGCTTCGCCTCATTTGCTTTGATTTAGTTGATCAGGTATTCATATCGTTAGATATTATGGAAAAAAAAGAATGCGGCTTGAATTAGAATACAGAAATCTATCATTCAGTCATAAACAATGTAGAACCTAGTATATAAGTGTGTATTGATTCAAGTTGTCACAACATATCAGCACAGTTAGATAAAATTATTCAGACAAATCTCAGAGTAGTATAGTTGAAGAAGCAACAGTACTAGTGATAGAAGAAAACATGATTCGAGAAGAAATAATGAATTCGAGGAATGAAAATTATGTGTATCTTAAGACGATGAGTGAATGCGCTTAGGATATCGCTACCGATCACAACACACCTTCGCTGAAAACTTGTTACGATAATCGTGTGAAACTCTAACTAAGGTCATGAGTTCGACCATTGATGTGAGATAATCAGCGCACATTACTAACAAGGGGGGGTCAACACCACAAGTGCGACAATTGTCTGGTGCTCTCTAGTGATTTAGTTAAAATTAGTTGGTGATGTAAACAGCCTTCAAATGAAACAACTCGCACAAATCTTTCATTCTATTAATTACGAAATCAACATATAAAAAGTCAATACTGAGATAATGGAGAAGTTATGAACACTATTACATCGAAACATAAATCTTCTAGCCACTGATTGACTGTTATAAAAAAAATCACAAGACATTAAATAGCTATTCGTAATACCATATACCCATGAACCCATTATGTAGATTCGAATCCATGATTATATATTAGAAAATCATTCAAAAAAATATCGATCGACATTACCTTCTTTTGAACCATAATAAGCCAAGAACACCACCTATGCCTAAATCTTGTTCAATCACATGACTAATTGGCATTCCAGCATACAATAACTCTTCGCCTCTATCGTCACATATTGTTGATGTAAACGAAACTGGTCGACGAATTAGACCTAATTCCTTTAAAGAATAATAATAATAATGAAACGAATATGATAATAACTCAATGTTAACAGAGGAATATTCAACTTGAAACAAATCAGTATAAATTTCCCAAAGAAAATTATAAAACTTTCAAATAAAACAATGAGAATTTCAGTTGAACATAGAGTATTAGGCAAAGATGACATATCGGTTGATGAGATTGTGATTATTCACTGGTGGAAGTGGTAGTGGCGGATAGATCAGGTATAAAATATGCCCAATCAATGTCTATATAGATAAGTGAAGTTTGCTCTACTCGAAATAGGTTGAAAGAAAACTAGAGACGATCAAATTAAATCAACGAAGTCATTGACAATTAGTTTGAATCGTGTTGGTAAGTTGAAATTATCAGGTTATGATGAGGTATGATAACTGCGATCAGTGATTAGATAGATAGATCTGTTTAAATGGTATTAAATTAGTCGCAGTCGGATAGACGTATTTATTCTTTGTCTAGAATGTAGATTTCTAGTTTTAATATTATTGTACACTATTCGCTATGCGAATTTATCTCTATTTATTCGAATCAAATACCCCATTTCCAATCATTTTTTTTTCACTATCACTGACAGTGTTACTTTCAATACAGGGTATCTCGTCTTGGTAATTTCATCTTACTGTACTGATGTGGATACTTAGACCGATGTATATTTTTATCAAGTTCAACGTTCGCCATAACTAAATGGATGAATGACCTAGTAGAATAATGAAGTTACGTTATTAAAAATACAGGAGCGCTCGGGACAGGAGGAATATTGGGAAAATTGGAAGTGTTGAAATTATTCTCTTGATTATTATTATTATTATTATTATTATTATCTGTATTTTTGTTGTATAAATAGTAAGTAACTCTCTTTTTGTATCTCTATATTCCTTTTATTGTAAGTCTTCAGTGGACTTGTTTACTGTATCAATACCTTTTACTGCTCCCCAATTATTGCTAATTAATTGTGTACTAATTGCTCTGCCCTCTACCACTTGTGGCTAGATTATTTTCAAGATGTGATTTCATATTACATGTGCTGTGCGGTTAGGCATTTCCAATATGATATTATATGCGCTTTGAGTTATATTTAACTTGAGTACGTTAAAAGATGGACTTCTTTCAACTAAAAAAATACCGTGCATGTCCATGTTCGCTATTCAGTGGTACACAATTTGTGCGAACTCTATGGCTAATACCTGAGGACGAAATGCAAAACTAAGTACGTCGTGAGACGTGGGTGGGAGTAGATTGGCGCTACAAATTTGATATAGTGATGAGAAGGTCAATCTCTGTCAATCAGAAGTGACTTAAAAGGACAAGTGCATCTCGTTGGCTAAGAAATAGGTATATATATATATATAATAGGCAGGTTGAAAAGTACTCAGATGAGGTTGATTTTCTCAAGGATTTTACTGTTAGCCAGTTTAGAAACAACCTCCTCTTTTTACGAATTAATTGGATAAAAACTTGAGAATACGATTTATGTAAAGAGAATAAAAGAAGTTAGATCAACAGAAAACAACAAATAAAAAAGAAAGAGACATACAACATATATGCATACGCAATCGTAGGATCAAATGATAGTCTAATAATATGTGGAGAGAAAAAGTAAGTTAAGGAAAACACGAATCACAATCATTGGATGATCATCACCGTCATCATTATCATCTATTTCTCAATCGACCCAAATAAGAAATGAAAAATAGAGTGATTCGAATACAGGATACTACTGTTCGAATTGCTTTCACAAGCAAACATTAAATGTAAACAAACTTCTCTACCTTATTGATTTATTAGTATTACAAAAGATATATAGGAATGAAGGAGAAATACATATACATATTTCTATGATCAAGGACAAATATAAACACGCACATGCTCACACATATGCATAGAAACAAAAAAAATGAAATAGTACCTTAAATAAGTAAACATAATGTTTACGATAAATAAATTAATATATTTGTCATGTCCTAATGAGTAGAAAAATAAGATTTTCTGACGTTTCGCGACTCAGTGTGAGCTATTTCTTCAGAGAGGTTTACGAGTTATAGGATAAATAATATGAGACGACAGTTCATGCTTGATGCGGCATGCGGGGGACGTACATTGTTAAAGAATGTTGCAACAAACTGGGACGAAACAAGCTCATAGTATATTATGGTTTTTCTTAAAGTTCTTCAGTTGAATGATAGTTCATGATAAGAACAGTTATTTACATAACTGATAGTGGATGAACAATAGTTCTGAATGTAACGAAAACTGGGTGTGTAGTTATCATCGACTGTTAAATTTTAAGTACATATATAATAGACAGTTAAATTATAAAGATTGTTGTGTTTAACCACATACTAACTATTTAATTGAAAAAGCAAAGAGTATCAAACAAGTGTTTGAGATTATTCGCCATCAGTACTCATATATCCACGAATTTACACGGATTGAAATCCAAAAACCTTCAAATTTACAATCACATGCCAAAGAATAGTAGTTTTAAAGAAATATATCAAATCATTTTTGAATTGGTTTCAAATGATTAGTGTCTTATTGGCATACGTGCATCCTGTTAGGATTGCCTCGATGGTGCCTTCAGTCACAATAATTATGAGCGGAGATGATAGTGGCTAGCAGTGGAATGTAGGACTTGCGTTTCGTCCGATTTGGGACTCATCAGCTGGACGTCTCCGTGTCCCCTTTGAACAAGCTAGTGGCTATCTAGACTCAGTAGCTAAGTAGATAACGCGATAACGTTTAAAGAGAACGGTGATGGACTTGGGTCCCAAAGCGAACATTAACTCAGGGGTGCAGATACATTCAACTGCAGACGAGTCCCAAATAGGACGGAAGGCACGTCTTGGTTTCCAATGTTAACCACAATGCATCTCTGCTTATAAATATATCGATTGGCATTACATTTCAGTGTTACTGACGAACTAAATGTCAACCCATTAACAATGTTTACTACATTGAAAAAGAAAAAATGATTCTAACAAGTAGAAAATTTCTCAAAATGTCAAAACTCATTTATGTAAATGAGGTTACCTTGGCCCATTCATAATCCATTGGAACAGTACGAGGTGGATGATCAGTTTTCGGGATTAACTGACCACTTCTTACAAGTTCATCAAAAACACGTCTACAATTAATCAATTTAACATGAAACTCATCTTTACTAGTATACGAACTTAGAAGCGTGAAACAAAAGTTAAATATAAGCACATATATATACTTAGTGAAATAATAATATTCTAAATTACAAATTAATTAGTCGATTATACAAACTGAAGAAAAAACAATAAAATCTGCGTATTGCTGAGGAGTCCCACAGTAGGACGAAACGGTCGTCCAGTGCTTCCAGGTTTTCCATGGTGGTCTAGCGCCAGTGGACTCATGAAGTCAACTATTAAATTACCGTTATATCCAAAAACCCCTTCTGATGACGTAAATATGTTCATTCAAAGAGTAATTCACATCAATATTATTATATCAGTATAAAGTTGTTGAGACTGTTAAGTTTTTTTATTGAAATCATGAACCGATTGATGTTAGACTACCATTGAAAACCTGGAAGCACTGGACGGTCGTTTCGTCCTATTATGGAACTCCTCGGCGGTTCGCATCCACGATCTCAACGCGAGATTCGAACCCAGGGCTTTCAGTCGGCATCCAGTGCTTCTAGGTTTTCGATGGTGGTCTAACATCAATCTGTTCATGATCTCAATAAAAAAATTATTATAATTGAGGAAGAATGTACTTAGTGTACAATACAACACAGATATGACGATGATAGCATGAGGTAAAAGACTAGAAATTTTCAGATAATACTGCGTTATTATGAGATCACATTTACAAAATTAGTAAAATGATTGTGTTATCGTCAGAGTAGATATGTAAATCAAGATATTTGATACGTCTTTGCAAATTTGATAATGAAACTTCTAGTAACCGTTACCTTGGTTTGATAAATATTTGGTGTGTGTGTGTCATTTTTATAATCTTCATAATTTCTTGGAATACGTGATCTTGTTTCAGACAAACAATCAACCAATACAGGTTAACAGTCCTCTCTCCCTCTGTCAGTCAGTCAGTCAGCTACAACGTACATGACCCCTCCTGAATGCATAGTCACAAGCTCACAAACTATCGAACTCAAGACCATTAGATTTCATGGTCAAAACGTTTTAACATGTAGAACCTTTGCGTAAGTGTTCATGCCCGGTGTACCATGATTTTTAATGGTCATACAACCTACAAATAAAAATTAACTACTTTTTTCTAATCAGTTCAACTGTTGTCAAGCTCTTTTTATTTTCCTAATTCAAATGATCAATATCACTGTGACCATATAAACCATGTTGGAGTTTGATAAGACTAACCGATACCACAGTACAGATTATATCATTACAATAGACTCTATTATATTAAACAACCATTCTGAATTTTTATTATGATGATCATTGTTTAGTCTTGGTATTAACCTCAGTTATTTTGCTTTGATTTGACATGAAAACCTAATTTAAATTAGACAGCAATAAAAAATTGAAAGAAAGGTCGAGAACTATTGGACAAGTATTTTGTTAGAGTATATTAGTGTTTCTAATATTATGTAATCAGTATTTGACAAGAGATTGTTAAGTTGAAAGCTTTTAAGCACTATGATGACTATGTATTATATATAAACTACCAAGAGTTGAAATATTAAATAATCCACGTTTAGAACAACATAAATTTAAGGGAACAATATTGTTTTTGATTAGATCCTCATCAGGGGTTTTCTGTGGGTATTATAGCAATTTTAATAGTTAAGATCACGAGTCAATAGAAGTTAGTCCATCATGGAAAACCCGGAAGCACTGGATAACCGTCTCGTCCTATTGTGAAGCTCCTCAGCAGTGCGCATTCACGATCCCGCATCACGAGATTCAAACCCAGGACATATCAGTCTCGCGCGAGTGAATGCATCTAAGTTAGATTGCATCATAAGCTCAGATAAGTGGAAAGAGAGATAGTGAATAGACAACCATGTTGTCCAGCAACAGGACATATATCATTGAAATAGATTGTAGGATTTGTTTGAAAGCAGTCAAAATATGTGTTTCTCATAGAAGATTTGATGATGAAACGAAAAAAAAATTTTTCATCGTCAAAATGAATAAATGAGGTTCTGATCGTCATGTAATGCAACCGAATGATAGTTGTTCACGAAATCAAATTACTGAATTAACCCTGCACCTCCCTGTATGAATCGATGACGAGATAATACCAGTAAGCTAAAGGATACCATATTTACGTACATATTTCTAATAGATCACTACTGATTATTCACTTTCTAATTCTTCCCAATTATAATATTACAAGATCACTGGGGAAACAAAGGAAATTTGTTCTCATTTTGAAATTATCCTGTGATAATCTTTAATTTTAACGTTTAAAATTAGTGTTGTTATGGACGAAAATTTAAGTTTAATGCAAAATTACGGGGTACTTTCGTAAAATATGAAAACCACATATTAAACACATCATTTGCACATATTGCATCAGTTTTTCTTTACATGCTTCATGATTCTTTCAATTCTGCTGTTATTCCAATCGATCTCTGTTTCCCTTTCTTTTCTTTTCAATTCAATCTTCTCAGTTTCCTACTGGCATGCACTCCACTTCCGATTGGTGCTACATACTACTTATATCTGTCAATATAAGTAGCATACAACACAGTGTTACAATGTTTGGTGTTTTGTTAAGTTTATTAAGCTAGAAATGGTTTAATTATGAAGTATTCATTGTTGATTGATGATATTGGTCAGGATGATATAATGAAAGCGCCACAACGCAACCATCTCTAGCTCTTGAATAACTTAAATACATTCAACAATATCCACCTATGAATTGTAAATCTTTTTCACCATTCCAAAATGTTGCAACTTGTTATTTTGTTTGTTTGTTTCTTATCTGTGCCAGAAATAACGAAATTATTAAATGACCATAAATGGACAAAAGGTTGGATAAAGATGAGAAGAGAAACAAGCAAACAAACGAACAAACGAGGAATTTAATCTAACCTAATTAAGAGATCTAATTCATCAAATGATTCTGGAACATATATACCAACACTAGCCAATGCATGATTTTTCGCTGTAGCTGTTTCTTGTAAAGAATTAGCACATGCACCAGCATGACCAAATTGAATTGAACCACTAGTAATATTATTACTGTCTGTATTATTATTCGAATTAGCTGCAGCGCTTAATAATTCACCGCAGGATCCTATACACCAGGCTACAATTGGTTTTTTTATCTTGCCCAATTTAACCGCTTCAATTATTGCATATTCTTCTATACCACCAACCTATGGTAGAGAAAAAAGAAGTATAAAATACTGATGATGATGATAATAATAATAGTAATAATAACCATGATGATAATAATGTCCAATTTATAAGTCAATATTATCTCTGGTGCTGTTAGAGAGCGGTTATCACTTCCCAGCTCTCCATATTGTGGAAGGATATTTCTCCTTCAGAGACTTAAAAAAGCTCGACTAGTGGTGGCGATCTTAGGGACCTGTGAGAAAGATTACAGAGAATATAGGATAAGAGATCGAGGTTGGTCACCCGCTAACTTTTCATGACAATTGTTGGATGTGGTAGCTCCACACTTCAAAACTCTTTACTATAGGAAATGGAAACTCACAGAGTAAGATGAGCTGTGACACCTTTGGGTCAACCGTCTTTAACCTCGTCCTTCATGCATATGCTGATTGCCCGGGGGAAACAACTTACTGTTGTCATACTTCATTACAGTTAGCAGTACGACTTCGATCTCGGACCTTAAATTGCGACATTTTAACCTTTCCACAACCGACCTGGTAGGCATAGTAGGACCTGAAATAACGTGTTCCAGCCACTATAGCTCCGTTGAGTCATCACGATAGACAAGCCTGAATTCCCACCTTAATTCGTAAAGGTTTGAGATATCTTGTCGGTGATATATTAGACTTAATTTGCCTCAGTCTTTTTTAGAATGTGTGCATTCTGTAAGGATCACCTTTATATAGTGATTTTGACACAAGCTTCATGGAATGTATGAATTCTAGCTGGTAGTAGGCTGATCAAAATCCAGCCGCCAATATCAACAAAGGGACACCTCAAGCATTTACAAATTGAATTAAAAATTTATACCCGTTGCACAAGATGTAATAGCTCAGTGAATAACACGTTCGGTACTAGGTTCAAGTAGTACAGTGAAGATCAACAGTGAGATGTGGATACATTCAAATGATTAGTCCCAAACACACATATTGAATTTCAGTGCTAGTCATAAACCACATTTTCTACCATAATAACGATAGTGATAACAATAATAACAGTAACAATGTGTTAATTTCTAAATGGTACTTGTTACAAATCGACGCCAGATGAGCCAAGTCATCCAACATAGCTTAGACCAATGGTCAATGACTCTATAAACTGATGGCATATAAAAGAAAGACTAATAAGCATCTACTCAATTTTATCATCCTTATTAACGCACCTATACAACAACTAAAATGAAACTGAATAAGCCTCAGTTAAAATAGCAGAACAAACATACTTTGTTTCAAATGAATTTCTTTTGTTTTTAAAAGCTTGTATTTTTCTATTGTTAATGCTAAGGACTGAAACTGATAAGTCTCTATTGACAAACGTGCATTCTGAGCGAATGCCATTAATATTACCTTTTTTACAAATTTTTATCAGAGTAGGATATGGACTAGCAATGGAATCCTGAACGTTTCGTTTGATCGATGGTTTGTCAACTGAATGAAAAAGCATCCCAGTGTTGATGTTCATACAGAGATGTTCAACACTGGGATTTCGGTATATCCAGGTGGCAACACTAGGGTTCAAGTACACCCAGCTGACGAATCCTCAACAGTACGAAACTTCCTGGGTTCCACTGTCAGTTACTATCCAATTTAAACGAACTTTTTATTTTCTCTAGAAAAGAATTTATGGAATGACCACTTTCATACTTTCTACTCACTTCACCCAAGACAACAATCATACCGACTTCTGGATTATTTTCATAACGTAGAATATGATCAATAAATGTTGAACCAGGAAAACGATCACCACCAATCGCGACACCTTCATAAACACCATCAGAATTCATTGAAATAATATTATTCAATTCATTGGACATTCCACCAGAACGTGATACATAAGCAACACTGAAAGAAAGCAAATAAATAAATAAATGGCTGAGAATGAGACTTATTGTATCGTCTATTTCAATATTTGAAAACATTCAACGCAAATATACACACACAGTCAAGTCTAATCAATTTACCAACCACCAAACCTTACCTATCATAATTATCTTTAAGAATCATCCATATACAGTCAAATGAGTATCGGCTTGAAAAGAATATAAAACCGAATACTGTGCAGTGTAACAGTTTTAGCAATCCTAATCAGAAATCTGTATATAAACGTAATACGTTTAATCCCACGTTCAAGTGTAGATTAAACTCTCTCCACTTGACAAACAGTAGATCTTACTTCCGAATTGTCATTATTTTGTCTGCACATCATTTTTTCTGTTTCCATCAAATGAACAAATATGTTCAATGGAAACAATTAAACGACTAAACTAAAACTCAACATGATACATTGAGTCAATCAGATGTATGACTCAGAGGATAAGAGCACACTATTGACCAAGATCTGGATTGCTTTTCTAACAAACGAGACAAACGTAATTATTCGAAATTGTGGATTGATACATAAATATATGGACGAGTGGACAGGTATCTTCCGATTCAGTTTCCATCAATAATGCTTCCTTCTCACTCAAGTAGCTACTTTGACGTGTATATTAAAAATTGTGTGTCAGCATCAGAATCGGACATCGTAGAACTTAACACTAAATTATGGGTAAGACGTGAAAAGTGAATAGGTTGGAGTTTTCAATCAACCACATGACACATCACAATTTACATAGAATAAGGCAAAATAATCTTTTTACCGGAAGTATTCAGCTATCGAAACAAATATGAATGTCAACACTCACCTTCCAGGTCGATAAAGTTTTGATGCCAGTATATTGTCTGTCATTCCGCCTGTATTACCGATTTTGAAGCAGCCAGATTTTAAGCCACCTACCTACAGACAATATGGAAAGAAATAAATACCAATAAGAAGGTTGAATAGGTGGTATATGTAGACAAAATCAACCAACCAATCAGTCAGGTAACAAACGAATATAGTGAAAAACTGTTTTGGTAGCTAACAGCACGGACTGATCGCATTAGATAAATAATGAAAATTAGGAAGTCCTAAACAACTGTTTCGTTGTCATATGAAACTCGTCAGAAGTCCACATACACCAAGAACCTAACCACACAGTAACTTGACTGATAGAAATCAACGAACATTAGGGACTATGTAAGCACTAAATAATTTACTAGTTAGTGATCAACTAATGTAAACATCCGAGCCTATGGGACGACAGAATCCACCTGAGTGGCCTAGAAGTACCTCTTAAACTGTGAACCTGTTTCAAAACCTACAGAAAATATCGGCTCCCACAAGATCTCAAATGTTCCCTCCTAACAAGCTCCAACTAACATGATACCAAGACCGAGAATTTTCTACCGACTATCTTCAACCATTTAACATCAAAACATCGATTACATGATATCGAATTATTTATACTAGTTTCTACATTGTAACTTTGGAAACATTGGCTAATATAACTCAAGCATTAGTCATTAAGATACAGATGTATTCACTCTTTATATTCGCCCAAGTTCTGAGCTTCAACGTTATTACATAGTTTTTCTAGACTTCTTCGTCAGTAATGATCAAAAGTATGATATATTTGTCATGCTCTAGTGAATCAGTGTAAGCCAATTCTTTACAAATCAAATTAACACAAATTTAAGTAGTAAAAAACAACAAAGCAACAATATTCAATACAACCAGAATTCAGGTTTGATCAAGTCATAATCATGTCAACCCAGTCAATGTGATTTTTGTGAGACATATTTGTGTATGTCGATGGGTGTCATCAATTTTTCACACTATCACTGGTACTAGGTTTATTCCAACCATTTTGCTTATCCGCCTTGTTTATTTCATCCCATCATCCTAACGGAATACGTTATAACATGGGCTGACGGACATCAGTGCCAGGATAATCATGACTGACTGATAGAAAAATCGATCCACAGAATTCAATCAGAACTAATGACTACGTAAACATAACACTGCGTACTTACTCAGCAATTAGTCAATATGATAAGTAACTCTGGATAAAAGTTCCTAATGTTAGCAAAAATTACAACTGCACTACATTCTGTATAAATGCAACTCTTACAGAATATACATAGATTTACAACGCTTTTGTTTAACATAGAAACAACTTAATTCAGGTAAGTAAACAAACAAACGTTTGTGTACATAGCTTTATGTCGTAATTTTTATGTACGAGTTAATGACATTATATATCTATGAAATGGGAATTAAACGAAAGCGAGTTCGAACATGAAATCAATCGGTTTGAAAAGTAAACAATTTATCTACCACTTTTCACAACTCAGTAAACCAAGGAAATATTCGTGTGTTCAAACTTAAGTGATACAACAATACATGTGAAAATTTGGCGATACTTGATATATGGTTGAACCTCACTGGATACGGATTCTCACTAGAACTCTGAAAATGTCCTCTTGACGCTAGTTACTAGTGTGCACATATTAATTGAGATCACGTTCCGACGTAAGCTGAACTCTAGCTAAATGGTCTAGAAGTTAATAATTCATGCACGAGACAGAAAGTCATGTGTTCGATCCCCAACGGTAGGGTCATGAATGTGAACTGTTGAGGAGTCCCGTACTAGGACGAACCAGCTGCCAATGCTTTTAGATTTTCAATGATTGTCTAACATAAGTCTGTTTGTAAACTCAATAACATTCAAAAACTTCCAAAACACTTATACTGATAATTTTGTTTTATTTTACAAACAATCCTGATGGGAACCTATTGAAAAGGATATTATTCGTTCAATTTGTAAGTATGTATAAATAAAGCGTTCACATGGGTAATGATGTAAATAGGTAGTTGCAATGAGTAGAATATATTAGTTATTAAACAGCTAAATGACAGATGATATGTTTAAACTCTTTAAAATCACTCGGTTTCCAAATATTGAAACTCCGATATGGTAAAAGAAAAATACGACATCCCTAGACGTTTTGCGAAGAATCATACCACTTTACAATACAAACTGATGATATCATCCAGATAACTATTAACAAAAAACAGTTAGTAATTGAATATAGATGTTATCCTAGTTTAGGATTACTCATGAGTATGTGTGGCGAAGGTGCAACATTAGATCAAACCCATAAGTTCTGTGATAAACTGGACAGTATTCGGTCGCCGAACCCATCTATATTTACGCAATCCAATCACATTTCCATATAAGACCACTAATCTAACGTTGTAGTGAGAAGTCTACTTTGTCAGATCAACAGGCTGAAGCCTTATACTGCTTCATCAGTTTATATACACGACCCCAAAATCATTGAATGGTCAATGATAACTTTAAAGTAAAGGAATATTGGAAAAAAGATTTTAAAAAATCAGTGGTTGATTGATGAGGTTATGAATCTTCATCGATTACATTAATTAAGACATATGTTACGCATGCCGAACGACCGCCTACTTCAAAAAATGATGACCGGTGTACGAGTATATTAGAAGAAAGCTAGGGACACTCAAACCAAGAAATGGCATTAGTCCATGAAAATGCTGACTGATAGACTGAGACATGTGGGCAGTGTGTGCGATGACCGTGCTCAGTGGTTGGAGATTTCGGGTGATATAACTAGGATTCGTTCACGCTGGTGTAGATGCATTCACATTTAATCTTCCTCTAAATACTGAATTCCAGTATCCCTTCATGAATATATTCCCACTCGGTCTTTTCGAACTATACTCCAAATATCAGTTCATTCTTAGTAGCATTGCTTCGACATTTACAGACTTAATGAGAGGAACTGGAACAGATTGATCAATTGTATTCCTAAAGATCAAACAAGCATCATAAATGAATTAAAATTCACATCATTGCACAAAGCAGTGAATATCTGAACTCCGTAGCTAACTGGATAACGTAATGGTATTCGAAGCTAACGATACTGGGTTTAAGTCCCAGAGTGAACATCAACTTAAGGATGCGGATAAATGAAACTGAAGACGAGTCCCAAATAGGATGAAACGCGTAACCTGAGTCCCACTGCTACTTACCATTTATCTCTGCTTTTAAAGACCAAATAAAATATAAAGAACAATACTCCCTCTAGGGTTTTTATAAATTTATACCTCTTTATCTCTTATCGATTATTGATTCAAATTCACTTTAACTATGGTATTATTTCTGAATTGATTAAATGACATTCTGTATTGATAATAATTTAAGGCCAAGCAAATGCGAAGTGTATTATGCATTATGATTTTATTTGTTTAGAGAAAAGTACACAAATATTAATCAAATACTTTTCTTGATAAGAATGTATATAGAATGTGATATATATAACTGAATGTTCGTGATTAGTCATAGAATAAGTGCTTATTAAGTGAATGGTGGCAATCTCAATTGAGCTGTGGATATAGGTTTCTTGCTAGTTAATAAGAAATGAGTTGTCTGAAATATTGAGAGGGACTGATGATTACTATGGAGTTCAAACAGCTCAAACAGCTAGACAGTATGCAAGTAAGAAACGTTACTACTGAGCTATTTTAGCATAGTTGATGAGTTTTAGCTAGTGTGAAAACTACGTTAAGCAGAGCTTTCAATTGCCTATTACATAAATCAAATGCAAGACGATCTTGAGTACTGTTATACGAATGAGAGTGGATGTCAGGTTTCAGTTACCTACAGAGACCGGTACTATGTCAAGCCCAGACCAATCTATTCATTCTCCTCAAACGACATTTTTACTCTATCACTTTTATTCGATTACTAACCCTGACTGTGTTTTATATGATCGTATGTATGTTAATTACTTACCCTATTCATCATGTGTCTGGAACTTATTTTTGTCTGACTATAAATATCGATTCACGCTTGGTTAAATGGGGTCGGCTCACTTGCCTTTTCTACTGCGTGTTATTTCGTTTTGCTTCCTTCACTCCGTCTCTCTGATTATCAGATCAACGAGTGTACGAAATATACGTATTCAAACTTTATCCACGTATTTGACTTATTCCGTTATTCACTAATGCGAGTTAAGTCGACTATATAAGAGGGTTGGTGGTATGTATAAATAGATAGCAATCATTATACGATCTAACTGGAGTCATATATAGGGTCACTTAATACCCACACTGTGGAAAGCCATTTCTTGAGGCGCCTGCAAAGGGAACTGCGTTAGGGGTGGTCCTGTCGACCTGATAGTGTGACCACAGTGTCCAAAGGAAAACTGCCTGAGGTCGGTCACATACCGTCTTTTTATGAATAGTTTTTGATGCCATATCTACTTATTTTTCAAGTTTTGCCGCCGGTGACAGAAATAAATCGGGCAAAATAGTTTGTGGTACTTTTAGGGTCGACCTATTCTAACACCCCTCCTTCCATTGTTGGAATGTAGTAATGCTGAAAATTTTAGTTGCCTGGGGAAATCGACTCCCTTCCCATCAATCAAAACGCAACATATTCAGCAGTAGGATTATGCCCATGAACCCCAAGTTTGTTGCTTTCAATCTCACTATTCTCCAAACAACCAAGATGGCATAGCATAAACTAAAAGTATAAGTATTCCAGACAATGTAGCTCAGTCGAGTCATCATAATATTCAAGTCAGATCTCAGCTAAAGCGAGCTCAATATTGAATAACAAGTGCATGAATTTCAGTTAATCAATAAAATTCGATTAGCACAAAGGAATATACAATCACCGAATTGGTTACTATTCCATGATTCATTAGTGTCGTGCAACAGAAGGTTTGTGTAAGTTAGAACTTTACACATAGTTATCATTCGATCACAAATGTCAGAGAGTTGAATTCAGTTAGAAAACAAAAACGAGTAAAAACTTCAGGTCCACTGATAAACATATCTAAAGGAAAAATACTCATCTAACTTTATTACTCAAGACACATCTATCGAAATGTAAAAAAAAAAAAAAGAATACCGTGTTTATGTTGTAAACATGGGACATGTTTATATTCTATATTCAAGAGAGAAAATCTGAATAGTTAACATTTCAAAACAAAAGATTAAGTTTCATTTACTCTTAGAACTAATTACCATTTATACGAATATTCGTCAAGATTAGAACGAATAGTTTGACAGTAATTGAGCGCCGAGTATAGTGAAGTCATTATATGTGAAAATTATATTTGAAATATTCTCAGCGATTGAAATTTAACTAATTCCAACGTTTCGTCCAGCTAACTTGTCTGGACTTCTTCAGGGTAATAATCAAGATCATCAAAGAAATATATAGCTTTTTAACAATCACGATTATACTGTGTTAAACCAATCATATTTGGATGTTGATTTTTTGTAAAATAGGATAAAATGAGTCAGTTAACTACAAATCATATGATGAATTCAACTACATGGAAACACTTAACTGAGTAACAAATCGTATGTGTGTGAGTGTGCAGGTATGTATGTATGTGTGAGAGATTGATATGAAGGAATAAATAAAGTTCAAGTTGGAGGACGAAAACTTGATAATGAAAGATCGATGTCAAAACATAAATTGTATTGTTAAAAACTCATTCAGTTCTTTCAATAATAATAACGATACATGTGATATTAAAAACAGGTTTAAACAAGAGATAGGTTCCAAATTTACTTGTCAAACGAAATTTGCCAGGTAGTCGCCATTTGAATACCATCTTTTCGGTTCAGGCTGTTCTTGTTCGCCCATATATGCAGAGCTTCTGCTGTCAATCTTTCTTTATGGGTGTCAACATCCAAATATGATTGGTTTAACACAGTATAATCGTGATTGTTAAAAAGCTATATATTTCTTTGATAATTTTGATTTTGATTATTACCCTGAAGAAGTCCAGACAAGTTAGCTGGACGAAACGTTGAAATTAGTTAAATTTCAATCGCTGAGAATATTTCAAATGTAATTTTCACATATTTACCACTTATTTCTTACATAAGCGCACAAACACACACATACGAATAATATAGTTGATTCTTGAAAAGATGGGCTCTCAGTCAATTTCATAGAATATTGAAACTAATGTTTAAAAAAATGTCCAATCACTTTGTACTAATGAAGATGGCAAGTTGATATTATGAAATGAGTTTTATTAGGGAATAAGATATTACAGATGTTAAGGTAAACAAATACTGTATTGTGGTAAATAAAACTATTCGATCAAATGAATTATGAAAGTAGATTATTCAAGATAAATAAATGTTTAAATAATGGCTATATAATCTGCAAGAGTTTGAGGTTGATCAGTTCCTAGTGACCATTGTACTTCCTGAGAGAAGTCATCATATTATCATTAAATCATATTTATTTAAGTACAGTAGGATAGTGAATAGTAGTATAATCAAGAACACGTGTTTTATCCTATTTAAGACTCGTTAGTTGGATGTATCTGAACCTTAATGTTGATATTCACGCTGAGACTCGAATCTAGTGTTATTTAAAATGCTAGACTCTATGAAAGTGTCGGGGTGGTCCGTTCAGAATTTAAGTATGGTGAAAGAGACTTGTCATTTGGAGTTTTTAACATCACCAACGGTAGAGATTTAACCCATCATAAATGAAATATTATTCATCCCGTTAAACTAACCAACAGCTATTTGGATTCAGCAATTGTTAAAAGAAGAACGTAATGGGTTTGAATCTTAGCGATTTCATTGAGCTGACGAACCTTACACAGGATGAAACGCAAGTCCTAAATTTCACTTCTGATCACTACCGAATTTGCTTTTTTTTTTAGAAATACAGATGAATAACAGTTCTAATGAAATTATAAGAAGCTGTATTCTAGGTTATCCTTACAATTATCTAACGTGAGAAAAAAGATAATATTTATAACAGAATACATTCATTCAACTTTAATTTAACTTTTTTTAATGGTTAACGTATTTTTAGCGAGTTAGTTTTCTACGGAATGGAGCCGCTAACCCCATGCCCAACCCTCCTCCTTTATCCAGGCACGGGACTGGCAATAGCCCCAGAGGGGCTCCAGGTGGAGTGGGAGAGAACAAATCAGATCCCAGTGAAGGAAGAAATCAGGAAGAAGTGCTGGAAGTGGATAGGACACACATTGAGGAAAACACCCAACTGAGTCACAAGGCAAGTCCTCATATGGAATCCTAAAGGCCAAAGGAAAAGAGGAAGACCAAAGAACACATTACACCGAGGAATGGAGATAGACATGAGAAAAATGAACGAAAATTGGACAGAACTAGAAGGGAAGACCCAGGAAAGAGTAGTTTGGAGAATCCTGGTCGACGGTCTATGCTCCATTAGGAGTAACAGGCGTAGGTAAGTAAATTTTTACGAAACAAAATCGTCGACTAACAAACGTTTCAAAATTAATCAAAGGATAATGTTGGATATTAGTTTTTTGTAGTTGATTAATCTATAATAAATTGTCCGATTACAGTAGGCTTAACTGATCTTTGGCCACGGAGTTGTTTATGATTTTTCTAACCAGTTAACCAACTAGGGGTACTTCATTATGTTTATCGATTACTGATTGATTTTGATTCCAAGCTATATAGAAATTGTCCGGTCTTCTCCGTGTTACCTCTGTCCAATATTCCAACGTTTTTCTCCCTGAACATGTGTTAACAGCAACAACTAATCAAATTCAAGGTGCAAAAATTTGATAGGTCACTTCTATCTGAAGTTTATGCTGATAATACTATTTAGAAAGACAATGTGAAAGATTTACGGTTAGATTATTCATTGAAATCATGAGCCTATCTAATTTAGACAACCAGTGAAAACCTGTAAATACTAAACGGCTGTTTTGTATTAATGGACTCCTCAGTAGTGCTCACACCCACTAGCCCGCATACAGGAATCGAACCCAGGATCTTAGGTCTCTCATGGAAACGTTTAATCTTCAGATCAATTAGCAGGCATGCAACGAAGTTAATATCTAACTTCAATCAATCCACGATATTGAGCGAACATCTTTCATCGTAACTGTCGAACAACTGACACGGCTATTCAACTAAGAGAATTCAATTTCCATAAAGCAATAGTTCATTTACTGTAAGTTTATCCAAATGAAACAGATCAACAGTAAATAAACCTACATACAATAGTAACACCGTCATTAAAAAAAACTTAAACTTCCAAGCAAGTAATCAACTACATAGCACGATGTGATGAAAAAGGTTCAAATTCAGACACTTATCTAAACTGTTTTACAGTTTCAAATAGATTGCAAAAATAATGTTAAATCAATGACTCTAAAGACTGAAATATGCTAAATTTCTAACGATTTGAGCGCCCACAACACTGCCTACATCAGTTTATATACAACTAGGGAATAATATTAACTATCTGACACAAAATGTAACTCAAAAACTGAGTACATACATTGATACTTGACAAATAAAATGTATACTATGAATGGTAACTAAATAATCTATAAAATATATACAAAATAAAGACTGACCATATTATAGAGAATACAACATATTCAACGATAAAAAAAGAACTCACAGTTGCTGGACCAATCAATAGAATATTTCTTTCTTTGGATCGTTGTATTAAACGACGTGTCATATTTTCTGGTATACCTTCAGCTATAATAGCGATACACTTGATCTGTGCCTCGTTTACTGATAAACCATTATTATTAATATTGTTATGAATAGATGTATTATTGTGTTCATTCGATATTCCATTCTCTTTATAATTAGATGAAACTATACAATCCACTTCCATAGCTTCCATGCATATATCATACGCAACTCGTAATGAAGCGAAATTCACTAATACACGTGCATCTGGATGCTTGTGCATTGCATTCAACATATACTTATAAACTGGTAGAAATAATTCTTTTGCACCCCAATAAAATTTTAATTGATGATCGTCGCTATTGTGTTAAGAATAAAATGAGAAAAAGGAAATATAGGACTTAATCATTATAAGCAGTGATGGATGATGACTAGCAGTACAATCAAAGATGTAGGTTTCGTCCCACTTAGGACTTGTCTTCAACTGGATCTACCTAAATTTCAGAGTTGATGTTCACTCCAGGACTCGAACCATCTATCTCTGTTTAGAATGCTTGTGACTTAATGGGGATATCGAGGCAATCCGTACGGGATGCACATATGCCAAAAGAGACTAATCAATTTCAGTCTTAAACTTTTATTTTATTTGAACACATAAATATTCGTATAAAGGGGCAATACATATGCGCCACACAAGACACTTGATTTGTGTATGGGCTATGATACTACCCGGGTACCCAAACCGAAGCGGGTGGTTTTATTAGGACGCCACACCCGGAGCCTTCAACCTAAACGTCTGGTCCACAAGGCAGTGGAACAACGTCAGGAGATGTAGTCCCATGGTAGCCGGTGACTAACAATTAGTTCATACGCCGTTTGTTCCTTCAGGATGCTGGAGCCCATATTCAGGGTCTTCCAACTCTCCGTGTTATACCAACCCGGTTAGAGCACCGGACATTCGCTTTTCGTCCTCTCAATTTCGTACACAACACCCGTGGTTCGAGAAGGTAGTGAGTAAGACTTCCTCGACAGTGGCTGTATGCGCGTGGCCATGTGAGAGCGTTTCGAAAGGGGGAGTGGACTCTCCCCACGCTCAACCGTACCAGGGCATTTGAGGCAGTCTTAAACATCAATGGGAAAATTTGAACAACCAAAACAAATATGATTTAATTGACCATTACATGTTATTTTGTAATATGTATTTCTCTTTTAAATAGTGTAAACTTGTGTTAATTTTCTCCAGCACAATCTTCCTAATTCGTAGTGTTGTACGACTGTAAAAAGGAGTCATGAAACCTATTAATCGAACCATCTTTCTTCGTTCGGTAAGTACCGATCATTACACAGAAATAGATAAAACCACGGTTCCTCGTCAATTTCTGGCTGATCTACATAAAGGACTAATATTAGGGCTCCTTTACATAGTTAAAGTTATCAGGACAAGTTATAGAAAACAGAAGAGGTGAATTCGACCATGGTTTACAAATGGGTGAAACTACCTATCACAAATCCCTACCATTTGATCCCATGTTTATTTCTGCCCTGCTCCATTCTTAATTTGCATATTCATCTTTCTCAATTCGTATGAATTCATTATCATATAATTACCGTAATGATATCGCTCTTATTACATATTTTATTCATATAAATGGTATCATTGCAGTAACTATTATTACCTTTCCTATTGTGTATATCAATCACATAATTTACTTTGTCCTATTAATTCTCATGCAGACGTTCACTATTTTAAACCTATAACATTGTCTAGTTCAATTCCATTTTTGTATACTGAGTAGTGGACAGTGTAAGTCAGTAATGATGGCAAAGTATAATATAGTGATAAGCTTAAAATAACACCGATGAATTTTCAGTCAGTTTGTAACTATACAGAAAACAGCTAATATAGATGGATAATTTGTGGAAAAGAAAACTATAATATTGAGAAGTATGAATAAATCTTACATGATTAGTAAGCTTAATAATGCCTTCTGTAGGCTACTCTGCCTGTAAATCAAATAGACAATAACATACAAATTCGTCCTTATAAATATAAGTTGTCTATTTTCTCGAACCCTTAAAAGGATCGAAACAGATTTTTATGAGTCTCCACATTATTCCTAGTTAAGATTAAAACTCGAGGTTTAGGGTAAGGTAAATGTTTTCACCACGAAATGACATTAGTCATAATGTAAAAGTGCTCTGTAGTCATATGTAAACGTGGATCTCGCCATACTCGATAAGTTCTTCTATAAAATGCAGTGTTATCAGGTATAGGTTCGTTTAGATATAATTAAGGGTTTAAGGTTAAGATTTAGAGAATGTCTGTTTACCTGTTGTATAAAATCAAAAGAGATAGTATTAAGCATTTGATTCGTTTAATATTATCATTTTACTCTATGATTGAGCCTTACTTGAAAGGATAAATCAGAGCTGCTACACTTGGACTTTCACGACCGGAAGCATAATCGAAATCTAACATAGATTGAACAGCTTTCACTTGTAAACCCCATATTAAACACTTTGTTTTCACTGTAAAAAGCGGTTCTTCATAAATAGTTTCATGATTATTACCATTGGTAGTAGTAGTAGTAGTAGTAGTAGTAGTAGCAGTAGTGATAGTAGAAGAGAGTTCAGAAACCTTGCGAGTTTGATTGGTTACAACTGGTGTTGATTTTTCTGAATTCTTGAAATACGATTTACAAAAAAAGGAAGGAATTCAAATCAACTGATTACAACAGTAAAATGAAAGTGTTCAAGCGGTACATAACTAGATTAGTTAAATCAGTATGATGATTGAACAAACCAGTGACTTAGTAGTACTTTTAACATGTTAAGTAGTGGGCAGGTTAAACAAATGTTTTACTAACTTCAAGTTGGATAGCGCTCACCTACTGATACAATGGGCGTTTCATGTGACAAATAAATAAGGCTTGTAAATGAGTAAGGATGGGAACACATCCAACAAAAAACTCAGTTTATTTGACTTAATTCATTCATTAAAATCATGAACCGATATAAGTTAGACAACCAGTGGAAATCTGGAAACACTGGACAGCAATTTCATCTAAGTATGGAAATTCTCAGCAGTTAGCATCCATTATCCCGCACGTGAGAATAAAACCCAGCACCTTCAGTATCGCACACAAACGCCCAATCTCCATACCATTGAGCCGGCACCCAACAGAGTTAATATCTAGCTTCAATCAATCCACCAAACAATCTTCCATTGTCTTCAGTGGGTAAGTGCCTCATATCCGACATGGATTTGCTCTACTGGTCACAGCTTCTCATAAGAATTCAAGGAATTTCTTCTCAAAACAAGCTGGTCACTAGTGAGCATATGGTAATTGTTAGTACAGGGTTGTGGAGATTGTCGAGTTCCATCGAAAACAGCGGTCTCAACGATTAGTGTTCGTATATGAGACCGGAGGTCCTCGATTCGATTCCGGTATCCGAGTTCGTGGATACACACTCCCACACTAGGAAAAAACAGTTGTTCAAGTTTTCAATGGTTGTCTGACTAATATCGATTGATGATTTCAATGAAAGTCAACGATCTTCACAACCTATACTGATAGCTAATTTATTCAACTGAGTTGCACAGAGATAGGTTAGAATGAATAATAATAAAACACAGTTCATTACAAACCCTCTATGTATGTGGCAGTCAGTCCTATACTCTGAACAAGGACACAACAACAGTATATATATATATATATATATATATATATATATATATATATATATATATGTATATATATATATATGGTTCAGAGTAGATTATATAAACCTGTAATTGTTAAGTGAGATGCACAAGAATGTAATCTATTCCTAGAACTCTCTAAATTCTCAAAAATCTAGTTGTTACTGAAGAACTATTACTGTTTAAAGACGCATATCATAAAAGTCTCGGCGGCAAATTATCTGACAGTTGTAAAATTGACAAATAGAAGATAACACAGGTTGTTGTTTTGTATATGTTGATTGCCAACGGTTTGCTAACAATAAGGATCTTAAATAAAAACTTATTTTAAACAGCGACAAATACTTATATCAGTTCAGATCGCCGCGCCATTTCAGCACAGAGAGATGAAATCATTAAGACAAATCCTAGAGAAGTAGTAGTATCAGCGGTAGTGTGAGACCTTATGCATACACAATGTGATTCGATAAGAATCAACAGATTTGAGCAATAAAAGGTGGGAGATAATCATAAAATTCATGATTCAAAGAAAGATGAAAAGTGAATGCACCTCTGTATCGTTAAGATTGGTTTTGAGTCATGTTACACAAAATTTCCAACAGTTGGTTGGGATAGTCGTATGGACCATAACCAAATAGTTTGGACCAGCCTACATGGCCTGATTTAACAATCAATGACATTTTGGATTAATATCACATTTTGCTTTGACCGTCTCTAAAGCTTTCTTCAGACATACTCTTCTACATCGGTAAATACTGTGCATCAGGATAGGAGGTGATTAGTTATATATAATACAAATTCGAACTACTTCAGTTGATGAAGGTTCACTACCTGATCAATCAATGTTCCATCTTTACCTAGTATCATGCATCTAATCATAATATTAATGATTCCATGATCTCGAAATACGTGAACAATTCTTCAAGGTCATCTATGATAAAACACTGGTAACTTACAAATATCCTCTACTACTAAAGGTCACATTTCATAGATATAAAATGTAATAGAACGAGCTAGTAACAAACAATTTAGCCTGGTGATTATATAAACGAGGTCATTTATTTCATCCAGATTTACATAGTTCATTGATAATGAAACTAACTGCGTCATTGCTTAAAATACAATCTGATTATTGAACTTTCTTAATAGATAATATGACCGGTTTTAATTCAATGTTAATAATATACATTGAAATCATTTTATTTTCATTAATGAATGAAATGAGACTAATTTTTCACATGAATCAATATTACCGACATTTGGTCTATTGTGAAATAAAATGAATTCAGTTTATATTATTGTTCATGTATTTCATATTATTTCGATAGTGAAAAAAAAAATGTTCCTCTATGTTTATTCTTTATCATCATAATGACGATGATATTTCGATTTTGTTTGTTTCTATTTTTTTTTTATTTTGTCAGTTTTATATTTCTATAGTGAAGTGACCTATCAGGTTGGATTGATGTAAATATTTGTGCCAGATTCCTAGGTTGACTGTGAGTCAAATCAGTTAGAGACAATGTAGAACTTCGTATGTATGTACATCAGTTCGAACTGTCATAATTACATTAGCACAGAGATGCAGTTGTCAATTCAAATTCCGTAGTGATATAGGTAGTAAGAGTATAAGCAGTAATTGAAAACATTAGGGTTTGAAGATGTTATTCAAAGAGTATAATCCAGTGAAATAAATTTGGAAAGGGAGAAAAAGGGACATGAGGAATTCAGAAGATTAGAATTCGGGAGAACACAAAGAGTCGATGCACCCGAGCTACTGCAAACGATTTTGAGCCATGTCATTTAAGGTCTCTAACCATTGGTTGCTATCATCTCGCTGATCCGAATCAGGTAGTCTATACCTACCAACATGGCTCATTCCACTTGTCAGTGACTTCATAGATTTGTGTCATGTTTTGGTCTGACCGCCCCTAATTTATGGACGTGAAATGTGGTCTTTAAAAAATAGAACATATTCATAGGTTACTGGTGTTCAACTATATGTGTGTTCGAAGCATTGCTCGTATATTTTAGGACCATCAAGTTAGCAATTCTTAGGTTAGCTACACAGGTAAATGTGGTAAATCCTTTAACAAGATAATGAATTCTTATCGACTGAGTTGGTTAAGACATGTATTACGTATTTGCATTCACTAATCACCTCAACAAATGATGATGGCTGGTGTAGAAGTAGATTGGAAGAAAGCTAGGAACAGTCAAACCAAGACATGGTGTCAGTCCATGAAAACACTGACTATTGAACTGAGACGTGTGGGTAGGTACAAACTACCTACCTGATTGCAGTTCGCCATATTCTCATAACCAATGGTTAGACTTTGAATGATATGGCTCTAAATCGTTCACTCCTTCTACCCTTAGATCTTAAGTTTTAAATTTCTCATAGATGCTTTTCTATTATTTTACTAATATTTTCTCAAATTTTATCCTGAACGCATAATCATTTTTATTATCAGTAATACTGTTACTCTATCTCTACTACTCTGAAATCCGATCTAACAAATTCATCTTACTGTGCTAATGAGATATGACAACTTGAACCGATGCACATATATCCCAGGTTCCACATTGCGTTTGACTTATTTAAAATTATGTATATGAAGCATTTTGGAATAAACATAACAACGAGTAAGCTAGAGAGATGGAAATACTGCTAATCAAGTTGTTCGTGAAATCCACATAGTCGAGATACATATTTCTAATGTGATATTCAAACATGATCCGCGAGAGATTTGGGGTTAGTTAGACTAGTAACTGAACTGTAACCTGATCGATAAAATCCAATCAACATTAAGTACTATCTAGTACGTAGTGGATCAACCAATTGTAAATATATCAATTGTACAGAAAGCCATTTGTCAATTAAACAGCCAAACAGTAATCTCTTTAATCACGGGCATTAAGTGCACAGATATGAATCACACAAGGAGTATCAGCTTCCCCAAGCATTTAGCTACTTCATGCTGATGATGAATGCTAACGGGCATCAACCAATGTCCAAAACGTGCTTTCGTTTGCATCTAATCAACTAACAGTCAAACAAAATATACTTGAATTTAATTTCACTCACACTATTGGTTATATTACCGTCTTCAGATAGATGGAATACGATCAGCACGCCGATGACTATATACAAACATGAGATCGGTAACTACTACTATTACTTACTTTATGTTCACAGCCAGAACCACTGTAACTGTACAATGATAGAGTATCTGCAGATGACTGAATATGATCTACTTTAGGTGGAGGTATTTGACGTAAACCAAATGCCATTGATACGATAGCAGTCATATGAGTTTCAGGTCCAAATACATAAATTGGAATATCGATAGTACGACCTTAATGCATCGACAGAAAACGAATTAAAGTAAGAAAGTTTTTTCCAAATGTAGAATGTTAATTTAAAAATATAAAACAAATAATAACAATAATATTAAATATGGTAAGTTGGTGAGCTCTACTAAATTAAATATTGTACATGTTAAATTGTGAAATAGGCCGATTACTGATTATTTGAATAAGTAGTTGTTATTACCGGCAAGCTGACAAAAATATTCATTGAAAAATATGTTAGCTGTTTCGATTACTAGAAATTACGACAATTAGTCAACAATCTTAGCCTCCAAATGCCATGGTACGATCAAGGGTAGGGAGAGCCTGCTCTCCTTCTTCAAATGCTCTCGTATAGCCACGCATATATAGTCAATACCAGGGAAGAACTACTCACTGCATTCTCGCGACTAGAGTATTGGACGAAAAATGGATGTTCAGCACTTAAACCGGATTGGTGGGTACGAAGGGACCACCTAAGGAAGTTAGAAAACCCTGAGTCACAACTAATCGTGTATACGGGCTCCAGAATTGCGTATGAACTCATTTTTGATCACAGGCTATCATAGGACCGCATCTCCTAACGTCACTCCACTGCGTTGTGAATAAGACCTCTAGGTCAGTGTTTCGGGGAGTGATCAGCTAGGGAAATTAACCGCTTCAGTTTGGGTACACGGATAGTATTCTAGCCCATACATAAATTCAGCGACTTGCATGGCGTATATATATTTAGGTCACTCTTTGTACCGATGTTTATATTCTTAAATAAGTGAAATAAATAAATAAACGACGGTCTTTTTGGTTCACTTGACATAAATCCAAAGAGCAATTGTTAGCTTCCCCAATAATCAAAAATATATAAGCTCATTCGGCGACTAGATCATGTTGAAAGCATCGGTTCTTATCTAATTTCACACAATAGTTCATCGTGAAACGCAACTATTAAGAAAGCAGGGATTTACAAGTAGAACTGTAAATCAATATTACACTGTCTGCTTGTCATTTATTCCCTCAGTTATGTATTTATTAAGCTCTTCTACGAGCGTTAGGAAAACAGATACACAATAACATAAACCATTCACAGAAGTACACACTACTATTTCTCATAATAATAAAAACTTTTTAAACGAATATTTAACAAGAGTCAAAAACAGAAGTTATACTGCATCTCCAAACGACAATGATGCAATGTGTGAATATTTTTAAGGAGGATATTAGTGTATCCCTTAAAAGGCACTACTTACTAAAGATGAGAGCTTTACGTTACAAAAATGAACTTTAGCGGTCATTTTAAACATTTCAAGATTGTAATTTTCCTATTTAGGGATAACTCTGTTAGAATTTTCAAGAGGAATTTCGTTACCCAATATCTACTTGAACGATCAAAACTGGCACTGGGGTAATTACTTATCTCTTATGACACATGGTGTTATGATTGACAGTGTCCGAAATTCGATACTGATACACGGTATGCTATGGCCAACCCCCAACTGACTAATTAAACGAGAACACAAGAGTGAGCGTGAAAGTGTATTGGACAACCGAATGAAATGCACAAATACTCATTCATATATATACCACTCTATCCTTAGGAAATTGACCCATTTTTATCCCAATGAAATGCACTTGAACTTTGGGCCATTTTTGATCGCCATTGATTAGCACTGATTAGGCTACTCTCCATATCACATGATGATCATATACATGATACAGCTCAAATAAAGATTAGCAATTAGTTAGACATTTAAATCATTTCATTAAATACATTGGGTAACATAATCGATCACTAGTAAATTGCTGGAGACTACGACTTACTTTAGTCTTATTTATATAAGTATAAATATATTGATGGACTAACTAAAGCTTACTGGTAAATATGTACACTAAAAAACTACAAAATAGATCCAAATTATCTTTAAGTTTTATACAACCAAAAATAATAGTTTAGCTTTATCCTACCCAATTCACGCATTACACGAAGACCTTCCTGGTAGTGGGACCAGCACGACGGACAAATATACGTATATTATGTCTCTTCAATTGTTCTTTGAATTCTGTCAAAGCACGCACAATACCTTTAAATGTAGCAGCAATATTTGTGAAATTCGCAATTCCCCCACCGATTAGTAAAACTTTACCTGGAACAGGTTGAGATTTTTAAAAGAATTTCGTAAATAAAACAGAAAAACATTCTTGAAGCAAGTTCTAATGATACTACCCTTAGAACTAATACGTAGTTAATGTTAAGATTTGTGAAAACATGATGTGAAAAATACAATAGAAACTTAAGGATTTAACTGAATCATGATGAAGAGAGTTTACTATCTGTACAGACCAGTTAGTCAATTAGTTAAAATCAACTCAAGGCTTCACACAAATATGTACTACCCAAAGATATTACAGCTTTACTGTGACTCATTTACCAAGTAAATGTTTAAGTATTCACCATTGAATCACACTGTTTGTATGATTGAGTGATATTGTAAAACATGACAAGAGGCAAGGGGAAAGTGTATTAACTGCGAGGAGTTACCGAGTATTTATGTAGTATATATACACAGCTTTCAATAGGCGATTTTCAACTTTCGGTGTCTTCTGTAGTCACGACGGCCTTCTCATCTAGTCTCCACGCGTTATGATAACACCGTGCTTTCGATGTATTGAAACACTTCGCTCCGTCTGACAATAGTTGTAACTCTAACGCAACATTCCGCTACAAACTACTTACAAACAATCTTGTGAGTAGTGTCCACTACAACACTAGCCTACTGCTCGAACCGAAATAAGTGGGTTGACGTTCGGAACCATGATACTTGTGACACAAAATATTATAAGCTTTAGAAAACTTTTCCGTGTACCAAATGTAGTGTTAATAACTGTGTATATTTAAATTGACGTTGTACGTGGTGGTTAACTGGATTATGAAGACCACCACGTCTGACTGGAAGCACAAGGTACAATGGACAGCCTGGATGCGACTAGACGATTTGGACTTCGCAGATCACCTAGCTCTTATATCCCATACACAACAACAAATCCAGGTCAAGACAGCCAGTGTAGCGGAAGCCTCTGCGTCAGTAGACCTCAATATACAAAAAGGAAAAACCAACATCCTCAAATACAACACAGACAACACTAACCCAATCACAATCCATCGAGAAACTGTGAAAGTGGTGGAATTTTTTACCTACCTGATCAGAATCAACGATCAACAACAAAAATCTGATACAAACGTAAAGGCAAGGATTGACAAAGTAAGAAAACAACTCCCATAGTTAAAAAACATATAGGACTCAAAACAACTGTCAAACAACATCAAAGTCACATTCTTCAATATCAACGTCAACACACCTTGTTCCGTTATACGGAGCTAAAACTTACAGAATTATCACAACCATCATCAAAATAATACAAGTATTTACGAACAATTGTCTACACAAGATACTCAATGTCAATTGGTTGCATATCATCAGCAACAATCTACTGTGGGAGAGAACAAACCAGCTCCCAACTGAAGAGCAAATCAGAAAAAGAAGTTAAAGGTGGATAGGACACACATTGCGGAAATCATCAAACTACATCAAGAGACAAGCGCTAACTTGGAATCCTGAAGGGAAACGGAAAACAGGAGGACCAAAGAGCACATTGCATCGAGAATTGGAAGTAGACACCGTAAGAATGAATAGCAACTGGAAACAACTGGGAAGGATTGTCTAGGACAGAGTTGGATGGAGAATCCTGGTGGGTGGCGTGAGTATGTGAGGTATCTTAGAGGGTAAAACAATCAACATTCAACCCAATAGATCATAGGTTCTAATCCTATACTACTATTTTCTGTCTTATGCAGTCGGGTATTATACGAAGCCGAATAAACAAATTTTCCTCTAATTACATTTCAAATTAAAAGCAAAATTCAACAGAGTAAAAAACGATTGAAAATGTAAATCTTACCATCTGGATGTAGTTCTCCAGTAGTCATCAAATTTAGAATTGTTTTTGAATATTCATAAGTTAATTCTTCTGATGGTGCTCCAGAATATTCACCATAATTTGCTAAATCTTTTACACCTTGACTTGTACCGCCGGCTGCTTTGACTTTTTCAGCTAATTCACAAACTGTATCAGCATAAATTACTGAAGCTCCACCACCTGCACTCATTGTCCATATACGACCATTTGGATTAAGTATAGTAAGCTTTAATGAAGCACCTGTTCGAGCATCCAACTTTGCGATGTACGCTTCCTAAATTAAAAAATATCTGAAAATATAACTTTATTTTGATTGAAAGTATATAATCATTTATTAAGTACAGATTCGTATAGATGGGCTTGAGTAATAATTAAATATGACAGCTGATATGATAATACTCGATTGTTCTGACCAAAGTAGATGGAGTGAGGTTCGAACACGAACTATAATAGATAAAATCGGAACCCCTAAACCACTAGGTCACCGTTACAAGTTATATACGTTGGAGAAAGCAATTTAAGCGAATACATATTTTCGGTACTTTCTCATCACCCTTTAAAATTTACAAATAAATATATTTGGATTTATCTGGCTGGACGCAGTTAACAAAGAAACCTTGTGGATTTAGATTTCATGAAGGTTATTTCCTTGAGGACTTAAAACACACTTTCCCGACGAGTACTAACTGGCATGGAAACAAGGATTGCATTTGACTACTTTTAACGAACACTAAAAAATAGCCCAGGAGATGTCAAGTAACTTATATTAATGACAACATTGCAATTTGATTGGTAGAATTAGATCAACACAAGGGACTCAGTAAGTTAGTCGGTCAGTCAAAACGTAGAACCTGGTATTTATGTATATCAGTTCAAGTTGCTATAACTCATGTTATGAATTTAAGTTGTTGGTTGATTTTTACCCTGTGCTAATTGTTGTGTCCTTGACTGAAGAGATTAGAGAGCAGCGTATTTATCGATCGATTCAATGACACGTAAACACGTACGGACGGCCTAGAGTCTCGATTGGTCTCGCTTCCCTGTCTAGCCCAGTCAGTTGAGTCCAGAACACAAGTCACAGCCTCGGAGATATGAATCACTATATTTCAAACATACTTTGTTTATATACCAATCAAGCATACCACATCGTGCCATAAAATAGAAAACAACATTTTGTACAATATTCAACAAGTGAACAGATATCGACCAATAGGAAATGTCCATTTAAAGTCCAAGGACACCATTGGACTTAACATGATAATTATTGGTCTATTCCTCCGCATCCACAACAACTCATTAGTACAGAGAGATGGAATTGCCAGACCAAATCCCAGAATCGTAGAGGTAGTAACAGTATCAGTAGTAATAAAAAAGAATAGGTATTAAAGATGCAACTCGACAAGAAAATATAAATTAGTGAAATGAAAGCATTTATGAGGAATTAGGAATCTCAGAATTTGAGGGGGAGACAAAAAAAACCTGTGCATCTGCGTTATTGCAAACGATTCTGAGCCACGTTATTCAAATACGCCAAGCATTGGTTACGACCACCATGCAGATACCGACCAGGTAGTTTACACCTGTCATCATGGCTCAATCCAATTGTCAATGACTTCATAGACTGATGCCACTTGCTTTGGCTACCCGTAGCTTCCTTCTAACCTACTTCTACATCGAAGAACATCGTCTCTTGAGGTACTCGATGGTTGAGTACACGTCAGACATGAGCCAACTACCTCAAGTGATGTAGATTCATTACCTGATCAATCGAGTTTTCGTATATACATAGTGCCTTGTGTCTAACCCCAATTTTGTTCATTTAATGGTCCTACAATACACGAGTGATACTTGAAGGACACCTAAAATCCAATACTGATAATCTACGAATAATCTGTCATCATAGTGGTCATTCACACAGCTATAGATGATGATAGATCGAACAGGTTTTCTGAGTAGACATATATCTTGCTTACACTATAAATGACGCAAGTTGGCGAAAGTCAATAACGCTTTGTGAATTGGTGCCGAGATTTCACGAGAGATCAAACCATCGAGACTAATAAGACTACCAGTAAGAGTGAACAGGTAAACATACTGAGCTACTAACTTGACTCTATATGATAAATTCAAGAGTTGACTGGGTCCGGTAGTGAAGCAACATTTAGCATTTGGAAGGAGGGAATCCTATTTCAACATGTCTGAATCGTTGTTTCAGGTGGTCAGGAGACTGAATTTTGTCAGCTTCTCCACCAAGTAGAATTATGTCATCTGCCTATACTAAGTGAACAAGTGAATCTCGTGCTAGAAAATCAACCCCTGAAAAGTCAAACGATGAAACCGTTGTCTCTGGAGGAATCATGTCCATCCTGACGAATTCAAGTAAAAATGTGGAGAGGACAGTCTTGATGAACATCATTTGAAGTACCCAATTTTGATGACGTTTTGCTTCACCAGTAGTGCTTGAATAGAGAGTTTGTACAAGGTTGATGTACTTCTTTGGTACATATCTCAATGGTAGACACTGCAATAGAACCTCCCGACCAATAGAGTCGAATGCCGTCTGAAGTTCAAGGAATACAACCATAGATGAACGTTGAAAAGTATATCTATGTTTCAGAACCTGGTGGAGGGTGAATATTCGGTCTGTACATACATTCACGTCTAGGTCTGAAACCAGCCTGGGTTCTCGGGTCCGCTCTTCACGAGCTCTAGTTAGACTTCGAAGTATGTTTGAGGCTAATATTTTAGATACTTGATTCGTTAGACTGATTCCTCTGTGGTTATCGCAAGAGGATTTTTATCCTTCTTTATAAACTGGGAGACCAGTCAGATGGGGTTACCTTCAGTTCCCAGATATTAGTTAAAACTTCAGTTAGTTTAAGTGATAAAAATGGACCACTAACTCAAAAATTCTCAGAGGTTAATCCATCAGATCCTGCTGCTCCCCTCACTTGAGATTGCTTATAGCCGCTTCGAACTTATTGAGAGTTTGCAATTTAGGTTGCATGGAAATGGCAAGTAACAGAGATGTGGTTGAAGGTTAGTTGAACTGTTCCCTAGAGCGTTCTACCCAGCTGTCCGATCCGTTTGATAGAGAGTGAATTATGGTTCCGTTTTTTTATCCGGAACGGTCTAAGCAACAGCCTAATTTTTTATATCCGTTTCCTTGATAAGTCTACTGTTACCTACCGCTACTGCCATTTCTATCTCTTCTGCTTTCGCTACCCACCACTGCTCATGATCATTGGGTAGGCTTCTTATTAGCTCACTTTTAAGCTGCCTTAGTTCTTCATCGTGTTCGGAGTCAAGCGGGATGAGTTTCCGAGCATCTATCAGTTCTGGAAACACCTCTGAGATCCATTGATTTTCTTAACCTTATGGTTTAAGTTAATAGTAGAGATCACCATTGTTCCCACAGTTTTTTGGATATATTGACAAGCTACCTTGGGGTGGATATCACTTTCACGGTTGAATAACTCCCCTAGTTGTCCCTGAAATATATTCTTAGCTTTTTCATCATTAAGTTGAACTTTAAGGAATTCCCTTGTAGTGACTTTTCTACGTCCAATAAGATGCAGACAAATACATGCTCGAACTAAAGCGTGACCCGAGTCCACATATGTGTTCCAGAATATGCGACAGTCTTCTATCGGACCTCTCCAAAGATCGCTAATGGCAATATGGTTTAAGGATTAAACAAACACAACATTGGTTATTACTCAGCGATCAATCAATATAAATATTTCTCTTTGTAATTGTAAAACGTGATGATACATAACCGAAAACGCTCGTTTGTTTAAAATGTTTACCGATTGATCATTATGAGAGTATTCGAGTTATTATGAATTCATAAACATAGTTATTCGGCCAATACAGAAAGCTGTGCTTAAAAGCTGACTGCATAGTTCGAAGTATAGAGCTAGAGGAGGAGAGATTTTGGAAGACATTAATTATCAAAATAATCAGAGAAAGTAATTTGATAAAAGTATGTAATTCTAAGTGAAGAAGATGGAATCTTTCATAATGACAAATCAAAATAAAGATATTTTCAGTATAGGGTTATGGAGATTGTTGTCCATCTGAAACCATGAATCGAATTAAGTTAGACAACCTGTGAAAACCTGGAATCACTGGACAGCCATTTCGTCTTAACAAGCATCCACCAACCCCCACGCAGGGATCCAATCCAACACCGTCGGTATCGCTCACGAACGCCTAACCTCTAGGCTACTGGGCAGCCATCCAACAAAGTTAATATCTAGCCTCAGTCGATCCACGATATTGAGCAACCACCTTCCATTGTCTTCGGTGGTTAGTTGCCTCAAAACCAACACGGATTAGAGCAATGTCGTGGATTGATTGAGGTTAGACATTGAAACCGTTAAATGCCGGTCCAGTGACCTAGCAATTAGGCGTTCGAGCGCGAGACTGAAGACCCTGAGTTCGATTCTCACTGGCGGGATCGTGAATACGCGCTGCAGAGAAGTCCCATACTACGACAAGACGGCCATTCAGTTATTTCAGGTCTTTAGTTGTTGTGTAACTTAGATCGGTTCATGATTTCGACGATAAGAAAATCTGCAAATATTAGTGTACGCATCAATTACGAGTAATATATAGTAAAAAATTAAAGCCATGTTAAAAAGAGATTTAATGAACCACTTTTTGTACACATAACTCTCATTTGAAATTGTGGACGATTAAAGCCTATGAAATGTGAAGGTTAATGCAGGCTTTTCGGCAAGACTGGTTGAATGAACAAACAGTGTAGGCTCGAAGAATCTCCATAACAACGTCTCTAGGAGTCAGCTAAGCCGACTGCAATGTTATTCTGAACTTGTAAAACTGACCAATATCACTCCAGAATCATTTAAAATAAGAACGATGGAATACTATGTCAAAGAATAGTACTTACATATCAGACTTCCCTAGTTAAAATTTTAACCTCTACGACGCTTGTCATATTGCACTATTCAGGGAAGAATAAGTTGGCAGTTTTTTATTACCCGTCTACTGGTTAGTATGAAGTTAACAAATTAAAGACTTAGGTAACATAGTTGGAAATTAGTTGTAATAACGTAAATATCCTACGACAAAGAATCTATTTGTTCTTCAGAACATTCAAATTATTTCTTTTTGTAAACAGTTAAGAAGGAACTATGGAACAACTAGAACCGGTTCAGCATTCTATGGTGTTTTGCCTCTATATATACCTGCATATAGCGGTGCTTTTATGGTTAAAGAAACTAGATATTTGACCAAAATCCACCAATTCAAACCCTATCTCAGTTTAAACAGTCGGATAGAACAACTAAATCTGAAATAAAATGTACAGCTGATTACATGGTAAATGAATTATATTGTACATTTATTAGCAATACCAGTAGTGCAAAATGTAAAAAAGGTGGTGATATGGACTTGTTTGAAAATCAACCAGTCGGTAAGTAAGTCAATCAAAATCAACATACAGAATCTGGCACAAATTTGTGTCAGTTTAAGTTGACATATTATATACGCACGGAAGTAATATTAGTAATAATAATAATAATTATTATTATGATAATTACCTCCTTAGTTTCAGTTTTACCAAAACCAAAAGGAAATTTCAACATTTCTCCATTCACTGACCATTCCAAACTTGAAGTGAACAAATGTTCTGCACACTGATCCAATTTGGCAGCAACATCCAATATATGAATATATAACTGTTCGTTGGTATCATGATCTACATCCTGTAGTTCATTATCGTTAATGATATGATAACTGCTACCATTACAATCATTAAGTTTGTTTGCATTCATATTCCATTTACAAATAACTAATGGATTGATTTCTAAATAGGTGAAGTATAATTTGTCAAAAACTGAATGCAATTCAACGATGAAATCAGCTAGCATCCTAATAATAAATATGTTTGTTGTTCAATTAGAATATATATAGGCACATATGAATTTTAAAAAAAGATTAAATGGTTACAAGAAAGGGACTCCTATTAACTTGACATAACGGTTGGGCTTGACTGTCGTGATGACCCAGTCAAACTATATATTAGCTGTAACATTTGGTACTTAAAGTTCTACCACGCCAGTTAGACTGGTTAGAAAGAAGGCTAGATTACAAGCAACAAACTTAAGAATCAAGGGAGAGGTTTTACTGCCAATTATACTGAGATATGACAACAGTAATATGTTTCCCTCAAGAAACTTGAATCTGCAGAGATGCCTGCTTTTCACAGAGGACGGATAGTCGGAAAATGCAAGTTTTAAGAAACCTCTTGCCCTGCTCATTTATGTTGCTAGCAGTAAGGCTATAAAGGTGAGGAACTAAATCAAAGGTTATTCACAAAACGCTTATATTTGATTGGACTTAAATAGTTGTCTTCTCGGTTCGGTGACCAGAATCGCAGGTTATTACCCAGTTCCCTTCCTGAGTCCCTTAATAAGAGGTATTTTCCCATATTGTGAGAGGCCGGGAATCAGTAACTCCCCTCGTACCTCTACCAGAATCCGAGCTAACCTTATATTTAAATTCTCTTTCTATATTTCTTCAAAAGAACAATATTGTTTGCTGACATTAGTTTAATTTATAGATATTTTTCGCAACGTACTGATCTCATTTGAGATAAAACTAAAAGTCTAGGGGTAACTGATGTCAATATTCATATTGAGATTCGAACCCCATGTCTAGCGATTCGAACGTCAACGAGTTGTCCACTGAACTACTGAGTTTAGGCTTCCCCAAACTGTTTAACAGGTTTTAAAGTCTAAGGGTTTGTAATTTATAGCTGTCAATATTCAGGAGTGTAATTGATCACTCTCAGTTGCCATATGCCCATTCTAAGAGGACTGACTTGAAATAATCTTTATGCTTGGTTTGGCAGAATATTAACTTCGGTCTGGTATACATTTGTCTCAGGTTTCAATGAGCCTAAAGATAGTGTTTTGCTTTAGAAAATAAACATTCACCAAAATTTAGGGAAAAATTGTTCATTGAAAATAAATAACCGAGTCGTCATATTTAACAAGGTATCGCCAACAAACCTTGCACGCTTCGGACATTTTACTCCTGAAAGCAGTGAACTCTGTAATAATTGGTCGGCGGAACAACCAGCTTTCATTCCAGAACCAGATTTCATAATATCTTCAACTGAAACCTCAAAACGTTTAGCCTATAAAAGAAAGATATAGACGATTACTCAGAAAATATGTGAGCACAAATATGTGTTCCACAAAATTATTTTCAAATGCCTGGATTTCTAAATATTTATCTGCCAGTGCAGCAGAAACCCATGCATCAGTAGACCTCAATATACAAAAAGGAAAAACCAACATCCTCAAATACAACACAGACAACACTAACCCAATCACAATCCATCGAGAAACTGTGAAAGTGGTGGAATTTTTTACCTACCTGATCAGAATCAACGATCAACAACAAAAATCTGATACAAACGTAAAGGCAAGGATTGACAAAGTAAGAAAACAACTCCCATAGTTAAAAAACATATAGGACTCAAAACAACTGTCAAACAACATCAAAGTCACATTCTTCAATATCAACGTCAACACACCTTGTTCCGTTATACGGAGCTAAAACTTACAGAATTATCACAACCATCATCAAAATAATACAAGTATTTACGAACAATTGTCTACACAAGATACTCAATGTCAATTGGTTGCATATCGTCAGCAACAATCTACTGTGGGAGAGAACAAACCAGCTCCCAACTGAAGAGCAAATCAGAAAAAGAAGTTAAAGGTGGATAGGACACACATTGCGGAAATCATCAAACTACATCAAGAGACAAGCGCTAACTTGGAATCCTGAAGGGAAACGGAAGACAGGAGGACCAAAGAGCACATTGCACCGAGAATTGGAAGCAGACACAGTAAGAATGAATAGCAACTGGAAAGGATTGTCTAGGACAGAATTGGGTGGAGAATCCTGGTGGGTGATCTATGCTCCTCCACGAGGGGTAACAGGAGTAAGTTTAAAAAACTTATCACTAACATTATCTGATGAAATACAGAAAGTCACGCTCAGTAAAAGAAATTTTGTTTCAGATTAGCGCTCCTAAGCAATACTAACTAACAACTGAGCTCGAACTTAGATTAAGAAATCTCGGTTTCATAGCTAGTCCAATACTGTTCAACGAAGTTGAGTAGCTTCCCAATAATGCTGAGTGACACTTGCACTTAATCGCAGAATGGCGGAAGTTAGAAATGGCAAATGTTGTTTTCGAGATAAGTAGTTAAGAACTAATGTGTTAACAATGCCAAAAATAAGCCGAGCATTTGACTTGGTAGAGGACTGGTTTTTTTGCACTCTTGAGAAGACCCAGGCGACGGCGAAACTGTAAGTGATTTTTCCTGGTATCAGTCCGAGATAAGAAGAATTTATCTTCGAAATAAGCCTAGATAGAATATGTAGTATTCTGAAAATGAGTTGATCAAATAAGTCATTTCTTGTATAAAACGGTCTAAATCTTTTTTTTCAAATTTATTTCGAACGTTGTTGATGTATTAATATATGCATTTAACTTTTTTCTATTTTAGCTGCCTATTTCGTTTAAATGCTTCAATGTAAGCCCAAACTAAAAAAGTACGAATTCAATGTTTCAACACTAACCTCTTCTTCCTGTTTGTCCTAATTCTAACTATTTTTTGTCTCTTTAGACAGGTTATTTTTAGACTGTACTGCTAGATGGAACGCTCGAACGACGGCGTGCAGAAGTATAGCATCAATTCATCAATTCATAACAGTCCTTTCGCTGTAACAGTCAGTGACTCAGTATTATCTAGGATAAAAGTATATTATACTGGAACACATATTTTTGTCAGATCTACATTGTAAAAAAATTGGTACAATGATTCAACCAAAAATCTGCCAAATCACAACCCCTCTATTAGACTGTTGGCTACAAAACTATCTAACTATTTAAAACTCAGTTAATTTGAAGACCTGATAAGCAGCAATGTTCTGTACGAAAATTCTTCGAATTAAAATGTCTTGTTAAAACAACTCCATTATTCAATTACAAAATATCAGTGAGTTAGGAGCAAAAATCAGAACACAATAATATGAGTCCATTTGCTCCGTTGATTCTCTAATGGTGTTTACAAATGAGAAGTAATAGTAGCAATTCGGAAAAAACGAGTGTACAAACTTTGTACGCAGTACGCACCTCCGACTACATCCTATAGAAAGGAACACTAAGAGAATATCTCCCAACAGTATGATCCCACATCATTTCCTCCACAGTGAATAAACAGTTGACATCTTAAAAAATTCAATGTATAAATAAATCCACATATAGTGAGTTTCTAGAGACATTTCCATCAAATGATTTAAACCCAGTTTGTTTATTAAAAAGGATGATATTCTCAACGTTGCATTGTTGTAGCGGGTAACATGGTACTCCATGCTTTTAGTTACAAATACCCTTACTTTATTCTTGATTCTTATCTGAGCTCCGTTCATTTTACGCTTTTAACCAACAGTCATTGTAGTTGAGCATTAATTTTAAATTTCTACAAGCGTCTTCATTAGCTGTTCTGTTTTCTCTTATTCAATATTCATAAAAGTAACCTATGGAAAATCAACCGTATAGACTATTCTTGAAATTTGTCCTCCATTTCTTGCATTTTACTGGTCCCTCATATTGGTCAAGTTTTCTTTCTAGAAATGTGATGTAAAGTATACACAATAATTTATAATGATTAATGCCCTAGTTCCTATGTTGTAAGCAGTTGGAGAGAATCCGTAAAGTAATTAAACTTATACATTCGGACGCATTTGTTCTAGATTTATTAAAAATAACAGGGAAGAAAGGCTATATAGAAGAAAAACTGTGGAAGACAACATTTTTGCATAAGATAACTAAAATATTGTACATACCTTAGAATCTACTTCACCCACATCTACTCCACCGGCATGATGAAAAAGGATAACATTTGAATTCCTTTGAGTGTACATACACAGATAGTACTCTTCTTGCTTTAAAAACAACAAAAATTTGTCTTTATCAAATTCCATTTAAAGCGACAGAGAAAATAAACAATAAAGGTTGTATAAATTTGATGAGCTGAATTGCAAAATTACTATTGTTATAAATAGAACTCATACACTAAGAATGTTAGCCAGCTTTCACGAAAATCGATAGTAATCATTCAACACTTATAATGAAAAATTAAAACTAGTCAATATATGCCCTGTATATTGACCCGGATGTCTATATTAAACAACTCCATGTGGTAAAATTTGTTTGAATTACCTGTTCATGTGGTACAAATGGTTCAATAAGGAAGCGATCGAGAATTCCACTGGTAGAACCGATCTAAAGTAAAATGTAAAACAATGATCTCAAATTTTAAAAAACTGAAACTAAAGATGTACAGGTAGTGACGGTCTACAAGCTAAATATTTGCTCGAACTCTTACTGACTCGATAATGCAATCAAAGATCCTTAGTAGCGAAGTAAAACTTCGTGCTAACAATCTATCCTACTAGTTTCTAAAGGGGAAATAATCTCTGGTCGGTTGTAATGTACGCTAAATGCTTGACTAAAAATATTGTAAAACTGAAAATTAGTGATCATAGCAGAATCGTTCATGTTACTTTTGATGCAATATTGTTTCAAGATAACGTTAAATTTATACAAATTAATATCGGTACAACTGTACACCAAAATGCATATGCGCCATAGAAATAAAATGAAGTTGTGAAAATACAGAGAAAGGATTACAATCAAAACTAGACAAATGAGTAAAAATAAACGAACGAGAGTAGTATATAACTGAAGAAGCAGATAAGGTGAAGGGGCCAGTGAATTCTTCTAGGTACGTCAAACATTTTAGGAAAAATGTACAAATTCACAACAGGATCTTCACTAGCTCCTATTCCAAACTGTTTGATAACATCTCAGGCCAAAGACGCACCATCTCTAGGACCCCAGCCAAAGAACCGTGATGGGCCGACAGATGTCGTGTCCGTATATTTTTTCTACATACCAGAGCCGCATGCCATAATTGACTTAGTCGAGTTGGAAAACATCGATTTTAAATGAATAAAGTAAAAGAGCTTCAAAAGCCTGAGAACGGATGTAGTATTAACCCATCATCTTTGATTACCGACCACCATGAGAGTGCGTCACATGACGTTACCCCATTACCTTGGGGATTAGACATTACACCTACGGCAATTTTTCAAAGGAACTACTACTCATAAGGCAGTAGTCTAACAAGTTATAAATAGAACGGCAATGGTGATATAAATTGTACTGGTACAAGGTAAGGAAAAACAGACCTAATAAATTTAAACACTTTATAAAAGGAACGTCTTTAATATATGGAACGCCTTGATTCCGAAACTTATTATAAAACATAAGAATAACGCCAACGAAAAATGAACCGAAAATAACAATGTGTACTGTTGTTCAGAATTTTTGAGAATCCGAACAAAACGAGGCTTTTGGAAATCTCATGCACTATGGAAAACAGTTTTGTCAATAATACCAACTTTTAAAGCAACGAAACAAACAGGAAGATGAGCCACATTCAGTTAGGCCGTACTTTACACGTTTATCAGCCAGTCCTACCAGTTACACCAGTAAATATTTAACTAAAATTCAAAAAGAATGTCCTGTGAGCATAATGGAAGCCAAATATCAACTAGATTTCAACATCGCCCCAAACTAAACCTCACTAAAATGAAGAACCTAGAAACAACAAAGCATAAAGTAATAACCTCTAGAGTACTTTTAATAACGTTGCATTCCCATAAAAAAGATTTTTTCTTAATGTGAAGAAACAACTAAATGTAATTACCGTGAATTTGCTCGCCAACAAACTATTTATTTTCCCCTGTAAATCCGCCCAATGGAAGCCTGCAAAAACTAGTCCCAATTTTCCCCTGCGTTTTATGAGGACATCGGGCTTACTGACAAGATCCTACATATGTTAGCAAATATTAAAAATCTTCCATACATTAAGTAATATCCATTCATCTGTCACTAGACTAACATCATCACCCACTTTAACTACGCGAAGTGGATTTTTCGCTAACTTAGAGTAGCATATCGAGTTGTATATAAGCAGCTTAGCAGATTCTTCGTAAACAGCCTTCGAAGACATTTGTTTTAAAGTACCAAGCTGAGATTGTACATTCTTTTGCTTCCGTAAAACAAAACACAAAATCACGATTTGTAGCTCTAGTGTCCGCTTGATAGATTGAATTTGTTTTTAACAAGCATACTGTCTTCTTTTTAGTTTATTGGAAGCTATCTGGAAGACTACTAGATGAGCGTAGTGAAAATTCTCGTTCGATTACCACGGTTAATGTAGGGCTAAATTAAAACTAGTAATACGTTGGAGACATCTAGGTTTTGTGTCAGGCATATACGCCTTAGATATCTCGTGATTATTCTACAACTTTTCATAAAATTCGAACTAACCCTATGAATTAACGTGTGGAGTCAGTAAAATGTCGCTGAATCTAACCAAATCATTCAGCAGTCGGGTCACCGAATACCGAACGGTTTACCGATCTCTTTCACAGCCAAAAACAATCAATGCACACCAGTGAGTTCCATGCCATGGACTGGCTCATTCAGTGGTGGTCGTACTCGATTCCTTGTACCTACTCTTACAAGTATATTTTTGTAATAACGTCATGTCGTACAACAGTCAACGTAGCCATAGTAACTGGATACGACAAATGAGTAATCCATACTAGATACTGACCATGAAGTGTAACCTCGACGTTATCTGGTCGGTCACACCCTTACCGCCTAACTCTAGTAGGGCCTTAATCGTTCGATACAGACCATCTATGTTGGTGATCTACAAACGTCAAGAAGGTTATTCTGGTAAATGACTTCATTTCTTCTTGAAACATAACTTCGAAGGTAGTCTTCAGAGGTAAGAGTGAGATGTCATTCAAACTATGTCACTTTTCATGGACCTTAGTTGCATTAAATAACATTTTCTGGTAGGGAATTCCAATATTTGCCACTCGACTTCTGTAACAAAAACCTGTAAGTAGATTATGTGGTGTCGGTCAAGGGACTTTCGGCGAATCCCCTACCAAATGATCAGTGGTAAACGAAAAAGATGTACCCGAAATCGTCACTTAATGTACGATAATGGAGTAGCAAATTACCTCGTAATATGAGGTAAAATAGCAGGAATAGGCTGAAGAGTCTTAGTCTAGTTTCATAAGGCAGATCAGTGAGACGCTTCACTGTATCGGCACCCTACCAATGATTTCGTTCATGCATATCCGCCTTTTATTTGAAATATGGACTCCGACTTAACATATAATGCAAAAGTAAATCAAAAACGTTGTGTATATCACCATAAACACCACTTCATAAGAGTGACTAAATGGCTTGTGGAATGCCCGAAATACATAATGACAGTGTGGAAGATCCACCAATAATTTCATTATTTTAATTAACAAGGTAACGTTTGTCGGTCAAGCAAGTGAGTGAAAAAGCAAAACACTATCCAATCCTGGCGAGGAAGTCGAGCTGTTGATCCACTGATCTTGTTTGGTCGTGCCAACATTCTGTCTTCTCGTGCCAATGCTCCCATATCACTCTCGTTCATCGTTGTATTGCATCTGAAGTTTTGTAGTTTGTGGTTGGATTCCAGAATCAGTGAGGATATCCAAAGACATTATGGAAGATATTAAGCATTATTATTGTTTATACGAATATTCATCAAGATTAGAACCAATAGTTTGATAGTAGTTGAGCGCCGAGTTTAGAGAGGTCATTATACGTGAAAATTATATTTGAAATATTCTCAGCGATTGAAATTTAACTAATCCCAACGTTTCGTCCAGCAAACTTGTCTGAACTTCTTCAGGGTAATAATCAAAATCATCAAAGAAATATATAGCTTTTTAAAAATCAAAATTATACGGTGTTAAACCAATCATATTTGGATGTTGATTTTTTGTAAAATAGGATAAAATGAGTCAGTTAACTACAAATCATATGATGAATTCAACTACATGGAAACACTTAACTGAGTAACAAATCGTATGTGTGTGAGTGTGCAGGTATGTATGTATGTGTGAGAGATTGATATGAAGGAATAAATAAAGTTCAAGTTGGAGGACGAAAACTTGATAATGAAAGATCGATGTCAAAACATAAATTGTATTGTTTAAAAACTCATTCAGTTCTTTCAATAATAATAACGATACATGTGATATTAAAAACAGGTTTAAACAAGAGATAGGTTCCAAATTTACTTGTCAAACGAAATTTGCCAGGTAGTCGCCATTTGAATACCATCTTTTCGGTTCAGGCTGTTCTTGTTCGCCCATATATGCAGAGCTTCTGCTGTCAATCTTTCTTTATGGGTGTTAAAACCTTTCTGGAGTATTTTGGTTCCTTCAAAAACAACCTTGTGTCCTATTTCTAACGCATGTAACGCTATCGCTGACTTATTTTCAAGTTTTTTTAAATCGACCGAGGATTTTTGAACATTTTTCAAGCATTGTTTGTGTTCCTTCAATCTTACATTCAATTGCCTGGATGTTTCTCCAACATAGGTAGCATTACAGTCTTGGCAGTGAATCTCATACACAATGTTGTTCTTCCTTTGCTAACTTGTCCTTAACTTCCACTAATGTCGATCTTAATGTGTTATTTGCTCTAAAATATACTTTTATATCATGTTTGTTTAGAATCCGTTTGATTTCTTCTGATGTTTCACTACGGTAAGGTATGACTACGGTGTACTTCAATCCTTTTCGTATACTTTCTAGTTTAGTTTTTCTTTCATTTTTATTAGTCTTTAAAAAACTTTTTGGGTAGTTCTCATCCCTAAGAGTAGGAAATTATTTAATTCGGTTCGTTGGTCTTCCTTGTCTGTAACAATCTTAGTACTTCTGTTCATTAGATTTTTACCACATCAATTTTCGTGCTCTGTGAATGGGCTGAATTAAAATCCAAGTATCTCTCGGAATGTGTTGATTTTCTGTAAACATTTATTTTTAACTTCTTATTATTGTGTCGACGTTCAACCAAACAATCTAGAAACGCTAGTTTGTGATCAACTGATTCTAATTCCTTAGTTAGTTTAATGTTTTCAGAAATGTTGTTTACATTGCTAAATAGTTCTTTCAGACCATACCGTTTATTAATAGTAAATATATCGTATACATACCATGTCCATAACTTTGGTGGACATACACTTTTTGAGATTGCACTAGCTTCTACGGAATGCATGAATAAATTCGCTGCAATCGGAGAAGCTGCTGAGCCCATTGCTATACCCTCTTTCTGTCCGTAAAGTTGATCTCGAAATATGAATAAGGCAGATCTTAAACATAACCGCCGATGTATCTAATGAGCATCGTAAATTCAAATCTAAGCCACATTCTGAACAATCATTGATAATATCCATAGCTCGACTGATAGGTACATTAGTGAATAAGGAAGATACATCAAAACTTGCCACCATTTCATCTTCTTCTATCTCGACGGTATCAGTTAAATTCTTGAATTCCATAGTTTTAATTCCATGATTAATCCGTTTTTCATATGGCTTGAGAATCTTAGCTAAATATTTAGCTAGATTGTAAGCCGGTGAATTTGTATAGTCTACCACCGGTCTTAGTGAAGTATTATTTTTGTGGATCTTTGGTAGTCCATAAAATCTGCATGGGTTACAACTCTTTGGATATAACATAAACCATAAGGACTATCTTAGCTTAGCTTTTAATGACTGTAAGAGTTTGCTAGTTTCTGCCTTCAGTTTATTAAGTTTTTTTGCTTTTTGATTCTTTGATTTGTTCATATGGACCCTCTTGTAGATGTTCCTTGGCTTTCTTCTCATACTCTGTTTTATTCATAATAACTGCAGTATTACCTTCATCTGCTTTCTTTATTATGAACGTTTTGTCATCTCTCAGATGTTTTAGTGCGTAATATTCATTTTTATTTATGATAGGGTTATGAGGTTTCTGATGTAATAATGTGTTCATTATTTTATTCCTCAGTTCATTCGCTGACTCATTTTATCCTATTTTACAAAAAATCAACATTCAAATATGATTGGTTTAACACCGTATTATTTTGACTGTTAAAAAGCTATATTTTGATTATATTTTGATTATTACCCTGAAGAAGTTCAGACAAGTTAGCTGGACGAAACGTTGGGATTAGTTAAATTTCAATCGCTGAGAATATGTCAAAGATAATTTTCATATATTATTATCGTTGTTTATATAATTTTTATTGACATCACCGCAATATTGTTGTACCAACGAACGAACTTGTCTCAAATGTCGGACAAACGGATCCCTGTATCACTGTTTCTCCACCAGTAATGGCATGACATTTGAAAAAAGTCAGTAACAATACACTTCGTTCGTTATGAGGACGTGGATATAGTAATCACATGCGCAGCACACACAGTTTATCGCTTTATAGATACTTATTTAGCCGAAAGCATCGCACACCATGTCACCTATACTTGCGCTACATAAGTTTTATCGATCACAACAACTTATAATCAGTATATTTCAAATAAGTTGTTCTCTACCTTATACGTACAACTATCAACCAGTAAATATGACTACGAATAATTGGTTTACTGTACATCGAAGCATTGAGAGTAGAGCATATCTTTCACGGTTATAATCAAACTTAACAAATCGCTGTCAGCTGTCTGCATAGATTTATGTAGGTACTACTATTTTTACGCACGAAATAAATTTTTTGTAACAATTTATATTCATTGGTAGCATTACTGGGTTCTATCACATTTAGGTAACGACGAGGTTGAGTACATCTCCTGTAACCAAGTAAACCGTAATAAACTTAACGAACTAACTGGAAATTGTGTTGGGATTCTTCCTCTCCGTGATCATATTTTTGTTCCTTCAGTTGGCATACTGGTACAAATGTGATCGTAAATAAATATATACGGACATCTAACCGACACAAACATCAATTAACTTTCTAATTTGAACCAAAACTAATACTGATATCAAAATTTCTATGATATTGGTTGTTTTTATTTTTTTAAGCATAAGATACTTGTGATTTAGATGGTGGTTGGAGGTAGTCAACAGGAAACCCTGGACCCAGGTTCCGTGCTACTTGGCACTCGTCAGCAAGGTGTACTTGTAATCTTGATGGAACTGGTGCTCCCTGGCGGATTCGATCTCGTTTCACCCAGCTTCACAGTCAAGCATGACACTGATCACCACCCAGTGATCAATCAATTGTGATAAGATACTTGTACTGCCCGTAACTTACGCCTGCTGCCCCTCGCGTAGTAGAATATGTTATCCACCAGCATTATGCACCCAACTCTGTCCTAGACGGATTTTTCAAGTTCTTTCAGGTTGTTATTCATCCATCTTATTTCTGTTTTCCTTTCTTGACGTGTTGTTTTCTTTGGCCTTCCACTTCTCTGTTTCAATTCAGGATTCCATGTCAGCGCTTGCCTCTTGAGGCAGCTTATGTCATGAAGTCAACACCCCCATTACGTAGAAGACAACGTTGTCGAAAAAACGCTGAACGGAATAAACAAATTAAACCATTTAAGCTCTTTCCTGGGATTGAAGAAAGAACTATGATGCCTCAGTATGGAAGCCAAGGTTCTTCGGAAGTCATGAGGTTTATGCTCCTTCTAACAATCAAACCAGCAATTTGTGTAATTACAATGCATGTCTGAAAACGTCGGAATAAGTGAAATCCATCTAACTCAAGCTGCACAGAAAGGGTTAGATTCGGGTGAGATGTTGCTGCATTCCGGTCACTAAAAAGAAAATGCTCTGCACACTCAGATTATTGCTCTGATGCTGTCCAAATAAGCACATAATGCACTTAAAGGATGGGAATCTCACGGATCCAGGATCATCAGAGCATCCTTCAAAAAGACCTGACAACCCTGATGTGAGGTCTAAATGTCAAAGTCGGAATGAACAACAACGGTTATGAAGACATCGTGGGGCGGCACGGACTGATTTGAAGAAAGAAACCAGATCGATCATATTTTCACCAGTAAAAAATTCACCAGGTCGATAGAAGATGTAATAATCAACAGAGGATATGATATAGCTTCAGATCACGACCTGGCGGTTGCCAAGAGGAAACTCAAGTTTAAGAAACATCGATAACTGCACAAACAAAATTTAAAAGTTCGATGCGGTCTTTTTTCGACATACTGACAGACTCAACGAATTCAAGATATCCCTCAACAACCGGTTCCAAGCCTTACAAGATCTACTCAGAGAAGAAGAAACAACTGTAGAGAATAACCGGAAGAGGATCAAAGAAGGCGAAACTTCAATCTTTCGAGAGGTACTGAGACACAAGAAGAAGCATCATATGGAACATATCTCTATCGAAACACTGGGTCAGACTCAGTAAATGCAGAACAAAAAGACAGTAATTTACAACTGCTAAACGAGAGCAAAGTAGGCCAGGACACAGGCCAAATACACAGAAATAAAAAGACATTGAAGAGGAACATTATATATGACAAGCAGAAATATGTGGAAGACCCTGCAATGACAGTGGAAAAGTCGTAAGAGAGGGAAATATAAGACAAATATATGAAACGTCGAAGAAACTGACAGTGAAACAGTAAATCAGAGAGACCATTCAAGAACAAAGGAGGCAATCCAATAACTGAAGTTTTATAGCAAAGAAGCAGGTAGGTAGACATCGGAAGGATGAATAGCAACTGGAAACAACTGGAAAGACTTGCCTAGGACAGATTTGGATGGAAAATGCTGGTGGGTGGCTCATGCTTCTCTATGAGGGATAACGAGCGTAAATAATTAAGTTATTATATGTTTTCGACTTTAGCCAATAATATTTGTTTATTTAGGATGGAGCAGTGGTGAGCACTCACAGATCTCTTTATGAACTATATCGTCATCAGAATTATTGCAATATGAATCTATCTACGGAGGGAGTACTACCAGCACCTTCTATAGATTTTCTAAAATCACTTCCACTATTTTCATATTACTTCTTTCGTCCCTTAGGTTAAAAAGATAAGGACCAGAGCCTCACATTATCAAAGTTAAAGTTGTAAATGGAAATCTGTCGCTAATGCTTGTTTGATATTCTGTTGTTATTGAAACTTTTCCTAAATAAATTTGCAAATCCGATGCCAGTTTGATTTATCAGGTTAACTGTCGTCAGAATTCCATGAAGTTTGAGAGTCATAGCATTTAGTTCACATGTAATAAGTAGCACTTAGGAGTAAAGCAGTTCAGGTTTTTATTATTTCCTTAAAGAACTTACAGACTTGTTTCCGTGTATGTATTACCACAGGAGACAGATCGTTTCGCCCCTAGCCTTCTTACAATCTAATCCAGCTGTCATGGTAGCCGGCGTATGGACACACGCAATGTATATCTTAACCGTCTCTGAGTCTTATCCCACATTACTTACTCGAATACCCTATGATATTCAGACAGTGCATCTAATACATTGATTAAATACTAGTACCATTCAGGCACCTTATATGGTACAGTACACCTGCCGACGCACTCGTAAAATTTTTAAGTGAACATACGACTACACTCCCGATAAACATGTCACGATCCCCCTTATCGTCTTCATAATAAATAGGTATGCACTTACTGAATGTAATTAGATGTAAATTAAGACAAATAACAGCTAAAAGATGGAGTAAAATGGCAGTATATAGCAGATATAAATGGCGCAACTTGTCTTCATCGATAACCTGAAAAACAGAATTGGGATATTAGCTTAGCAGGTACATTCAGTAAAACTTTAATGTCAATTTTGAAAAGAAAGTGGAATTACTATGTGAAGTACAGTCATACTATGACGATGAAGGTTATCGAAATCCAGTTTTCCGGGACGTACGAACCACTCAAACTGCAAGAACGTTATCCAAAAATAATTCGAATGGGAAATCTGAAATCAGTAGGTTGTTACATTATTCAGCTTTGAGTCTATATAGTTTCTTATCCTTGGGCAGATGCCTATTGAGTATTACTTCGTCAACCACGGTATTCTGGCTAATATTTGTGACCACAATAACAAATATACATTATATACTGTTAGCGGATTTCCGGTTTTCTAATGTTTAGCTTGGTTTTACTCATGACAGATTGCGTCTAAGCCGTTTAATAATACTAAATGGTCTATCTTCGGTAAAAAAATCTGGAATACATCATTGGCCACTATTACTTGATTCCACGTTGTCAAGTTATTGAGCTTCATAGTCCTTCTGAATACATCACTGGCATCCATAATAACTGGACATGACTCGTTGATAGTGTAGGGCTACCTATAATACTAAATGGAATAAGTAACCGAAGATTCTTTTCTCTCATTGCCCTTGATAACATCAAAAGTGACAGTTTTGAACGAACATTTGGAAAGTCACAGGCGTCCTCAACATTTACTTCAGCTGAAAAGCGCTTACTCTAGTTTCTGATATCTACAAAATAATACTCGAAACAAAACGGATTAAAATTTTATCACATAAGAACGTTAACAAGCCCGAGAAAATACACTGGCCTGAGCAGCACTAGCAAAAACCGAGGAAGCCAAGCTGATTCAAAATAATTAGGGCCGACACTTAGAGTATCACATAAATTGTGGAGTGCCGGAACTCTAAAGGATTGCGTTATGCAACCACACCCCAAAACCAGCGAAAAATCACACAGAATGAGGTAAACCGACCACCATTGCTTGCAAAGATGGCGGAAATGGCAATTCCTGCTTCATTCTGATTAGTCGCTAAGTAGACTGCCAAACTCATGACCCGGATTTGAATTTATTTCCAGTTATCAAAACCATGTATTTAGAACGAAACCAAACTGATGTTGATTTCCTTCCTGCATAATAGGACGACACTAGCCTCGCAATTGCGATGCAGTCCCTGATAATCAATAATCACGACTAAACTTCGGAGGTATCCGAAAACCAGCTAAAAACAACGCACTCTGGAATAAGAGTAAGGTTTCCAAGACTCTTAAACGACAACTGTGCATAGAACACCGCACAACTGTTTGCTTTATCTCGTTTGTTTGTGCTGTTTGTCAAAATAACTATTTTATTCTTAATGTGCTCACATGTGTCTGTATATTTTATCAGAAAATCCAAAAATTCACTATGCAAAAATTTTCACGCTGCTGCATGTTGTCTATAAATATATGTGTCAGTTTCTTTTTTCCTCTTATGCTTCCCGTCCTTACGCATTTAAGAGCGTAGTTCGACAAACACATACACTTCTACAAACGGCAAACCTGTGGATTTTGAATTTCTGACTGATCAGGTCTTAGGGTTATCGCTGCACATTAGGGCTGAGGCGAGCTGTGATGGTAAATAAATCTCCGTATGTCTTCGACATTGATGATGACCTTATCAGTCTTACTAGATACACCTAGCTGAAAGCACTCGGCTACTCATCCGTACCAGACCACGAGTTGGTACGCCGTGCTTCGCATTCCTGGCAACTAATGGCCAACGCTTCTCGACACATCGATAGTTTTAAAAAATATCTCTAAAGCCCTTTATTTGCACCTAATTTGACTGTGTTGGCATACTTCGATTATAAAGGTGTCACGTGTAGAGGCACTGTCAATTTCCTAATACCCGTGGCAACGTTTCCACAATGTTTCAGGGTGCATACAGTTGCTTCATGATTTTATAACTGAAAATGAAAACTCGTGACCGGAGCGACACCCGAAGCACCAAAACGTTAAGTTGAAACGTTTTCATGAACAGTCGAAACAGCTGGATTAAGGAGTCTGATTAAAAACTTCAAGAAAATGCTAAAAATAACCCTAAAATTTCCCCAGTTCTGGGATTTCCTCAAAAAGGTGACCACTGATTCAACTCAAACTTTGAGAAAATGCTCTCATTTCAATAAATGATATAACAAAATCCATACTGACTTCAGACTTTGTATTCGAAATTTCTGCAGGTTTTCAGAAGAAGTGGCGCTCAAAGTTTGCTATCTGTTAGGACAGAAGTTCTGTTTTCTGACGAACTCCATCATCGCTTAATTATCTACTTGATACCGGTGAAAAAATATCTTATGTATAAAGCTCACTTCTCGTTTAGTACTACCTTCAAATTATACTTCACCGAATAAACTAAAGGCGACAGACTGATTACTGTAGTACAGTAAGCGTCTCTTACAAACATTTACTAAACCATACATCTCATATGTGTGCAACTACAATTAGAAGACTGGCGTACTTTCAAGAGCAATAGTATAACCCGCCTGTACAGTGAAATTGACACTAGTGATGTGAGGTCAGACACTACTGGTATACTAGTGTCTTATTAAGTAGTATTTTTAAGGCGTTCCCAAAACAAACCGATGATGTATGGTAGAAAAGATTATTTCTGTTGTATGAAGAGCTGGTGTACTGTAAAATTTCGAAACTGACCAGTTGAAGTATCGAAGGTATTCCGCTACAAGTTGAGGCTTGTTTTAGTACAAATACACCACTCTATTTTGTTACGCTAGTCTGTGACTTACGGGAGCTTTTAAAATAACAACCAAATCCTCTCATTTATCATTCGTTGTCAAGTGGTGTGTTTTTGTGACAGTGTGGTAAAATCCGATAAAAAGACAGCTTTAAGAGAACCGATGAAAGTTGTAAGGCTAAGAAACTCATTATTCGCACTTTCAAAGAGTTGGTGACCAGTTTAATTTTGAATTCGTTTTACGTATCAATTAGACAACCATCTACTCATATGCGCGTAGCTTGACTTCGCGTCTTACTTTGTGCTGGTTGACCCTCTCCCAGTGCTTAAATTGTCGTTGCTGCGCGTTTTTGAATCTTAAAATACTAATGATCTAGTTGATTTTCACCTATATACCTCTTAATAAGCCCTTATCATATGTATATTGTGGATGTTCCGTGGATTGTTATGGAGATCCATTTGGTGCTTCACTGAAATTCAAGCTTATTCCATGAAACCGATTTGGTATGTTGTTGTAATTTTTGTCGTGCAAATAGTTTTAAACTGACATGCCCCTTTTTTTAACTTGGCTGACTGCCTTTTTTGTCATGTGACTTATTGATTGTATCTGTAAAATCGTAACGTATAAATTAGATTAGTATCTTAAATGTACTTAGCTTCGACATTGGTACATGATAACTTTTATCTCCATTTGTTTTCTTGAGTCATTTTGGAAGAGCTAATGAAAATCATTACATCAGAAGGTGTTCATCACATATTAGTGTCCCTATAAAGTTAGTCATTCACTTTAAACCATGACAAAGTGTTCTTGTGTCGAGATTTTCGAAGTGCCTTTTTCTGCTTCACTCTGATTTTTTTCATATCGATAGCTGGCTATGCCCTCCAAGGAATCATTGTTTCTTTTAGTGATAACTAACACTTCGTGTAACTACAAACTGCACAACTGTGATTTCGTGCATGTTGACTAACTGGACTGTATAATAATATGGTCGACTTCACTTTTTATTAAGTGTAAATTTTTCCAAATGTCAATGTTCCTTATGCTAATACCTGAATTGCGTGCGCGACTGCATGTGTTGGGAAAACTTGGTATGAATCTTATTGTAAGTTTCGTCCTACGACTTCCAGACAGTTACAAAACACAAATCAAATGATTTGTGTAAGGGCTGTGATACTTTCCGGACGTCCAAATCGAAACAGGTAGTTTTCTTGGGTGGCCACTCACCGAGTCTTTGACTTAGAGGTCTAAATCACAAGGTAGTTAGGTAACTTTAGGAGTTGAAGTCCCATAGTGGCTAGTGACCAACAGTAGGTTCATACGCCTTTGTCTATCTCCCCAGGGTCATGAAGCCCTAGTGCACCGTTGGTTTGGAATCAGGGTCTTTTAACCACCCTAGGTGGATCCTCCGTATTCAATAACCCGGTTAAAAATCGTATATTTGTTTTTCGTCCTCCCAATTTCGTTAAACAATACTCCGTTTGCAAGAGGGCAGTGAGTAAGGCTTCCTTGATAGTGGTTGTACAAGCGTTGTCATGTGGAGGGATTTTGAGGGGTGCTGACTCACCACCATCAGGCGTACTAGGGTATTTGGGGGCAGAACTATTTGATATATTTGCGCAATGAATTTCGAACGATCTGATTACACACAAACTTGTTAAGGCATTGTATATCAAAGATAGGCAAATTCAAGGGTAAGCAGAAACAATGATAGTAATAAAGTATACAATGTGAAAACCACGCTGGATAATAAATCAGTATTACTAGGGTTGACTAAGAACACATTTTTTAAACAGTGATTCTCAACTTTCGTACAACCAAGGCAAGGCTTCAGTAAGCTTTGGTTTACTTCCTTGAAAGCTGCTGTACAAAACTGCATAGGGGGACTCAAATCAGCAGAATTATCGCTTTCAATCAAATGTTTCGCAATGGAGGAATATATTTATCTCTCCTGCAGTTTTATTTGATCACAGAAATTTATTTGTTTATGTAGCCGTTTAGGTATGCGTTCATCCACCTTTACTTGCAGTTCACGATTGCTCCTACCCATGTACGTTTTTCAACACATGTAAATTAATAAATGCAGTGGGATGTGACACAATTGTTTACATACTGTTTGGGTTTTTTGCGAACCATATACCTCGACTTTTTGATAATGATAAGTTAGGCTGCATAAAATTTTCTATTGATGGATAATTTGCATCTTCGTTTCAACATGAGACTATTTGAGTTACCGCTAAATACTAAAGTAATATAGACTCTCTTTTTAAGTGTCAAAACTTCGTAAGTCTGTTCATATTACTACCTTTATCTGGTTTATATACTTCAACGAATAACCGTTACTTATCAGTGCTTAAGCTACGAGCTTTGCGTCTTCCTCAATAGCGTCGCTAGGGCAAATAAGATTGGTTTTATTGAATAAGTCATTCATTATTCCACGTTTGTACTGAACTGAACAGTGACTATGCGAACTAAGGTGTTTCCCTGTCCATATAGACTTTCTGTATACGGAAGGTTTGATGAAATCATCGTCTCTTCTACTAGTCAGTGTGTCTAGAAAGGATAACTGGTTGTTCGTCTCTTTTGTAAGTGAAATGTACTTATGATGTGTGTTGATTTCTCTTAACAAGCAATTCACCTCTTCACGTTTATCACCTATGACTATGATGTCATCCATGTACCTTTCATACAAACACATCTTTTGAATTGAGTCTTCACCTAGGTTTTCCTTCTATGCCATAAATACATCAGCCAGGAACGGTCCTAAAAGACTACCCTTAGCTATGCCATCAATCTGTCATAAATACTCCTCTTTGAAAGTAGATTTTACATTGCCAGTATATAATAATCATAATAACAATAGTGATAATAATATTAGCAATAACTATTTATGAGTTTTAACAGGTAATGGTAATAGGTTATTTCATGAAATGTAGTCACATAAAATATCTATTGCCCCCAAATGCCCTGGTACGGCCGAGAGTGGGGACAGTCAGCTCTACCTCTTGAAATTCTCTCACATGACCACCCGTATACAGCCACTACCAGGGAAGTCCTGCTCACTACTTTCTCGCGGCGGTGCTTGCGAAATTGAGAGGACGAAAAGCGAATGTCCGACGCTTTAACTAGGTTAATGGATATGGAGGATCCGCCTAGGGGAGTTGGAAAACCCTGATTCCGAACCAATAGTGCATTTGGGCTACAGGATCCTGAGGGAACAAGCGGTGTATGAACTAATTTTCGGTCACCGGGCAGTATCATAGCCCACATACAAACCAAGTGACTTGTGTGGCGCATATGTATTCAGTGCCCCTTTGCACTAATATTTGTGTTCAAATAAATAAATAAACTCTAAAAGATTCATTTTTAAATAAAGTGTTTACTTTAAAGAAGATTGTCCCAGTTTTTATATTAATGTCCATTAGGTAATTAATTAATTCTTCCAAAGATTACTTACAAAATTGGCATCAGATAGGGCTTAACACTCTTGTCAACCATTTTGCAAGATTATGTGTTGTTGATCACATTGATAGAATTGGACGTAAGGGGTTATTGGATTTGTGAGTTTTTGGTAGTCCTCGTAAATTAGGATACACCGAACCTATAAGTTTTAATGAATTAAATTTATCTTTGTTAATAGCATTCATGCTAAGTATTTTCATTAGATTCGAGTTGGAATTACTTTTCACGTTGTATGCTTTGTTATTGTCTTAGAAATATTGCTGGCGTCTGCTGGGATCACCGGGTAAGTAATAGTGAGGTTAGAATCAGGGTATTAGGGAAGGATGGTAAATAAGTTGATGAGGTTGTAAATATTCACCGACTAAGATGGTTGGACCACGTGTTATATATGCCTGAGCATCGATTACCACAACGTGCAATGCTATATGGTATTGGAGATGGTTGGAAGAATGTTAGGGGCGGCCAAACTAAAACGTGGCATCAGTCCTTGAAGTCACTAACTTCTAGTCTGAGCCATGTTGGTAGATCCAGACTACTTGGTTGGGATCCGCGTGACTATCGTAACCAATGGTTGGAGACTCTTGGTGACATGGCTCAGAATCGATCACAATGGCGTCGGCGTATACACTCCCTGTCTTCCTTTAAACTAAGAGATTAAAATTGCTTCATATCTTTCTTTCTACGAACTAATTATTTCTTCCTATACTATATCCTTATTGCAATCTTTCTTTTATATATTACCACGACTGAATTACCTACTGTGAATCCGGTGTTCATCTTGTTGTGTTGATGAGCTATGGCAACTTGGATTGATGCATATATGTGCCTGATCCTACGTTGTAGCTGACTGACTGACTGTTTTTGCTTGTCTTTTAATTTGTCTAGTTGACCTTTTGTTTCCCACATTTAGTGTCTTAACAAGTTTGTGTGTGATTAGATTGTTCGAGATGTACTGCGCAAATATACCACATAATTCTGATAGCTTTTAATTCCTCTTAAAAGTGTATATTTAAGAGAAAGCCTCGCCATATATACCAAACACTTTGCAGCGTCATTCAAACACTCACGGATCTAAAACTGATGGTTAATGGAGGTACATTGGTTTAGTGGTAAGGGCGCTTGGCTTTGAGTTGTTGGTTTATTGGTCCGAGTTCCATTTCATCAGATTCAGTTTGAGCAATCAGGCAATATCTTTATTTATCACACTAGTCGTGTGGCACAAAGCTTGGTTATAAACCCACATTTAGTGATTTCCATCAACTTGATGGCTATTAGTCATTCATATTTGATAGTAAAAGTGACCAACCGCGGACCAAACACTTAGTGATTAGTTGTTCAAATGTGAGATTTAATGTTGAAAGTGACGATTTGTCACTTAAAACGATAGCAGTAACGCTTATTCTTTAAAACGTCAACAGATGATCATTATAAGCATTAATTATTAGAAAATCGGATAATAATATCTCTAATGGTCTTACTGTATCGGAAATCAGATGTCAGAACACAAAACGCAATGGTCAGCCAACTAGTTCGCCGGGCTCTACGTTTTAAGATGAAACCATCGTTTTGCATTCTAACGTATTGCCTTACTAAAACACATTTGGTTGAATTTGACTTATGGTAAGTCGCATGCGCCTCATGTTAGTGTAAATTGACAAACCACGAGGTTATGAATTGTCAAGATGTGATTTATCAGCATACAAATCGAAAGACTACAATTTATTAATTTTCAGCTGCAATCAGTTTTACTTCTCTGCTACTAGATTTTTAGCATATCTTGCTTACTTCTCTCAGTTCACTTTTACTTTTACTCTTTAATGAAATGACTGGACTCAAGGGATTTATAAGCTAAAATCTTGAGAATATGAATTCAGGTAAATGACAATGTAGAATTTTTATTAACTGTTTTTTGATCATCTGAATCTTGAAAGTTTAGTTACTCTTAAATAATTGGTTTCTTGTCGAATCATGTCCTTTTACTTGTTAACCTTAATATTTTCCTTGTTATTCCAGTGCAATGCTACAGTGTTGCCAAATAATGGCTCCATTCAAAACTGAACTATTGATTTTAGTCCCTGATTGAACTGATACCAGAAAACAAGACACCCAATTGTCCAGCAGATTAGATTTTTTTCTTTTAATAAAACAGCATGCTGATATACAAAATATTGGACATATAAATAAACATGATTAAAAATCAACAAACAAATAAATGTGATTGGAAAATCTAACAAATTTAGGTCATTTAGTATCTAATTAAATTACTGCTTAAGTATTGCATTGTCATTTCAGTACTGATCTATAGATTGTAATTATCTCAATAATCTTTACAATGTGCTTTTCATCTGTTGCTTACTCTATTTATTCCAACAGTCAATTTATTTCATAGACTGATTTCATTTCTCCTAATGCTAACTCTAGCAGTATAAGAGAGAACGGTTATAATTGGGGAGTGACCAAGAAATCTAATGCTAATACTTAATCGTTTATGAATGAACTTGCTGTTTTGACACTATATTTATACCTCTTTAATGATGTCACAACTTTATTTTGTTGATATTAACAGTTGGTTATTTTTATGACTGATTGATTGGCAGATGTTTTTTGTTGTCGTAAAACAACTTTTGGATTTCCTCTTCTTTTTTATACACAAATATAAACACTTAATTGGTAAAACATGTATATATCTGAACAAGAAAGAATAAATACTAAGTTTTTAAGTTCTAAAAAAAAGTTGTTTCTAAGTGTTTTACAGTAAAATATAATTGATAATCATCAGTTAGACACTTTACTAATTACATATAAGACAGGTGTGTGTAAGTGTATGTATTCACTGAAGAATATCGGTCTCCAATAAGAAAAATTACTTTTTGTTCCCTTCTGTATTAGTCTGGAATTAATAAAATAGATGTAAAAATATGTTAGTAGGTGCAGAATATCTTGTTAGAGTCAGTACGATTATCATAGCTAATAATTGTAGACATTGACTGATTTAGTTTAGAATCGGTCGCAATCGGGCAGATCTATCCACCATAACTCATTCATGCCCAATGTTTTTTTTACTACTAATAGTACTTTGACATTTGCCTAGATAATTTATCTTATTATGTTGATATGGTGAGGTGACTTGATCCATTTAGGTAGATGCTAGGTTGTACGTTGCTTGTAATTAATTGATGAAAAGACGAATATGTTATCGTTATCTTATACATAGAAGAAAAATCTTACCCTATGATTTACTTCTTAATTATTTTTAAGAATTTTTAGAATTTAAACACTACCATGCAATGCGTATAGTTTGACATTATTTTACAATCATTAAAAGTAACCTATCATCATTACTCACGAAATAACTAACTGTTAAGAACTGTTTATTAGTTTCATTTTAACGTGTAGTAAACACTTCACAAGTGAGTCTGTCAAGAAATGTAACAGAGGAATCTACACTGTGCATTGCAAACTTCTCTTTGACTAACTTTGGTTAGCCAACCATTAAAAACTAGTAAGTACTAGATAACTACTTCATTTTATCACGAAACTCCTTTACAGTACACATCCACGATAGGATTAGCTTGAGGACCGCCAAACATTTAAACAAGCTCTTAACCTTAAACCGAACACAGATGAACTCTACTGCTTACAGCTTTTCACTAGAGCTCCAGTAATTTCGTTTCAAAGCTAGTCACTAGTAGGCACATATTAATTACTACTACATATTGTTTTGGGATTGATAGATTTAAATGTTCACATCATAAACTACTCTCTGTCAATCATTATGGATAGTAGCATTTTTCTTTTCATTCCTTTTCATCTCATTATTAGTGCTTGTCTACTGTTTTTTTTCTCTTAATTGTATTTTATTAGTTAATTTCCTTAAATATAAGTTCCTTTATTGATTAATCGTTGTGCACCCACACACACACACACAAGCATATCCAATCTATTTTATCACATCCAACTTATTATTTTGTCCATAAATATGCATCTATCCCATAGAGTTCTTTTAGTTAATTCAAAATACTAACTATAAAAATGAACAGAATAAAATTTGCATAGAAATGAATGAACTGGTTTGGTAATTTGATTATTTCACTTCTTCTAATGTATATATATGGGATAATTAATTCTCTTTTTCACTTATTCTCTTATTTATTTATTTGTTTATTTCACATAAGTGATAAAATATAATAAAGAATGAATTATATGTATAACTGTTTCCTTTATACTATTTAAACTTGTGTTAATTTAAATGAACACATTATTTATTCACTCTGAAGAAGTAACTTAAATGAAGTCACGAAACATCAGAAATACAATTTTTCTTTCCTACTCATTAAATATAACAAATAATTTTATGTATTCTGTTATTAAATCTTTATCCAATGCTTAAATGATTTGAAACTATTTCAATCTAACCTTGATATTGATATCTATAGGTATATCATTGTTTACTTATCTTTTGCATAATGTGATATGATCTAATTTTCGCTATAGAAATGACTGAAAACACGGATAAATTAATTAGGAATTAATTTTTGTTTCATTGATAGATGTTTTCAACTTCCGAATAATGCTACTTATACTATTATCATTACTATTATTATTATTATTATTATTATTATTATTATTATTATTATTATTATTATTATTACTTGACACGCAATATTGTCTTAGTCAAAAATTACACAGAGAATAATTTGTTAACATAATTTAATGTTTAAGTTTTACTTGTATGTTTCTATTGTGTGTGTGTGTGTGTAAACTTTAAAACTACTAATTCACTTGATATAATAATTGAGAGTTAATTAAAAGTTGATTAGAAGAATGATAGGAATTGAAGAGGGAAGTTGATTATAAATACAGTGGTCTTGAGTGCTGTTAGAGGTATGAGAGCGGTTATCACTTCCTGGTTGCCCACACCGTGGAAGGGTTCTTTTGGAGGTACATGAAAAGGAAATTGGATTAGAAGCGGTCTCAGTGACCTGAGAGCGTGAACGCAGTGCCCAAGGGACAACTGCTTGAGGTCGGTCACACACGACCTTTTTATGGGTAATTTTCGTGTTAGCTCCGTACTTGTTGAGACCTTATCGCCGGAGACGGAAATCCGTGAGGTAAGGTGAGGTGTGCATTTTTAGGGTCGACCTTTTCTAACCCCACCCCTCCTTGTGGGAAGGCAGCATCGCTGTCATGCTGGTTGTCTGAAGGAAACACCTTACTGCTGTCACACCTCTGTACAGTCAGCAGTACGACTTCACCTTCGAACCTTAGGTTTATTGCTTTTAGTCTTACTGCTCTTCAACCGACCTGTCTGACATGGTAGGACCTTGAGGAACGGTTGTTCCAGCCAGTATAGCTCGGTTGCTTCATCACGATAGGCAGGCCCGAAAACCACGTCAAGGTATCAACAACAGTCGGCGATCAGAAGAAGATATAAAATATAAAGAACTTTAAATGTATGACAATAAATAAATGAAGTGTAGGATTAATGCAGATTTTAAAAAGAGATATTAAAGCTTGATAACTTCAAGTTTCCATGTATTGTGTATACAGAACCATCGGTTATCTCAGTGTAGAATGTTTACAGGTGTTGAAGTAGGTTGAATTCAAGTTAGAAGTAGTCATACAAAGACTTTACATTTAGGCATTGATAGTTGGACTAAGGCTTGTAAGTAATTTCGAACTTGACTGGGTTGCGCGCTATTTTGATGATCAATGGTAGGTAACCTTGAACATAGTAGCTCAGAAAAAATATTACTAGCATAAATATGTTCACTCTTTATCTTCCTTTAGATCTTGAGTTTCAAAATCATCTTATAATTCTTTCTGCAAATTTATTGTTCTTTCTGGAATTATACAATGTATGCCTAATGTTTTCTACTACCACTAATACTGTTGCCGTTCCTCCTTCTCCCAGTACTACTCTAAAATTTATCCTGACAATTTCACCTCACGATGATGATAGTGTGAGATAATTCAAAATGATATGCCAGGTTCTACACTGTTTATAACTAATTGATCGACTGAATGAGATCATCTCAGTTTGCTTATGTTATTCTTGTTTGATTGTTTGTATAGAAGAGTTCACATAACATTTTAGTATCATATCAGTCAGTATACTTCTATGAATACCAACTCAGAAGTGTATGATTATATATATATGGTTAGTATATTATATCTGTATTATAGTTTAATTATTACTCCCTCCAGTTACAAATTGATAGTAATGATTCATTAACCTGTTTTTTTCTCATTTATTCCGTTTTGAAAAAAAAATAGATTTCGCTGAAATGCTAATCAGTTCAAGTCAACATTTCATCAACATCTACACATTAATACTATCTTTGTTCATTTTCTTCATTCACTACAAATATTCGTTTCATAATGTAAATGCTGAGAATTTGAAACCGACACCATCAGCACATCAACACTATGTTAATTTCATACAAAAACAACAAGACAATAAAGATATTGACTCATCATTATCAGATAATCATTATGTCGATAAGTCAAATTTACCACAAACAATTAATAATAATAATAATATGGATAATTTCAAATCATGTATATGCTTCAAATGGCCAAGTTGTCTTAGCAATTGTACAAATGGTAAGTATTAATTTAACTACGTTTTTCTTATAACTAGAAATAGATAGTGGCTAACCACATAATTCTGAACGCCTATTTCGTCATCTGGATGTACCCACACCAGAGTTGATGTCCATTCCGTGACTCTAACCCATTAACGTTCTCTTCAAATACTACTACGTTATCTACTTAGCTACTAAGTCCATATAGCCACTGGCTTATTCATTAAGGGGGAAATGTACTTCATTTATATTAGTTGCTTGGATCTTCCTATTGATGTTAGGGACTGAAATTCATCAGTCTCTCTTGAAGCAGACGATACTGGGTTTGAGTTCTAGAGTGAACACTAAGTTTGCTAGCCATATTTAATCTATTCTATATCGACTTGTGTCATAAAGACAATTCGCATAGGATGCACTCATACCAAAGAGATTGGTCCATTACAGTCCTAAACATCAATGGAGAGATTCAAACAACTAATACAAGTCGATTACATTTATCTTTTATGTTTTTACTGGTTTTATACTGTAAGAATTACCTAATAATCTTTCTAGTAATCATTAAACAAAACCTTAATAATAAGTAATTCCAGTGTTTCAGTCGACAGTCTAGTTCAAGCTTTTTCAAAGAGAAATAACCCAAACATCAAAATTATGAAAATTTTAAAATAAGGATTGAAAATCAGTGTAATGGTTAATTGTGAATGAGTCTCAATAACAACTATTCAGTGTTTTATCTCCAAGATTTTGATTTTATTCCAAAATAGGAAAAAATGCATTTGAGCGTCAAATTCTTCATGACAGTTTCTTCCCTTGGAATTTCAATTTATTCATTAAACTATTTTACGCATTAATATATAATGCTAATTAAGTAATTATACTGATAAAAGGCGAAAGATTTATCCGCAAATGAGGAGACATCAAAGTTATTATAAACCTTGAATAAAATCTTTAAACCCTAATCTTTCCGATTACTGCTCATGCTTTTACTATCTCTACTGCTACAGGATTTGAATCGACAATTGTGCAAATATGGTATGGCAACTCGAACTGATGTACGTACGTACGAATTTCTACGTGGTTTCTGACTGACTGATACTAATAAAAGATTATATTATTTCAATAGTTGAGATCATGAGTCAATCGATGCTAGACCACCGTCGAAAACCTGGAAGCACTGGATGGCCGTTTCGTCCTATTGTGGGACTCCTCAGCAGGTTTTCTATGGTGGTCTAGCTTCAATTGACTCATGATCTCAACTATTAAAATTACTACAATCTCCACAAAACCCCTTCTGATGCTTATGTTATTCTTTATTTTATAATATGAAAAGAACATCATCATTCAGATCTGTTTCCATTTCATAATTATTAGTAGTCACATTCAAAGAAAATTTCGATGAGGCACAACATCATGTTTATTGTGATATTTCAAAGTATTGAATTTCATTCAATCCATTAATCAGTTATTGAAAACAAAGAAAAGAAGTTTCAGATTAGAGTTGAACAAGTGTTGATCAATTTTTTTTGTTTGTTTTTTTGGTGTTATTGAACATATATTACTCATCTTTGTTACTACATACTCAATGTAAGTCTGATTTTTTTCCGCCAATATTTATTATCTTAGGGTTAAGGTAAGAATATATACGCTCATGTAATGTAATCAACAACGAAGCCTTAATTGTATTAACCTTGACTTTAATTAATACATAACTTGAGATTAATGTTTTCCAAAGTTTAATTGCATTAACTCTACCTGAAAACTATTATCATTTGCCATTAGTCTTTCATAAAGTTTAGAGTTTCCACTAAATTGTTTGCTTAAGGTCTCATTCTTAAAACTCTATGAAAAAACAAAGAAAATTTATTATATTCTTGTAAGCAATTTTCAACTTCTGTAATGAGATCAAGTTTTATTAATCAGATGTAAATCAGGAAAGTCTATAATTATGGACGAACAAGTCAGATTTAAGATAGAGAGGGTCTTGGAGTTCAACATGAAATTCCTCCATTCAGTTAGTTAAATACCATTTTTGCATTATAGCTTATGTCAGTTCATCATGAAAATATTATATCTAATTGCTTCACACTAATCTATAATCGTCTTATTTAACCCTAGTAAGTATGGAGACATTCCAAGTTTATTTTAGCGTTGCTCAAAGGTCGTCCCTAAATTGTACTCTCACCCTGAATTATTTATTACTAATATCGAATTCTTTCTTGTACCTTCATCAATGACTGTTTGATTGTGTGTTAAAGTGAAGTTTTCAATTGAATCTCTACTTTGTTGTTTGTTGAAATTTAAAATAATTCATTGTTTGATAAGACATTTGTTTGCCCGTATACAAATTAGTAGTGTATTATCAGAATACAATGAAATTTGTAAAATAAACCTATACAAAGTAATTTCAAACTATTAACTAATTTATATTCTAGAACACAGACACCCATTCAGACGTCCCACAATCGTAGTATTTATTCCTTGAATAACATCTTCAAGCCCTACATTTTCCGATTACTGCTTATACTCTACTACGGGATTTGAGTCAACAACTACATCTTTGTGCTAATGTGGTATGGCAACTTGAACTGATGTACGTACGTACGAAGTTCTACGTTGTTACTGACTGAACTAATTTATATTATCTTATCCAATAACCAAATGAATTGTAATAACAAAAAAATGGCAGATATTTGCATTACATCAATCTTATCTCCTTCAAAATGTTAACCATTTGTGACAATAAAGTTAGTAAGTCCATCTCTATTTTCCATTATTTACAGTAACCTATGAAAGTCTTCAAAAGTTCTACTATCTACTTAACTTTTCATTTCACCATTTTCTTAAAATCCGAAGTATGTTTTACTAAAATTATGTGTAAAAGGGCTTTTTTCCACAATACTCACTGAAAACTATTTGATTCACTTTGAAAAGTTTTTTTCTATGAATTTCTTCAACGTTTTTCCCAAGTTTCACTTTTCATTTATTGGTTGAGTAAAACATGTGTATGGGATATCAATGTTATATTTTTTCTTAAGTTACTATGGTGGTTATTCCGCATTTAGTAGTTGTTCATAGCAATGAATTCTGTCTGTCGATTTTATCATTATCATTGCTATTATATTATTTCGATTCTTTCACTAGTGATCTTGATAGTTTCATCTCATAGTATCACGATAGGTTATGGCAACTCTCGGGCCAATTTTCTTCCGCTCTAAGCTCCCTTTTTTATGACTGACTATTCTATACTTCTCGCTCTGATAACATTCATTTCTTATGAGCTGTATTTTCCTGTTTATTTTACCATTACTCTCAGTGAAATTTTGTTTCTACTTCTTTGTTTTATGCTATTAGTACTCAGCAGTTCTCTCTGTTGTACTTTTTAACTGCCAAACGGCATTTAAAAATAGATGCCCGTAGATCACTAGTATTCGATCATAGTTGCCTTCAGAACACTTTCTTTATGTTGGTACCGTCGAGTTAGCGATTCTGAAGTTATACGCAAGATATTAGGTAAGAATGGAAAATGAATTGGTGAAGTACTAAATCTTTATCTACTGAAGTGGTCGGGGGATGTATTATGTATGCTCCACTCACTACCTACCTCTACATAGAAAAATCTCAGAAGTAGAATTAGGTTAGAACAAACGTAAAGGCGTCCAAATGAAGATGTGGTACCAGTATCATTCCATGAAGAAACTGATAATTGAACTGAACCTGACTGAGGTCCGCACTATTTTCGTAACAAGTTGTTAGTCTTTTGGTAACAGCTCATAATCAGTCACAATGTGGCACATGGATTCACTCTTTATCTTCCCTCATATTAAAATTTTTCATTGATCTTGTAGATTTTTTTCCAATAATCCATATTTTCTTCTTGAATCATATTTTATATGCCTAATCTTTTCTATCTTCACTGATAATATTACTACCTCTACCACTCTAGAATTCGCCTTGTCAGTTTCATTTCAATGTGCTAAGTGTTTGGCAACTTGGGCCGATGTACACAAGTGGTAGGTTCTATGTTGCATTTGACTGACTGATTTTATTTCATCATCTTATCAATCTGTGGTCCTTGAAACGATAGTCGATGTTAGATTAAGTTTTTTTAGTGATAATATCAGATTATTATTATTAGTAGTAGTATGGAATAGGATCGAATATGTATCCTTGCTTGTTTTTCTTCTACTGATAATAAACCATTTATTAATTGTATAATCTGAATAAATTCCAGTTATTTCTGTGTTATCAGGCAGATATTTCTTGATACTATGTACTCGGTTTATGTGTGTATCATTTTTCCCCTCCTTATAATTCACTAACTTACCAATCGATCCAGTCGTCATTTGTACAGGTGCACACACACACACACATAGACAATCATTGTAATCTAAACGAATGTGAAATTACACAAACTTTTGTCGAAACTAAAACAAGAAAGTGAACATAGTTTTCACTTTGACATAGAATTTTACCCAATTTCTTTTTTTTTCTTTTTTCTTTTATGAATTAAGAAATAGACGGATATAAAAGTCAATAGGGATTCTGGGTGGTCACTTGCATATTTCTCTATACAATAACTTATATTATCATGTTATTAAAACTATAAAACTCATTGTTTATAAAGTACATTCTAGAAAAAAAAACGCACGAAAGTTTCTTAATGAAATGTAATGCTGTGTTTTTGTTGCCAATGATGATAAACTTGCTTACTTATATATGTATGGAGGATGTTATTAGTAGTTACCCTACTCTTTGCTTAATGAATTTCTAACTATCATTTAACCTTCCTTTTTTCCAAAAACTACATTGTGTATTTATTAATTTTGCCCTAAGTAGCATAGCAAATGGAGAACATATTGTTAAGTTGATAGGGGAGATTTTAACTAAAATCATGTTATATCGTATTTTATTACTTGTCCTTTCTAATTCCGACTTCTGTTGGAATTAGAAGACGACAGAACATAATAATTAAAAAAGTAGGTGAGACTATAATTTATGGATGACCCTTGAGCGACGCTAGACTGACCTTGAGAATGTCCATATAATATCTAGGACCAAATGCGAGTTATAAACCTGTGTGAGGAATTTGAATTATGTTTTACAGTTGATGATTCAGGTTAGGAATTAGATTTGGGGGTTTTCATCACGAACTGACATCAGCTATAATGCCAAGACTTTATTTAGCCGAATGGATGAATGAATTTCGCACCCAAAATTCGAGATCTATTATCTTATAACTAATTGGTTCCTCCATAAATTATAGTTTCGCCAAAAAATATGTTACGTGAATAACCAATGAAAGTTAGAAAGCACAATGGAGGTCTGTTTCATCTGAACTAGGGATCAAACATAGAGTACAGTTTGAAATCTTCATAACTTTGAACTGAAATCTAGTAGTTCATCTTTCCAACTGCAGATTCAGAAATATATTCGTAAACACTTCTTGTTACGTAACTGTAATTTTATATATTTACAAGTGTAGGTAAAAATAAAGTAAATTTAAGACAGATAATTATAACAGATTACCGTTGATTCAACTAATGTTTATTTTTTCTCATTTGTACGTATATATTTATTCATCGTCTTGTGATATCAGTTTAGTCTAAGACCTGCAATGTTATTCATCATTGATTCACATGTTAAACATTCCTATTAAGTAGTAACATATCAATCCCTTAGTTATTGCTAACGTAGAGCTTAATATAAGATGTGAGGTGGTATTTGGAGATAGTCTACAGGAAACTCTCCAACCACCACCTTACATCTCAACATAGTGAACACAAGTGAAGTCACTTAGACTAGTGGGTACATTGCAACTTGATCGATAGAATTTATCTTGCACCAAAGACTTGGACAACTATGATACTGGTTACTTCTCGGAATCAATGAAGATCTAAACTTGACTTGAATGATATTTAGTTTTTTATTTATAATTTCTCCTGTGTACTTTAATATCGTATATTTCTTATATAGTTTTTCGTTTGAATAATTCGATCTTAATAAACAAAGTTGAATCCGGGACATATATGAACCGGTTCTAGTTAATGCACTATATGAACATAGGGAGATCAAATTATCATGATAATTGTTAGAAAAGTGTAAATAGTAACAGTATCTATAGTAGTAGGAACGATTAGGCATAGATAACATATCAGTATAGAGATTTGTGGAGATTGTTGTTAAAATACTATATAAATTACAATCTTCAACACTAGCAACGACCGTTGTTGCTACCTTGACGTGGTGGTCGGGCTTGCCTATCGTGATGAAGCAACCGAGCTATACTGGTTGGAACAACCGTTCCTCAAGGTCCTACCATGTCAGACAGGTCGGTTGAAGAGCAGTAAGACTAAAAGCAACGAACCCAAGGTCCGAAGGCGAAGTCGTACTGCTGACTGTACAGAGGTGTGACAGCAGTAAGGTGTTTCCTCCAGACAACCAGCATGACAGCGATGCTGCCTTCCCACAAGGAGGGGTGGGGTTAGAAAAGGTCGACCCTAAAAATGCACACCTCACCTTACCTCACGGATTTCCGTCTCCGGCGGTAAGGCCCTTTGAAGAACGGAGCTAACACGTCACAAACCTCTCACGAAAAGCCCGTGCGCGACCGGCCTCAAGCAGTTGTCCCTTGGGCACTACGGTCACACTCTCAGGTCACTGAGACCGCTTCTAATCCAATTTCCTTTTCAGGTACCTCCAGAAGAACTCTTCCACGGTGTGGGCAACCGGGAAGCGATAACCGCCCTCATACCTCTAACAGCAGCCAAGACCACTGTATTCAAGCAACGAGATGATATAAACATTTACAAAATGTCAACTATTTAGTTTTATTTTCGCGGTTGAAATTACGAATCGATTTAGCTAGGTCACCGTTAGGAACCTGGAAGCACTAAATGGCCGTTCCGTTCTAGTTAGGAACTCTTCAGTAGTGCTCATCCACGATCCCGCACACATGTTTTTATCAAATTTACCATTTAATAATTTTAAAAAATTTAGTGAATAACCTTTCTTATCACATGTATCCTCTGTAGATGTGTTACAGCAAGGTTCGAACCCAAGTCAACTCAATGATTTTATATCAAATGATTAAGTAACCATGTAGAAAAAGATGTCTATTCCTCAACTTACTTACTACTGTTTTCTTGTTCAAAAAAAAACTTACTTGCATAAATATCATGGTCCCTGACTACTGGATCAATATAATTCTTTTTCACCTCTTTTATAGTGTAATACTATTGTTAATACATGCTGTAATGTTCACTGTAATAATAATGATATGAATACCTTGGGTAAAAATAATGAATTTTCTTACTTTAAAAAATAAACACATTTCCCAGGAAAAATTTTTAAAATCTCTCGCAGTTTTTCTTTTTTTTTTGTTGGTATTCTACTTTTTCCCCGTATTTTTTGTTTGTTTGCTTATTAAATTGCTACCTTCAACCAGTTTAAGTTTTTCTTTTTGCTTAAGGATATTGGTATTTTTGTATTTGTATATATATATATATATATATATATATATATATATATATATATATATATATGGATGCTTGTTATTTTCACTATTTAGTTCTCCTGAGATTTTTATTATTCAGTGAAATACATTGTACATATATATACATTCCTATCTCATAAATATTCTCATCATCATCAACATCATTGCCAGTGTTCTTCATCCAACTGAAATACATTGGACTTATTGAGAAAAACTAATATTGTGATTTTCTTTTGTATTCAATGCAAATATGTTTAGTTGAATGAGAGAGAGAGAGAGTAAACCATTCAGTATATCTAATTCGTTAAACAACCCGGTTAATAAATATACGCATATAGTGTTAAAGTAGAATAATTGATTATTTGGATGGATTATTACTATTGTCCTGAAAAAGTGTTACTATTATGTAATTTATCTTGTGAATGTTCCTAATATTCTATTTGAATAGAAATGCTTATATATTGAAGTTATTCTAATATCACGTCTTAATATAGCAAGTATTATAGTCTTTGGAACTTTAAATCATATATGAAAAATCATCTATTTTTTCTCATCTCATTTATATGGTATAGATTGGTTTGTTTATCATTGTGTCACAGTTCAAGTATGTACATTACTCAAACGGAAGTAAATCAGTGCGGAATCTAAAACTGTTCAAATTAAAGGTTGAAAATTGAGAGCCTTAATCACTAAATCATTGCTTCTTACAAAAATTTACTGTTTCATTCCATGTAAAGTTGAAATATATCAATAAAATACCTTTCAGAAGGGGTTTTGTGGATATTAGCTCAGTAGTCTAGTGGTTAAGCGCTCGCGCATGAGACTGATAGGTTCTGGGTTCGAATCCCTGTAGGTGGGATCGTAGATGCACACAATAGGACGAAACGGACGTTCAGTGCTTCCAGGTTTTTCATGATGGTGTAGCTTCAATTGACTCATGATCTCAACGATTATAAATACTGCCTTTCAATCTTTAGTTACATTCGAATTGATAAATATTTTTGAAAAATTATCCAAAAAATAAGTTCTTTTGATAAATCTGAATAGTGTATTAATAATAAGATGATCAGAGCTATGTTAAATATTAGCGCAATACATGGTTCCCAAAGCAACTGAAATCGAATTACCTAATAAAAGTAAATGATAAACATCTATCATCTTTTATTGTCAAATATTTAGTTGAAACAGGTCATAAGATAGATCACGACTTGGTATTTGTGGTTTTGTACAAAAGTGTTAAAGGGCATATACTTAGTTCTATTGAAGCCTTGACCATATGAAAATGTAGATCCCCTTCATGTGTTCAAAAACAATTTGTTCTCACCTTTAACCTACTCTACCTTTATAACATTGTCTTATTATCCAGTGTTATAAGTTTAGTATTATTTTTCTTGAGTATCGTTGTTTTCTCTTACCCTTCATTTGTTTAGTTGATCTTTTCCTTTTTAATATATCAGTCTTAACCCATTATATATGTGATCAAATAGTTCTAAATGTATTATGCTAATACACCACATAGTTCTGATAATATTTGTCTTTATATTTCATCCATTAATCATTAATCTTACATAGATTTATATGGCATCAAATTTTATTTGTTACAATTTCACTGTACTCAAAACCTGATTCAAATATTAGGTTATTAACTAAATGAATTCTTGTTAAGTTTGATCATCGTTATTCTACATATTTCAATGATACTTAGTTGACTGATGGAATAACAACGTGATTTCCTTTGAAACTGAAGAATATATGGAACAAATCATAAAGTATTACCATTTTATCTTTATTAACACAGAATGATCTAACATTAATTTGTGATAAGATGTGATATGATCGGATAGCAACTAAGACTAACAGTTAAGTCGTTGAAATCTGAGTGAACTACAGAACTGATCTCCCTCAGTCATGTCTATTTATGCATTAAACCATTTTGTACATGGACATATTTTATTGGATAAAAAACCTATACTCCCGTTTAGTAGTCGTATCTTAAGATACCATTACATTCGGTAGTTAATTCGGTACTGTGAGCAACTATTATTCAGCCACATAGTATCCCTTCAACTTGTTTATCTATCAGCGTCTTATTTATTCATTTTAAGAATTGAAAACTCGTTCATCATATCAGAAAAGTTTCCTGCATAATATGAATCTCTCTTAGTATTTTTTTAAATGTCGCAGTGTTAGCAGGATATTGATTGGATTAAAGCAAGTTCCGGGGATTAATGTGTTGGGGCACGCTGATTGGTCATTTCCTAGTCAATCACTCCTAGCGGATGCTTGTGGAAGACTATAGAAGCTTTTGCAAATTTATAAATACACTAAAGTTTATATGGAATATAAATGCGTCCCTGTTTAACTTTGTTTTGATTTGGGGACTTGTCAAGTGAAATAGTGTACAAGACTACTAATCAATAAGAGTAACTGCGTCTTAATAAGAGAAATTATAACATACGGAAAAGATTGTTGAACTCTGTAGCTTGCATCATTAACTGACCTTAGTTATATAACCATTGTAATCCAGGAAACACTGGATAGTTATTTCATTCTAAGTTTGATGCAGTCGCGTATGAGTACTGTTGAAGAATCTCACACTGACGAAACTACTATCCAATACTTCTTGTTTTTTTAATAATTGTCTGACTAGGACCAGTTCATGATGTAAACTTTAGCATATACCTATTCGACTAACTATCCATTAACAATACACAAACTGAGCATAAATTTTCATTCTTATTCATAATTAAATGTGAATGATAATTCTATTTCTATGAGATGATATTGACAATCGACAAATATCCACTTGTTTTCTTTGTAGCATTTTAATACTAATGTACATCGTTTTTTATGCAACCGATGTTTATATTCAAACACAATAGAATAGAGAAATAGTCATTATATTAATTACAACTCACTAAGATTTCTATGCATTTATTTATTTCTTTCTAAATATACCTATCAAACTACTTGTAAACTACTTATTATTACTAGTAGTAGTAGTAGTAATTGTTGTAGTATTTGGCAGGGATATTCACCATAGATTTGTTCCCTTATTCACATTCATTCTTTTATTTCTTATCCCTTTTATGTTGATCTTCGAAATGTTGAAAAAAAAAGACATGAAATGATGATGTTGGTAAATAATATTCTCAAATCTCTTCCTATATACTATGTACACTTGGATGTTCTCGTCTAGTGTTTTTACTTTTGTTAGTGTATTCACACTGTTCCTATTCATTAAATTTTTAAACCTGTTTTTTTATCATACAGTTGTCACCAGAGTTCTATTCTACATCATTCTTTTCTTTTTTTTCCTGGTGATGATATAAGAAAGAGTTATAGGGAAAAAGATGGAAGAAGGAATTCAGAGGTGATTTATAAAAGAGATAAAAAGAAGAGAATTGAAGTGATATTATTAACATTTCATTTAATGAGTCATTTTTTACTTGATATATACATATGTATATAGTGTTGAAATAAAATGAATTTCGACACAGTTATTAACTATTTTTTGTGTCTGACTTATTTCCTTTTACCTGTAACTGTCACCTTATTGTGCTTGATGGTTCAACCTGGTCATCTTGATCAGTCAGTCGAGCTCTATCGGCTAGATTCTATCATATTGTGCAAATCAGTTTGAAAATATTAAGGGTGAAATTAGCGAAATAAAGTCCGATATCCATACTCAGTGTTGGTTTTAAAAAGTGTTTTCCTCCGACCATTATACCTGTCAAATACTAATTAAAGTTTAAAATCCTTATTCAAAAGAGATAGTTGATTCAACCTGCATCTTTTGATGCATATGTATACCTACATAGTTAAACTCAGTGATATAGATCCTCATCAATTTTTCATACTGGTTAATTCCAGTCCCTATATATCAGTAAGGAAATTCAAACAACTGTTACAGATTAACTAAAATTCACTCTATGACACAAACCAGTGGCTCTCTGGACTCAGTAGCTAAGTGGAATTTGAAACGAACAGGGATATGTTCGATTCTTGAAGTAAATATCAACTCAGGGATACACGAAGATCCAACTGACGAGTCCCAAATAGGCAGAAATGCACATTTGGGATTCCATTGTTAGCCACCATCTATCTCTGCTTAAGATATTTTACATGATTGTACATTAAGAGTTTATTGGGGTCAACTGTGTTTCCTTTTTATTTCTCTTCTTTTTTATTACTGGTAATTTATTATATATTTATGAAATTGTTATTTAGTTGCTATCAGTACATGAGACATTAACATACTAGTGATCATTATTTCTTAGTAATTATATATGATGTAGAGTGTGTATGACATGTGGATTAAATGGTCATGTTCACTGATACTGAAACATCTATCACAAAAAGTGAATCTTTTAAAGACATTATATTACTGATCATTTTATCATCTAATCAACTAGAAAGATCTTTTTCATTGTGATATTTTATTCATACTATACTTCAGTAGTTGATTAACCCTAATGTGTTTCATTTTGTTCTACACTTTACCATTATCTATATACATACTATATGATTTCGTTCAGTTAGAAACAAACAAACAATGTATGGTGTATAGTACAATTGTGTTTCTGCCTGTACTATCATATTTCATGCTAGTATAGTAAGCAGAAATTAACTTGATAAACATTAAAATAAAGTCAAAATTTAAAGGAAAATAAACACATTTGTGATTTATTATGTTTTCTGACAGGTTAGTTGGAAAGGTATACTTGTCTTAATATTTTTATATGACTATTACTAACATGTAACATGGTGTAACAGTGTTATTGATTTAGTTTGCTTCTTGATTCAACAATTAGACATTTTAATTCATGTGTATTGGTTGTTTGAATCTCACTGTTGATGCTACAGACTGCAATTGATCAGTTTCTTTTGGTGCATACTTCCAAATGACGAGTCCTAAATAGGAAGAAACGCGCTTCATGAAGCTATACTGCTAGTAATGTAAAGTATATATTATAAATTCTATATGCTTAGTCTTCTTTTTCACAATCTTCAAAGACATCAAGACTATCACTTTGACCTTGTTCATATCCATTTTGTTCACTTTATCTTGTTATTACTGTGGTTCTAATGTGAGGAACTTAGTCCATATGTATATTTGTGTCTTTTATTGCACGTTGATTACAATTGACTGACTAACTAATTCGTATTCATTGTAACCATTTCTTATTAAAAAAACTTTCTACCATCCAACCATGCATGCAATCTTGTTTCGTTTTTTTTATATAGATGTTAATTTCTCAGCAATGTACCTCACATACTTCAACCATTCACTTTAATTACCTTGGTGGTTTTCTGTTCTGAACATTATTATTATTATTATTATTATTATTATATTCCTCTTAAGAATTTTAATGTTGTTAAATCTCATTCTTATTTATTTATTTATTCATCCATAATCATAAAACATTCTTATCCATCTATTAATCTTATTTTGAATAATAACTCCTACCCTGCCCCTCCTCTAAAATGGATGTTATTTACCGAAAATTACTTAGTTCCATGTATTTTCTATATAAATCTAATATGAATAGATAGTTTTATTGACATCAATGGGTTCATAGAGAGAGAGAGAGAGAAAGACAATATGCGGGAAGAGAGAGACACAGAAGAAATTAATCAGAGTTTATAATATGATGAAAAGATTAATTACAGAGAAAAAGTGATAACATATTGTGTGTTAATGGATTATATTCGATATCTATACATAGATACATGCTCATATACACACATTCAATTATATTCCTGCAGGGTGGCAGGCATGTAAGGTGCATTTCATGTGTTCATTTTGATAATTTAAGTGTATTCTCCATGTTGTTTGTTGTTATGCCTTGGTAACACTGTATATCCATTCGATTGTTCTACGAAGAGAGATATGTTGATAGATTAGAAGTATGTTTTCTTAGGTCAACTGGGTTTTTTTTATTATTTTCCTTCCAATTTTTATTTTTCAGTACTAGTTACAAAAAAACCTGAATGCCTGAATGTCATTCAGTTTCTAGATATGTGTTGAAAACATATTGATGTGTTAGAGATTGTTGGGATTCATGTAAATGTGTATAGTGTCATGGTGATTAAAAAAAGTGATCACTTTCAGGTGAACACACATACATACATCTTGGTAACTCAATACAATAATAATAACAAGTGTATAAATTTGATGAAAATTATACAGGAAGATTTGAACTTTGTGACCTGTTTTGGTCAGTAAGGGCAATTTTCACTAGAATTTGTTGAAATCATGAACCAATCTAAATTAGCCCATCGTTTAAAATCCGGAAACATTGTTCTACTGTTTCGTTCTAGTATGGAAATCATCAACAGTGTGCATATCCACTACCTCGAATGTGAGAATCGAACTTAGATCGGTTCATGATTTCAATGAAAGCCAGTAATCATCTTGACAACCATTTACTGACAATTCTAACAATCATGTTAAAACCAATTATTATTATATGTAACCATTTTTGTGTATAATTTTCATTGACAACCATATTCTTGATTTACCATTAACATTCAGATTATAAATAAAACTAATCATATTGTATCAGTTCTATGTCATTATGATTATTGTTAATGGTTTTCTTTCCCTTTTGGAATAAATGTTTTTGACATTGAAATCTACTTGGCTTGTTTTTGTAAATCAGTTTGATTTTTTGTAGCTTGTGTCTATATTGAAAACGATTATCGTTGTAGAGAAATAGTGCGTGTTCTAAATGCGGGTCACCAAATTTTGTAGAGGCTAATTACCTCTATATCTGACTCCAATTGCTAGTATTTCGTTAACTGTGAATTTAATGCAGGCTAAATCTCCTAGTAGAATTATAGATTTACTCGAAATTATTCAAAAGCCTGAACAGCAGTTATGGAAATAGTTTATTGTTAAAGATTGGTAGAATCCGCAAGTGTACTGGAAGCAAACACACAAGGAAACCAAACGTGTGTGTGTGTGTTAAAAATCCATATATATTTATGAGTGTTCATCAAGTATGGATAAATTATTGATTATCTGTGTATTACAACCACTGGGAGAAGAGATTGAGAATTGACATGTGCCCAATTATACTCACACAGAAATTTACATGGTGGATCGTGTCTAAATTACAGTGAGCAGATAAATAATACAATAGTTGAATGGGCCTACTACAACGTAAAGAATTCATATTAACTTAACAGAGAGAGATCTAAAATCGGAAAGCTATTGATACTTGTTTTGTTCCAGTTTGAAACTTTAAATTGATTTTTAAATTTATATACTTTGTTTTAAGCCAGATTTTAGTTATGTGAACTTAGATCGAAATAGGTCAAGCGTGATGCGAATCTTGGACCTAGCAACTGAAGGTTGAATCCATTCATCGTTAAATTATTACTCCAAATACGTTATTCAACACTATACATTCATAACTGTACATGGGATTGAACATAATATCCTTATAACAGATTGACTGTATTTGGAAATGTGGATCCTTGGATTTCAGTTCAGTACTTCTATGATAGTCTTTTCTCTGTAGAATTAGAGTGTGTATCATTGTGAATTCGATAGACTGCAACAAAACAAGTATTAAGTTATTCCCCAATTCTTAATGATTGGTTGTTTAATCTTCCTCATGTTTTATCGACAACTATGTTAGGAGATTATTATTTAATGTTTTAGCCTTCAAATTATGTACTAGTCTCCAATTATCTTCTCTTCGTTACTTTCCGTTACTCTGTGAAGACCATGGATATATGTTTTTCTTCTAGTTTACATATGTCTGTAATTTTTTATAGAGAACACCAGCAATAAATTAAAAAGTTAATGCCTCTTTAAGATTTTATATTACTACAACAGTAGTATGGCGTTTTGATTTTCAACTACTAATCCATAGACTTGAATCCAGGTCCATCTACTTTAGTTACAGCAAACTGGATAGTATCATTCGACCTTACATTTAAAGTATAACTCGAGATTGAGTATACAAAAATCCATACCCTATATATGTTTGTGAAATATCTTGTGCGATTTTCTTTTTCCGAATTGTAGTATGTAAGGATGTAACTTTTAATCAATTTACTGTTTTACATCCACAGGCATTATTCTGGAATGTTACTAACAAATATAATAGATTAAGGAACAATAAAAATGAGTTCTCATTAAGGTCAAATATATGAACATTTGTGTTTTATTTTCTGTTAATTAAGTTGAAATAGTGATTATTGTACTCAATATATTGGTTCATATGTTCAGTTATTAGGGTAATATAAACGCTTCATACAAATAGTGTAATTCGAAACCAGAGCTTAGAAATCAGCATTATTATTATTATGTGATTAAGCAATCGAAAGTTGAATTTTTGGCATGAAAGCATATCATTTCCATGGCATATTATAGTATTGATTTGTACTTGGAAGGTGTTGTTATAGATGTTTATGTCTTCATGTTTTATGGTAGTCATCAGTGAAATATATAAAACTTACATTTCATTCCCTTTCAGAACTTATTCGCTTAGTCTGTCTACACTCATTATCCATTCATTTTGACATATTAATAGCACAAATCTATGAGATGGGCATCAATATTATTGACTTTTGAACGTCCAGTAGTAAATTTTTATTAATTAATTATTAAACTGTGTTATTTTGCCAATAGTACTCTTGATTAATCGAATCAATCGAATTTTTAGAGCGTCTTAATGACAACAACCTTGTATGTATGTATATTTGCTTATTTGTGTGATTAACGCTAAATAAATTGCTAACGTATATTTTGTATATTATAAAGATCTACAGAACCTAGAATATGTCTGAAAACATTTGTATTTAACCAGCTTCCATTGAAAACGACCAAGATTTTTCCAGAAAATTAATGCATTATATATCACGTTCCGATTGGAGGATTACTTCCACTATTATTAATAAAAACCTATAAACTGACTATGAAATCAAACTTCTGTTCGTAATTCACGCCTTTTTTTTCTATCATATGCGGCTCATTTGTAAAAGGATTTTAAAGAATTAAAAAGTGATTATGTTATCATTGTCAAGCTTTTGATTAGCAAGCTTATCAAACGGTAATTGATTCATCGTTAATGTGATATATCCATGCTGATTGGATTACATTGATAGTGACATTTGATCTTGAACTCATATATCCCTTCTACATACTTTTCTACTCTGTCATTTCCTCACGTATTCTCAATGCTTAGTCTTTCTCATTGTCATTGCTACTATTCTTAAGTTATAAATCTTGTTATTTTCAACTCATGATCTTATTCTAATAGGGCATCTTTTGTCAACACACATGTGTTTCAGGCTTTGTATTGATGATGTCTGTCTGCTTGGTCTAAACCCACACTACCCAACTTCATTATCTGAGTCTTTATCGTTTAGCCACTCAAGACGCTACTAATCTCCCGTAGAACTGAAAATAGTGAACGCTAGGTGATGACAGGGACTCGAATACCACGAGAATCATTTTTTCCTTTAGATTTGCAGGTACACTTTTTTAATGATTACCAACTGACATGAAATCTAGATCAATAAAAATCCAACTACTTGATATCTCAACACTATCCAAACGATATCAAGTCATTTAAACGCTAGTGGTGACATTAAAACTTTATTTTTTGTCCGTACTAGATAGAACTAGGTACATAAGACAATCAAGTGTGAGTTTGTATGTGTTATATCCGAGCGAAGATTAAATCACGAGTACCTTCTGAGACATATTAATTAACTAATATTATCTATATATTCTTATGGTATAACTATTCAACAATTAGTTTATGTATATTTATATTCTTATTATTATAAGCTTTAATTTGACCCATAAACTATTACTATACGATTTATCATTCTTGAGTTATGGCCTGTCTATTAATTACTATCTCCCTCATTCACAGCCCCTATTTGGCTTTATTGTGAAGACATGTTATTTTCTATTTTATGGTACGTTGTGGTCTGTCTGGTTGATATATAAACTGAGTATGTCTGAAATAAACGATTCGATTCATATTGCAGAAGCTGGTATTGAATTCTGGACTCAAGCGGACGGGCTAGGAGGACATAGGACCAATAAGGACGCTAGACTGCTCATACCGGTTGAAAGTCATTGGTTCGGCATAGTGCTAAGATTTGTATAAGTCGTATTTTGATTGCTGGGTAGATCATGTGATAAAAGCGGGACATGAAATCATAACAGTATGCTCCTTCTACAAATATAAAATTATCACGATGAGCTTGTGAGATTGTTAACTATTTGATTGAGATCATGAATCGATCGATGTGAAAACCATCATTAAAAACCTGAAGGCACTGAACGGCCGTTTCTTCGTAATACAGGACTCCTCAACAGTGGTTTAGGCACCCGAGCAGTATCGCAGTCCTTACAAAAATCAAATGAGATTTGTGTGGCACATATGTATCTGGTGCCCCCTTATACCAGTATTTATGTGTTCAAATAAATAAATAATAAACAACAATGCGTATCCACGATTCCACACACAGGATTCGAACTCAGGATCTTCGGTCCTGAATTTGATTTACCTTTTCTTTGTCTGATTGTTGCATATTGTGTTCAACTTACAGTATATCATCTCTTCTATATGTGATTATTTGTTTGCTTTCATTAGAAAGAATATAATGAACTACTGTTAGATTGTGTGTTGGTATATAATCAAAAGTAATTTTTTTTTAATTTTATTCAGTTGTTTATCCTTTAATCTTCAGAAGAAGAAAAAAAACAGTATCATTCGAAATGAATGTCAGACAATTGAATCTTCTTTTTTTTAATGTACAAAATAAGTTACATTTAAAAGTGATGTTAATCATAATCAGTATCATCACTATCATTAAAATGATCATATTTAGTCTAAGATTAATCAGAAGTAAGGATTGTATAAACGAATTAAATAACGTATACATTTATGTACCACTTATTCATAATTGTTCTAATGTCTTCCTTGCATATTTTCTTGATTCTTTTATATTCTCTACCATTCATTCACTTTTTCACTTATTATTATTATTATTATTATTATTATTATTGCTTTTTAGCTTGTTTTACATTTTTAGATCCGTAATAATATCCTTGCGTCTATGTTTATGTCTGCATAGTTTGCTCTTTCCCTGAAACATGTACACGTGAGTGCACATATGCACATAGACATATTCTACCATTAACTATTCTTTTGTTATATATGCATTAATCTAATCTCGTGTTTGACTTATATATATACATGGAAGTAATTGTTTTGATATTCGTTTAAGTTATAAAACCATTGAAAACCTGTCAGCACTAGACGGCTATTTCGTCATGGTGAGCAATTGAAACTAAACTCGTGATAATAGGTCTCGCATCCGAACGTCTTATCTGTAGGCCACTAAGTCGAGATTCAATAGTGTACAAGTCTAACTTCAATTGATTAACAATATTTCACAACCATATTCCATTGTTTTCGGTGGATAACATCCTTGTTTCGTGCTTGGTTTTATTCTATTTTATTCTTATGTTAATATGTTACTAAAATACACCATTTTATTTACTTCTGTGATCACATTCATCAAAAATTGTGTGAATTATTATGAAGCAGTATTAGAAGAATGTGATGAGGAGCTTCTCCACTTGTAATCACTGAGATAGTAATTAGTACAGGAAACTTTCTTTTTGTCTACATAGTTAGAACTTTTTCCAAATATTCCCATATTAATTGTTGACAAGTAAATTGGCTATTGTTAGTTATGGTGTTGTGGATATATCCATAGACTAGAACAAATGGCCGAGTGATGTTATGTTTCACATCGAAATAATAATTGATGTTGGCAATTGACAATTTCAGTACAGTTATGTGATTATTCCTGTTAGGTTCTGTTTTTTGTTTTACACTCCACATAATTGAACTCCTCCATTAGCCTCAGCTTCTCATTGGAACTCCAGAAAATTACCTTTCCTAATTAATCATTAGTAAGCACATGATGATTGTTATAATAGAGTGTTTCGAAGAATATTAAATTTGAATTTTCGCGCCACGACAACTATTAAAAACTAGGAAGCACTAAACAAAGAGTTCGTTCTAACTTTTTTTGGCTCTTCAGTAGTACACACTCAAGATTCCTGCAAGGGTCGAATTCAATAATCTCCACAGGACCCTATGATAAGAATTACAAGGTATTTACTGGTGATTTCTGTTGAGAAGTAATTCTTGAAGTTCTAGTGAAAATACGTAATCAGTTGAATTCTGTTTTATTACAAAATGTAACTTGAATTAAAACAGTCGTATTTTTTAAAGTTTGTTGCTCAGTTGTGTATCTAAGCGTTTCCTACATGTACATATTTCTAAAATCATAGTTTGAACATGCATATTTAAAGTATGTACATGTAGTTACTAAATCTCGTTATATCATAAATCGAAACATTGGTGTTGTCTACATTCAATTCTTAACTACTACACCACTTGTATTGCCTCTCGTCAGTTCAACCAAATTCCGGAGAAAGACATTTTATCAATCAATATAAATTGTTGAATAGTTAGGATGGATAATCTATGTTTATTTATATTTCATTAGATTGATTAATTTATTATCAGTGTAAAGAGTTTGTATAGATTATGCAGTTTAACCATGTCTAGTAAGGAGGCATTTACTCATTGACGTCGTTGAATTATGGCTTCCCATTATCACGAATTTATGACAATTAAGAATGCAAACTACTGGATGTCAACTTAGTGATTTGAAATTTAAGTACTCACCATATGACCTGAAGGTGATCTTGAGTTCGACCCTCGGTTTTTATAATGTGGTTAGTGTGAACTATTGATGAGTCCTGTATTGGAATGTGTTATAATTTCTCTTATTACGATCCTCCAGCTCCTTGGATCACTATTTCACTCGACAAGTCCCCAAATCAAAACAAGGTTGAGCATGAACGTATTTATATTTCAAATAAACAAAAGCTGGAAGGAAGTAGGAATCACAATAATAAAAACATTAATACATTCATAATGCTACACAAGATTCTAGATTCTTCTCCAAACATTTGCTAGCACTGACTATCTAAAAAAATGACCAATCTGCATACCCCAACACAATACTGCACGAAACTTGCTTTAATTCAATCTATGTCCATCTAATAGAATGAAACAGTTGTCCAATGCTTTCAATGATTGTTTAATTAAAGTCATTTTGTGATGTGGATAGTAATTTGCTACTCATTAAATTGTAGTGTATTATTATGCTACCTTAATACTATTATATACAATTATATGAAATTGTCTGATAACCTCATATTATCTATCTGTCATGAATACAAAGTGTACGAGGAAATGTTTTCCACATTTTTTTTCTTAATTTTTCAAATTTCTACACGTAAACATCTTTGTGTTTTTTTTCTTCTTCTGTTTATTGAAAGAAAAAAATAAATGAATTAAAATTGAATTCTGTCCACATTCATTTGTCAACTGTTGTTTTCTTTATTGTTGTTCTTTTCCCCTCCTCTTTCTCATTCACTCACTCTCTCTCTCTCTCACACACACACACACTTTCTTTCAACTAAACTGTCGATTTATTTCATTATTTTTCATTAGAAATAACTGCTAATTAATTATTCACTTCCGAACAGATAGAGCTAGAGATAGAGAGAGAAAAGCATACTACATTCATATTCTAGAATATACATATATCTATGTAGATATGAACAAATAATGAATTAGCAACCTATTTTTAGGAAAAGAGAATAAAAAGAGGAACTTGAGAAGAAGAGAAATCCCTTTTCTTAATTGTTTACTTTTTTTAATTTTCGAGTTCTATTACTGTTCTATGTAAATGAATTTATAAAATAACTAAATCACTTATAAGTAATACAGAATCTAGCATATATACATATTATAGGTTCAAGTTGTTTGTCTCTATCAACACAGTAGAATGTGATTATCAAGATCAATGTTAGAATAATAAAAGTAGCAACATTATCAGTGGTTGTGATTTGAAAAAGAAGAAGAATGAATTCAGTGAATTAAAATGAGCACATGATCATTTTAAAACTAAAGAGGAAAAATTGATCTGGTACGGCCGAGAGTGGGGAGAGTCCGCTCTCTCTCTCTCTCTCTCTCTAGAAATGCTCTCACACAGCTGCGCGTATACAGCTTCTGCTAGGGAAGTCCTACTCACTGCCTTCTCTCACCACGGGTGTTGTTTACGAAAATGAGAGGACGGAAAGCGAATGTCCGGCGCTTTAACCGGATTCCAAACCAAATCAATGATGCACATGGGCTCCAGTATCCTGAGGGAACAAATGGCGTATGAACCAATTTTTGGTCACCGGCTTCCATAGGACTGCATCTCCTTATGAAGCTCCATTGCCTTGTGGATCAGACCTTCAGGTCGAAGGCTCGGGTAGTGGCCCCCTAGGAAAACCACGTGGTTCTGTTTGGGCACGCGGGCATTATCACAGCCCTCACACATATCGAATGAGATTTGTGTTGCGCATATGTATTTGGTGCGTCCTTGTACCAATATCTATGTGTTGAAAAAATTGTACAATTCTAATCATATTATCCAACATCTTTAACCATTTAGTTACAATTTGTTCTAACCATAGCTAAAGTAGTTTATATTTACCAATTTACAATATGATTTGTGAAGAATGAAAAAAATTCACCGAATAAAAGGCATAATACAATTTAAAAAAATTAAGCTGTAGGGAAAAATGAAGAGCGAATACATTTGTCATATTGTGACTTGTTCTGATCTATTTCATCTAATTTCTCCAACTATTCGTCATGATAATCGTTTAGACCATTATCAGGTAGTCTCTAAACTTACTAACATGAACTGACATCCCTTCCTCCTAACTCAAATTACTGTTCGAAACAATTCCATCATATTTCATTAAAGAATGTGTTTTTGTTAATGTTCAACTGCCTAATCTGCCCCCGAATGCCCTGGTATGTCCGTTTGGGTTTAATCTAATCGTCATTAACTTCACATACACTGACAACATGTCTAGGATTGGTCTATCTTGCCTCTCTTCCATCTAATTTCGCGTCAACCAGCATTACACTTCACGACAGACTGTGAATAGCCATTCATAACACATGTCACAACCAACATAGTGAATGAAAGTTTACAGCCTCAATTTGGTATTTGTACCTGATTATGTACACTTTAAGTAAGCATTACTCAATTGGATCGTTTCTTCCCTATTAGCAAAAGATACTTCGAAGACTTCTCTTAGAAAGTACTAGTACCCTACAAACCAATCTTCACAACCCATGTTTCACAACCATACGGCAGTACTGCTCTGAACGCCATTCATTGTTTGCAATTCAGAGAGGACATTTCGCTTGTATCATAAATAGGGCACATACTCAAAATCCAAAAGAGATTTCGGAACTTGTTTTCCTAAATACCTTTCTGATTTAATTCATGAGCGACTGACTTTATGTCTTATATTTTAAAACACTGTGTCAGTAGATATGATTTTTCCTCGATTATTACAGTAGAACGTTCTTCTTTTTTTATCATTGAATGGTGATTCTCCATACATCTGTTGAGTAAATAATACACGACCAGTTCACTGACTTGATAAAACAATGTTTTATCAATGTAACGAACGTCTGTTTTACATGATAATGAAAATCATTAATGACCAAAACAGGTAATGTAATGAATTAAACGTTTTTAAAACATAAATGTTGGGGTTATCCAGATACATCAAGAAAATGAAAAGTCACATATAGAGTTTCTGATTGGGTGATTACTATACTGCTACTATGTTTAGTAGCATTCCAGAATTTTCGGGAAACCCAACGACATCTAAAATACTATATTTTCTGTACTAAAATGAACCTTTGGAGTAAAAAGCTTCTCATATATTTTGAGCCTTTTCTCTCGTGTTTAAGTCACTGTGTAGTTCTAGCATGTTTACGAGAATAGCTTAGGAACTGAATATAACGTTCAATTAACAAGACTTATCAATAAACAGTAATATAACTCTTCTTCAACATTATCCTGTTTTTGTGTTCACTTGAGAAATTTATATTTTCCGAAAGATGATAGCAACCGATGGTTAGAGACCCTGAATGACATGACTCAAAATCGTTTGCGACGGCACAGGTGCTCCCACTCTTTGTGTTCTCCCAAATTCTAATCTCTTGAATCGTCCTTGTCTCTTTTTTTCTCTTTCGAAATTTATTTCACTGGTTTATACTCTTTAAATAACGTCTTCAAACCTTAATCTTTCCGATTCTGCTTATACTCTTATCACCTCTATCACTACGGGATTTGAATCGACAACTGCATCTCTGTGCTAATGTGGTGTGGCAACTCGAACTGATGTACGTACGAAGTTCTACGTTGTTGCTGACTGATATTTTCCAATTATTAGAAATGGAATAGGGATTATTCAGCTTGTTGACAATTAATGTATTTTTAAACTTTCATTCAAAAATCAACGCTTTGTTTGATATCTATATCTAAACTTTATCCATTTCAATATGTATATACACAGATCAATGTTATCTCTATGTACTATTTAAGATTAGATTGATCTTCATTTTTTCTTTTCTAAAATAGTAATACAGCAAAAATGTGTCTAATATTCACATACTTTTATGAAACATTAATTAACATCATTATTGCATCATCGTTATTATTTTTCCTTTTCAAGTGTCCTCCCATTTACCAAAAAGAGGTTGTCCGCAGATTTTATCGGAAAAGAAAACTTTATTATATATTACTTATACTTGAATACACTGATTCGTTCTATAGTTAGTTACACAAGTAATCGTAGTATCAGTACAAGATTTTGACATTTTCTATTTTCCATATCTTTGTTTATATATATATATATATATATATATATCCCTCTGTTATATTTTATAAAGTTTTTTATTTCGGCTTTATCATTTCTTTCTTTGTGCTCACTCCTCCCTTCACTTACTGTTATTACTACTACCGTTACTACTACTATTTACCACCAACTGTAGTACATTACATTCCTTCAATTTTTCAGTTTCAAATTACATATACATACTGTCTATCTTTATTACATGTATTCGTTTGTAAATTTTGGTGTACATTTATTTGACTGTATATACTGATATATATATATAATATACCTATCTATCCACTCTCTATTCTGTTTAATCGGCTTGTGTTTGCGCTTTCATAGTCATTCCTTTGTTGTCCATCTGTTGTGTTAACTTTTTTCTAGTAAGAAAAATTGGTGTAATAACATCAGTGTATATCAAACAATATTGATTTTAAATAAATAGAATTTTTGATATTTCTCTTTTCATAATTACGTGTAAATCATGGATAATATTGTTATATTTATACATATTGGCGGTAATTGACAGAAAATCATTCACCTAGGTTTCGTCATAGTTAATAATCGTTAGAAAGGTATGCCGAAAATCTTAAGGAAGTTGATACTTGCTGTGTGATTCAAACTTCATGCATTTGGAGAACATATGGAACTCAAAACAATTTTCGACCAATATAAAAGTCACAATCTTCAATACGAACGTCAATACAGTTCTACTGTACTAAGCTGAAACTTGGAGAACTATTACAAAGATCATAAGAAAAATACAATTGTCTACGCAAGATACTCAATGTCCGTTGATCGACTACCATCAGCAACAGCCTACTGTGGAAGAGAACAAACGAACTTACAGCTGAATAGGAAATCAGGAAAAGACGTTAGAAGTGGATGGGGTATTTATTGAAGAAAGCATCTAAGCGCATCACAAGGCAAGCCCTAACGTAGAATCCTGGCGGGAAAAGGAAAAGAGGAAGATATAGGAACGCATTATACCGGGAATTAGAAGCAGATATACAAAGAATGAATACCAACTGAAAAGGATTGCCCAGGACAGATTTCATTGGAGATTCCTCGTAGGTTGTCTATGCTCCTCCACTAGGGCGTAACAAGCATAGGTAGATAAGTATGTGATTTAAAGCAACGTTACACAACCCACCAGACCAATGCTTTCCTTTCCATTATCTCGAATCGTCTCACATATGAACATAGTGCACACGATGTTGCGTCACTTGGTACACTGCCCACATTCCAACCTCATCGATGGAAATGTGGTCAGTACTAAAGAACTAGACATACATTACATTTATCGCTACTGAGTAGTCTGTAAATTTAGGGAGTTGTCTGCTTCTATATTCGTCAGCTTTCATTTAGCATGTTAGTCTATAACTGCTATTCTGTTTATATATATGTATATATGCATCACCGATTTCCATTGATATTGAACCCAGATAGGCTTTCAAGTTTCGCGGTAATCGTCTAACCTTTAGATCACTTAGCCGACATTCAATCGAATTCATATCTAAATGTCACGGCTTTTCACTAAAACTACTTTCTGTTTATGTCTTTTATCGGTTTTTTTAGCCTAAAAATGATATTCAGTCGATAAATTTAATCAATCAGTTATTCTTTGCTTTCTTCATTATTCTCTGTTAATCATCATATTGTTTCTTGAAAACTAAGAAAAGAATCATTTCTTTTATACTACAAACTGCATTGTTGTTTTATTTCACCTATCACATTTATTGTTATTATTATTTGTCAATATCATTTCTATTGATGCATGTTAATAACTACTGACCTTACACATAAAACACCTTAAATGTTGATAGTGATGATGTTGCTTTAGTTACTATTCGGCACACGTGACTTTATAGTTTAATTCATCCATCGTTTTGTTCCTTTTGTATGTACATGTATGTTTTTGCATACTGGTTTATAGATTTATTAGGAAAATCAACAGAGTTTATGGGGGGTTTTTATTAGTAAATACAATTCAACGAATATATACATTGATAGATGGATAGATAGGTTGATAATTGTTTTATTTCATCTGTTACTAAAGTTTATTGTTTAAACAGTTGATTGGTGTTTAAGATTAATTTCATTTAGAAGTGTTGATATGGTAAAGTTTAGAAATGTGTAGTAGTGTAACAATTGCGCTCAGCCTAGTTCCCATTATATTCTAGTGCCAAGTAAATCTTAGTCAATTAAAATGTTTAGGATATGTATAACTTATATCCAGCTACCGCTTATCTCGATGAATGATGTATATTGATATTAAAAAAGAGCTAGAAGCAACCGAACCAAGGCATAACATCAGTTCATGAAGTTAAATTAAAAATGTCGATATTTGTTGACCATATGATTAAAGTTTGTGCGATTATCTTAACTAATGCTTCAAGGTGTTGAATGACATTGCTAAGAATCAGCCATAATATTGAGGATACATTCACTCTTCATCTTCATTTAGATTTTAAGTTTCTTACTTATAATATACTTTTATTACTACTATTAATATTTTAATTAATTCCACTACTCTGGCACTCATCCTAATTTCATTGTGCTGATAGTGTCGCAATGTAAATCAATGAGCTTTTATAAGGTTCTACGTTACTCTCGACTAACTAAAAATAACTCTTTCTACCAGTTGATAAGTTTGTAGTCCTTCGATAACTATGATTCTTAGAACACATACATACACATCCTACGTCTCTTCTCAAGTTCTATTCTGGTTAGCATAAGAGCGGTCTGGAAGATGATCAAACGTGATTAAACCAAAAGACTTGATATTGCTTGTTAAGATCCATCCACTTTATAATTATTGCATACATAATTATTGATAGTGCTGTGAATCGTTAACAGTGATGTAACTGTTATTGTTATTTTTTAGTTGTTTCCCTTTTCATCTTTCTTAGTGTCTTGCTTTAAGGTTTACACGCGAATTTGTTTTGGTGCAGCTTAATGACACATCCTATATTTATTGTTTAGAAAAATAACTGTTAGATATTATTATTATCAGAATGGGGATTTGTGGAAATTATAGTTATTTTAACCGACTCATTCGGATAATAATCATATGCTCACTAGTGACTGGCCTCAAGATGAATTTCCTGGAGTTCTATTGAGGAGCTGTGACCAGAAGAGTTCAAGCCATATCGATTGTGAGGCAGTTTTCCACCCCAGACAATGGATAAAGTGTTGTGCCTATAATAGGACGAAGCGACCGTCTAGTGTTTGCAGGTTTTTTGATGGTGGTTTAGCCTTTGTCGACCCATAAATTCAACTGTCAAAATTGTTATTGGCTTAATGTTTGTATGACTTACTTTCATCATAGAATATAATTAGATCTAATCTCTTTGTCCAACATCCCATTTTATGCTTTTTGTCTGTAGCTGTGGTTTAGTTATTGTTATGGCTTCCATCTTGTAATCACTGCAATCTCGATTCGAATCCTACTCCGCCTACAGGGGGGTGGGGTGGTATCATCAGTTTTTAAATCTCTAGAAAGTACCTCTAAATCAATTACACAAACCTATCTTTTGATAGATAATTTAATAAATTTAAGCAATGTAGAATATGTCAAACCTTTAAATGAGTATTATTCTTTCATAACTGCTTCAAATTATTCTTAAGCAATTGGTGAAAATGCAATTCTGTGTAAAATATATTTTTATTTCCCCATTTGGTTTAAATTTATCAAATAACAGAAGGCGCATGTATTAAGGAGAGAAAGAAAAGGAAATGTGTTGGTTTTATTCTGTGATTGCTTTGTTTTACTATTCTGTATATTTATATATTTAAATCTTATTCCCTATTGTTATTATCCAGATCCAGACTTATCATATAAATCTTAATTATCATCGGTCTGTTATATAAAACATATTTCGATAGCGCTTCCCCTCTCTATCTCTCCTTCCACACATTGTCCTTTAATTTTTTTTGTCTTACCTCTCATTTATTATTATCTCATATTAAATTAGAATCATAACCAAATTGTCTTCAGTTGGTGTCAGTCTAGTGTACTATAATTCTTGTGTATATGCATATCACTTATTGTAGCAGGTTGAAAAATATTAGGAGAAAAGTACTATCCTTTAGCTATGATCACTTCATATAAAATTATTCATGCATGCAAGCAGGTAGTATCGTCATCGTCGTTGTTGTTGTGGGTGTGGTGGTGATGTTCTGTTTTCTTTGAGACTAAAATATTTTGCCTTTCGGTAGTTTTCTCTCAGTTTGAATCTCATATGATATTTTCTCTGTAATTTCACCTTCTTTTTTTTCCTTTTCTCATCTTTGTCTTGTTTTAGTGAAGATATTATAAATTTTCTATTAATTCTTCCTTCGAAAAATTTATTTTATCGTATAATCAGCCATATTTATACATCTGGTCATTAATGTACTAAGTGTTTTACCTATATTCCGATGTGTTTCTATGCTCGGATTGTGCAGACACATATATACACTGCAGTACCATACTACCGTATCTATGTATGTACACGCATACATATGCAACATATTATGGGAATAAACTTGTTATTATTATTATTATTATTTTACAATATGTTCTACCTTATTTCAATAATAAAATATGATTAAGACTAACATGTGTATTTCGATCCATGTACACCTGATTCTCATGTATTATTTGTCTTTCATTCATTTACTTGTTCACTAACCGACTCGCATACACACACGCACATGCAGCAAGAGAGAGAGAGAGACTCGTCGACATTTGTTTGCGCATCACTAAGACAATAATTTCTCATCTAATCCTTTTTTTTTCTAATAATTACTATGTGAATTTTCTTTGTTTTTAAGTAATCAACCTGTTTATACGTGTGTTGTATCAACTAACAACAAGTGTTATTGTAGCCAACGTTATCGTCGTCATAATGCCTAATATTAGTAATAATAACAATACTATTGAACGGTATTTGGGAATACTATTCCCAGATTTGTTTTATTATTATTATTATTGTTTTCACTGTCTTATTTACGAATTGTTATTTCAAATGAATGTTGATTTCTTCTTGTAACCTTTACCGAAAACGTATATACATAAATAATCTATGACTTAATGTATATTCAACATTGATTCGTTGTATGTATGTCCTCTGTATTCCTTCACATATTGCCTTTGTAACTAATGTTATTAGTTTGTAATGTCTAGATTTCTTGGAGGGAGGGAGGACGACGTTATTCTTGTGTGACGTTTATTTTTGTTTGCATTGTGTACATCCGCACTCCTCCTTCTCTTGGTCATCGTCATAGATTTAATTTGTATTTATATTGTACTCCGTTTTTTTATTGTTTCTTAGCTTTTCTCACGCGCTTTCCCGACTGAAACTTCAAAAACAAGTAATGGCCGAGAGATCGAGACTGTGTATGTGTAGGGGGTAGAGATAAAGTGAGAGTGATCTAGTAAAAAAGAATAATTATGTCGTAACTACTACGAATGTTTGATGTTGTTTGTTGTCGCGGTTCCCAATTATCCTGCCGATTACACATGCTTCATTTCTTTCTTTCCCCCCTCTCTCTCTCTCCATTCTCAACAACATTCATCAAAATACGCCTCTGAAATCGTTTAGTTTTCTATTCACTGGTTGCGTTCTTAATCTATGCATGAAATTATGATGTAATTAATATTATTATTTGTAAAAACTTTCGTTTACATTTGAACGAATAAGTTTCAAAGTAGTTGGATCAATGAAAGACATTGTGGAAGAAAATTATGTCTGTAAAGAATCTCAGCAATTAAACTTTAAGTAAATTCAATGCTTCGCTCAGTAATCCGATCCAAGCTTTTTCACAGAAATATAATCGAACAGCTAAATTACAAATCATATGATTCTCCTGTTCACTGTGTGTACTAAACAGGTCATCTGATCATGTTAGCAATGTTGAAAGTAAGAATTTGCTGTAGTGAGTATGCAAAATGTAGTGTGAAAGGGGGGAGAAAATTGTGTTAAGATAACAGTTGTATGTATGTATGTGTGTGTAGATCTGATGCGCGAAGAATCCGTTGACTATACATCACCTCTGATTAGGGATTTTTGACGAAATAAGATAATTTGATAGATGATATGAATCAAACATGTCACAGCATGAATAAAATGAAGATAAGTAAACAAAGATAATTGTTTGTGTTAATGTGTTAACTAAGCTAATTGTTCACCATATATTTAGACAAACCAGCTGATTGGAACAAGTGAAACTAGTCATTGTTGTTCAGATAATAAGACATAAATTAAGCGCATTAAAATGTAAAATGCAGTTCAGGTTTACTTGTTAATCGCTAGTTGCCATGGCACAGCTAACTGTATCCGATCTTTCCTATTCAAATAGTTTATATTTGCCCATATATGTAGGGCTTTGGTTGTTAATTTCTCTTTGTATAGAATAAAACCTTTTTTAACGATTCTTGTGCCATCAAAATCAATTGTATTGCCATACTCGATTAAATCTAATGATAACTCGGATTTAGTCTCTAGTTTCTTTTTTGAGTCTCTTGAGGATTCAGTAATGTGCTTCAAGCAAAGTTTGTGTTCTCTCACCCTAACATTCAGCTGCCGCAATTTCACCTGAATACATGATATTATAGTTACTAAATTTAATTTCATAATTTTGTTGTTCCTCCTTTGGTATTTAATCTTTGACTCTTACTGCAACACATACTACGTCACTACAATAAATCTCACTTTCAACATTGCTAACATGATTGAACAACTTGTTCAGTATCTAGTTAATCGGGGAACCATATACTTATTATACTATTAATGAGTTAAGAGTCGCAATAACGTAATTTATAGAATAAGCCTTTACTGTAGACGATAATATGAAGGTAAAGAAATTTTCAGCATGATATTGAATAATCATTTTAATTCTTGTTAGCATAAGGATTTTTAAGGTTTCTTATTCTTCAAGTGAGTAGATTTTTGTTATCAAACGTCTCTATGCTCTTCCTAAATTACAACATTAGCACTATATTTCATAAAGAAATGATTTATCTTACTAGCAGTGAGTGGCACCATTCAGTCTTTTTTTTAAAATGGAGATTTCATAATTATCTGTATGAGGTTGTGGAGATTATTAAGTTATTGATTGAGATCATGAACCGATTGATGCTAGAACGCCATTAAAAACCTGGAAGTAATAGACGACCGTTTCGTCCTATTGTGGGACTCCGCAGCAGTGCAAATCCACGATCCCGCTCGCGGAATTCGAACCCCAGGGCCTTCAGTCTCGCGCGCGAACGCTTAAACTATTAGACCACTTGTTCCTAAAAATGCTGAATAAGTATGGAGAGTTATTATTACTATATGTATTATTTTCCGTTTCATTTAAACATACATACTTGAATACACAACTAACTACACCAAGTAAATAGGATGACTGAAGTTGTACTAGACTGTTCAATAAATGTAAATTATGGAGAATTATGAAATCTTTATATACCACGACGGTCATGTGTTCATTTGAGTTTAACATCGAGAAGTAGTTATCTGGTGTAAAATATATATCTACTAACATCGAAAGGAGATCATGCAATATCGCGAATTGATTGAACTTCAACACGTTCACTTTTGATTATTAGCTCAATGATCTTAATTTCAGGTTATCACCATGAAACTTATAGGTTTCAGGCTTGATCCCCTGATAGGGGTTTTGTGGGTGTGCCATGATGAAGAACTATATGCTTATTTGATACAATTGTCTAATTCTTCCTGATTTTTACTGGTAATGATCTCAATTACCCAGTCAGTCATACGCGACGTAGAATCTGGTGCATAAGTCTATCGGTTCAAATTATCATTCCACGTCAGTATGGATAAAGGATAACATCAAGACAAATCCCAAAATGGTAGAAGTAGTAGCAGTATGACTATTAATAATAAAGGTTAGGTATTGAGGAAAAAACCTATGAAGTGATTTCGAGACTTAGGTTCTACGGGAGGATAAAGAGTGAATGCACCTGGTCCATGGCGAACTTTTCTGAGGCATACCACCCAAAGTCCCTAACCATTGGTTACGATAATCACACAGACCTCAAACAAGTTGTCTTAACCTATAAACATGGCTTAGTTCTATTGACAATTACCTTACGGACTGTTGCCATATTTTGGTTTCGAAATCTTTATTCTTCTTCCAACCTATTCGTACATCAGACAACATCGCCCATCGATATAGGTGGTGGTTGGACATACGTAAGATATTTCTCTGCCACCTGAGATGATAAAGAGTCACTACCTCATCAGTCGATTTGGCATATTTACCTGGTACTTTATTCTTAACCGGGGCATTGCTTACTGCGTGGTCCGAAATTATCTGAGCAATAATTCGAAGACACCTGTTGTCAAATGCACCAGTAACCTACAAATATCCTCTACTCTTAATCGCCATGTTCCACATCCATAAAGTAGACTGAAGTGAACTGCTGTACAGTAAACTCGCCCTTTGTTTTGAACATGGATATATCGCCTACGCCACAAGTGACTCAAGTTGGCATAAGCCAATCGAGCTTTCTGAATCCGTGCCGAAATTTTGTCAAACACAAACAACGGTTGTCTGTTTAAATCATTCCGTGATGTAAACAATGAAAAGTTGACTAGTGGAATACAACTAATCCAAATGTATATTCTTTGTTTTATGAAAAACGTATACACTAGGTTTCTCCCTTTTTTTACTGCTTAATTCTCCCATTGTATTAACGTTTTTTCTGTGATATTTAAACTATTACTACTACTATCCACCACCGCCTTTTGCTGTTATCCGAAATAATTTTGCTTATATGAATGTCACTATGGCTATTAGTCATTACAAAACGAGACGAAACAAAACAAAAAAAAGTGGAGAATACACAATCCCTTATAGAATACAAAAATTCTATGTATTTTTTTCATATCTCAAATGGGTGTCTTTTTTTATAGCTTCCGTTGTCTCAACCTTCTGTTCCCTTATAATAGATAGGATTATCATTATTTTGCCCATTTGTGTTTATGACTCAGATAGTCTGGGGATTAATAGTTATCTCGATGTGTACTTGTCATGTAGACGATATATATTTATATGCATTATCAGCTGATTAAACATACTTGTTGTGACAAGGCATTTACGATGATTAATATTAGTCGACTTGATAGAGTAGATTCGTTCCTATTTTTAAAACTGTATATATGTTTAAATTGATGTATGTGCATGTGTGTTAATATGGTTATTAGGATGAAAAGTCCGAAGTATGGAGTATAAAGTACGTATTACTATGGTCTTGTTGTATTGTCTACTTTAATTTGTTGTCATTCGTTATTATCACCAGTATTAATAATAATAATAATAATCTATCAGCACGAATGTATAAAAATGAATTGTTTTTGATGAAATTATTTTATGAGAAACTATCCTATTTGAGCTGTACTGATGATCTCTTCATAAAAGGGAATGTTCTGTAATTACTAACTAATGAAATAAATTTCAGATGCAATCACTAATATATATATATATATATATATATATATATATATATATATATATAATGTGGTGTAACCCTCTTATGTTGACAGATATAAGTAGTGTATAGCAGGAATTGGAAATGAAATGCTTACCACGTGCATACAGACACTGCCAGGAAAGTCCTACTCACTGCCTTCTCGTGTGTGTTAGTTGCGAAATTGAGAGAACGAAAAGCGAATATCCGGCGCTTCAACCATGTTAGTGGATATGGAGGATCCGCCTACGGGAGTTGGGAAACCCTCATTCCAAATCAATGGTGTACATGGGCTCCAGGATCCTGAACGAATAAATAGCGTATGAACCAATTATTGGTCACCGACTACCATGGGACTGTATCTCCTGATGTTGCTCCACTGTCTTGTGGATTAGACCTTTAGGTCGTAGGCTCTGGGTGTGGTCCTTGAAAAAACCACCTGCTTCGATCTGAGCGCTCCGGCAGTATCATAGCCCACACACAAATCAAATGACTTGTGTGGCCCATATGTATTTTGGTGACGCTTTGTACCAATATATATATTCAAATAAATAAATAAGTTTATTCCCACCAAGTCTTCATTCAGTACATTCATATAAAGCTTGGGATAACTGGATTTTCCCATGATATTAAGTAATTTTCTACGATGCTTATATAACTATAACTTACATATATTAGATACAAATTAATTTACCGAATGTGGAAATGAAAATAGTTTTTTGTTATTTCTCCCAGCTTATATCATCAACCAACTAGAATACTGACTGTACAAACTGTATTTGATAATCATACTGGAAAAAAATTTTGTCGGAAGAAAACATCTTTCAAAAAATGGTTACATCGAAGTCACATTATACTGACTGTTTTTGGTATACTGTTTTATGTTTGCATGGTAATTTAAAATGTGAAGTTAACTTTCGGATCCGAATTTCGTTTCAATCGTCGTGTCTTCATCAACTGCTATGATTGACACATCCATATACTACATATACCTAATCACTGTCTACTTCGACATACAATGGTCATTGTTTTAATGGAGTAGATTAGAAGAAACCTAAGACTGTCTAGTTAAGGTCTTCATGATTATCGTTGGGTAATATAATCAAAGTCGTTCTCAATAATGTACGTGCCTACCTTGATTGTCCTCCCTTAGATATTAGGTTTCTAAAATTATCTCATATTTTTAAAGGATGAATTCATTTTATCTTCTCAAATCATATTATCTGATGCTTGATATTTTCTACTACCACTGATACTGTTACTACGTATCGTCTACTCGAGTAATTTCATCCCACTGCGTTGTTTTTTTTTAAAAAAAATTATTTTGTTTACAAGTTAAATTTATTCAACATTTATTTAACATCAATGGTTAAGATCATGAGTCAGTTGAAGCTAGACCACCATGGAAAACCTGGAAGCACTGGACGGCCGTTTCGTCCTATTGTGGGACTCCTCAGCAGTGCGCATCCACGACCTCGCCACCTGCGAGATTCGAACAAAGGACCTACTGGTTTTGCGCGCGAGCACTTAACCACTAGGCCACTGAGCCGGCATCCAACGGTGTTAATGTCTAGAATGACTTTAAGATTAATATCATTGATGCATATTCATACCTTAAATTATTATTCAATGTCTACTTTATAATCCACAACCATTCCGCTCTTTTTTTGCTACTATCGGACAGTGATTCCTGTTGTGTCTTTTTTATTTATTAAAATTAATAAATAATATGGCCATTATTAGTTGTAATAATTTCAATGGAAAACAAACAAACAAACAAATTTTCTCTCATTATACACACATTTCAAAGTTCCATATTATTCCCTCTCCCCCACTTGTGAGTACTATACATATATATATCAGTCGTGTGTACGTTCACGCACATCTATGAAACATTATGGGTGTTTCCGTCCATTTGTTTTGGAAAAATAATGAATATTAAAGATACATATTATTATATAAGCAAATGAAAATTTATTTTATATGAATAGAGCTATTTATCATTTTCATAGTCTATGCCGAAATTACATTTTTCGAAACAAAAAAATATATCGTAGCAACAATTATAAAAAAAGGGGGGAGAAGATTATTAAACTATTTTTTGTCATTAATTTTCGTCATGAGTTTTTTTTAATTTTGAGGAAATCATGTCATATTATGTGAAATTAATCAATTATCATTGAGTAAAGTAACCGGTAGTATGATTGTATCTAATCTTCCTTAGTGATCGTTGGATTCTATTGATCAAGCTACAATGCATCTATTAGTATCCAAGTGATTCAAAGTTGCCCGTGTTGTATTGATATGTTATGTATTTGGAATTAGTGGATAAGGAACGTTGAACCTAGATTTCTTGTCAGGAAGACGCACCTACAATTTGATGAGGAATTTACACTCTGTGTTAGATATGAACCCATCTCACTCAACTTCTCAGTGTACGATGTTGAGTCTAGTTTCCGCATTACAAATTAATAAATATAATTTAATCAACATTGGTAAATAGACAAATATGATATCGGCTAATAATCAATAGCCAATCAAACATTTTCCTCTCCAGAAAATCAAGGGGTATTCAGTTTGATCCAATATTAGGTTTTGGATTGGATGCTTCTGGGACGATTAAAATGACACTTAACACGAAACAACCATCCAGTAAGCCTTCAGGCATTTACAATATTTATCTAACTGATTTCAACTCGTTTGGTAGACGATTTCTAAAACGTTTATTCCGATCTTTTCATGGAATCAATCAATTAAAAAGAAATAATCGATTCAAATGGTTACTAGTAATAGTAAAAACATCATACTCACTAAGCAATTTCGTAACTATCTCTAGACTTAATAGCTTGGTGAATAACCTGTTTAAGTTTGAAGTGAATACGTACATAGTACATTTGAATGTCAATTTGAACATTAATACTGAAATACAAATGTATTCGTATTTTAGATTCAACTGCTCTAGACACAATTCATTTATCCATTGAAGCAATCTTCTCAAGATGAATCTACATCAATAAAGATTAATCTAATGTTCATTTCTGAATATCAGCATTGTTCAATGTATTCAATGTATTGAAAAATTGATTTTTTTTGTCCTCTTTTATAAATGATTTAATTTGTTTACTAAAAATAATCTAATTTTTTTTCTAAATTTTAATTCCGTTTTAGATCCTTTACTGAAATCTGTTGTACAAACAGATTATGGTTATTTATCAAATGTACCATTGCCATTCATTATATTATTTCCATATCAAGCAAGAAAATCACGTAATAATCATGATACATCTACATTGGGAAGACAAGTAAGCTCGTGAGAGAGAGGGTTTCCCCTCTAATTTTCTATTATTATTACTTACTTACGTCTGCTACTCCTCGTGAAGGAGCATAGGCTGCTTACCAGCCTTTTCTATCCAATCCTATCCTGGGCAATTCTTTCCAGTTGTTATTCATCCTTTTCATATCTGTTTCTATTTCCCGATGTGATGTGTTCTTTGGCCTTCCTCTTTTCCGCTTCCCTTCAGGCTTCCAAGTTGGGGCTTGCCTCGTGATGCAGTTTGACGATTTGCGTAATGTATGTCCTATCCATTTTCGTCGTATTTTCTTAATTTCCTCTTCAGCTGGAATCTGGTTTGTACTCTCCTACAGTAGGCTGTTAGTGATGGTATCCGGCCAATGGATGTTGAGTATCCTGCGTAGACAACTATTTTAAATACTTTGTACATTCTTGATGATGGTTGTTGTAGTTCTCTAAGTTTCAGCTCCGTACAGTAGAACTGTATTGACGTTCGTATTAAAGATTGTGACTTTGATATTGGTTGAAAGTTGTTTTGAGTTCCATATGTTCTTCAATTGTACGAATGCTGTCCTTGCTTTGCCAATTTTCGCCTTTACGTCTGCATCTGAACCTCCTTGTTCATCGACGATGCTTCCCATGTACACAAAGGAGTGATTGGATTGCTGTCCTCCGTGTTGTATTTGAGGATTTTGCTTTTTACTTTGTGTATGTTGAGGCCTACTGATGCAGAGGCTGTTACTACACTAGTTGTCTTTATCTACATTTGTTCGTGTGTATGTGATAGGAGCGCTAGGTCATCTGCAAGGTCTCAATCTCCTAATTGTTTCTGAACTGTCCATTGTATTCCGTATTTTCCCTCAGATGTCTAAGTTTTTATAATGCAGTTGGCCACCAGAAGAAAGAGGAAGGGAAAGAGTAGACAGCTTTGTCTGACTCCGGTCCTTACTGGGAATGCATCTGCATTATTATTATTATACATTATTCGATATAGTGAGATTGATATCATATGAAACCTCTCTATTGGTATATATGTATGTAAGTATATGTCTTTGTGAATATACAGTTGAAATGACGAGTTATGAACATGAAATAGTTGTAGAAATAATCCATTGTTTTTGTTAATACTACTACTAATAATAATAATGATGTGGATGTTATTTAGAAATATTTTTAGACAGACTAATATATCATTTATCTTCTTCGTATCTCAATTACACAAAATCGAGGGACATTACTGCTATATGCACATACCCATACATACTCCTATACACACACACACACATTTAGTTCATTTCACTGTTTTGTTAACCTTTCATTTTTACGTTAAACATGAATGTTAATTCAATTTCCAATTGTTTGTATTAATCTTTTGTTGATATTTTGTTAACTGAATTTAACTCCTGTGTCAATTGCCTTGATAATACCCATTATGTCAAATATTTTTATAGAATAGTTAGAATGTAACTAATAGTGAGATTCATAATATTCATGTTACGTCTTATTTCAAACTTTTCACCTAGATGTGTACACTTGCATCAATGTATTTATTTATTTATTTTCAACACATAGATAATGGTACAAAGAGGCACCAAATACATATGCGCCACACAAATCTCATTCGATATGTGTGAGGGCTGTGATACTGCCCGCGTGCCCAAGCCGAACCACGTGGTTTTATTAGGGGGCCACATCCCAAGCCTTCGACCTGAAGGTCTGATCCACAAGGCAATGGAGCAACGTAAGGAGACGCAGCCCCATGGTAGCCGGTGACCAACGATTGGTTCATACGCCATTTGTTTCCTCAGGATACTGGAGCCCATGTGCACCAATGGTTTGGAATCCGGTTAAAGCGCCGGACATTCGCTTTTCGTCCTCTCATTTTCGTAAACAACACCCGTGGTGCGAGAAGGCAGTGAGTAGGACTTCCCTGGCAGAGGCTGTATACGTGTGGCTGTTTGAGAGCATTTCGAGAGAGAGAGAGAGCGTACTCTCCCCACTCTCGGCCGTACCAGGGCATTTGGGGGCAATGTTGTTGATGTTCACACTGGTACCATACATTTCAAATGCCAAATGTATTATTCACTGAACTACTAAGTTTATATAGTCATTAAATTTCGGTCAATACTATATTGTTTACTAAGCAAATTCCATCTATTCTGTAGCAAACATGAATGCTTTTTCAGGCATGGACAATGTGATATTTTGAAATGGAGAAAGTATAAAATAATTAAGAAACTTAGTATATTGGAGAAAACAAATAGTCAGTGAATCTGGTTGGTGGACGATTATGAAGAATTTTGTTTGTTGCAGTAATCACGTGAACCCAAACCCAAGTAATCTGTACCGAACAACACGTCTCAGTTCAATTATCATCGTTTCCACGGACCCACCTCTACATTTATCCAATGTGCTCTTACATTAGCCGTCTCAATCTTTTCATTTTCCTTATTGAGTCCTATTTCATTCCTCTGTTTATTTAACAGATAAACTTTATAGTTCTTTCTTTTCAATCTTTGTTGGTTTTTGTATTTAACAGTTATCAAACGAATAATGATGACTTCGATTATATGTTGATTAATTATTGTTCTGTAGTAAATTATTCGTTAAAAATGGCGTCCACCCTGTTAACATTTACACAGTCATGTTCATAAGTGGTTCGGTAGTTAAGGAATTCAATTTTCCACCACTAACGTTCTCACTTGTGGTGTAACTCGAAGTCAAGTACTCTAGTCTATACTTAATGGTCAAATGATAATAATGATAATATGATCACTTATGATAAAGATAATATATCCCTTATTGCATACACCTGTGTTTATCGGCATAGATATAATCGTGTTTTATTTTTCATACTCTTTTTGTCACGCATACTTACATACTGTGGAAATATCTTCAAATGTTGCCCATATATTCAGAAATAGAATGCACCTGTAAATCAACCAGTGTACATATCTTCATGTAATATATACATATAAACTTTTCGAAATTGTTTAAAGCAAAATCTTAACATATATGATATTCACTGTTAGAGATAATTAAGGTGAATGTCCTGTTGTGCATCTTTTTGTTTATATATTTTTTTCTTCAGTTTCTTTCATTTAATTCTTTCTTTGATTCTTCTTCTATTGTTTCTTTTTTCCTTTGTTTCCTCTTGTTATTTCACTACTCAGTCTTTTCCTATTTATATAGGTTTAATGTATATTATCGAAGTGATGACTGTAGAAAATGTTTCTCTGTATACATATGAATTGATAAATGTTGCCCATGGTAATGTTGTCTATCTCTACTTATGTGTGTGTGTGTGTGTGCGCGTCTGTGTATCTGTCTGTCTGTTTGTCCGTAACTTGTTATTTGCAAGATGTAGTTGAGAGACACATTAATCCTGAAATTCCTTTTTCTTCTTGAAAGCAAAAGTTTTTAAAATTTCTTGAAAACAAAAAAAAGAGTGTAAATGTATGTAAATAAATCAAATCAAACATATTTTGATGCAGTTTCATCGAAATGAAAGTTTTACAGTAGTTTTAAGAGTAAAAGAGAGTGAGAGAGAGAGAGAAACGAGACGAAAGACAGAGAGATATGTAATTGAAATGATGAAGTTCAATTTCCACTTGCTTTTTCTTTGATAATAGGGCTGTATGTTGTGTTTTTTTTTGTTTCTTTCTCTTTCATCTATGGGTCGGTTGCTGTTAAGCATTACTTTGATATTCTTTTTATGAAAAAAACAACAGAAGAAAAGACATAAGAACTATGCTTCCCCAACTTAATTAAATGTAATGATTTAAGATTGAGTTTTCGGTTGGGATTAACTCAAGATTTGATTGAGAATATATATATTTTTTTATTACTGATCAGTATGGTTTGTGTTGTAAATTGTAGACTGTTTGCTGTGATTAACTTTATTTTGTTGTGCTAGTGTAGTATGGTGGATTTTCCTCTAACGTGTGGTAGTCATGTAGTAAACAAGAACACCACTGGGGACAATCGAATTATATTGAGCACAACATTACAGAGTTACTTAGTAAAATAGAAAAACCATACTATAATACTTAATTTGCAAAATGTTCAATAACTGTTTCGAACTTCGTTGTTCTTGCATTTTCATACTGATTGTTCTCTATTCCCGCTCTTCCTTTCTTGATCTTCCCCATCTTCTGCTGCCAGACATTACATTCCTAACTCGCGTCATATACTACTTATATCAATATAAGTAGCACGCATCACAGTCATACATTGATTATGACTAACTACAAACAGGCAAAATTGATGCTTGTACACATGGTAACTATCTATTTCCTATCAAATTTTTTGTATTTGTTTTATTCTGGAATCTTATCACAATCGATTTAAATCATGAACTGATTTGAGCTAGACCACATCTGAAAACCTGAAAGCACTTGATGGTCGTTTCGTTCTAGTATGGGGTTACTCAGAAGTGTGAATCCACGATCGCGCACGCGGAATTCAAACCCAGGAATTTCGTTCTTTTACGCTTGAGGTGACAATATTGATGTTCCCCCCATAATAGTTTAGGAAAGAGGATTGTATTTTCATCTTTTTTATTCTATTAATTTATACATTTAATTTTTATGATGATAAACCAATAAAACGTTTGAAAATGATTTTTAAAACGATGTGTTTTTAGGTAGGTATATTCCGTAGATCCATTCTTTTTTTCTCGAATCACTTTATCTATATTTAATGTTCTCTACCATCACTAATATTGTTACTTCTTCAACCTCTCTGAAGTACACCTTGATATTTTCGTCTCACTTTACCGATATGGTGTGTCGACTTGAAGCGATCCTTGTTTTCGTTTATTTTTATGTTGTTTATGATTGACTAACTGATTTTTCTTACATCTACTAGCCAATTATTAAAGTCTTGTGTGGCACATTGAACAATGGTATCATTCTAACTTACGATGCATCTACATTCACATTTTTCAATGTATTTTTTTCTGTGTACTTTGATATGATATTGTTTAATTAACTATGACTCGATGTGTCCAACTGAACTTGTCTTGTTCTTTCTATGAATTGACGTAGATTAGTTTTTTTTCTCTCTCTACTCATATATATATATCTCCTTTTGTTTATCTGTTGCAGGGTGGCTATTTTCAAAATACACGATTTTGGCTTACCATGTATAACCAACAAAAAATTGTGTTAAAATTACAAAAATCTCGGTATGTGTATGTTTTACTTTTGTTTATAATTGTTCATTCAGTTAGAGAATGTTGGTAAACTAAACTGACTGTATAATATTTTACTGAATTACTTAATGTAAGCGAATTAAAAAATATTTAAAGACCATGGATTGATTAAAATTAGACCAATGGTCTAGATTTTAAGCGTTCTTGTGTTCGAATCCCTCGTGCAGGATTATGGATACGTACTGCTGAGGTGTCCCACTCCGGGATGAAACAGCCATCCAGTACTTATAGGTTTTCAATGGTGGTTTAACTTAAATCGACTCGTTGATTCCACTGTTAACAATACTAAAATCTCCGCAACTCCCCTTAATGAAAAAATTTGAAGAAGTAAACAAAATATTTACTAATGGTAATTATTAAAGAATCATAGTAGTAAATGAAAGTAAACATTTTTTTGTGTGTACAAATAAAGCTTGTGAGTAAATGATAGTATCACGGTAATCCAATCAAGATGGTTATATCACAATAACGATTAATCAATTACTTTTTTATAGGGCTGCTACCTAAACGCTTGATAATGAACTGCCTGGCTGTTTTTTTTGTTTCCTCTGAAATCCTCTTACATTCGAGTCGGGTATAATAAAAAAAGGCGCGATTTAAGAACAGAAGCTTAGCTTTAATTTTTATTTATGTATAGAGAACAATGGTAGCTTATTGCTAACCTTTAACCTTTGAAAATGTTTGAAGGCATGTGAAATTCAGTAAAACAGTAACTAATAACTTAACCATTGTGACACATCCATTAGTTTTGTAAACGTTGTTTTAACGTATGCTGACGTAATGAAACATTTTTAGCCTTCTTCTGGCTTCTGAAGAAAGTATGGAGGAATGCTAAAGGACTCCTAACATTGTCATTAACTCAGAGAAAAGATTTTGGTTGAGTCACACTCTCAGAACCTTCACAATCAAACTGTCCGGCTTAAAGGATGTTACTCTACGAAAAAAATAACCTTTAACATCATGAATGAGAAAATGCAAACCTTCACAAATAAAATCGATAGCGGTTGCATGTTGTTTAAAGTATTTAGTTTACAATTAATAATAGATTTTAGATTCGAAGGTTACTTCGTTTATGAAGTTTCAGACAGTTGAATAATAAGTAATATAACTCAATATCGAGTACATAAAACTATTTTTGGTTTTATTTTACATGAAGATTCAAAAAACTTATTTAAAAGGTTATCCCTAGCTGTTTTATCACTGACTTGAATGTGGCCCGCATCTAATGAGAATGATTCGTTATTATGAAAATGTAACTTCTAAATGTCAAACAAAGTTTGATTGAGGAAAACACGTTTTATTCATTTAAACAGAAACATTGTTACAAAGGGGCGCCAAAATATAGATACACCACACAATAAAAATGAGATTGTGAATAGATAGATAAAGCAAGAATAAGTCTAATAAAAAAAAAGAAATATGAATAGAAATTAGTGTATGAGTATAAAACATAATGATAGTTGGATGAAAATACAAACAGGATGGATTCTCTCAGTTGTAGATGTTCCGCTCACTTATATGAAGAAAGTTAAAGCAAGACTATCACTGACTTCTATTCTGAGCCATACCACTTAGTGTTAAGTCGACGTATAATCACTCAATGCTTACTGGGCTATAAGTGTGAGGAATCAGGATTAGGATTTACAGCTGTACGTTAGGTTTAGAAATTAGATTCAATGTTTTCATCATGAGCTATAATGGCAAAATGTTATTTAACTAAATGAATGGATGAATTTCGCGCCAAAATCCATGACTTGTTTTCTCGAATCTGATTGGTTCGTCCATAAATTCCAGTCTTACTCGTAATCTGTTTTTTTGGACCGTTTTTAATAGTGATGGAACGTATTCTTCACATTGCTCAATTCTCTCATACAATATTTGATTAAATCATTTCATAATAATATTCGTCTTGCTTACTTTTTAGAATATTTAGTGACGCCGGCAATTACTCCACTTTGTATTATCAAAAGAAAAACGATGGACATATGTATGAATTTGAATCAGATGTATGTTGTTCGGTCTTTTCTTTTTTACACAATAAATCATGAAGCATATTTACCCGATAGATTACCTTGTTGTTTGTCAATCATCGCCTATCCTGATTGATGAGCTACGTTGACTCGACATATGAGACACTGTGTTCACGATTGAAGGTCTATGAGAACACCACTATTCTAGTTTCCTTTTCAGGTCCACGATGGAGAAAAACTACCTTTTCATGATGTAGGAAATTTGAAAGTGTCAAACACTCTCATACCTCTAACAATGAAAGAAAAGTGTAAAGGAAAATATGCTGAGAACTACAGTGGTTCTCCGTTATTTAACATACGAGTAATCTATATTGCTTTTTCAACTAACGCATAAGTTCCTACACTTAACACTATCGTGAAAATATTCAGTTTAAACAAGTCAAAGACAGGAGGGCTTATTCGCAGTAGTTTACACCTATTTGGAAAATAAAGTATTAACACAATTTTTCTAATAAATGAGATGTACTGGTTTGATATTATTGGCTAATATGCCACTGTATTTCAGAATCTGTCATATACATTACTTCATACAACTAAACATGGCGAAAATATAATTTATGGGACGAACCACTTACACCTTGTATTTCGACACGAAATTCATTCATCCATATGACTAAATAGCATTATAACTTATATCATTTCGTGGTAAAAATACTAGCGTGCAACTGCAAATCCTAATTCCTTACACTAATTTATAATTCTCTTTTAACCCTAGTAAGTAGGTGAAAATTTGCTAAATCACTTCAACTTCACTCAAATGTTGTCCATAAATTATGGTCTCACTGTAAACTTAAGTGAATTTGTATTATCTCAATGAATAGAGGGTAGAATTTCTGATCCGTCATAACTTAGTGTAAGCTACTTCTTCAGAGAATAGATAAATAACTCTAAAACAATCATATATAACTTTGTTAATAATACTTTTTTTTCTACAAATAAATCAATTATATTGGGAATAATTCAAATGAATGAAATTTGAATGATTTCAATGTTTCGACCCAGTTATCTTGTTTGAACTTCTGTAGTGTAATAAGTAAGATTATCTAAGAGAACTCGATATTTTACAAATAAATTTACACTATAAATGGAGATGATTGAATAATCTTCTAACTTAGATCTATTTATTAAATGCTATATATTCTTTGATAATTTTATTAAGTATTCTTATAATTTGGAGTAGTCTATAAAAGATAACTAAACTCCGAATCATTGGAATTTCATTCATTGAGGTTATGACAGTCTGCTTGAATATCTGGATGACCTGCTTCTTTCATCTAGATTTTTCAACTAGTTACCTGTTTTTGCGCGTTTATGGAAAGTTCACAACATTCAAATGTACAACATACAAAACAGTACAATCACACAAGCTATGGTTTCTGGCAATATGCATTAAAATGAATGAACATTATTCAAATGTTGGTTCCTAAACTACTAACATCTAGCTGATGATCACTAATTGATAAGATTGATCATTTTCAATTCCCACTAAGTCTAAACATATATTGTAATTGTGGTGTAATAACAATTCAACAATCCTGGTTAAATGATTTACAAGACGATTGGTCAGTATCACTACAAGAATTCAATATTTATTGTCAGAATGGATTAAGTAATAAGAAGTGGAATCGTGTTGAAATACTTTGTGCTGAGAATTCTATATTGTACCAAAAATATGATATTGCATGAAACCACTTATTATTATTTCCTACGTCATTCTTAACACAAATCTTCTATATATTCAGGGTTGAATTCCTTTGATACTATTTATTCAAATCATGATGATTATGCTTACAAATTTGCATTTATCGTCTATTGCTTTATTTATTTATATAGAAATTAAAAAACTGCTATTACACTGGTACAGTAGTGAATCAAACAGAAGATTATTTGAATTTAGATACTACTAAATCTACTAATTATGTTGCTGTAAATACATGTTTTGGTTTGAAGTAAGTCGGTTTAATCTTTCTGTCTCTTTCCTTCTTCTTCACATTTTATTTACTTGGTAGTATTGTGATGTGAGTTACTTATATCCACATAAGTAGTATATAACGTTGGTGAGGCATAGAATGTATTTCAGTAAACGATCGATAAGGAAAGAACGGAAACGGAACACGATTGTTATGAAAATGCATGAACAGTGAAATCTGAGACAATGGACTGATATTTGTAAAAGAAACAGTCAAGCTTGAGGCAATGAATAGATATTTTGAAAATAAATTATTTACTACATGGTTCTCAGATTTTAGTGAGATCCTCTGTAATTGCGTGTCAAATACATTCAGTTGTCCCCACTCGTGTTCTTGTTCACTACATTATTAACAAAGCAACAATAAAGAACGATAGTAGTGCGTTGATTATGATAAGTTTGGAAATCTATTGGAAGTGTTTAATGTAACTTATCGCCTAAATAAATATTTAACCAGAATCAGGATTTGTGGAGATCGTAGTTATTTTTAGCAATTGGATTCATGAATTGATCAATATAAGATCAACATTAAAGACTTGGATGCAATGGATAGCCACTTCGTTTTAGTATGGGAGTCCTTATCTGTCTACGTCCACAATTCCGACTCGAACCCAGTACCGTTTGTTTCAAACGTCATCGCGTTATCTACTTAGCTGCTGAATCCAGATTGCCACTAGCTTGTGCAATTAAAAGCTTGTTCAACTTTCGTTTGGTATAAATAACATTCGTCCACTATAAGACATATTCCTATAATCTTAAGGGAACTGATAATCCCTGGTGAATTCGTACTCGATGATAAGTCTCGCTAATTAAATGTTCATTCTGATTGCCTAGCCGCTTTTAACAACAACAGATTGAATGTACATGACAACTTAAACACAAGAGAAAGGTACAAATTTTGGTGATAAATATTTTTTCGACTCTCAAAATAAATCGAAATGATTTAAGAATACATCATATTTTATCTGATTTATTCATAGTTACATTTGTATAGTTTGAACTGTTGTATTTACCAATAGCTTACTGTATGAACATAGATTTACCATGCATTATACAATTAAGCATCCATGATGCTTCTTAAAACGTGAAGACATGTCGCACACACAATTGAAGTCTTAAAAAAAAACCAGTTTCATATCTCGTTCGCATATCAACTCATCAAGTTATTACTTGTTATATCACTCGGATAATCCAGTTTCAGCAGTATGAGACACAGTTACCACCATACTATTTCAACCATGATAAGTCGTTAAGCTTTTAATATGGGTATTTTGAGAATACATATATAATTAGTCACAGCTAGATAATAACGAATCCAAAATATAAAATTTGTAAGTAATATTGAAAAAGGCAACTTCAAGCTATGAGTATCCTAACTTATACCTCTTTTTAATACTATCCATAATCCTTAGTTTAGTCAAACGGATTCTGTTTAAATTGCTTCAATTTGTTGTTGTCAGGAAACATTGAACGGCTGCTGCTTTATTCTAGTATTTAACTCGTGGGCAGCGCTCATCTATTACCCCACCAACATTGGATGATGATTGCGCATTATCTCCAATCAATTGAAATTTAGAAATAAAAATTATGAGATGCCAAATTAGTTGCCTAAAGATTAAGCGTCCACAGCGAGAACTGCAAGTCGTCGATTCGATTCTTGCTTGAATCATGTGTATGAGTAATAGTCCCATATGAGTTAGAAGCTACTATCCATTGCTTGTTGGTTTTTAATTTTTTCACCGATATCAATAAGCACACTTTTCAACAAACCAATTCATCTAATTAATAATTAACAACTATCTGTCTTTAAACAAAGAGTTGAAAAATCTTAATCAACCAATATATTTATTCATCTCTTGTTTTTTTCCCTCACTTATTTTCAGTGGTATCATTCATTATGCCAATCAAACATATGGTATACGTCCACTGCATTGTAAACAATGTGATTCTACAGCCATTCCACACCTACTATTTCCACATCGATCAAAGTTGATCAATCGAGGTTTGTGTTAGTCCTTGTTCTTTTATGTTGTAATTCATGTCATTTTATTTTCTTTTTTCTCTCAATATAAATATCTAATTTAACTCAGTTTTACTTAGAATAAATCGCTTTATGTGCTCGACTTTGAGTTACTCCATTTATAAGGATTAGGTAACTGATCCAACTTTTCGGCTACTTAAACTAAGATTGACGAAAAAGATTAATTTGCCGGCCTAATTGAATATCTAGGCTACCTGTTCCTGACATCTATATATTTCAACGAGTTATCCATTTTTATTTGTTTATTTTAAGACATCATTATGTCTATTAATCGCATAACTTATTCAGGCGCGTTTAGGAAAAGTGTACGACCTTTTGCTGTACATGTTATAAAAATGCTGAATCAGATACATCGTGGTGAATGGCAATATGCATTGAAAAGAGTGAACATTATTCAGATGTTGATTCCTAAACTGCTAACATCTAACTGGCGATCACTCAATATGTTATTGTCCGGATCGTTCAAGCAATATGAAAAGGAAACTTGTTGGATTACTTTGTGCTGAGGATTGTAGATTGCACCGAAAATAAAATATTGAATAAAACTAATAAGTGGTTTCATGCAATATTATATTTTTGGTACGATATAGAATTTTCAGCACAAAGTATTGCAACACGTTTCCATTTCTCATTACTTAGTCGATCCTGACAATAAATATTGAATTCTTGTAGTGATACTGACCAATCGTCTTGTAAATCATTTAACCAGGATTGTTGAATTGTTATTACACCATAATTACGATATATGTTTAGACTTAGTGGGAATTGAAGATAATCAATCTTGTCAATTAGTGATCATCAGCTAGATGTTAGTAGTTTAGAAACGAACATCTGAATAATGTTCATTCATTTTAATGCATATTGCCAGAAACTATGACGTGTGTGATTGTACTATTCTGTAAGTTGTACAGTGAAAGGATGTAAACTTTTCATAAATAGTCAACAGTTTGTGTTTATCAACCTACATCAATAACTTTCCTTCTTACATCGATTAATATAAAAACAATCATCTAGTCATCCAAATAGATCAAAATACCTGATTATTATTATTATCCAATATTACAATTAAATCTACCCAATCAGATCAATATCATGATCCTAAACATGACAATTTTAATTAATCTACTCAGTTAATTTCAATACATAATTTAGTGCATGTGTTTTATAGTTTTTTTCCATGATACGAAGGTATAACTTCAGATCAAACTATACATAATCCTTTCCATTTTTCTTTATAAAAATTTATCTACATTAATGTTTTTTCACACTTTTAACAAAATCATTTAATAGTTATAATTCTGTGCGAAAATGTAACTACTGAATAGGCTTGATATTGATATAACATAAAGATTAGATAATACTGATGGTACTAATCGTGTCGGGTAGAGACAGGTATCCATCTCATTACAATGGAGGATGGTCGCGCAATTTAGTAGATCGGTTAACACCGTCGTATGTCGGCTCATTGGTCTAGAGTTAAAGCGTTGACTCTCGAAACCAAAGGCCCTGGGTTCGAATCACGTGGGGAGAGTCGTCGATGCACACTGCTGAGGAGTCTCACAATAGGACGAAACGGCCATCCAGTGCTTCCAACAACAATGCACGTCTTCGAATCCACCTCAGGAGATTGATTATAGGCGTTTCAGACTTTAAAACGAACGCTCAACTTTCAGACCTTTAAGTTGATATTCAATTATTTACATTTCTAAATTTAAAATGTTTATTTAAAGATCGGCGACTAATTTAGTGATAAAAGATAATGATTTTTGGAAGAAAGACAATGATTATATATCATTGAATTATCCATTAAAAAGCTATATATATATGTCAGATAAGATTACAGACCTATTGTAGACGATTAAGTGACAAAAAGGCACCCCTGAACGACTCCGTCGCTTGTTATATGACCATAGACCCTGGATCAAACCCCTGTAGATGAGCACTACCGATGAGCACCCAAATGCCCTGGTATGGCCGAGAGTGGGGAGAATCCGCTCTCTCTCTCTCTCTCGAAATGCTCTCAAACAGCCACACGTATACAGCCTCTGCCAGGGAAGTCCTACTCACTGCCTTCTCGCACCACGGGTGTTGTTTACGAAAATGAGAGGACGAAAAGCGAATGTCCGGCGCTTTAACCGGATTCCAAACCAATGGTGCACATGGGCTTCAGTATGCTGAGGGAACAAATGGCGTATGAACCAATTGTTGGTCACCGGCTACCATGGGACTGCGTCTCCTTACGTTGCTCCATTGCCTTGTGGATCAGACCTTCAGGTCGAAGGCTTGGGATGTGGCCCCCTAATAAAACCACGTGGTTCGGTTTGGGCACGCGGGCAGTATCACAGCCCTCACACATATCGAATGAGATTTGTGTGTCGCATATGTATTTGGTGCGTCCTTGTACCAATATCTATGTGTTAAAATAAATAAATAAAAATGAGTCCCATACTAGGACGAAACAACCATTCAATGCTTCATGGTTTATTAATGATAGTCAAATTAATATTAGTCTATATTGTAAGCTATGTAAATATAGAAATGACTGTATCAATAAATAAAGTCCTACTTATGTTTTCATTATTTACACTATACACAAAATTGACAGGTCATTTACTAGTCAATAAATAAATGAATGAATGAATGACGTGTTTTTAATAATAAATGTCACCAAAATTCAGTTTAATTACAACAATCTATCTCCATCTATCTTTTCTGGTCAATTTTTCATAGTGATCACTTTGACATGCATAACTTATATTGGTTGTGATACTAATCAAACTGACATTGATAATAATCATTATTAATTACTTCATTTATTGTACTACTGTAAAATTAAGTATTACCCTCATTTACTAGTTTTAATTAACTGATTAACACATTTGTCAATTGTTTCCATTGAATAATAATAATAATGTTACTAAAAACTGAATATGTAACAACAACTCAATGATCACATACACATACTTGTGGTCATACGGTAATTAAACTGGTTACTACAGGGGGGGGAATGTGGAAGTTGTTATATTTTATAGTTTTATATCATAGACTGATAATTAATTAGACAACTATTGAACTTCATAAAACACTGGATTACTTTGATGTTCTAGTGTATGGTATACCTTAGCAATGGGCACTGATAACTTCTGGATTCAGGATCGTCAGGTTGTGCATTGAGCTCTTACCCTCTCAACAGATTATTTAGTGAATCACTAATAAAGTAATTTCAATGTTGATAAAAAGAAGAATCTTTCCGGAAGATTTCAACGCCTTTCCAACATTTCTCAATGTTAATTCTATCTTTCATTTTATGCGAAAAAAGATGAAGTGCAAAGATATTTAACCGTTTTTTATTACTTAATAAGTGTTCAGCATTCAGTATTTATAGAGATTTTTCCGTTTATTAAGTGAATTAATCTTCCATCTAAAAGGGTAATGTTCACTGGAGATTTCGGTTTTTAAAAAAAAATTTATCCAAGATCATTGCTGTGAACATATTAGTGTTACACACCCCAACATGTTGGATGATAAACATAAATATTTTGAAAGTTGAAGCTTGAATTTAGATCTTTAATGAAAATTAAACTTTTGAGTCCATCACTTATCCACTAAATAAACGGGTAACTCTCTTAAAATGCTAGATACTGGGTATTTATAGAATATTGAAAGTTTTTGGACAGTGTGGCACAGAAATTTGAAAGCAGTTAATATCAATTCTGTCTGGCTCGTTTTTGCCTATTATACGTGTATACCATTGAGATGTAAAGTGTTGGTTAAAGATAATAGACAGGAAATCCCGAAAACTATACCTGTAGGAACTGATGTTTCCTATCAGATTCGATTCCGTATCATCCAGCTTTACAGTCAGAAATGTTACTACTAAACTATTTCAACTGCAACTGACCTCCTATAGTAGTAAGATGTACTTCTAGTTGGTTAATCATTGAGTAGTGACCAATGTTATGTTTGTCAAATCCATTCTAGTGCTAATCGAATCCAATCGACCAAGTTGCAATATGACTCCACTATTAATCTAAGTGATTCGACATTACAGGCACTATATCGAGTTATTAAGATGGTGAATAGAGAGAGGTTAATGGACATACAATCTTGGACCTTGATATGTGGCATTTTTTGTCAAATATAATACACATTATATCAGAAGGGTTTTTGTGGATATTATAGTAATTTCAATGGTTAAGGTCATGAGTCAATTGAAGCTAGACCATCATGGAAAACCTGGAAGCACTGGATGGCCGTTTCGTCCTATTGTAGGACTCCTCAGCAGTGCGCATCCACGTTCTCGCCTCGCGAGATTTGAACCTAGGACCTATCAATCTCGCACGTGAGCGCCAACTATTAGACCACTGAGCTGGGCGGCATCCAGAGGTGTTAAGATGAATTATAAACCTTTCTGTAAGAAAAGAAATTAGAATATAATAGTCTTTTTGTCCGTAAATAATCACAATTTTTTGTTTTTATTAAGAGGACTGTATTGTCTTGTAATTCTTCTCTATTTAATTACAAAATTGAACATGATAGAGTGCGTGTTTGTGTGTGTGCGCGCATGACTCGGTTTAGAAGAAATGATTCAGTTTTTTTTAATTGTACCTGCTTGACATACATAGAGAGTAATAATAGTAACTATAATAATAACAGTCTAATTGCATCTGAACATGATCAGGTATTGTGTGTTTTGTTCGTCTCTGTGTTTATGTATATATAGATATGTGTGTGTGTTCATCGTTGTCTATATTTGATAGTTTTCATCTCCTTTTTTTGTGCTTCTTCCTTCATAGATTGATTACACTATCATTTTGTTCTTTGCCCATCCTTGCCTACCCCCTCCGTCTCTCTCTCTCTCTCTCTTACATAATATTTTTGACCCTGTTTAATTTAACGTATAATTTTTTCGCTTTTTTCCCGTTTTCTGTAGTCAGCAAATTAACATTCATTACCGTTTATTAATTTCTATTTAATTTTGCTTACTGTTAACTTATTTGTTAAATTTCTTTAAAATACAATTACTATACCTTTTTGTTCTAGATTCATTTGGTTTTGTATGTATCTGAGTATGTGTATTTATGAATAGTGTTGTATTATGTACAACTGGGGAATTGTTGAAAATAAAACAGTACTGGACAATTGGTTTATCCCCGTTCGAGATTTGTATGTGCCACTGTTTACCCACCGATCACACATGAAATAGAATTCACTTCCACCCTAAGTGTTTGTCCAAGTCATGTTTATGAATATAAACTACCTGGTTGGAGTTTGCACGATAACTGCTATCAGTAGTCAGAGATATTGGATGGCATGGGTCAGAATCGACTACAGCAGTTCAAATGTATTGACTCCCTGACCTTACTCTGCATGTTCAGTTTCGGTTTTCCTTTTTTCAAACCATATTTTCAATTGATATATATTGGGTGTTTGGATCTTACCCAGTGTGCCTAATTAAGACTGCAGTTGACCAACCTTTTGACATATATATGCATCGTATGGGAATTGCCTCGATATTTCTATCAATTTACAATGATTCTAGGCGGAGATGAATGGTGGCTGGTAGTGGAGTTCACGATGCATGTTTCGTCCTAGTTTGAACTCCTCATTTGGATGTACCTGCATCTCAAAGCTGATATTTGTACCGGGACGAAACCCACATCCTAGATTCTACTGCCAGACATTATCCATATTTTCAGTGTTTATCTCTGTCATTGCCTGTAGAATTATTTCGAACTCTTTTTATTCCTCTTAATTTAATTTGTTCTCACTGATTAAATGTGGTAACCGGGCTTTGTGTACATTCGTGTCCTGGCTTTATGTTGATCATATTTGGCTATAAAAATATACTGATCAGTGTTTTAGAATTTTTAATCGACTCTTCAATGAAAACTATTCCAAATTAATCTTTATTAAAAGCCTATCATAAAATGATATGTATTTCATTGCTTCAAAAGTATTTATTTATTTATGTAAACACATGAACATTGGTGCAATCAGGCGCCACACGCCACCATTCAATTTGTGTGAGGGCTATAATGCTGCCCAAATACCCGAACCGAAAGTGGTGTTTTTATAGATCCACTACACGAGCCTTTTGCTCACAGATGTAATCCACAATGCAGTGGAACAACGTTAAAAAATGCAGTCTCATGTTTTATACGCCATTTGTTCCTTCAGGATCCTGGAGCCCACGTGCACTATTATTTTGAAATTAGGGTTTTCCAAGTGCCCTATGTGGACCCTCCGTGTCCACCAACCAGATTTGCGTGCCAAACATTCGCTTTTCATCCTCTCAATTTCGTAAACAACACACCCGCGGCTTGAAGGCAGTGAGTAGGACTTCCTTGATAGTGGCTGTATACTCGTGATCTCATATGTAAGAATTGGAGAGGGAGAGCTGAGTCTTTCCACCCTCAGTCGCACTAGGGCACTCGGGGGTTTAAAAGAATCAACATTATATGATACTCTTTTTAAGTTTCTAGTCTTTACAATTTGTTGTAATGAGAAAATGATGTAACAAGTTGTATTGGCAGTTCTCCATATTGAAACAGTAGCTAGAAAGTTATTCTTAAAACATTGATTCATTAGACAAAGGAAAGAAAAAGAACACATCTTTACGTAAGATTCATACGAAATTGTTTTCTTTTTTTTATGACCGACGAAAAAACACACAATACAATTGTGTATGAACAAATTATTGTTACATTTTTAATTAGTTACAAAAATGTCTTTTCAAATCGGGAGTTAATTTACTTAATTGGGTTAAACTATGTATTGTGATGGTATTATAATACATAGTTGAACTAAAGATTCTTTTAATAGTTTACTTCAAAGATTGATCTTAGTTCTATAACCATTAAAAATTAGGAAGTATTGAATAGTTGTTCGATCCTAGTATAGAACTGTAATATATAAACCTTGACAAATCCCCTTAATCTTCATCAGAATTATCTGCTCGCTAATGAATAATTTCTAAGAGGTAATTTGAAGAGTTCTAAGTGAAAGCTGTAACAACTAGAGTTCAGTCATGTTGATTGTATGACAGTTACCTATCATTAATATCGGAAGATAGTTGCGCAATACTGCGAATTTATTGAAGTTGGATGTGTAAACAATTGGATATCTACTCAGTAGTCTGAATATTACTCGCTTGCAGTAAGACCTGAAAATCCCCAATGGGGTCGTAGACATGCAGCGTTAAAGAGTCTCATACTAAAACGAACTGGTTATCTAGTGCTTCCCAATATTTTATGGTCATCTAATTATAAATAATTCATTATGTAAAGTATTCAAATGTAGTTTTTGTATTTTCTTAGGATTTTAATTCATCAAAATAACTTTCTGCCTTTCGTTAAAATATTGCTTATGATTTCTTACATTATCACTACGTCTCTCCTATGTGTTTATTTAATAATATTACTAACAGTAATGATTCTCATATAGACTACATGAAATGTGGCTACCGATGGAATCCACGTTTCGTTCTATATGGGACTCGTCAGCTGGCTGCACCTGACACATCCCAGATTGATGTTTGCTCCTAGATTCGAACCAACTACAGTACCGTTTGATCCAAACGCCATCACGGTCCTGTCTTTTTTTCAAATATAAAAAAATATCTTATCAATTATGTGAATTTTATGCGAACACTATTATGAAGCGCAGTCACATACGTTTTCAGTGCTGCTTGGAGTTCTTAATGTTAACTGACTATATGCCAATAAGTAGATATTTAATTCTTTATAATCGGTTCCGACGTTTCAAACAAAATAGCTGGATTAAATCTCACTTCTTTTATAGCATTTAAATAAACGATTTACCAAAATACTTATTGCAGAATAGTCTAAGCGAAATGTCATACTTTAAGTAACTTTTCCGAATAATATTGATTTTAAATGCTATCTTCTTCATAAACAAATAGAGTCTTACATAAAGAAGAAATAGTTGGCCACTCCCCATTGGTTTTCAATAATATTCTATATAGTGCTAATTCATGACAAGCGCTGTTTTAAAAAATGAAAAAAAATACATAACCTCAGTGACCCCACACTTTCTCAATTATCTGTTCACTACTAAGTAGTTTTGAAATAACCTTGTGCGAATTTTTGATTACTAAATTTCAACGATGTCAAAGTGAGACTGTCATCACCCATGGCATTACATAACCATCATCCTACCATATCACTAAAATCGGAAATTCCAATATAAACATTCAATTTTAACTCAATGGTCTAAATGTAACGCATTCATCAAAATTTTCAAAAGTCCTGGATTCAGCCTTTCGTTGGGTCACAAACAAACCTCACTAAACAGTTACCCAATACTGAAATGAAACTAATTTTCAGTAGTTCCTTATTTTCTGTTACCATAGGTGGTTCTAATCCATAACTACATGTTACTACCTAAAAATAGATAACAAACAGAAAATATTGCATCAAAGTTAATGAAGATTTTACCATTAATTGATCACTGAGTTAGGACTAATTTCATGTGTGTCCATTCATACCTAGTGTCGACCGAGTAAGATTTCCTATTGTGAAACTGGGTAACAAGTAATCGAATCCATCAGAAAACATCATCCCTCTTAAGATCACAAATACACCTTGCTTACAAGTAGTATCGAATAGCATGAAACCGTTGTTGAGAAGGATTTTTTGTTGTTGTTGACAATCTCCAACTACCATCTTATATGAATATTTTCTTAACAAAATATTACATTGTTTAATCATTGATATCATCAACATTCCATATACATATGCTCTGATTAATGAGTTTTTTTTCCCAACTATTCTTTTGTATTCATATTCCGAAGGTTTCAATTCATGGGAGCTTTTTTCTATTCAAATGTCATTTAAATATCTGATACACTTTGTGAACTAGTTTCTATGTGGATTTATATATATAAATCCTTGTTTGCATTTTTCTTCACACACACACACACTCTCTCTCTGATATTATCATGTTGTGTATTATTTTACTAATAGATGTTCAATTACCAGTATTTTGGCGCCCTACAGATATTTTTAATATAATGAACAGAAAACCTTTAACAAAAGTTGAAGGACCTCGAATTTACACTATAAATCTTGCGTTAACGCTTGATTATCATTTAGTAAGTTGATGTTAAACAATTTGTTTTCTAGTTTTTTTTTCTTTTAATAATTTAACTAAAATCAACTTTGAGGGGAATTACTACCGTTTTTCGAGTGGATAAAAACTGACAACTGTATGTGTATGTATGTATGTATGTATGTATGTATGTGTGTGTGTGAACGAGGGAATATTGTTGACTGGTAATGAAATAACTATATATGTATAACTAGATTTCAGTAAATGGTATGTTCTTTTAATCTGAAATAACATACTATCCTGGTATCAAAATGTTGATTATATTATATATGAACATGGCTTTGCATTATTTACCAGAGCAACCATCGAGAAAACATACTATACTGTTAAATTGATTGTTATTACAAACAACTAAACCAATTATTCCACATAGGATTAAGCGTTGTGTAAACAATTGCATCACGTCCCATTTTATTTACCAATTCATTTGTGTGTGTGGGGGGAGTTGACAAACAAATGCGTCAGGAATATTAAGTTATCCTTGCAATCAAGGTTTATTCGATTTGTACCGAAATGGCTCAAGTCAGTCAGTCATCAACAACGTAGAACTTCTTACGTACGTACATCAGTTCGAGTTAGCTAGCAGTAAATATTCTGATAAACATAGGAATTAGGAAGCCATGTTGATCAATAGTAAAATACACAATTGAAACAGGACATAGAATTGAACTTAATATATTTTTTAAAGTGTTGTATAGAGATTGTCAAGGATAAGTTCTCTAGAAAAGTCCCTCAGCATTCGAAATCTGTTTCATGTGCACCAAAGAACAATAATTTATCGTAACCTTGAATCTTCTCTGATGATTTTCCATGCATTAGAAAACTTTAGTTGGTATCTTCTTATTTTTTCTAGATTATTTCACCATCTTTTCTCACTCATATGCAATTCAATGATCACTTTATATTGATCCAATTCTGAAATAGATTCAACTGACATTCATTAATTTTAAGAAATCAATGCTCTGATAAGTAATATGCATGTCTTGATTGTCTCTATGGAATGTACAACGTAATAATTTTTGTAGATCAACTCTATCGTTCTCATTGACTTAATGAAACTAATAAAACGAAATAGTTAACGTTGAAAAAGATAAACAATGATGAGAAATCTCTGACCAGTTCAATATAATGAAAAGAATAGTAGCTGATTGAACCAATAGTAAAAATGTTCGTTTTCAATTAGCCCGTAAAATTATGAATGAAGAAACCATAAAATAACTGTTACTTATACGTAATCACGTTGAATATATTATATGAGTAGCATCGATGATAGTCTTGCAATATCTTGAATCGACACTTCAGTAACCTCGATATTTGTCAACCATCCAGCATTGCATTTTGTAACTTACTCGCTAAAAATGCCGAACTTTTCGGAAGAGAGCTAGAGGCAGCCAAACTAAATTGTGGTATCACTTAATGAATTCATTGAACGCTTATCTGAGCTGTGTTGTAAAGTGTAGACTACCTGTCTGGGGTCTTTCACGATAACCATGATCAGTAATCGCAGGCCACAAGTGATGTAGATAGGAATCAATCACATTGCCTCAGAAGCACTCGCTTTTTATCTAATTCTAGATCTTGATTCCCAGTATTCCTCTATATATACCTTCTCATTAAATCTTTTTGAAACATTCTCAGTGCATAGCCCTTACCATTGTCATTAATATTGCAGTATATTGATTTCTTTGTTGCTCACATTTTCAAATTCATCTGTTCGTGTTGACGTTTTCTGGCCGCTTAGGTTAATGCACATTTTTGTCAAAGCTCCACGTTGATTGATGACTGACTGGCTGAAGGCTGTAAATTCGATCTCTGATGGCTGAAGGTCTCGAATGCATATTATTGATTGGCTAGCATAAAACTATTTCTCATTGATGATATTGAAGACTGAATTCGAGATTAAACCAACCAATATCACTGCAAACGATCATGAAGAGATAGAATTAAGGCGTTGTAACTATAAGTATACTATTGAGACATTATTAGACCATTATTCTTGCGTACACACATACATGGATATAACAGTTGTTATTGAAGTTGTAATCGCTAATTAGTATGCTTTTTTTCTAACGTGACCCATATACTACTTAATTTTCTGAAAAAAAAAATAATCTCAAAATCTGTGCTACCGTTTGGGAATTTTATCCCTTTTTAAACGAATAAACAATCAACCATCTTTATGTATGTTCTAATGTACATACTGAATGTGTGTGTGTGCATTGATAATGCTGAAGATTTCATCATTATTTATACACTGTCGAAACAGAATAATTTGTTTACGAAAAGCAAATAGTAATCAACAGTTTCTTAATTGGAATAATGAATTTTATTATTTCTATTTTCACATTCTTCTTTCTTTTCTTTTTTTTTTTACAGTTTTCATCGTTTGGTCATAATCTGGAACGTGGTATTCATTATTTAAGCAATGTGTTAAATCAAGTAACTAAGGTGAGTGTATATGTGTATGTTCGTGTAGTTAGTAATTATGTCAAATAAGGCACACTAATATGTAAACATAATTGATCTCGGGAAATCATTTAAAACCAGGAAGCAATGAACAACTGTTTCCTCCTATCAAAAGACTTCTCAGTACATTCTTCACCAGACCTCGAACCTAAAGCACACTTACTTAGGTCTTGAGACAAACACTCATGTTTTTGTCTCTGATTTTTTTTCTCTCTCTGTTAAGTCAATTATTTTCTGAGTTAATGGATATTTATTTATTTCATCACATTGTTGATTTCTACATTCATTGTTTTAACATTAGAACTGTTAATAAGAATTTTTGTCAATAGTTGAGATCATGAGTCAGTTTAAGCTAGACCGCCATGGGAAACCTGGGAGCACTGGACGAGCGCTTCGTCCTACTGTAGGGCTCCTCAGCAGTGCGCATCCACGATCAGCCGGGTCGGTTGTGAGATAGTAACTCACTGAAAACAATTTCGTGGATTGGTTGAAGTTAGACATTAACACCGTTGAATGCTGGCTCAGTGGTGTAATGGTTAGGCGCTCGAGCGCGGGACTGATAGTCATACGAAGCATATGGAGAGCTTTATGTTTAATCGTTGAGGTGATTGAAACTATAAGACGTATCTACGATCTTGAGATAACAGTTAACTACTTACTTACGCCTGTTACTCCCAATGGAGCATAGGCCGCCGACCAGCATTCTCCAATCCACTGTGTCTTAGGCCTTCCTTTCCAATTCTATACTATTTTTGTTTATTCTTCTCATGCTTGTCTCCACTTCTCAGCGTAATATGTTCTTTAGTCATTCTCTTCTCCGTTGGCCTTGAGGATTCCAAGTAATGAGGGCTTGCCTTGTAACACAGTTAAGTGCTTTCCTCAATGTATGTCCTGTCCACTTCCAGTGCTTCTTCCTGATTTATTCCTCCTCTGAGATTTGGTGTGTTCTGTACCACAGTAGGTTGTTGCCGATAGTTTTTGGCCGACAGATTTGAAGTATTTAGCGTAGACAGCTGTTAATAAACACTTGTATCTTCTGGATGATGGATTTCGTAGTTCTCCAAGTTTCCGCTCCATACAGTAGAACTGTCTTGACATTTGTATTGAAAATTCTGACTTTAGTGTTGGTTGACCGACAATTACAGGATTTTGTTAATAAAAACAATTAAAAATGACAATAACAAATATATATTTAACTCCAGTCTTAACTATAAAATTCCTTTAATAATTACTTTTTCTTTTCTATTTGACCATTACCAATTAACTGTTGTTTCCGAAATACAATAAGATCGTCCATATAGGGTTGTGGAGGTTGTTGAGTTTTAAGATCATGACCATTGTAAACTGGGAAGCACTGGACGTCCGTTTCCTTTTAGTATAAGAATGAGTATTCACAATCTCGCACGTGGGACTTGAACCCAGTACTCTCCGTTTCGTGTACGAACGCTTAACCTATAGACCACTGAGCCGGTATCAACCAATCCACGAGGAGTCTCACACCAGGACGAAATGTTCGTCCAGTCCTTCTACGTTTCCAACGGTGGTCTAACATTGATCAGTTCATGATCACAATAAGATCATTTAACAATTTAATCTGTAAAGGCTTAACTAATCTCCAAAAACCATTAATGCGTTGAGTAACATGTTGGATATGAGACAGTTATCCGCTGCAACAATTGAAAATGGCCGAGAAATTTGTTACGAATTGATTGAAGTTAAATATATACTAACCATTAGACGACTTAATGATCTAAGAGTGAAGTGTTGGCGCACCAACCCGAAGTGTGGTCTTGAGTTCGATTCACTGTGAAATGGTCGTGGTTACTCCATTGTTGATGAGATCAGTTTATGATTTCATGTACGAATATTCAACAATCTCTACAAAACCTTTATACCTACAAAATCAAATATAAAATAGTTTGCATTAATTTCTTCCAATGTATATATGGGCGTGTTTTTTTTGTATTCTCGATAGCCGATAAACTTGACCTGTGTTACTGTTTGTTTGCTTATTAGATGATTACATGTATGTATACACTATCTGCTAACCTTTGTACATAACTTACACACATATGTACAGATATATGTGTATGCATACTGCTGACCTGATGTATATACGCTGCTTTTTATCGTTAACATCATTTTACTAATTATAAATATGTATTTTTATGTAGTTGTAGTGAGAATACATTTACAATATGAGTCATTATGCTCCTACATCATCGGTGCCACCCCGTAGTAGCACATCTGGCCGTTGTGTTTATTTATTCATTTATTTTCATCGTACATATGTAAACATGTATGTGTGTGTGTGTTGTATCTGCACACCCACCCACACGCACACACAGACACATGCACATGTTACTGTAAATCTAATAGTAAATGAGAATACACTGATTTATGTATTCCCCTGATGGAATCTGATGATCTATCTCTCATTCATTCGTTAGCTGTCTGTTTTTGGTTTTTGTAATAGATAATGAGAGAAGAAACAATGAAATTTATAGGGGTACATATTGTTTCTTAGTTTTATTTTTTTGACCCCTACTTTCGAAATGGGAAAAAAATGAAATGTAAACAACAAGTGTAGTTTTTATTTCTTTTTCAATTACATTTTGCCTAACTACAACCCCAGATATTACACACATTTGTATATAAAGAGAAATGTGGGTTTTGTATTTTATTTCTCCCCACTCATTAACTGTTCATCAACATTTTTACAGATGTATGATTCATAATCATCGTTACTTTATTATTATTATTATTATTATTATTATTATTATTATTATTATTATTATTATTATTATTATTACTGAGGAATGGTGTGAAATGGTATCTGAACTTGCCTAATTTACAAAATGATGATGAATTTGAAAATTTTTCATCATTTTTGGGATGGACTTTGATGATGCACTAAAGTACTATTCAAAACTAGGTTATATCGTAGAATTTTAGCTATTAAATTGTTGCTTAGATCCACTGCTTTACTTACTTCAGTTTTGGCAACTGAATAGTCTTCATACCTGGGATATGACTCGAACCTGGCTATATAAATTTGTATCCGAGAAATGGGTTAATAATACAATCCTTTGACTTTAATCTTGGGACTCTTACAGTGTGTACTCACAACTCCACTTAAGGGATCGAACAAAAATTTATCTTCAAGCTTCATAACGAAAGAGTTACTTTTAGATCATTGAGTTGAAATCTGTATTCAAATGCTTGTCAATTCATGATATATTAATACATGACCATCATTCTCACCGATGATAATTGCCTCTTACAACACGGACATGGTTGAATTCTACTGACAACGATTTCTATTTGGAACTTTAGAAACTCTTGTTGAGAAATGGCGAACAGATGAAAATAACTTTTAGCCTCTTTCTTCTCTCTCTCTCTCTCTCTCTCTCTCTCTCTCTCGACATGAATGAATAAATACCCTAAATCAACTTTGCCTACAGTCGCATTATAAGTAGTTACTAATTTTCGACCATTTGTTAACTTACTCGACAAATGATTATTATTATTATATCTTATCATTGTAAACGACTTGTTAGTATTTGCGATGGTATATGCACATTCAGATGTTGTAGTAGCCTGAATAAAAATAGTTCTATCTGTTGAATTCATCGCCCGCCCTACACACGTATAGACACTAGCTTTCTGTTTCTGTTCTTTTCTTTCTCATTCAGTATTTTTCCTATTTAAATATTCACAAAACGCATTTCATTATTCTACATGTTATCAACTCATTGAAATGCATTTAAGAATTCTCTTTAACTGGAAGATAATTTAGAAGAGGAAAAAAATAAGTTGATGACCATGTACATACATTTTTAATCATGAAAGCAATAGAAAACAGTTGATAATAACACAAACATAAGATAATGACATTTTCATGAATGATCTTTGAAGTTGATAACGTTAGATTTTAATTTTGTTACACTTCACACAGTTGGATTAGTTTGTCAATCATACAAAAAGTAGAACCTGGCACATGTGTGCATTAGTCCAAGTTTCCTTTATAAATTAGAACGGCGAAATATAATTAACCCAAAATAAATCCCATAGTAGTAAGGCTAATAATAGTGTCGCTAGTAGTAGTACAAATGCTTAAGTATATATAGAGAGAGACTTCGAGATTTACGCTCTTAAGGGAAACAAAAAGTTAACTCCATAGGCCATAGCGAAATATTCTGAATCATGTCACACAAAGTCTTTAACGATTGGTTACAATAATCACATGTATCTCAGTCAGGTAGTTTATACTCAATAAAATGGCTCCGTTCTATTGACAATGATCTCACGGACTGTTGCCACATTTTAGTTTGAAGGCCTCTAACTTTCTTTCAACCTACTCCTACGTCATACAACATCTCCTGTCAAGGTAAGCGGTGGTTGCGCATATTTAACACTTTTCTCAACCGCTTCAACATATGAAGAATCACTATCTCAACGATTGATTCGCCATATTTATTTAGTACTCTATTCTTAACCTTGGGATCGGTCATTCGGTTTTCTCAAAATGTATATGTGATACTTCGAATACATCTATTATTGAATACTAGTACTTACGACCCCCAAATGCCCTGGTATGACCGAGAGTGGGGTGGACCCGCCCTCCCTCTCGAAATGCTCTCACACGGCCACGCGTATACAGCCTCTGCCAGGGAAGCCCTACTCACTGCCTTCTCGCACCACGGGTGTTGTTTACGAAAATGAGAAGACGAAAAGCGAATGTCCGGCGCTTTAACCGGATTCTAAACCAATGGTGCACATGGGCTCCAGTATCCTGAGGGAACAAATGGCGTATGAACCAATCGTTGGTCACCGGCTACCATAGGACTGCTCCTCACGATGCTCCACTGCCTTGTGGATCAGACCTTCGGGTCAAAGGCTTGGGGTGTCGCCTCCCAAGAAAACCACGTGGTTCGGTCTGGGCGCCCGGACAGTATCACACACAAATATGGTGTGGCGCATATATATTTGGTGCGTCCTTGTACCAATATTTATGTGTTCAAATAAATAATAATAATAACTAGTACTTAGGAATATACTCTATTTTAGTAGTTGGATGTTCCCAACATATGATTTAATCTCACGTAATCGTTGTGTATTACTTTTTCTTACATTTCTCTCAAATGTTTGGTTGTTTTTTTTCTTTCGATTTACAATTTTCAGTCATTTCAACATGTTCCTGTTGAGTTATATTTGATTCAATCAGAAATATGGACTTTAAAAGATTTAATTCAATCAAATGTTAGCATTAAAACAACATTGAATAATTTTGCTCATTTCATTATCAATCGTCGTAGAAAGTATCATTCATCGATGTTTGCCAAAAATAATGTTGTAAATAAAAGTGATGTAGTAATAATGAATCCTTCCATTGGAAATGATACATTTGGGGTAAATGTTAATTTATTTCTTCTTTAAAATTGGAAATTTTTGTTTAGATTTTACTGCAAATAGAGACTGGTCGATTGTAATCCTAAACGTCAGTTGTCAGATTCGAATAAACAATATAAAATGAATTTAAACTTCATCCGATTGCACAAGCTAGTAGCTATCAGGACTCAGTAGATAAGTGAGTAACTTGATGGTGTTCGAGTCTCAGAGTGAACATCAACTCTGGGGTGCAGGTACATCCAGCTGACGAGTACCAAATTGGATGGGATGCGCGTTCTGGATTCCTCTGCTAGCCACCATCCATCTTTGCTTATAATGCTTGTGACTTAAGGGAATATCGAGGCAATCCTCACATAATGCACATATGATAATAAGAGACTGACCAATTGCAGTTCTAAACATCAATGGGGAGATTCAAACGACCAATACATAATGAATTTAAAATGTTATATTAGTTTTATATCACGGACTAGTTTTAGTTGGAAAAACCTTTAAACTCAGAAAACCTTGGATTGGTTTTTCGTTATAATACAAGAATTCTTAACAATATGCAACTATAACTTTATCTAAGATTCAACGAAATACCTTCAGACTTTACAACATTCTCTTAACCATTAGAAAAATGATTTTAGCTGAAAATCTATTGAAAATAACAAAACTGTTGGACAATCATTTCTGAGTAAAAAGCGATTATTTTTAAAGGCATAATATTTTAACTACCAATACTGCTCTGGTATTTGCTTTCACATTTTCATCTCTTTGGGTAACTTGAATTGATGTATACATGTGCCACGATTTACGTTGAGTTTGACTGATGACTAAAGTGATAATGTGATATAATTGCCATACAACTAATCAACGGCACACTTGATTGTTGATCAAATTTTCCCTGTTGATAGCTTAAATCAATATAGACTGTGCGCTGTTCGAAACTGTAACTTACTGGTTGAAGCTAAATTCTTGAACCATTAACTCATCTGTTCAGTCGACCAGTTCTGGAATGAATCAATCAGCCTATTGATAGGATCAAGCGATGGTTATATTATATATACTGAAATTGAAAAGTCTCAACAGTAACATATTTTGACCTAGTTATCTAAATGTTTCATACTCTCTGCGAGATACTTGAAAGATGGCCTTGAATCCAGTCATTAGTAAAATCTAAGTTTAGTATCAAACACCCGATCAATCCTATCTTCTGTTCACTGATTTCAAATCATTCATCTCAGACCATTTTCAAGACTTAATGAATCTATTTATTTAAACGCATAAACATTGGTACGAGGTGGCAGTAAATATATGTGCTCCGAACTTCGTCAATCAATTTGTCCGGGTGCCCAGACCGAAGAAGGTGGTTTTCTTAAGAGACCACTGCCTGATCTACAAGTCTAATCCACAAATCAGTGGAGCACCGTTAGGAGATACAGTCCCATGATATTCGGTAACCAACATTAGGTTCAAACGCCATTTGTTTATTCAGGATCCTCAAGTACATGTGCACCATTGGTTTGGAATCAGGGTTTTCCAACTCCCCTAGGTGGATCATCTATATCCATTAACCCGGTTAAAGCGCCAGACATTTGCTTTTTGTCCTGTCAGTTTTGTAAACAACACCCCGCCGCGGGAAAGTAGTGATCAGGACTTCCCTGGTACTGACTGTGTATACGTGGTCATGTGAGGGCATTTGGAGAGGGAGAGATGAATCTCCTCGCCCTCAGTTGTACCAGAGAATTTGGGGGCAAATTAGTGAGACTTCTCGACTTAGTTTAACTCAGTTCCTCAGCGTTAATAAATGAGTAATCGAATCCGATTAATACAAAATGTACAGAGGAATAAGGAAGCATATTTAGTGTAATCAAAATCAATAGTACACGATACTAACACAATCAGACTCATTTTGATTTTGATTGAACTAATCATTCTGCTTTCTACCTCTATTCTATTTAAACTTATGTTAATGTAATTTAGTTGTTTACGTATCACCTTTGAAGAAGGAATCAGAAATTCTAATTTCTACTCATTGTGGGATATCACAAATGTTTATGTATCTCATTACTTATATTAATAATGATCTAACCAATAATCAATTTCAACAGTTGAAATCATGAGTCAATTGAAGCTAGACCACCATGGAAAACCTAGAAGCACTGGTCGGCCTTTTCGTCCTAATATGGGACTGCTCAACAGTGCGCATCCAAGATCCCTCCCCTCCCCGCGAGATTCGAACCCAGGACCTATCAGATTCATGATTTCAACTCTTGAAATTACTAAAATCTCCACAAAACCCCTTCTGATAATCATCAATTTGTTTGTAATGAACAAGTCAAATTTTGATAATGTGACTTCAGAATAAAAATGTTCACTCTTGTTTATTAATTTTTCCCGATATTTTGTTTTAGCGTCATCGTATTCATCGAAGATCAGTTAATACTGATAATGATGTTCTTCGTAAAATGTCTTCATCCACCTCATCGTCATCTTTAAATAATCCATCTTTGTATACAAAACATTTGATGTGCAGTTGTTACTCACTGGGAGACGATTTACTGATCCAGTAGAATATATAGCCATACCAGATAGTATATGTACACCAAGAGCTATAGGAATAATTCAAGTGAGTAGTAATATTAGTAGTATTGAATGTTTTTTTCTTTACCCCTTTGTCATATGTTCCTGTTTTCATATCATTGGCAACAGTTTAGTGTTTAAAAATACTTATACGATTAAACAAAATACATAGAGTAAAATCTAGGAGTCACACTTCATCCTGTATAAGACTCGTCAACTGGATATATCTGTGTCTCATATTTAATCAAAATAAAGCCGTAACAATTATAATCAGAACGATTTGGCATTTTTAAGTAGGTTTCGAAAAGATAGAATGAAAAATTATGTTTAAAAGAATACTAGATTACTAGACCTAGATTAAGTTGCATGTTGAATACACCCTCACCCATGTGAGAGATGTTAATCCGTGACAACCAACATTACCAACTACTGATCGTTGCGCTGACACAAACTAAGATACTTTTTATCTACCAACATGGCTAAAACAAACAGTCAATGATTGGGACGCTATTATTTTCTTTCTAATTTACTCCAACGTTGGTTAAATTGGTTGGACTGGGTAGGCGGAGATGTTCTAACCATCTCAGTCGATGAATACTTGTATGTAACCTCAACACTGCTCACTCGACCATACTAGTTTACGCAAAAATTGCTTCGAAGACACCTATAATGAGAAACTTTTTATCTACCCAAGTTTTATATTTTCATTACCCATGTATCACAGTTATAAGATAATACAGAATGAACTGTTAAATAGTATAACTGCCTTAAGTTTAGGCGAGTAACATTTGACCTACGCTGAACGTGATACAAGTTGGTAAATAACAAGTGTAATGAACAATCTGCATACCTAGCTCCAATTGAGCAGGTAAAGTGATCTATTTATATTGAATTAGCCATTTATGGCAGCTTACTTTATTCAATAATTATCTCCATCTGATTACTTCTTGTCCATTACATACATATACAGGAGTATGAAATCTCCTCTCTCTCTTTCTTTCTCTCATACACATATCATACATAAGTGCATTGCTTCATGTCAATTTATCACATTCTACAACTACTGGCCATTTTCCATGGGTAATCACTTTTAGATAATCATGATTTTATAATAATTTCTATCATGTCTACTACTATTTTATTTTCTTGTTTAAAACCTTTCTTTCTTTGTTTTCTGTTGAGACAATCTTTTCCTATTATTATTATTATTATTATTATTATTATTATTATTATTATTATTATTATTATTATTATTACGCAATATATCTGTACTACTTAGGCTTCTGTTCATATGTGGGTGGGTTGGTTAGTAAGTAGGCAGGTGCCTTACTGCCGCCTCGGATTAACTATTTATCATTATTATTATGACTATTTTCCTCGTTACTTGTCTACTTGTTTTTTTCTTTTCAATTCTTTCTTTTGAAATATATATGTATGTAGGTGTGTGTGTGTGTGTGTGTGTGTGTGTGTAGGTATACATCATTTATCATGAATGTTCATATCACAACATTAATCTGTCAATGTATGTTTAATGTTCAATAACTATTTAAATTGTCAAGTTAATGAATAATCTAGGCGGGCAAATGTATAAATCATCCTGTATCTCTGCGTATATATGAATGGATACGTACCTGTTCATGGCCGTTTTTTGTGGATGTATTAATATACTGCATGTATGTCTGATGTATTTTTTTTCCTTAGAAATAAATTATTATCTATCTATCCATTACCTATTCTATTTAACGACCTATTCTTCATGAAATTATTACCAATATGAGTGTGTTGACGTTACGAAAATTAGGGTTTTTCCTTTAAAAAGAAATTCAGTATCCCCATGTTAATAATGATTACAATAGATTATTATGAATTTGTGAGGATTATCTTACAATATCTAATAGAAAAAAGCCATTAAAGGTAATTCAGTTCTCTTGGTCTTTTATAACTTACTTCAACGGCTGACCTTAGTTAGATAATGATTGGAAACTAGAAGACACTCGACAACCATTTCGTCCTAGTATAAGACTACTCGGCAATGTGCATCCACAATCTTGTCAGGACCTTTCGGTTTTTCGAGCGAACACTTAACCTTTGAAGTACAGAGTTGTCATCCAGTGGTCTACATGCATAACTTCAATCAACTATTTTCTAATATCTTGGTTGGTATCTGCCTCGTACCCGACATGATTGGACGCGACTGGTCACGGCTGCTGATTCTGGAAATTACCTCTTCATCATATGATTATTATAAGCATAAATTGTTTATGGAGATCAGTTTGACTTAGAATCGTTGGTGACCGGATACTGACTCCCTGACCGAAAGGTCGACCTCACTGCATAACTTGAAGGCTCTGACTTTAGTCCTGAGGAGAGTTATGGATGTACACTTTTGATGAGTCCGATACTAGGCCTAAACGGTTTCCTTGTTTCTATTGATTGTTTTACTAAAGTTAGCCTCTAACGTAAACAAGTAGATTCTTTAATCTCCACAAATTGTTAAATAATTAACCATTCAAATTAATGAAGAATTATAGTTTAGATTAAAATTTTGATTGTTTAAGTGTCGATTTTAAGTCATGCTTTTGGAACAAAGAAAGTGATAATGTTATATTTCTCTGTTCAAACCAAAGTAGGAGAGACGGGGTTAGTTGAATTTAAAACAACTTCTTGTATCTACATTTATTAGGAAATACGTTTTTACTACTACTGGCAGTGGAATTCACAGTGCATGTTTAAACTTATTTGGTACTAGTTAACCAGATTTATTTACAACTCCAGTGATTAACGTTTACATTGAGACCCAAACTTAGTATCTTTCTCTTTAACAAAGTGAAAGGTTATCTGGACTTAATAGTTTGTGTTAGAATCAGTTGGTAAGTCCGAAATATATTAAACAATTAGTCTTATATTCCACGAATGACCACATGCCAAGTGATTCATAAGATACTTGATCAAGGTAGTCCTCTCAGTATGCATGGATGGTAGTATAGATAACGAGAGGAAATTACAAACATTTATTAAAATGTGGTCTACGAACAATGTTGGGCAAAATGTATTAAGATTGTGCAACCAAAATGAAAATAATAATTTCTTACATCTATTCAAATAAAAGCGGTCTGTTATTATAAACAGACAGGGATGGTGGGTAGCAGTGAAATCCAAGTTGCTCATTTCGTCCTATTTGGGACTCGTCAACTAAGCCTTAAATAAGAATTTCCATAAGTTCTTTAGACATTGACGTTGAATTCGGCTCGTTAGTTTTGTGAATTGTTACGCTACTGTTCTAACAGATATTATTATACGAAATTGGTTGATTAGATTGTGAATTTTCATTCGATTGACTGCTTGGTACATGTATTACATGTTTCATTCACTGCTTTTCTCGATGCACAGTGTTAGATAATGTAGGAATAGGTTAGAAGAAAAGTAAGAGTGGTCAAAAATGAAAAAAATACATCATCCCAGGAAGTTATTAACTACTTAGTTGAGCATTATTGGTAGGTGCAGACTGCTTGGTAGGAGTTCCCACTATTGACCTGAACAGTACCTGGGAATGTCCAGTGATATAATTTAGAATCAGTTGCAATGGCGTAGATACATTCACTCTTCGTCTAACTTTGTGCGCGGATTGTCAAAATTATTTTGTACTTTTAATTCATCCCCTTTTGTTGAATCATATCCTCTCTCTCTCTCTCTAATCTTCTCTGTTATCACCGATACTATTTTGCTATTCAAGTTGTTAATTTCATCCCACATTGATGTTTTGGTTTGGCAACCTAGGCCGATGCATCGTACTCTATGAGAATAGGTCGTAGGTTGAAATCTTTTCTTTACACTATCGTTAGTTTAGACAGGCAAATAATATCACCTACTCTAATACAAAATAAAATGGAGTTACAAGTTGGATATATTAGTGTGTATTTGTTAAACTTGCTTTCACATTAAGTGTTTTGGTTTAATAAATACATAAATCATGCACGATTTTGTATTTTTAATAATAATAATAGTCGTTAGAACATGTACTTATATATATTTACATGATATTCTTGATGTTCACACAGTCCTCGATACTCGTCAGTGTGCGGTTGTATTTAGTACAAATCCTATTAATACAGGTCATCAGTTTAATTCACCCTTGTGAGTCACTACAAAGTTCCTGCGTATGCATGTATGTATGTATGTGTGTGTGAACGTATTGATGAATCTATCCATTCGTTTATTTATATAATTGTAAAATTCCGCAACTGATTTAATGAGCTGTTCGTCCATTCATCCTATTTTACGACGCCATTCTAACTACTTTGTTTTATTGTAATTATATCTGTGCACTAGTCTTTTTCATTATATAACCTTGACCTAGTTGTTTATTCTTTCTATCTTTACAAGTGCAATGGTAAAGCCGACACTTTACATTAATAAACAAAACACACGGAGTAACCCCCCTGGGTCAGTAGTCCATTTACATTTGGTTAAATGTTCACTGTTCAAATTAATGAATTATGAATAATAATGAAAATTGTCTTGTAATGATTGAGTATGTTTGTATTTGTCTACGTGTGTAATAAAAGTTAGATTTATTTCTTCATTTTAGCGCATAGATTGTCGTGTGTGTGTGTGTGTGCGTGAGAGAGAGTGATAGATTACGAACAATAAATCTTTCGAACGGTGAGTACACTGAGAAACCAAACTATATTACCCTATAGTTGTGAAACATGTAATATGAGACTAGGAGACTTGCGTAAACTGCTCGTTTTTAGACGATTGGTGTCTTGGTAACATTGTTCGGATACCAACCGAACAACAGAATAAACAGCACCGAGAATGGGCATAAGGTGCTAGACAAAAATGGCAAACTGTTTGTGATTCTTTCTCAACTGAGGAAGTTGGAATATGTATCGTTACATATGATTAATCACAGCTGGTGCAAGCGTAAATTGGGAGAATCGAAACCGAACATGTTATCAGTTCATGAAATCATTGACTGTTGGTCTGAATTTTGTTGTTAGGCGAAGAATACCTGATTTTAGTCGGCGTGAATAATTGCGATCAATGGTTTGTGACGTTAGTTGACATGGGTCAGAATTCGTCACAATGATGATAGTGCGCTCACTTTATATCTTATGCTGGTATTCCTTCGTATATACCTTTACACTCTGTCCTTTTTAACCTTTATTCTCAGTCCATAGTCTTTTCATTATCACTGCTACTAAATTATTTCGTTCTCTTCTGCTATCCATAATGTTAATCTCATATCTATGCCAGGCACTTCATTCAAAACTGACTGACAGACCTCAGCAGTACATATACACACTCCTATCAGGGTCAAATTTAACAATCTTCACAACATCTTATGATAACGATTATTATTTATTCATTAATTAATAACTTCACATATTAATTCCAAGAGTTCTAGTGAAAAACGATGATTTGAAGATTCTCGATTCAATCCGCAGTGATTGCACATTGCTATAGAATCCTATAGATAACACAACGAAAAAGCTGTCCAATATTTAGCGGTTATCAAGGTTTTTAAAAAAAACTTGAATTGGTTCGTGGTATAAACTATGAAATAAAATAAAAGCTTATTTGTTTTGTCTAGTCCTTTGCTCCTACCTTGTGTATTCTTATTTCGTCAGGTTAACAATACCGATATGGATTATCATGTATCCAGATTGATCTCTTTGGCTATTGCGGAAATTCTTGGCATTAAATCATTTCCATGTCCTCCATTGTACAGGTAACTCCCAGTGTTTAGTATATCTGCATTTCCATTGTTCTAAACGTACCTATAAGTTTAAGTCCTATGTTTTAATCGGAGATTTGTTATAAATGATGATTGTTTTTTTTTCTTAGAAAAACCAGACGTTTGAACAAACTTCTTTCAGTTTGTATAGTATATAATCCTTCTCAGCTTTTGGTCACATGTCAATAACTTTCGAGTCATTATTTCACACCATTCTGTCACTCTTAATGTGTTGCTAGAATTATGTGTATAATCGATTTTATCAAACGCCAACTAATCGCCAATTTTCTGAATAGTAGATTGGCAATCGGTAATCACAAGAGCTTCGTCTTTTATATTTTCACAGGAGCCTGACAGCCGTCTATAAATGAAAGTTTTGGCAGTTCAGGTCGCGTGTTTACTAAACAGATTATGTATGATCAACTTTCATTCGAGAACTGTGTGTATGTGTGTGACTCAAAATATTTCTTGCCATTAATTTGTATGGTTTATTAATCCTTTATAATAAAAGATCTGTTCAGGTGCACCTTGCTGTTGACTATCATATAGCACGAAACTTAGGTTCACTGTTTTCTGTCTACTACCCCCGACCATCTAACACAGTGCACGCGATCTGGAGTCATTTACACTAGTGATTATTTTCAAATCTAATCGACAGGATTCATTTGGAACCAGACAGGACCAGACAAAAACAACATTAATCATTACTTGGTGATTAATCACTTGTAAATATCCCAATCCTAAAGATCACTTGTGGTACTAATCACTCGATAGTGATAATGTCTTAAATAGTAAAGCTTGATCGAATCAGCCGAGGAGAATCTGTTTTCCCAAGATTACATATTCACTTTGTTTATGAGCGCTAATTAGCACGAAACTGAGATCATCCACGTTTCCTGCTGGCTATCTTCCATTCCCATAAATGCTTTATTCCAGTCCCATTTAAGTTGTCAGTATACAACGTAACTGAGAAATGTCAGCTTTAAAGATTTCTTTTAATTTAAAATGACTTATTTCTTAAACAAAAAAGGACAAGATCTGTAATGATTAACAATTTATTTAGAAAACAGCTTCTAAATAATCCGTTGAATATCTTAACATCTTTTCCTTTCCCTCTCGTACTGTTTATTTCATTTCTAGTTGTTATTCATTCGATCTGTTTTCCGACGGTGATAATTCCCGTCTTCGACTTGCTTTATCATCTGGTATGGCTGATTGTTTACTACAAAATATTGCTGTAACAAAGGTTTGTTTTTGTTGCTTCCCTGTTGTGTTCTGTCATTTAATTATTTAATTAGTTTCATTGTATATTTTGTTGGATTAATTTTATTCAAAATTAACGATAGTTTACATTACCATCGGAACCCAATTAAATATCAATTGAAGACCATTAGGTAGGACTGTAAATGTATTTTTCATTCTAATTTGATGAAACCTTTAAACATTGCACGTACTTGTTTTAACTAGACATTGACCCCATGGATTTCAGGATCTACGGTGGGTACGTTACTTGTCGTTGAATTTATAGATTGGTGTACACTATTTTGGAGTCTTAAACAAGAGTGTCTGATATGCTCACTGGCTTTTATCGAAATTCCGACTGGTCTTGATCCACCATGTAAACTGTCGTCAAAGTAGACAAAAAATCCGCAAATCAAAAATCTGACTTATTTTCTGTATTCATCAGTATTAAGTATTAGAATCTTAATCTTGTAATTTTTAGAAAATAAAATGTGGAGAATAGATTGGCATTAGAAATATAAATCACTAGGTCCTGACTCTGTGATGTAATGGTTAAACGCTCGCTGCGAGACCTAAGTTGAATCCTCGTCGGGGTTGTAGCTGCTTACCACTGAAGAACCTTATACTGAGGCGAAACAACTGTTCGGAGTTTGCTTGTTTTTAATAGTTTGCTAAGGCCAGTTGATCACGTGAACTATGAAATTTAACAATTTCTAAGATCCTGTTGCACCAAAAATAAGACAATTGTTCGTTCAGTGTTCAGCAATTAACGTCAACCATAATAAATCCCACTTTAGTAATAATAATAATAAATGACTTGTAAGGATCTGATCTGGTTTTAGTTTGAACGTATAATAGCTAGATTATCCCGATGTTGATAGTTTGCACTAAATTTTGATCAGTGATCCTTCTAACTGACAAAGAGCGCACCATGATTTTCTCAGCAAGCTATCTTCCGTCTAATCCATAAAAATTAGCTGAACTTATATTTTCCTAAACCTAATTGTCAGCAACCGTTAAAGGATATGCAATGACTAGCGTATTTTTTTTGTATTCATCTATGTGCTTTTTAAAGATTTGTTTACTTTCAAAACACTTTTTCTTCATTAAGTAACAACAGTCGAAAGGAAACAATAACGACCTAAGTGATTGACACTCGATATTAGTTGTTTTTTGTCCAAATTCGTTTTATCTTATCCGTACACCACCATTGGAGCTAATCCGTGTCGGGTAGATACGGGTGTCTACCTCAGTACACTGGAAGATGGTCGCGCAATTTCGTGGATTGGTTGAGATTAGACATTAACACCACTGGATGCCGGCTCAGTGGTCTAGTTGGTCAAGTGCCTGTCGCGAATTATAGGTCCTGGGTTCGAATGTCGTGGGGTGCGGGATCGTGGATGCTCACTGATGAGGAGTCCCATACTAGGACGAAACGGCCGTCCAGTGCTTACAGGTTTTCTATGGTGGTCTAGCTTCAATTGACTCATGATTTCAATCAAAAACTTAACGATCTCCCCAGCCCCTAAACTTACAATTTTATGATTGGTCAAACTTGTGACTTTCATATCTCAATGAGTTGTAGTTAATCTACACAATATGATGACATAATCATCTCCTTTTAATAATGAAATGTGATAAATGTCACAGAAGAAAAAATGTGCGAGAATATGAAACCATAAGAATCAATGAGAAACTTCCCTTTCAGTCTACTTTTCTTTATGCACTGCTTAACAATCGACATACTTTGTTTTTAAAAAAATATTAGAAGGGTTCAATTCTCGCCGTTGTTAGTTTCAATGAAGCATGATAATTAACTGTGTTGTACTTGAATGAATGAATGAATGAATAGCTGATTTTTGCGTCATTTTTCTAGTATTTGGAAAAAAAAAGGTGAATTCTTCTGTTTACAGATAGATCTCTGTGTGTTTATGTATGCATTCAATGATTTATTATCACTATACCTATATAGTAAGTACTTGCATTAACTTAATGTGTACATCTCAATCACTATGTACAAATTTTCTCATAGGGAGGAGGGAGAGTTAAGTGAATCTATGCTTGTCTAATTTTTTTTCTTTTAGACAATTAAAATTTTTAATTAGTTGATCTATGAATTGCATAGTTGTAGCCTTAAGCCAATAATCTTTTGCAGTCTAGTTTTGCTTAATGTACTACTTGAGTACATTTATTATTATTATTATTATTAATATTGACACATATGTAAAAGTGATTCCACATACACACACACACACACACTTCCTTCTAATTATGGGTAATGATTTTTCACTCCATTTTCTCTTGTTCTGTTTGTTTGTTTGTATTTTTGGTTTGTATTTTCCTATGGGATTGGAAATTTATTTAATTTTTATTGGTTTTATGTCAACTAACTCTATTATACACCAACTGAATTGTCGTTGTAAATCACACCTTATGCAGATTAATACTATTAGGTTAAAACATAGATTGCTTAAAGCATATATTATACATGACAATTTATTTAGAGGTATGTATTACAAAATATGGTATTGTTAATTACTAAGATCATGACCTTTTGGTTCATCATTATTTCTTCCAGTTTTTTATACCTAGAACAACGGTATATTGTTGATACTCACAATACTTATTATTGTAACATGATTACTCCTCTTTCCTACCTTCAATCTATCTTGAAGTTTTACTCTTTTTTAAAAAAAAAACTTATTCTTATTGTCTCAATGTGAACATCAATATCCAGGGATCTGGATGTATCCAACTGATGAGTCCCAATTAGAACGAAACATACATCTCATATTCTATTACTGGTCAAAATTAATCAATCAATACGATTCGATTTTTAGCTGCAGTTTTTCTATATGAATTTGACATGTATTACTCTATTGTCCAAATGTAAAAGTAAACGTGAAAAAGGTATTCAAATTCATAGCACACTCCACTACAATTGAGATTGAAGCCATTTTTCTTTATTAAGTTTGTAGCTTAATAAAAGGAAAGGCGAAAATTTCCTTTATCACTTTCGTTTCAAGTTGAATAGGTCGGAAATCATTTCTATTACTATTATACATGATTCGATATGGCATTGAATATTTGTACGTGCTCTAATATTGAGTATGCTACTGTATCTGTTTCTTTGTGATGTTATTCCTTGACTCATTATTTATTGCTTGTGAAGATTTTGATGACTACTCGATGCAATTGAAATTAACATTGTTTATGAAATTAGTCGTTATAAAGCCGTCCTTTGTTCTCTGAAATGTGTTTTCAAAAAAAAACTTAATGTATTTGTTAACAACTTCATCGGAAAGGATTAGATCATCAGTACCATCTTAATTGTTTTCTCTTTTCTTACAAATTTTATATATCATTCAAATAAGTTATTTCGTTTCCTCTTCCTTTTCTTCACCTTGGTTTTCAGGATTCTAAATCTTTTATCGATACCTGTGGTAATGGTCAAATTGATCGTGGTGAAGAATGTGATCCTGTTGTTCGTCGAAGTTTAAGCTATTCTTCAAACTTTACTAATCCAATGTCTTGTTGTAATTTGGATACATGTTTAGCTTCTGTCTGGGCTATATGTACACATGGTCCATGTTGTCATCAATGTCGTTTAAAACAAAAAGGTAGTGTATGTCGTCCAGCGTTTGATCAATGTGATCTACCGGAATTTTGTACTGGTACCCATGTAAGTTGGATTGTGTTTCTTCTCTTATTAGTTTTATTTATGTGTGTCCATTAGCAGAATCTGGAAAGGCGGGTGGTGACTAATATTACATTTAGTGTTGTGTAGTCAACCTCTTTCTGATTTGGAACACTAAACATTGATTTGTAATAGCATCCCTATTTTGTTCATAGCATTAGTCAAAGCCTTTATACTGGCGTCTTAGTAACTAGTGTCATGCTGTTTAATCCCGTCTTGTTCTCCTGACTACGTTCTATCAATAAAATCACTAGAATAAGCACCTTGACATTTCAGTACAATTTTGTATACTAGATAGGTTAAAAGCTATTGGTAAAAAGCGTTACTTGATCCTCTGTTTTTCGATGCTAGTTGATCCTTGTCTCTGTATTCATTACAAGTGCGAATTGATCATAAAATATCTCTTTACTTGATGACTACCAGTTTCTTCGCTAGGTTAATCACGAAGTTTACTGGTTAATACAGTTCAGTTAAACGGTTGGTGGCTTGTCTCGGTCGATATCTACTCATACGCTAGTTATCAATTTGCGCCGTGATACATGATGGCTGGTAGTATGTAACATATATCCCTAACCATCTGAGTTGATGGAGATCCACATTTATTAACTGATTTCCCATTTTTATGTAGTATCCTGCATCTTATTTCAACATTAATCACTTATTTGTCCCACCATACTTCAGTGACACATAATCAAACATTGATAACCTACATACATCCCGTACTTTAAAATTGCATGTTTCAATACCATAAAATTAAACATAATGGACTGTTGTACAGCGTACTTTCCTCTTCCGTTCATATGCAAATGAGCATTTTACCCATTAAAATGCTGTTACATATTCAGTATATAACGAATAGCTTTTTAGACTACAGATAAACCTGATTAACTGACACCATTAGGATAAAATCTAACTTGTCAGCTACAAATTTATCATGATTGTAGAAACCTGAAGTTTATGTTGATGATGTTGTTCAGAAGAACGATGAAGCTCCACGACCAAACCATCCAGCTCAGAGAACAAAACTCCATCAAAGCTGAACTATTAAGACTGAGTAATAAAACCAATATTATATTATAATCGGATTTCTTCTATGATGGAAGAATAACAAAATAGGGAATTTTTTTTTGCTAGAATACTATGGGATCAATTCTGTATAATGCTCTACATAATTGTTATTATTTGTAATATGTGTTTATTTATTTCAGTAACTTTTGATATTTACGAATTATATAATCTGAATTAAGTGTTATCCCTAGCCAGTTAACTTAGAAGGCAGTTAATTAAGTAATTACTAGTCTTATTTTAATAATATCAGTGAGTATTTAAGAGTATTTTACATACTAACTGGTTGAAGTTCATTTTTTAGAAGCTCTAAAGTTCGAATACTCTGTGAGCTTATTCAATGTGTTGAAGTCATTTAAAAGGTCTGTATGTTCAATAAATAAGGTAGTTTGTAGTTTCCAAATGACAAGAAACGTATATAGGTAGAAGTTTTGATGTATGTTCAATCTACAATGTTGTGTTTCGACTAATCTAATGTGATTTCGGAAATTATAATAAGGTGATTTTGTGAAACTCATTATTGGATCTAAAGAGTGTAGTAACTTGTGTACCAGTTCGAAATGAAACATAAAATTATGCTTAGAAATCCTTTTCCAAAGAGGTTCTATTCCTAGTGTATCACTTCATGTGCAGTAATTCTAGACACAATCTATTCGTTGAAGTCTGGTTTATCAAAATATCTCTGTATTCCTTCGAGTTAAGACTGATTTGTATTCTAAATGTTTAAAAAATTATCCTGTTGAGAAGTAAAAGTGTTATTGTTATAGTTACTGATCATCACAATGGACGTAAGGAATTATATGATCATAATGAAAATAACAAATGACTACATAATTATCAGAATGGGGATATGTGGAGATTGTAGCAATTTTGATAGTTGATTTCATGAGTTAATCTAAGCTAGACCACCATCATAAACCTGGAGATAGTGGACGGCCGTTTCATCCTAGTATAGGTCTAGAGGTTAGGCTTCGCGCGCGAGACCGGAGCTCCTGGGTTTGAGTCCCGCATGTGGGATCATGAGTGCTCACTTCTGAGGGGTCCCATACTAAGACGAAACGACCGTTCAATGCTTCCAGGTTTCCGATGGTAGTCTAGTTTAGATTGACTCATGAATTCAACTATTAAGATTATATAATTGACAGACACAGTCATGATGAAAATCAGATTTATAAGTGGCCAGCATCAATAAGGTAACAAAAAAATATTTGATTATAACTTATCGCGCTTTCCTTTTGTATACACTAAATAGATAAGGTCGGTAATATTTGTTAGCAAATTAGCCTTTGTAAATCAAGTTAGTAGTAATGATAGTAATAATACACTTCTCGAGGCAGGGGTATTATTTTTGAAATTAAGAGGAAGAAAAGCGAACATCCGACATGCAAACTGGATTAGTGGGCGCGGAGCATCCACCTAGGTGAGTTGGAAAACCTTGACTCCTAACCAATGGTGCTCACAGGCTTCAGGAACCTCATAGAAAAAGTCGCATATTGACCTATTGTTGGTCATCGGCTACTAACATGGGACCGCACCTCCTAACGTTGCTCCTCTACCTTGTGGATTAGACTTGTAGGTCAAAGGCTCCCTAAGAAAATCATCCGCTTTGGTTTTAGCTTAAGGACAGTATCCCAGCTTACACGCAAATGGACTGATAACTACTTTGTGTGGCGCATGTATATTTTGGTGCGTATTTGTAACAATGTTTGGGTCTAAATAGATTATGTATTTATGTATAATTTTTATTTTTTGTTCAGCCATCTTGTCCATTAGATTTATATTTGGAAAATGGTTCTCCATGTTTAACACAATCAACACAATCACTAGTTGGTATTGTATCCGCATCGTCAGCCTTGTCATCCTCATCCACTACAGCTATAACAACAACCACCAGTACTACTGTTGTACAGAAAAATAATAATTCATCATCATCACAGTTGAATTATTTAGTTGAAAATCATAAATCATTATGCTATCAAGGTCGTTGTCCAACACGTCATAGTCAATGTGAAATGATTTGGGGTGAACAAGCTACAGAAGCGTCTGATTATTGTTTTCATTTACACAATACTAAAACTGATGGAGCTTGTGGTGTACAAGGACAGCATTGTACTATTGAGTTAGTTCAATTCTCATATATCATATTATACTACTTATGTCTTGTATTTTTTCTGCTTTAATTCTGTTTGTTCATTCATTTTTTTTGTTAGGTTTTATTTTCAAAAAGATTATTATAAAGTTTTCTGCATTGAACTATGTGTATACAGAGGTTTTCCTGACGCTCATTTGTGGAATGTCTTTAAATATAAGTACTGAATACTATTCGATGCTGGTATTTATTTATTATATTGTTTATCACTACTCAACTGTAGCTGGTACTTTGACATAGTGGTTCAGCTTGAATATCATGGTGACCAAGGCCATTTGAAATGAGCATTAAAACTGAAAGCACTAGATGATAGACCTGAAGGCGCAGTTGTACTATCCACTGTACTTGGGGGTGTGACGGCAATAAGGTTTCTTTAAGGAAACTAATCTTTAGCAGTTCTGTCTTCTAAACATGAACAGACGGAGTCGTAACCAAAACTATCATCGCTTACGTTACCTCACAAATTCACATCGCCGGTAGTGAGGTTTTTAAAGTATTCATGGAACGGCCATGTGTGACTGACTTTAAATAGCCGTCCGTTGGACACTGCTGTCGCTCTCCACTAACCTAGGTTGCTTCTCAGGTAAATCTATAGTGTAGGTACTTTAAAAGTAGCACCCTTTCTCTATAATCACTTACAGCACTCAAGTCTGTAGATTCAAGCCGAAGTACACCATCATGTCAATCTTCATCATAGACTGAAAACTAGTTAACACAGTAGACAGCTCTTTGCTTTGTTATCAGATTCTTCAATAGTAAGTTTAGCCACAACCCATGTATAACGAATCAAACTCTATTACCTTCAATTTTCATGGACTACTCGTTCTTTTTTGTTCGAATTGAAATGAATGAACTGGTGGTATATTCACTAGTTTGGAAACCTAACTTATTTAATCAGGAGCCAGTTAGAACGGTAAAATTATATAGATTGATTGGAATAGTTTAATAGAAACATATATTGAGTAATATGTTAATGCTAAACTTTTGATGACAGCAATAATACTTAAACTCATGAATTTAATAGGTTTTTTCATGTAAGTTTATAGTGCTGTTACCCTATCAATTTTTCCGAAGTATATTAATCTGTTTTTCTTTTATATTACTTCGTTCTCCCTCTCCCATTCTGTTTCATATCTTTAGACATGCAAAATGTGGCCTTTTACAGTGTCAAGGTGGTAGACCTAGACCTGTTTCATTGGAAGCACAATCTGGCCAACCATTTGTTACGTATACAGAACATCAAGGACGTCAATTTGAATGCAAGTAAGTGTTCAAGAAAATGTCTCTACAACATAATAGCTTTATCAATGAAAAATGGGTCTGTTCTTTTTTATTATCTGTTTTATTGTTCCTAATGGTTGAAGAATGTGATTAATGATTATACTAATGGTATACACTTTTCACTGAGACTATCTGTGAATAGCCTGTGTAGCATGATCATGTAACAAAATTTGAAATCTCTTCATTATAGTCTTGACTATTCATTCGAACCCAGAATATGTATATGCTAGTAAGATCTCAGATTATTTGGTTTTCTTTATTTCTTGTTAATAAATGGTACTTCGAATGTGTAGTGAAACGTCTATGGTAACTTTTCTCTGTTCATATTTCTTAACTAACTTTTGATACTATCTGATTGGTTTTCCTGAGTTTTAGTTTGCTATCCTTATTGAGCCTCAAGATCATACGTACTTTATTATGAATGGAAGTTGTTGTATTACGATTTTGGCTTTTTCGAATATCAAGCTTTTTCTTTGTTCCTGACTAATCTCTTCAGAGATTAAAGTTTTCGTGTGAATGATACCTGTCAATTTTGAATTTTTGATCTCAGTCTAACAGTCAATCAAACTTTATGAACACTGGTATCACACAATCTGATTAGATACTTTTTCCACTTTTTTTCCATTCTTATCTTATTCATTAGTCAACAGAATAATTAATACTGGAAATTCAGTTTATAATTATACTCATTAGTAAGGGTTTGTAATTTAGTATTACAATTGGTCACTCTCTGTTGCATCCATAGCTGACTTCGTCGATATTGTCTTCTATCATAAGTTCTAGTATGGTTATTGTATGAAAAGCATTGGAATCCAAGACATGTATCATTCTCCTCACGACTCTACAGTTGTATGTACCGCCACATTTAATGTTGATGCTCACAATAAGGCTTAAGCGTAGTTCTGTATTCTTTAAATAAGGTGAAACACCTATCTTGGATTCCACTATTTATCACATATCATATATGCGATAACTTGTGAGATAATGCTAATATCTATGGTATCCACGTGAGGTGCACATATCCCAACAATGACTGTTTTTAATCCCGATTATTGGCAATAAAAAAATAATAAACCTTTACTTAATAGATTCATGCCTGTTAAACAAGTTAGTGGCTATCTGGAGCGTATAATGCATTGATGCTTGCAAAAGTAAATAATGGTTTTATGTATATAAACATTAACCCTGGGATATGACTGGCATATCCAGTTGATGAGTTTTGAATAGGACGAAACACCTATCATATATTCCATTATAAGCCATATACCTAGTAAACCAATACTTATTTCTGTACAACTCCTTTTTTTCTCTCTTTTAATCAAACTACAATAAGATTTTTCAAATTGATCTCTGTACTGTAATTTTGTGTTTGTTAATTAGTCTCCCCCTGTTTATCTATCCTATATAGCTAGTTCTGTTCATTTGTTTATATTTTCATTCTTATCTTCATCCCTCTTTTCTTGTTTACATTTTATTTGCTTCATGGATTTATTTCTTTGCTTTATTAACTATACAACCTGATCAGTTGTAAACATTTGTTTGTTTAGTGTAAATTTTTTTGTGTCAAAATGGAGACATACTACTACTATTGTGTTTATTTACTAATGTGTTCAATTATTCTCATCATAGATATTCTCTCCTCTTTTGATTGTGTGTTTTCTTTCTTCGTTCATTTTCACTGGGGGTGTGGTGAAACTATAATTTATCAATGAAATAATCAGATCTAAGATCACAACTCTTGGATGATGGCGCTAAAATTGATTCATCCATTTGGCTAAATAGCATATTGACATCATAGTTGGTATCAATTCAGGGTTAAAAATCCTGACTCTAATTCTTAACCCTACTGTCTAACTCTAAGTTCTAATCCTAATTCTTCACATTAATTTATAACCTTACTTTTAGGCTAATAATTAGATGAATATTCTCATGATCATTTTAACTTCACTCAAAGGTCATCTAGAAATTATAGTCTCACCGAATGGTGTTGATGTTACCATTGCTAATGTGTTTTTGTGCTACAATGGTAGTTAGCAAAATGTTGTATTCTTTTCTTCTTTTGTTTTGTAGTGTCTATTTCAATTTGGTTTATCATATGTGTGTATGTTCTCCTTCCTTTTTTTTCCCCATCTCAGTTAAAAATAGTTTATACTTTATTGTTTTTAATCCAAGATGTTTGGAGATTGTCTATAGGAAATTCTGCTTGACGTAGGTTTCATCTTGTTTGGTACTACTCGTGATCACCTTGAGAGAATTGGTGTTCCGTGTAAGATTCGAACTCGCAATACCCAGACTCACAGTTTTTTTTATTTACTCTGAAGAAGCGACTTACATTAGGAATAAAAACAATCAACTCAGTTGATATTACAGTATATGCGATAACTACCAATAGGTTTAAGCGGTAATTATGTGGTATTGTGTACCACATTACAAATGGTTATAATAATATTGAGCTGTGAAAATTTACATGTTAACAATAATACCGATTTGTGTTCTCCCAACTTTTGATCTCCTTATTCCTCCTTGTCTCTTTTTTCCTCTTTCCAAATTTATTTCACTGTATTATACTCTTTAAGTAACATTTCCAAACACTGATCTTCCCGATTACTGCTTATACTCTTATTACCTCTACTACTACGGGATTTGAATCGATCACTGCATCTCTATGCTAATGTGGTGTGGCAACTCGAACTGATGTACGTACGTACGAAGTTCTACGTTGTTACTGACTGACTGACCGATTTGGACCAAGCTTAACATATCTGAACCTGGAATCTAATAGGAGCATGCACCGTTTTGACTATCTAACACTGAATGATATAAAAACATGATTTTAATCTATCACTCTATCAATATCTTGTATGGAAAGAAGTGTAAATTTATTTTAAGAAAAAGGCATATTGACAGATCTACACTGCCTGGTTGGGGTCAATACTATGGTCGTAATCAGTGGTTAGGGATGTTAGATGGCATGGATCAGAATCGGACGCAATAGCACAGATATATTCACCCTCTTTCTTATCTTAGATAGTGACTTCCAGTATCATTTCATAAATACTTTTAATCGCATCCCAAACATTCTTGCATTGTTGCTTCTGAGCACCTGGATGATAGGGAGTAAAGTAGTTGAATGCATTGATCTCTTCACTTATCTTGGGAGTCTCACCAATGCTGATGGCCTGATGTCTGACGAAATCTTAGCATAGATTCGGTAGGGTCAATCGGCTTCTGTCAATTTCTGCTGGGGAATATACAGTAAAGAAACATGTTACTCCACATAGTCACCTTTTGCTCCAAGCATAAAAAGTCAACGAGGACAATCATAGGAAAATCGGCATATGAGTAATGATACTGTCGTTAACATTTATGCATATAAATTAGTATGAAGTGGAACAGTTCTAGTATTATCACTTGGATGCTGGCTCAATGGTCTAGAGTTTAAGCCTTTGCACGTGAGACCGAAAATTCTGGGTTCAAGTCCCGCGTACGGGGTCGTGGATGCTCATTGCTGAGTAGTTCTGTACTAGGACGAAACGGCCATCCAGGTTTTCAGTAGTGGTCTAGCGTTGATCGATTTATTATCTCAATGAAAAGTTCTACTATTCTCGCTCATTATTTTTTATTTGCATTACTATTTCATATGGCAAATTGTTTGTAAATTTTCTTTGATCCTTATTTCTCTATTACTGTCGCTGTTGCGTTTAATTCTCCTATGTTCATAATCTAACAATTAATCATTTTCAATTGACCAGTAGTTGAGTTTGAATTGATACGAAACATTCTCCGTGCGCGCACACACACGCACATACATCCCCCTTTATATATGTTTACATTTATTATTTGTTAGTTTTGCCTATGTGCTATTCGTTAATAAAAAGATAATCGCTCATCTTTGTTTGTCTCTGTGTGAATTAAAGAATACAATTCTCTGTTTTCTTCGTTACACGCAACGTTTATTAATACTACTCTGTTAGAGAGCAGCCGCTGACAACTACGTAAATATACACATATATTTTTTGAACGGGTTGGATGTTGAAACATCACAACAACAACAAAATCCTCAGATCCTTAATATTTTTTTTGACACTGTGATTGGGGCAGTTATGTTTTGGAAAAAGAAATTTTATTCTTAAATAAAAAGAAAGAAAATACCATAACAGACATTTCGTACACCTTGTTATTTTAATTATTTTATGGGGTTTGGACACGCATTTTCCGGTTTTCAATAAAATTTATGACATTAATTTATTACTTCTATTCACAATTTATAAACTAACAAACTAACGTATACTAGTTGTCATAGTTATTTTAAGCGTTTGTGTTTGTGTTCCTTTGTATGTGTCTATATGTGTGGGTGTGTGTACATGCACCTGCACACTTTTGTCTTAGAGACAAGGCGATTAAACTAACAATATAAATGAGTTTAATAATGTTTATGAATAACAGTATTATAGTAGTAACAGTAGTACACTGTAAGTAGTATCATCAGTAACATCAGTACTAAATTTATTCAAAATAACTTGTTCTTTCCGCGTATTAGTCTTTAAAGAACTTTACTCCATTTTTTTGTAAGATAATAACGTTTTCTTTGTATGTGTATGTGTCTATATGTGTATCTGTTGCTTTTAAATTTCTGTTATTTCCCACCGATCATAAAATTGTTACGATGATCATAATATGTGAGGCACAAGGGTGGAGGTTAGTATGTTTATTTATTTTCAGAAGATTATTGTTTATCTATGTGACTACTGCTTGTCTGTGTTTGTGTGTGTGTTTGATTTAAGATAAAGAAATGGGACGTTTGTAACCTTACACTTGAAAAAAAGATTTATTTTAATAATACTGAAATATTGATATTCTTGAGAAAGATGATCCGACCTTCTTGAAGGTGTGTGTATGTGCTGCTTACATTTTGGTTAGCTATACATATCCTGCTGACTACATGAGTTGTTATTTTCCTTTGAAAAAGTTTTTCCTCTACTTTATAAGCTAAGTAGCTATGATATGATATTATTACTTATACAACTGACTGAAGAGGGAATGAGATAATAGTCGCCTAATATCACGAATTGACTGAAGTTGTAAAATGTGACTACAGGTTTAACCCATGGTGTGGAGGGGGGACTGATGTTGTTAGCATACACTGTTAAAAAGTCCCTTGGTTGAACAAAAAACCAGCTATCCATTACCTCTTAGTTTTTGTTGACGTAAATTATTTTCTAAAGTCAAACACTTCGGAGTTAACTGATCACTAAATAATGACCAATGTTATATTTCTTTTAAAATTAGTGATGATCAAGTTGCACTGTAACCACTAGGATAAATAAGTAATTTGACATCGCGTACATTATGTTCATAGAAATAAGGACTAGAGAAACACGATATTAATCACTTTTCAGAGATCAATAAATTGTGAATATCGCATCCCTATACGAAGTCAGCTGCGACCTGAATAACTCACTTTTAATTTTTTCGACTATGAAGCAGCCTCGAGTCCCATAGAGAACATCAGTTCACACATGATTTCCATCAAGCCATGTTAAGTCAATACAAGGTTTCCTACGGACTGTCTCCGGTTACTTGGCAAAATCGAACAATCCATACAAATTTATCGTACTAACGAGTTCTTAATTTCATCTTAAGATAAGTATTTTGTCACTTTTACTGCATATTTCCCCAAAATACCCCACTGGATAGGTTGCTTCTCGTTCTGAAATTTAAACAGGACTGAAGTCTTTCAACTTCAAGATGATGGCTGAAGGCAGTTTACAGGAAACCCTGAACCTAGGTTTCAGTCTACTTGGCACTCGTCACCAAGGTGTACCTGTAATCTTGAAGGAACCAATCTTTGTTAAACAACCGCTGAGAACCAAGAAGGACTGGACATCAGTACACATTCACGAATTTGCCACCAGGGCTATAACCCAGCTCCTTGGGTCTTGCTGTCAGACGCCTAACCTCTAGACCACTAATCCGTCTACCTGTTTAACTTCAATTTGTTTTTGTTAGCGAACGTTTCGTTCAATTGACTGAAAATTTAAACCGAACCGTTGATACTAACTCAGTGATCTAAAGGGTCAGCACTAACTCAGACACCTAACAGGTCCTGGGTCCCATCTCTGATTCATACTCCTAAATTTGAACGAGACAGCTGTCCAGTATCTCCTAGTTTTTAATATAATATATTATTTGATATTATTACTTTATGAGTCTCACGTACATATTATTTTACTTACTTGTTTATTTTCTACATAGATATCTGTCTCATACATCTAAAGTTCGATTTGTCCCAGAAGGCGCATCGTGTGCGCCTGATCGTTATTGTTTTCATCAAGAATGTGTACTACCACATGTTGTTTTTCAGTCGATTTGTCCAACTGGTCCAGTAAATAAACAATTAGAAAATGGACATATCATCTATAAAAATGTGACATGTTCTGATCACGGTGTAAGTGAATAGTGGTGTTTTCTTTTTTCTTTCTTTGAGGGAGGGGGAAGAGGTAGTACATAATAGGCTTTGTGATTGTCCAAGCGTGTGTATGTATGTATGTATGTACGTAAAGTTTTCTTATAAAATGAATAAACATGTTTTCAGTTTGGGGTTATGGAGATTGTTAAATTTCGTTGAAATCATGAATTGATAAATGTTAGACCATCATTCAAAACCCGAAAGCACTGAACGGCCGTTTCATCCTAGTATGTGGGATTCCTCAGCAGTGCTCATCCGCTATCCCGCATGTGGGATTCATACCCAGCACTTTCGGTCTCGGGAGCAAACGCCTAACCTCCAGACCACTGGATCGACATCAAACGGTGTCTAACTCCAATCAATTCACGTTATCGCGCGACCATCTTCCTTTGTCTTCGATGGGTAATTGCCTCACACTCAACATGGTTAAGCGTTCGCGCTCGAGGCCTAGAGTGCCTGGTTCGAGTCCCGCTTTCGAGATCGTAGCTGTGCGCTGCTGAGGAGGTCCATATCAGGATGAAACGGGCATCCAGTGTTTCCAGGCCCCCAAATGCCCTGGTACGGCCGAGAGTGGGGTGGGCCCGCTCTCCCTCTCGAAATGCTCTCACATGGCCACGCGTATATAGCCTCTGCCAGCGAAGTCCTACTCACTGCCTTCTCGTGGCACTACTGTTGTTTACGAAAATGAGAGGACGAAAAGCGAATGTCCGGCGCTTTAACCGGATCCCAAACCAAATCAATGATGCACATGGGCTCCAGTATACTGCGGGAACAAATGGCGTATGAACCAATTGTTGGTCACCGGCTACCATAGGACTTTATCTCCTCACGATGCACCATTGCCTTATGGATCAGACCTTTAGGTCAAAGGCTCGGGGTGTGGCTCCCTGAGAAAACCACCTGCTTCGGTCTGGGCACCCGGGCAGTAGCCCAGCCCTCACACAAATCGAATGATTTATGTGGCGCATATCTATTTGGTACCTCCTTGTACCAATATCTATGTGTTAAAATAAAAAAACATTTATCAGTTCGTGATTTCAAGCAAATACATTTTTATCGATACTGATCTATTCGTCTCCCTGTCACAAATGTGGATATTGTTAAAGATTTCTGGTTAATTGGAAAATAATTTCAGTGTAATTTAGTCATTCCAGTATAAATTCATTCGTCATTTGATTTTTGTTTATGATTTTCAAACAGTCAGTTATTAATGTAGTAGAGTCTGGGACAGATGTTGATCATCTCAAGGTACTGTACCACATTACTATTATGAGATGAAACTCATAAAATCAATAGCAAAGAAATTGAAATAATTGTAGTCAGGACGACTGAACATTGAGAATACAGCTCAAAAAATGAGAAAGAAGAAATGACTACGGAAGAAAACTGGAACTGAAGACTCGAAGTAACCGTTTTTAAGCCACACCATTCAACGTCGCCAACCATTGATTACAGTTACCTTGCTGACGTCAACCAGCAAGTCGGTATCCAACAACATAACTCATACCAACAATTAGTGACTTTGTGGACTAATAGCGTAATTTGGATTATCCGTCCCTAGCTTATTTCCTTAATAGCGAACATGACTCGTCGAGTTAGACAATGGTTTAATATACTCAACACTTGTTACAACCATCTCAGTCGATACAGATTCACAAACTCATCAATCGATCTATTGTCTTTACCTAGTATCCTATACCTAAGCTCAAGATTGCCACCACAATCATCAGTCACACCTTAGAAATTTACAACTAAAGGTAAACTCACTCAACTATTCTTAACTCAGTAAGTTGATCAGTAATCGAATCTGTGATCCAATAATTGAATCTGTTCACTATTTGACTATTTACTTACCTCCCAAAACTAATCATACAAAGAAATATCTAAGTAAATCGTACTAAAGATTGGAGAGAGAGACAGTAATTTAATGTAAATTTTAAAGATTTCTGATAAAATCTTTCTTTGTTACCAAAAACTGAATGCATGCTAAAAACAAAAAGTGTCAAAGTGAACAGAGTTTAATCATTTTAATAATTTCTAAGTCCTTATCATTCGGCGTCTCTGAAACAGATGATATGTGCAGTTCTTTTAAGGAAAGTAAACATAGGGAGTAAGATCTCCGACCCTGACAGGGTTGACACTTGAATTCAACTTATAAAAGAGCGGTTAGACATACGGTTCTCATGTGTCATCTTATAATGACTTAAGTTTGTAATAATTTATAAAGATTGAATACATTGATTGTGAAAATATTCCGCCTTTTTCATGCTTACATTCAGAATCAGGAGTATTTTCTTTGATTTGCCTTAATTTAAGTCAGTTGTTCTAATTGAAAAGTCAATTATCTGAGTTAATAGTATACATAATGAACTTAACCGCCTAAAACTATTTTGTTCTAGAATGACAAACTGATCATATGCATAACGGTATTTAGACGATGTATAGGTGGTAAAATGTGATTATTTCCAATCACATAAAAATCAATAGCTCATTGGAAATGCTTACTTAATCAATCATGTATTAAAGTCTAGGTTATATATCAAGAAATAAATACAGTCAGTGGGAATTCCTTTGAAGCTTTTTTAAATGCTCAGCTGTATTTGAGCGGTCAATATAATAAAGACTAAATTCGGTCGTACTAGCATGCTTATCTGTGGAAATTATAACTAGGAAATCTCTCAAACAACAGAGTTAAATGATTAACTGAAGTTTTTAAAAGGTATATTACATTCAATCTATAATTAGTCATTTGCATATATATACCCCTCATGGAGGAGCATGGGCCTAACACCATTCTCCATTCACCTCTATCCTGGACAATTCTTTCCAGTTGTTATTCATTCTTTCGATGTCTGCCTTAAATTTCCAGTGCAATATGTTCCTTGGTCTTCCTCTTTACTGTTTCTCTTCAGCATTTCAAGTTAGCGTTTGCTTTGTGATACAGTTTGATGATTTCCTTAATGTATATCCTATCCACCTCCAGCATCTTTTCCTAATCCACAGAACTAAGTACATATAGATTTAATCTACTTCAAATAATAATTCAGATAAATGATTATTTTCAAATTAATTATCTATTTTACTTTTCTTAAAAAGAAGAAACTAAAAAGAAAGTATCATTTCTTTATTATTCTTTTTTTGTTGTTTTGTTCAAGTTATGTACTAATGCTGGTTTCTGTTTATGTCATCCTGAATGGACTGGTAATGCTTGTGAATTAGCAGTAGTTATTACTAATAAATCTATTACTATTACAAATGATCGAAATTCCTCCTCCTCCTCATCATCATCATCGTCAATAGTTTCAAGTCAATCAACTATTATGAACAATATGAATCCACTGAGTTCAGAAGTTATTCATTGGATATGGGATTATTTAGAACAAATGCAAAAATCTTATGGAAATTCTCGACATTTTCAACTTAAACGCTTTAGTATGTTATGTTTTTCTTCTTCTGTTTATTCACATTTATCTCATGTATTCAGTTCAGTTGGTAGTGTATGTGTATGTGTAGAGAGAGAGTTAGAGAGTATGAATCGTAATTCTAGTGTGTAAGTTCATTTAGTTAAGTCGATATAAGAAAGATAAGTGATACTATTATCAATTTTACCTGAACCTATAGTCAATTTGGTTAACAACGAATTAGTTTAAGTATAAGCCATGACATTTTCTATATAATACATTATAACCATCAAGTTTCGTTGTCTATCAAAAATAGGGTTTTATACTAAGATGATATTTCACAATTTGGTTTAAAAGATATCTGGTTCATTACTTCATTTTTTTAAAATGATAGTAGTCCTATCATAGTAAGGTTATCTAATAGATTGTCTTTTGAAGAAACTATAAACATATAAACATATAACAATACTTCCATAACGAGTTCAGATTCTCCTGAACTTCTTGGTCTTATCATAGTGCTTTATGATTTCATAGACTAGACTAATTAAACTATTTCATTGTGTACACTATTATAAGATTGCATGTATATATGTAGTTATTTTATTGTATCATAGTTGACACATATTTCACGATCAGTCATATTACATCCTCCAATTATAAAGCATTGTGAAAATCTTGATAAAATTCTACTTCATTGACGAATCGGTTTGATTTAATATAACATGTATTGGATTTTTTTTTTTACATAAAATTCAACGTATAACGATGGATAGTTTGTAACTTATTATTAAATAGGTAATGTGGTGTGCGCTACTTATATACACATACTTAGTATATAACGATAGTCACGAATAGAATGTATTTCAGTAGAAGATTGAGAACGAAATAACGGGAATGGAAAGCAATTGATATAAAAACGCAGGAAGAATGAAATCTGAGACAATGGATTGATCACTGGGTGGTGATCACTGTCATGTGTGTAAAGTCCTTATTTAATGCAGATCGAATGCTATCGACCATGTTGCAATGTGGCCGCCAGTCTAGGTGACTCGACACTGCGTGCACTATATATTGAGATTAGATGTTAGTTGGAGGTAGTCGACAGGAAACCCTGGACCCGGGTTTCGTGCTACTTGGCACTCGTCAGCAAGGTGTACCTGTAATCTTGAGGGAACTGGTTCTCCCTGGCGGATCTGATCCCGTGTCACCCAGCTTCACAGTCACAGACGTTACCACTGAGCTATCGGGGCCGCGACTGACCTTCTGTAGGACTGAGATGAATTTACAATTGATTGGCCGCCCGGTGGTGATCAGTGTCATGTGTCAAGTCCTTGTTAGTGCAGATCGAATAGTATCGAACCGGGATAAAATCCGTCAGGGAGCACCAGTTCCCTCAAGATTACAGGTACACCTTGCTGACGAGTGCCAAGTAGCATGAAACCCGGGTCCAGGGTTTCCTGTCGACTACCTCCAACCACCATCTAATCACAATGGATTGATATTTTGCAAATTAAAGATTTACTGTATGGTTCTCAGATTTTAGTGAGATGCTCTGTAATTTCATGTTCAATTACGTTCGGTTGTCCCCACTCGTGTTCTTGTTCACTACAGTAGAACCTATAAATATTTAGTTATTATTACTCTTAAATTGAATAAGTATGACAAAACACAAGAGAATGTGGGGAGGGTTGAAAGTGATTGACAATAAGAAAGTGATTTATTGCTCATGAAAAGTAAGGACAGTACACTTTAGTGTATATGAAATCTTAACATCATGATTTATAATTTCTTGAAATGATATCTTCTTGAGATTTGAAATCATAGACCTAGTTTTATATTAGATATGCTGAACAATAACCAAATAGAGGTTAAATGAGAAGTGAAAAATGCTGACGGATATACTTTGTTGGCTGAAAATGTGACATCGTTTTTTAAGGGACATGTATCTATATTTAGGGATGAGTATGCACATATAACTCGAGTCATGTTAACCAATAAAAGTCTTCCATTCATTCTTGAGTTCTTTTTATTCAAGTAAATAGTTAAGGCACTCTCACTCTCTCTCTCTCTCTCTCTCTCTCTCTCTCTATATATATATATATATATATATATATATATATATATATAAGTAGTAGGCTAGGATGATTGCAAAACATAACATTTTTCTACTATTCCTCTAAATGACTACAAAACGTTCTCTCAATCTAACTCTTAATCCTAACTCTCACCTATTTTTAGTATCTATGTAATAAATTATTCATTTCTATCATTTTCATCCTAATTAGTTAAAAGTTTGTTTTACTTTTTCAAGGTCATTTCAAGGGATTCTGAACGTCATGAATAAACCATACTTCCATAGAAATCTTTTCCGTGTTCATATTTTATAGAAAATTGTTTTGATTTCTTGTCGTTGTTGTATTCTTTTTCGCTTTCTCCAATTTTTTATTACTTACTTACGCCTGTTACTCCTCGTGAAGGAGCATAGGCCGCCCACCACCACTCTCCATCTAACCCTGTACTCGGCAATCCTTTCCAGTTGTTATTTATCCTTTTCATATCTGCTTCTATTTTCCGACGTAGTATGTTCTTTGGCCTTCCTCTTTTCCGCTTCGCTTCAGGATTCCAAGTTAGGGCTTGCCTCGTGATGCAGTTTGATGATTTGCGTAATGTATTTCCTATCCATTTTCATCGTATTTCCCTAGTTTCCTCTTCAGCTGGAAGCTGGTTTGTTCTCTCCCACAGAAGGTTGTTACTGATGGTATCCGGCCAATGGATGATGAGTATCTTGTGTAGGTAAATGCTTCTACATGTCGGTCTACTTTTGTTTAATTATTACATAATAAAAATTTATGAATTATTTAACTGTTAATCAACTTTTTGGTTTCTCTATTCATTGTTATATCAGGTCATAACAATAACAATAATGGTGAGAATTATAAAGCCCCATTGAATACATTGTATTTAGTTTGTATACTTGGAGTTGTTGTTGGTGGTATATTTTTATTTCTGGCAATTTTTATGTTTATTTACAGGTTAGTTGATTATATTTGTGTGTTTGCATTTTACTAGTAAACTTTAATGATCAAGGAAAAATTGATTGATATTGTTCAAGAAATCCATGTATTTTTTGTTCCCACTTGTCTGTTAACTGTAAATAGTCGTAAGAAGTTCATGATGGTGAAGTAGGCGGGAACTTAGTGATTAATTTATACAACTTTCAACAATCCAAGTAGCATATTCAAGTTACGTTTTAAATAATTCATTTTGGATAGCCGACTAGTATCACTAGTTAGATGTTTAGAACTAGTTGGCAGGAACTTCTATTCAACCTAAGTTTCGTACTAGTTAACACTTGTCACAAAAGTATACGTGTAATCTTCGAAAAACTGGTGCTATCTGGTGAATTCGTATCCGCATCACACAGCTTCATAGTCCGAGACGTTATCACTAAGTTATTTGAGCCACCATGTCAAGGAAATTCTTTAGTATCAATTCTTTATAAAATGTCTTGATAAAAGTCTCATTTAGGATACAGCATATAGTTTTATAAACAGGTAGGTATTGACGGTTTCGTTTTGCCACCCTAACCAAAGAAAGTTTAATCGACTTCAATAATGAATTGAATTGATCGTCCAATTTTCTTTGATAATAACGATATAGTCAATTTACAATTATGAGTAATTGCAAGACGATAACCACGAGTGCTATCTTTCTGATTTGTTTATCCACATAAACTTAACCATTTTTTTATTGATTGCCACTAATTCTAATCTGCAAACTTTTGTGTTTCAAGGTCATGTCATGCTAACATAAACATGAAGTTGTTCCGCTCTGATTTTGTCTTCGTTAAACGTAAAGTTTTTCCGTACAATCCTGCCTTCTCTTTTTATCCAACCTCTAGAGATTATTGTTGCAGTGTTGTATAAAGGTTATCACAGCATCGAATTCACAATAGATCTTATTCGTATAGGAATAATTCCGGTCATTTTTAATTAACAAATTAGTGTTGGGTCCAATCGAACCCCCAACTAGTCGTACTCGTTTTCTACAATATTTAACAATAGTCATTTCAATCGCATTAATTTTTAAACAGCCACGGAGGTCCTACTCACTACCTTCTCGAGAAGAGGGTGCTTATTAAGCTGAGAGGAATAAAAGCGAATGGTTGGCACTCAACCCGAATCCGTAGGTACAAGGGATCCGTCTCAGGAAGTTGAAAAAAAGCAACCTATTCCACGATCCTCATGGGATAAATGGCGTATGAATCCCTTGTTCGTCGCCAGCTACCATGGGACTGCACCTCCTGATGTTGCTCCACTTTCTTGTGGATTAAACCTCTAGGTCAAAGGCTCAGGTAGTGGCTCCATTAGAAAACCATCTGATTCTGTTTGAGCACCTGGACAATATCCCAGCCCACACAAAAATTGAATGATTTTTATGTTGCGTATATTCTTTGGTGCCTCCTTTCACTAATGTTAGTATTTAAATAAATAACTTCTCATAACCATCCTTCCTTATTCTCACATCTTTTTACATGGATTATATGTTATAACTTATTGAAGTGTACAAGATAACTATAGTTAAACACTCTCCATTAGACAACTGATGGGCCTGGCTCCGATTTTTCTGATAGAGTTATAGTTGCTCATTACTGAGAAACCCCTCACTACGAGAGAATGATTTTCCATTATTCCACAGTTTTCAACGTTGCCGACGTCTGTAACCGACGTACATTTCTATTACTAATAATAATAATAATAATAATAATAATAACAAAGTCTCTCTAAACTTTCTGATAATTTTCTACTGTTTGTCTACTTTTTTTCTATTCCAAACAAAATTCCAATTTTCTGCTAACATTACATATTTAGACGACGGGGTCGACCTAGTATTTTCAACAAATCTTATTATAATAATCACAATCATAGAAAGTTTTGTGCATTTAGTAGAAATGGTTGTCGGCGTCGTCGTTGCTGTAAAATTAATCAAAGAAATAATGATTTATTATCACCAAGATCTACTAAACATAATGGTGGTTCATTACGCTTATTTAATACTATTGATTCAAATTCGACAGAATGTCAAGAATTACAAAGTTCCATGTATGATCGATCTACTGTCGGTGTTGGAGGTAGTAGTTGTAGTAGTCATGATAAATCAGGATATGATCGACATAGTCGTCTACATCATGATTATTGTACTATCAGTAGTAGTAATAATCGGAATGGTGGTAACCAAGATGAAGAATGTTCACGACGTGTTCGTAGTCGAACTGATAATAGTCGTAATAGAGATTTAGAATGTCGTAATCATCGTCATCATCATCATCATTCAGAACATAACAATGAAAGTAAACATCGACGTAGACAACATAATCGTAATGGTGGTAGTAGTAGTAGTAATAGTCATGGAGTAAAAGATAAAGAGGAATTATCAAGAAAAAAGAAACTTGATCGTAAGCATAAATCATCTAGCCGAACTAGTGCACCTGGAAGTAGTGATATTAAACTATTGGATTCAATTGAAGGACAATATGGAATTAATTTCTCTGATACTGAATTAACTTATAAACATTCAAATAATAATAATGATGATTATCATAATCACGAAGAGTTAAATAATAGTATGGATAGAATAATTAAATTTGGCAGTATGCCTTCATATAAGTGAGTTACAGTATCTTTTTTGTTCAAATGAATTCATTTATTCCGACAGTATTTTTTTAGTGTCATCACTCTCAAATTTCATCTACTTCATATAAAATTCAGCCATCTCCGTAAACTTATACTGATAATGATCATATACACTCACTAGTGACTAACTTCGAGAGGAAGTTCCTTAGAATTCTGGTGATTAGAATTTGGGAGGACACAAAGAGTAGATGCACCTGTGCCATTGCAAACGATGTTGAGCCATATCATTGAAGGTCTCTAACCATCGGTTGCTATTGGACTCAACGCTATACCTACGCCAGCAGAGCAACGGGAAGCAGCCTCAGCGCTTCCAGATACACGAAGCGTGAATCGAGTTGGTTCTTTATTTTGACATGGTGAGGTCAAGTGAATGACGCTACTCTGGTCCTGTATGTGCGTTTCGGAGACGCAGCACACATCGATGGCGCGAGATTCTAAAGTTCTAGCTAAGGAAGCATGTTGTCCTGTTTGCCATAATGTTCGGACGTTAAAAGCTCCTACATGTAGTTTAGAGCGTGGTTTCAGGAGACCAGGAGTAGCGTTCTGCGTACTCGAATCGTTTGCCCTAGCGGTGCGAGGTGATAAAGAGATGTGAGAAGGGTTAGTCATGGAGATAAGAGAGGTATTAGGAGGTGTAGGAAGGATTTGATCGTGACCAACTTGGTCTCGTGTGCTGTTACGTGTATGAGGGCTGATGTCGCTTTCCGGCTGCCCATACCGTAGAAAGGTATTTCTTGAGGAACCTGGAAAGGAAGATGGAATAATGTTGATCTTAACGACCTGGGGGTGTGACCGTAGAGCCCAAGGGACAACTGCTTAGGGCCGGTCGCGCGCGGCCTTTTTTGGAGGTTTTTAACATGTTAGCTCCGTTCTTCAAAGGGCCTTACCGCCGGAGACAGAAAACTGTGAGGTAAGCGAGATGTGACATTTTTAGGGTCGACCTTTTCCAACCTCTCGTGAAAAGGCAACATCGCTGCAGATGCTGATTGTCCGAGGGAAACACCTTACTGTTGTCACACCCTTCTACAGTCAGCAGTAAGACTTCGCCCTCGGACCTTGAGTTGCTGCTTTTAGTCTTACCGTTCTCCAATCGACCTGCCTGGCATGGTAGAACCTACAGGAACATATGTTTCAGCCGGTATAGCTCGGTTGGTTCATCACGATAGGCAAGCCCGACCACCATATCAAGGTAGCAGCTACGGTCGAAAATGTATAGCCTTGAAATTGATTCATCAAAATCATTTCAGTACACAAAAACTTTTCAATTACTTCTTTCTGATTGTTTTCTTTTTCTCTTCTTTCTAAAATTTGTTTTTGTTAATTTTTTTAAAAATTTATTTCAGAGAAGATAAGATAAAACAATTGAAACGAACAGCTGATACACTTCCTCCTTTTAAATTATTAAAAATGTACAATCAATAAGTACGAGTGAAAATACTGTCTATTTGACAGATTCAACAGACATAACTGTTAATTTACCAAATTCTGACTTAAATATACCAATTTGTGGTACATATACATCTTCACTTATTGAACCTATTGTTGTTAATAATAATAATAGTAATAAACATAATATTAATCAAACATCTACATTATGTGGATCAGTCAGTGTAACATCACCGCCAATAACAACAATAACTGCTATTACATCATTAATATCATCATCATCATCTACTGTACCTCCGTTATTTCCATTCTATTCAACTGCATACTCGAAATCGGTTTCACCTATGACTTATTTACCAACTGATGATTTAACTACTCAAACTACAATATCTAATTCCAATCAAAATTCATTATTATTACACAATGTAACAACAGCTGCATTAGTTGGTGCAGGTCGAGCTGGAGCTAATGCTGCGGCAGCAGTGGCAGCGGCAGCCGCTGCAAACCCCACGGCAGCAGAAGTAACAACAACAACAACAACGACATTCATATCTACTGGAACATTAGATGTTATGTCGTCTAGTAATAATGATATGTTAATTGATACTTGTCCAACAACAGTTTCTCCGGCAGATACTTCAAAAGATGCAATGAATGATGTATGTATAAAAAATATACTTTTATTTTATTTTTCTTGGTGGTCAATATTACCACCACCCTGATAGAATTATTTTGTATCGTTTTATTCTATGCTCAGAATAGTGTATGGTCTATACAATAAATATGTGAACTAAGAGATTACTATCAATTACTATAATTATGGAGTTGATAATTCAACTCGTAATCGCATTAATGAAATATAACAGTTGACAGTAAGGAGTTATGGAAATTGTTAACTTTTATTGAAATCATGAACCGATCTAAATAAGATAACCATTGGAAGTCCTGGATGGCCGTCTCGTCCTGGGTTCGATTCTTGTATTCAGAGTCGTGGATACATACAGCTAAGGAGTCCCTAACTAGAATGAAACGACCGTCCAGTGCTTACAAGTTTTCAGTGGTGGTCCAACTTAAATGGATTCATGATCTCAAAGAATGTTACATTTAAACTTCTTAATGAGTATATAATCATTATAAAGTCTTTGAATGCATAAAATACTTAACTTTGTCATTATGATATTTAACGTATTAACTTTCAAATCAGTTGTTTATATTCTCTAGAGATTATTATCATCCTCAACATCAATTAAATTATAGTTAATTTTAATCACTTAGTATTACATGGTGCAGCGATGATTTAGCGGCTAAAAGACCTTGTTTTCAAACGCTGGTTTGTAAGTTCGAATCCTACCCACTTCAGCTACTCTATCTTAGAAAGTCATTTATTCCTTAATGGTGGAATTCGATATCAGTGACAAGGTAATATTGAGTGCTTTTGGAAGTACAAGGGTGGTAGCCACTCCTTGGTTCCCCACATCGTAAAATAATGTTTCTTCTCAAGGTATCTCAAAACGAAACTGGTTACCTTCAAGCGTGATGATAGAGCATAAGAGACAACGGTTTAAGTTCAGTGACACAACCTTTTTTCGAGTATTTCTAAATATGTTAGCTCCTTAATTTAAAGGCCTTTTCGTCAGCGACAGGAGTTCATAGGTTTAGATGATGTGTTCAACTTTATGCTCGCCTTTTATAACTTCTTCCTTGTGTTATGGATCGGCAACATCAGCCACTATAGATCGTGGTTATCCGTGCGGAACACTTAAGTGTCCTCACATCCCAGTCCAGTCAAGAGTAGGACTTCGCCCTCGAACTTTAATTTTATTACCTTTAGTTGCTTGATATGGTAAGATCTAGAAGAACGAATGTTCCAACCAATATAGCTGTATTGGGTCATCATAATATTGAAATCAAACCATTATATCAAAGCAGAAGCTACAATCAGGAGTCGGTTAGTTTCACCGATATGTGGCTTGAATTTGAGCATACAAACCTGTATTTGATAAATGATTTGTAATACTAAACTACTATGTCCAACCTATGTAGTTGTAATGTTAAAATTTCACTGTTTCTCGATGTGTTTCATTTTGAATCTACATCATGAATTGCGACTATTTATTTACTCATTTGTTATTGTTATCTCATAGACGCAGTTTAACATCATAATGGAGAATTCATGGCGTCAACCAGAGAAAGGTATTCTAAAGAATAAAAATGAAGGCGGTAGTTACAATGTGAATAATTCGTCGTCGGCCAACACTTCCACTAATCGTCGACATCATAGGAGATCTTCATCATCAATTAATCATAAAAAACATCATCATCATCGTCATAGATCACCATCATCATCGGCAGCAACCGGTAGTCATCATCGATCCAGGCATAAACATTCAAAATCATCACGTCATCATCATACTACTCATAATACTATGGATAATAATGATGCCGGTATTATGAAAAGAAATGATTCATTCTCTGATTGTTCTTGCCATTTACATGAAAATGAGAAAAAGTTGAGAAAACATCAAAATCATCATCATAATCATAGTCGGAGATTATCTCGACGGGGTAATAATATTGTAACTAGTCGTTCAAACAGTGTAAATGACGGAAGTTCACACTTAGAATTTTGTACAGCGTTAAATGATATTAATGGTAATGATGATAGAAGCCTAAGTGGTAGTTCATCTCTATCAAGTCATGGTTTAGAATTTTTATCAAGTCATTCATCATCATCGTCATCATCATCATTATCTAGAACATTAGCTACATCGTCATCATCATCATCATCATCTTCTACATCATCATTTACTGATTTAAATTCTCATTGTCATCATCATCATCAACTTCGTCGTCATCATTCACATTCTAATCCTCATTGTCACAAAGATCATGATAATAATGATGATGTACAAAGTTTAAGTTCATCATTCACTTCATCTACTACAAGTACTTGTTCAACTGCTTTAGAAGTTAATGTAATCAAATGTAATAATTCACAACAACATCAACAAAATGGATTAATTAATAAAGATTCTACTGATCCTATAACAACAGATCATAATCGGTCAAAACGATTTGATATTATAAATAATAAATCAAATCGTTCAAATCAACAATTAAAAAAGAATTATGATTATTGTTCTGAGAATTATCAAACTATTCAATGTATTAATAATGATAATAGTATTGGAACCGATCCTATTAATATTGAAAGAGAGGTTTGTTTGTTTGTTTTAATTAATATAAATAATTAGTTAGACAGCCACAATATAGAACTTAGTACATTATGTACATCGTTTCAAGTTGCCATAATCCATTAGCATAGTGAGGTAGAAAATTATTTGAATAAATCCGTTAAATGCCCTGGTATGGCCTAGATTAGGGTGGGCCCACCCTCCCTCTCGAAATGCTCTCACACGGCTATGCGTATATAGCCTCTGCCAGGGAAGTCTTACTCACTGCCTTCTCGCACCACAAGTGTTGTTTACGAAAATGAGAGGACGAAAAGCGAATGTCCGGCGCTTTAACCGGATTCTAAACCAATAATGCACATGGGCTCCAGTATCCTGAGGAAACAAATGGCGTATGAACCAATCGTTGGTCACCGGCTGCCATGGGACTGCATCTCCTCACGATGCTCCACTGCCTTGTGGATCAGACCTTTAGATCAAAGGCTCCGGGTGTGGCTCCCTGAGAACACCACGTGGTTCGGGTTGGGCACCCGGGCAGTAGCCCAGCCCTCACACAAATCGAATGATTTATGTGGCGCATATGTATTTGGTGCCTCCTTGTACCAATGTTTATGTTGTTTAAATAATAATAATAATAAATCCCAGAATAATAAATGTAGTAACAGTATCAGAAGTGATCGAAAAGATTATTCATCGAAGAATACGACCTAGAATTTAGAGAACGAATTGATTCATCTTAGCTACCATGGGATTACATATCTTAACGTTACTCCACTGCTTTGTGGATTAGATTTTTAGATCAAAGCTCGGAGAGTGACCTGCTAACTACATCACCGGCTTTGGTTTGGGCGCTCGGGTAGTATTTCAACCCTCATATATATATATATATATATATATATATATATATATATATTTGGTACCTCCTCATAACATTGTTTATGTGTTTAAATAAAATTAATTTTTGACTTATGAACGATCAACAAAGTATCGATGAAAATGAAAGGAACATGAAAAACAGTATCTATAGACATTCACACTAAATTTTTAGGACCATTACTTAAAACAATCATAAAATATATAGATAAAACAGTTGAAAATGACTTATTTATTATGTATTTTTCTTGTTATAGGATCAACGTAGTTCTCATCGACACAGTCGTAAACATCATCGTCGTCATTGTCGATATCGTAAACACCATGGACATCATAAACGTCATAGTGAATCTAATCAGGAAATCTCCGGAACAATTAATCTTACCGGTGAATCATTAGGATCGTCTTCTAGTACGACTAATAATTGTAATTCTGGAATTTCCGAAGCATCTTCATCATCTTCTGGACTAACGACAGTCTCTTGTCATCGTCGACGTTCAAGAACACGAAGTATAACAGATGAAGATTGTACAACTTCCGGTTCACGAAGAAGTAGTCCTTTACCACCAGCCCCAACAATATTATGTAATGTAGGCCAGCAAACTGATGAGTTGAGTTTATTGAAAGTAGCTGGTCTTACAATATCGTCTAAAACTGGTAAGTTACCTACAATTGATTTATTATATGTATGTACTCTGATTTGACTGGTTACTTCAACTCTAAATCTACTTCTAACATATTTGTAGATATTTATCCAAATGAGTTTGGTAACTAATTTGAAATGGTTATCTTGCAAAATTGACGTTGTTGTATACTTCAATCTATACCAATCAAACGGTTATTTTATTTTGCAGTTATCAATGCTTGAATAATAGTCAGTATCCGACTCGGCTAATGTCTAAGCGTTCGTGCGCGAGACTGAGAGTACTGGTTCGAGTTCCGCGTGCCGGATCATGGATGCTTACTGCTGAGGTGTCCCATACTAGAACGAAACGGCTGTCCAGTGCTTTCAGGTTTTCAATGGTGGTCTAACGTTGATCAGTTCATGATCTCAATTAAAAACTCAACAACCTCCACAATCCTATATTGATATTTTACAATTGTAATTAATGCTTCAATAACAGTCGGCTAATAGTTGAAACACATTTGTCTCTCAACCACTAGTTAACATTTTAAGCTCCTCCCCCCCACCGAAAAACACTTCAGTTCGATAAACAGCTGACTGTTATTACTAACTATCATGCATAAACGGTATTGCTCAAAAGTGAATGCATATGCATGTACTTAGTAAGTGACATTAATTATTATTCATATTTAGATAATAATTTAGTACTGTAAGTAAGTATACACAAAATGTTATATTATGTACATTTTATGATATTGCGCTGAAAATTATTCACAATGTCTTACATTATTGATATGAGTCATTTGTTACTTTCGTTAGCATTACCAGTATTATTACTATCTGGGATAGTTCAGATCATGAACTAAACTTAGTCACATAAACACTGAAAACCAGGAGGCATTGAACAACTGTTTCGTACTAGTACGGGACTCCTGAACATTACACATCCATAACTCTACCTGAGAAGATCGAACTAAAGAGTATCAGATCTCATCGGTGCAAGTTGCCACACCACTTTAGCTCAGAGATGAAATTAGTAAGACAAATTCAAGATGAGTAGAAACACTAACACTATCAACTGGGTTCACAGTGAGTGCTTAACCTTTATACCTCTGAGTTGAGATGTACACCATCGGATCCCAACTCACTTGTCAAAATGTGATGCACCCGACATGAGATCTAAATATCCTAAGTTCGAACCTCATCCTCAAGTGAACTGCTCAATGTACAGTCCTGAGAACTCCCATACTAGTACGAAACAGCTGTCCAGTACTTCATGGTTTTGTACAGTTATCTAACTAAGATTGCTCCGCAATGTAAACCATGGGATTTCCCAATCTCTGCAAATCCTTCGTTTTCATTATACTTACATGAATGTTTGTGTGTGAGAGAGTGGGTGTATTTACACTCCCATCTTTATTGTTTGTATTCTTACTTTGAAGGTGCTAATTCTGAGTCAGCGAACAATAATATCACGAGTAATAATGAAAATCGTAAATCTTATTTAGATTCTGAAGGTGAATGGGAAGAAATTGAATGTAATGAATCAGGTTGTGAGGAATGTCAAAATTCAATTCACACAACAACAACAACAACGGCTACTACTACTACTGATAAAAGTATTAATAGTCATGGAAATAGACAATCGAAACATTTAACAACTACATCACCTCCTATCCTTTCGTCACCTTCTCATCCAACTATTATTCTGCAAAATAGAATAAATCAATTACATTCAACATCATCGAATAATTTCAATCCATTATGTGTAACATTAAATAACCAACAACAACCATTGTATAATCTATCAACTCCCCCGACTAATTCATCATTATCGATGATCAATAGTAAACAACAATCGTATTCAACTAATTCATCGTTAGGTTCATCGAAAACATCACGATCTGCTGGTGGATTTAGTAGTAGTGGTGGAAGTACTGGTTTAGCAAATTTATCATCAATGCCACTACCTCCTCCATCATCTTTATCAACCAATAATCCTACTACTACCATCACGACAACTACTACTACGAATACTGGTAATAATGATAATAATCATTCAAATGTAACTTCTATGCAATTACAACAATACAAACAATCACAGTTATCAGGAATAAAACAACAACAACAATATATCGGTATGATGCATAACAATAATCAAACGAAATTTAATTCGGGTAAGTTCAATATTCAATTTGTCTCTTTTTTAAAAAATGGGACTTTATTCAGTTTACAACTTTTTTTAACTAGAAAGAAACGTACATACTAAATTCTACTGTTTAACTAGGATTCATATTCTGACGAGACTATAATTTATGGACGAACTAATCAAATATGAGATAATAGGTCTCGGATTTTGGTGCGAAATTCACTCATTATTTTGGTTAGATAGAGTTTTGGCATTATAGCTTATGTCGATTCGTGATGAAAACCCTAAATCTGGTTTCTAACACCGATTACCACGACGTGCAATGCTAACCGGTGTTCGGGATGGTTAGAAGAAAGTCAGGGGCGACCATACCAAAACAGTCCTTGAAGTCACTAACTACTGGTCTGAGCCATGTTGGTAGATGAAGACTATTTGGTTGGAGTCCGTGTGACTATCGTAACCAATGGTTGGAGACTCTTGGTGACATGGCTCAGAATCGATCACAATGGCGTAGGTGTATACACACTCTGTCTTCTTTTAAACTAAGAGATTAAAATCACTTCACATCTTTCTTTCTACGAACTAATTCTTTCTTCCTGTACTATATCATTATATGCAATCATTCTTTTATATATTACCACCACTGAATTTACTACTTCTATGGGTCCGATGTTCATCTTGTTGTGTAAATGAGGTATGGCAACTTAGACCGATGCATATATGTGCCTGGTCCTACGTTGTAGCTGACTGACTGACTTCTAACCACAATCATCAACTGTAAATCATAATTCTGTTTCCTCATACAGGTTTACAACCCTCATTTGGTTCTGGTTATTAGGTGGACACTCTCAAGGTCAGATTAGCGTCGCTCAAAGGTCGTCCATAAATGATAGTCTCACATATATGTTTATATTTTTGTGACCACTTAATTTGATTTCAATTCGATTAAACAAATGAATATAAATCTTCCATTTTAACTTCATGTATATTACAAATTGGTTAACCCCCTTTTTATGTGATAGCGGTAATAAGAAACCAAATACAAGTTTAATTGGATAAATTTATTTCAGACATAGACATTAAAAATGAGAAGCAGAGAAGCCGAGCTTATTAACTTCTTTTGTTAAAGTGTGACTTAATATTTATAGCCAGATTAAAATGAATTAGATTTATGGTGAATAGGATAAGCGATACATATACATACGTTAATGTAAAAAGTTAAGATTATAAACAAATAATTGACAAGGTCAAAATGTGACCCAAGAAGAATAGATAAATTAATCTGTCCGGAAGCTAGAATAATTCCATGTGGACTTGACATGGTACTTAGACACTACAATATATTTGTACTCAATCAGAGTAAACAACAAAACGAACTAATGTCATATAAAGAGAAGAGCCGACAACTATGAATTAGTTGTATAGAGTCAATTTTCTTATATTGTTTGACATATATCAACACAAAAGTGTGAAGAAAGTTACTATTCAATTGCACAGGTTGAAATCATGAGTCGATTGAAGCTAGATCACCATGGAAAAACTGGAAGCACTGGGTGGCCGTTTCGCGCGCGAAGCCAGTAGGTCCTGGGTTCGAGCCCCGTGTGGTGCGGGATCGTGGATTCGCACTGCTGAGGAGTTCCATACTAGGACGAAACGGCCGTCCAGTGCTTCCAGGTTTTCCATGGTGGTCTAGCTTCAATCGACTCATGATTTCAACCTGTGAAATTTCTAAAACTCTCCACAAAACCCATTCTGATACTATTCAATTATTAAGTTATACTGGATTTATTCACTTAGTATTTATTCCCCAATTCGGACCCTAATTGACTGTACATGTTTGGATTCGTAGTAAAAATCAATGAATACAATCCCAAAGAAATTTCCTAATCAACAATAAACTATGATTAATTAAAAATAAAATAAAATTGAGCGTCGAATAAAATAAATTCAGATGAAAAAAAAGAGTGACTGTTGTGTACACTGGTGTGTCTTTTTATTGTTTGAATCTTAGTTTGGTCACCATCGAAAAAGAGGAAGAATTAAATAGCTTTTTTGTCCTGCCTACACACAAATCCACTAGAGAGGTTCATTCCATGGACTTTTGGTCTCAAATGCTAACGCTTAACTTATAGCCCACTGAATCAGCATCCTATAGTGTAAACGTTTAATATAAATCAACTTGCGATATTGCGTGTCCGTCTTCAATTACCTAATATGTAAAACTATCTCACTCGGCATAGTTGAAAATCACTAGCTACGGCTTATCACTAGAACTCTAAGAATTAGATCTTAATGTTAGTCACTAATGAGTATATGATTATTATTCGTGTCATAGAAATTGTAGAATTTCCATAGTTTAAATTAGTAGTCTAGAGGTTAGGCGTTCGAGCACGAGACTGAAGATCCTGAGTTTGATCCCCTTTGGCACATTCATTGATTTGGACTGTTGGAGAGTCCCTGACTATGACAAAAAAGCTATCTAGTGCTTCCTAGTTTTCAATGGTGGTCTAACAGAACTCTTTTTAGTTTTTTCTATTAGTGTAAAATATCCTCTTTTTGTTTTGTATGTATTTGCTTTAACTACTCATAAGTAGTATGTTGCTTTAAAATACACATTTAAGTCTAATAGACTTCACTAAAGATAGACTTTCCCTCCACTGGGTAAATTTATTACTTTTGTTCATGAATTAAGTTTTTCAATAGAAACAAACATTTTTCCCTCTAAAAATGAGTAGTTTCTGTCATGTTCAAGAATCTTCTCATGAAATTGCATAAAACTTGTCTATTTGATTTAATTTAGAAATATCATTCTGAATTTAAACAGTTTCGTTATTTTATGTAAGTTTCTTCTGAAATGTTGTATCATGATCATACTGATGAAGTCAAATAGAAAAAAGAACTTTAAAATAGAAACAATTTGATGAAAGCCGACATCCTTGTAAATAGAACCTGTGATTATGGTCACAGATTTTATTGAATATCAATTCCAAATATGTAAGTAGATTATACGATAGTAGTTTCAAGGATTTGTGGAGATTCTAGTATTTTTACAGCTGACATCACGAAGTGACGTCAACTAGACACCACGATTTAAACATGGGAACACAAGACCGCCATGTGGTCCTAGTCAGGGACTCCTCAGCTGTAGCCATCCACGACCTTGAACGTGGGGATCAAATCCAGGAACCTCCGTCTCAGTGGTGATCGGTTCATGATTTCATTGGAACTCAACAATTTCCACAGTCCTTTACTCACTGTTGTCTATGTATTTATCCTCCACAGGAAATGAATAAAGGGTGGTTCAGGATCATGGATTGATCAGAGTTAGACATTAACACTATTGGATGCCGGTTCAGTGGTCTAGAGGTTAAGTGTTTACGCGCGAAACCGAAAGTGCTGGATTCGATTCATGGTTGTGGGGGTAGTGGGTGCGCACTGCTGAGGAGTCACATACCGGAGTGAAATGTTCATACTGTGTTTCTAAGTTACATAATAATCAATAATTAGTTTAGGTTATAAAATATATCATATTAAAAGTGATAAACTGAACAAAAAGAACAGTCGACTCAGTATGAATAAGCACAAAATTGATTTAATCCAATATAACCGGACGGATAGAAAATGTATCGAATTGTAAAACAACAGTCTGTATACGACTAACCTGTGATAATACAAAGAAGAAAATTGTTCAATAGAAAAACAAAACTAGTCACTAATAAGTAACACGGAACTATCATATCGGTTCAATAATTTCTTACTAAAAGTTTTACATTTTTCTAATTTTATTTTGTGATCTCATTCTCCTTACTTTACTATTCAACTTTATATCCATCTATACAACAATTATATGTATAGAAGAATATACTGGTCAACATAGTGAACCAGAAGTTGATGCTCATTTAAACATTGGATCAATGATAAATCGTCAAATAAATGAACAACAAAATTTAATGAATAAATTACAAACTGATTCTAATCATCATCACCATCATCATCAACCACCACCACCACAACAACAACAACATTATAATCCGTTTTATCTACCATCAAAATCATCTGTAAAGAATTCATATGCTCAATCATCAGAATCACAATCTCAATTAAATAAATTACTATTACATCAACAACAAGCCAACTCATCCATTCAAAATAATAATAATAATAACAAGCCTAATTCTTTACAATTATTCACTTCACCTGAAATAATTCATAGAAGTGTTAATAATATGACAAACAACAGATCTGTGTATGACTCAAGTCTTCAAATGATGGATAATAATAATAATAATACTCATAATAATATACAAGGTGAGTTAGTCACCTTTAAATTGGTAATAGTTGTTGTATAAGAATTAATTTAACTAATGCACTGATGTGTTAAGCTTCTGTTGGGGGGGGACTCATAATGTTCTTCCAAATAAAGTTCAAAGGGTTCTTGAAAACGTTGTGAAGCATTTTATCCAATCAGCATTGAATAGAAGTTTCCCAGAAACATTTAGAAAGTGAAGAGTCAAGTGTCATATTTCTGATTGGATGATTACTTACCCTGCTACTATGTTTGGTGGAAGGGTTCCAGAAGCCCAAGGTCGTCTGAAATGCTATAAATACCCTAAATTTTCTGTATATAAACTAACCTTGGAATAAAGCGTTCTTCGGATATTTCGTTCCTTTTCTATCGTGTTCAAGTTGTCGTGCAGATTTACCTGGAGTTATTAGAAGAGCTTAGGAAACCGATTCAAGAGTTCAATCAGAAGGTTTATCAGCTTCAAGATACTGGATTATTGGGTGTGAACTGTTCTTTTTGTTGGTGTATACTGAGAGACCAATGGATTGAGGAAATTGTAAGATTGTCAGAGAATTTTTAATTGTATGACATTCAGGTCAACTGAATGTACATCTAACTTATTAACCTATAATGAAAGAGTTCAATTAGTTGAAAGATTATATATCAACTAACAAAGATAGTCGATGTGAATATGGAAATAAATGTCAGTCAGTCATCTACAACGTAGGACCAGGCACATATATGCAGCGGTCTAAGTTGCCATACCTCATTTACACAACAAGATGAACATCGGATCCATAGAAGTAGTAAATTCAGTGCTGGTAATATATAAAACAAAGATTGTGTATAAGGATACAGTACAGGAAGAAAGAATTAGTTCGTAGAAAGAAAGATGTGAAGTGATTTTAATCTCTTAGTTTAAAAGAAGACAGAGTGTGTATACACCTACGCCATTGTGATCGATTCTGAGCCATGTCACCCAGAGTCTCCAACCATTGGTTACGATAGTCACGCAGACTCCAACCAAGTAGTCTGCATCTCCCAACATGACTCAAACCAGAAGTTAGTGACTTCAAGGACTGTTTTAGTTTGGTCACCTCTAACTTTCTTCCATCCTTCTCCAACACTAGTCAGCATTGCGTGTCGTGGTAATCGATGCTCAGGCATATGTAACACATGGTCCAACCATCTCAGTCGGTGAAGATTTACAACCTCATCAACTTATTTGCCATTCTTCCCTAATACCCTGAGTCTAACCTTATTATTACTTACCCGATGATCACAGTGGATGCGAGCAGTATTTCCAAGCCGTCCACAAAAATAAATGTAGACAAAGAAAGAAATAAAACTAACGATGGCAGTTAATCACAAAAAACTATCTTAATCAGAATGACTTGATACTTGTACTATAATTAGAGAACTCATTTCTCCATAAACTAGACGATAACGTTATTGTATAAGATGATATTTTTACAATTAAATTGTTCAGTGCAAAGAATGCAGTTTTTCTCACTTTCATACAAATAATTCGTTTTTTTTCGATTGGAATGATGAAAGAGCAACATTTAAATATCAGTATGGGGTTGTGGAGATTATTAAGTTTTTGATTGAGATCACCAACCGATTGGAGCTAATCTGTATCGGGTAGAGATAAGTATCTACTTCAGTACAATGGAAGATGGTCGCGCGATTTCGTGGATTGGTTGACGTTACACATTAACACCATTAGATGCCGGCGCAGTGGTCTAAAGGTCAGGCGTTCGCGCGCGAGACCGAAGGTCCTGGGTTCGAATTCCGCCAGTGAGAACGTGGATGAGCACTACTGAGGAGTCCCACAATAGGATGGAACGGCCGTCCAGTGCTCCCAGGTTTCCAATGGTAGTCTAACATCAATCGGTTCATGATCTCAATCGGAAAAATATTTGAATAGTTTGAATTTATTAAATGAATGTTTTTCAACTGTTTACCAGTTCGATTATATTGAAAAATGACGCTGACTGTGACTACATTGAAGTGATAAAGATTATTTATGATTCTGTCTTCTTATTGCTCTCTCTGTCTCTCTCTCTTTCTCTTGGTAATATATAATGATAAAAATTTAGGAGGATTTGAATAGGTTTCAGGAATTGAACGAATGAATGAATAAAGGAATAAATAATTCATTATGTACTAAGGAACTGCTTAGTAATTATACACCTAAGACTTTTAGGTCTAACGGAAAATACCTAATCGTTAGAATCACTTAGTCAGCAATCAATTAATTTGTGATATTGCTCAATGATTACCCATCGGCATTGTTGAAAACTTGTTTCACTGACAATATATTTGAACTCCACCAGTTATTTCTTCTCACTAAAACTTCAAGAACATCTTGAAGTAAATCATATTAGTGAACTAACTATTATCGTTTATTTTAACAGTTGAATTCACTAGTTAATCTGAGCTAAACCACTATTGAAAACCTGGGTGCATTGGACTGCCGTTTCGTCCTAGTTCGGGACTCTTCATCGGTGCGCATTCACGATCCCGTACTACAATCTCCAAAAAACCCCATACTGATATTATAATTTAGTTGAAGAGGTTTTGTGAATTATATTCCTTTGTAGTAGGTTAGGCACTATCTGGGGGATATTTGAATTACAGGGTCTTTCAGATGTATTCAGAAAGTTGAATGCAGTTATACAAAACTCAATTAATGTAGTTAATCAACTTTTAGTGACCAAATCCTATTTATTTCAAATAAATAAGTAGTTTAATGAGATGATTGCACAGTACAACAAATAGAAAACAATTGATTGTTTATCCGTTAAGTAATGATCATCTATTAGAGACTTGACGGACCGTCATGAGTTCATTCCTCTTTTGTGTTAAGTTATGGGGATCTATTTGTGATAAATCCTAAAACAGGATAAAACATTTATCCATTCTTCGCCTTTGCTTTTTTTTTATTAATTGTCTATCTGAATTTACAGGTTTGAACCATGTACAAATTTAGATTAGTTGAAGCAATCGGTTGCTAGTACCATATTATCTCTGAGATAAACAATCTAAACGAAAGTCAAGTACATAGACATTATGCTCAATAAACCAATTACAGTTTTTTTTAATGATTATTATTAATTTCGATAATGATATTAGAAGACGAAGATTATCAGAACTATGTGATATATTAGCGCAATACATTTCGAACAATCTTGTCACACATATACTTGTTAAGAGCATTTATATATAAAAAATAAAAGGTCAACTAGACAGGAAACGGGGTAAGAGGAGATAAGGATAATGATAAGAGTAATAATAATAATAATAATGTGAACACAAAGCGAAACCTAATCACTCTGGATAATAAATCAATATTACCAGGGTAGGTTTAAGGTAAGAACAAACTGTTTTTGAACACACAAAGGGGGTTTGAATTTTCGTATGGCTAAGGCTTCAATAAACCTTAATATACGCCCTTTTACACTTTTATACAGCACTACAAAAGCTGAATTTAGATCAATCTTGTGACATGTTTCAATTATATGTTTAGCAATAGAGGATGATAGATATTTATCCTCTGCTCTTATTGGGTCACTTGATTGTATTTGTTTCTGAAGCCATTTGGGTACATGTTCACTCACCCTAATGTTGAGGTCACGATTACTCCTCCCTATGTATGTGTGACCACACACACATTTAAATTGGTAAACACAGTGGGATGTGACGCAATCGTTTCCATGTACTTTAGGTTTTGAATGAAGCATGCACCTTGTTCTTTCTTTGATGATGACCTTTGCTGCGTAATAGGTTTTATTGATGACTGATTTAAGTCGTTGTTTCAATAAAAGGCTATTTGAATTATTATTAACTCTAATATTCATTAATTGATTTGTATATAGGTAACTTGGAGTTATACTATCAACATCCATATGAAGATGTTGCTACAGATGATTATGCTGAAACTAATAGTCAATTAAATTGTACATCTCTACCACAAAATCAATCTTTTAACCAATCACTTTTATCTCACTATCCACAAAAACAGTTTCAATCGTATTTATCACCAACTGAACCATCACTACCACCATTACCACCAACATTAACACCTACACAACAACATATATATCATCAACATGATGGTTGTGGTCCATTATTATTACCACCAATATCTACTAGTTCTCTGTTGTACAATAATGAAGTGAACAATCGATTCGGTTATTCAAGAACGGCAACATTGGATGAAGATGATAAATTAAGTTTAGATGAAGACAGTGAAATGATGCACTTTACAAATTCACAAACGAATAATAATAATTCGGTTAATATTACTATGACGACAACAACAATGACTACTATTACTACCACTGCTACTAATATTAGTAATGATGGTAATAATAATAATACTCACTTGAGTAGTATGTTTAATCCATATACTGTTGCGTTTATCAATAATAGTCCATCAAATTATATTCAATCGAATCCATCACACCATACTACTTTATCACATTTTAATCCATCATATTCTGTTTGGAATACTAATGATTCAGTTCATCATCGTATGACTAATAACATTAACAACAAATATAGAATAAATGATAATCCGTCAATCATTTATCCTAGTGATCAAATGGTACGTTTTTTACTGTGTTGAGTAACAGTTATATAGTTGTAGTGTTGTCTGGGATTGGTTGTCCTAGTTGTTTGGAATGTGTTTCTCTCTTTCTCTGTCTAGTTGCAAAATATTGCTTCATGACTATGTCTGCGTCAGCTTCTAAACGAATGACGGAGGAGTGAAATAGTTGAGAGAGTCACTTATCTCAGAAGTTCAACCAACCTCGGTGAGGTTGGTGTGTGATGAAATCTCAGCATGAATTCAGAAAATTTGCCTAATATTTGCCAACTTGCCTTATTTATTGATGGCTCAGATTAGATGTTCATTTGGTAACCACAGGACAAGTTTACTGAGCAGCATTTTGCTCTATTCTACGTTATAACTATTAAACATGGCCTTTAAAACTAAATGATATTCGTAGGTCGCAAATAAATGTCCTTTTAGATTAAGGCATAGGATACTAGGGAAAGATCTCAAATTAGGTGGCGAATTCCTGGATCTTCATCAGTTGAATTGGTCAAGACATGTGTTACGTATGACCAACACCAGGTGGTGTTAATTGGTGTAGGAGAAGTGGTTGAACGAAAACTAGGGTTGACCAGAACAAGACATGGTAACAGTCCTTGAAATCATTTAACGTTGATTTTAATCATGTTGATATAGGTTCAGACTGCCTAGTTGGGGTCAGCTCGATAAACCTCAATTCAGTGGTTGGGGACGTTGGTTGACATGGGTTTAAGGTTGTATGCCGATGATGAAGTAGAGGAGAGAAGGAATTGGAGTTAGGGTTTTCATCACGTACGTGCATCAGCTGTACTACAAGAATTTCCTATTGTAGCCAATGTAGATGAATGAATTTCGCACAAAAATCGAACAATCTATATTTTAGATCATTCATGCATATCTGCTGTCTTCTAATCGGGCGAATACATCAAAAAATTATTAATCCTTTAATAAGTTGATCGTGATCGCCCCTTTTTTTCATCATTACCATTCCCTCTTCTCTAATCATATTTCTAACATTCAGTTTTTCTCATTACCATCGCTACTACAATTACTTTTACTCTTTTTCTATTCATGTCGTCATGCTAAGGTGCTGATAAGGTAAATTAGACCGACGTATCAGCCTTTGCAGTGAATATTAATGACTATCATTCAAAAAAATCTAATTGTTAAGTGACTTTTTGGGGAAAGTTATTGATTGATTCCCAATTTTTTTCCACTGTTTATTTTACTTAAAATAGAATAGTGCCAAAGATGGTGTTGTTGGTATTACAGGTTCCAGTGGAATTACACATCCTCTATTAAATGATATTGATGATGTAGGCAGTGATTTTAGTCTGTCTGCTTTTCGTCGTAGTGATGATATTTGTGGCCCTTCATCGTTGTCAAATCGAATATTCAATAATAACAATGGTAATAATAATGATCTCATCATGAATAATCTCCTACCATCATCACAAACCACACAATTACAACATAATAATTATCAACAACAATCTACGGAACATCATAGTTCTAGTGATATTGCTGGCATGATGGATGTTCGTAGTAATGATGGAACATGTGATGAATCAGATGCTAGTTCACTACCGGAACAAGGCTGTGATTTAATGCATTTAGCTCAATTACGTATATCAGCTAGACCGAATCCACTATTAAACGATTTAGCAAAACAACAGGTAATCTTTTCTAAAGTGGGAAACCTTTTTTTCTTTGTCTCTGTTTAGTTTAATCGATCAAACATGTACACATATGTGTTCCGATTATGGAAGGGGGTGTTACCTTAAACTAGCCGTGTAGTTTTGAAAATTATATCGTGGATTGGCGCTACTTAGAGAATCATTTAAGATCGGGAAACGTTGGATAGCTATTTCATTTTAGTATGGGACTCCTCGGTAATGGATATCCACAACCTCACAGGGAGTCAAGCGTTCATGTCCCGTAGAAAGCATTTGATTTTAAACGATTGAATTCTAACTCAGTGACGTAAGGGTCAAGTGCTCACCTCGAGGTCTGACGATGGTCTTTGGTTCGATCCCCGATGGGATCTCGGATCAACATTACCATTTTGACTTAATATTTGTTGTTAGGTGGTCAACAGAAAAACTTGAGTCCTACGGCACATTGGACAGCTCAGTAATAACGTCCCAAACTGTGGAGCCAAGTGATGCGGGTTTACATCCATCAAATAGCGTCAGTTATATCGAATTTACAATTACACAGGTTTCCCAATCGACTGCCTCTAACTAAGGTACACTTGATGTCAAGTTACTTTGACTATTAGTTACCATATCACAGATTAACCGAAAGAATTCGATTAGCATGAAGTTGTACTAAACAATAATGATATTTATCACCTACTACTTAGTAATCAATTAATTGTAATGAGTATCGACTTTTTCATTGATTTTATTTTAAAACAGGTACAAAGAAACAACAAGTAGACAGTAATACTCTCTGTCTCTCTCTATCTGCGTATGTATCTATGATTTTTCAGCATAATTCGTTTGACAACAATAATGCAACAATAGCGACTACCACTACTACCAACATCAATGATCGTTTCTTAATACAAATCATGATCTTTTCGAAATTTAATTTAGGTAGGAGCTGAATAAAAGTGAATACTCTTTTTTACTTCCATACACCAACTTGTGCATTATACCCATGATCTCTCTCTTCCTCTAGTAGGTAATAAAATGGTGCTCTTTTTTGTTCTATGTGCGATGTTGTTATTTTGTCTGTGACCGCATTTGAATCTTCCTTTTTTTGCCTTATAACATTGTAACTATGGTTGTTTATATCCATATACAAATACAGAATTATTATTATTATTAGGGATTATTAATTTCTATATTTATAATGAGTTTCTATGTGTATTTCGATAGTTGGTTTCTCATTTGTTTTTTTTTGTACAGTTTTTTTTATACGTAATTTTCCCACTTTTTTTTATACATAAAAAATGTTTCTTTTCAACCAGTTTATATATTTTCATTTATATACATATAAATCTATTAACTTATTATTAGCTGATGATGATGATGATGATGATGATAGGCGATAATTCTCTCCATTAGCCTTAATTATCAGTTTCTATATTGAAGATTCATTTATTTTCTTTCTATCTAGTCTTGTTGTTCGTTTTTTCCTTGTTTCACTGGAGGTTTCTTTTTTGTTACTCAATTCTTTTAAATAAGAAACTGAATTGCTTCAATTATTGACCATTGAATAATGATAACAGCATAAACGGTTCATGTGTGTGTGCGTACGTACATGAGCTCACTTACTCACTTGTTCGTTCCTTTCAAACATTAAAACAGACACTGGAATCGAAGAAGAAGGAGAGAAAAAGAAAAGCGAACTACAAGTAGCAATACTGCTTTTTTTTAATGCCCTTTATTATTTCAATTATCCAGTTGGAGTTTGTTTTTGTCTTTTTCTTCTTAGACAAAACAATTCAACATTGAATTGTATTTAAACCTTAATCATCAATATTCTCCTTCATTGAAACATTTTTAAACTTGTTCAATTTTTTATGATTGTTAGAGAATCATTTATAAAAAGAGAATTTGTATTTTATTTCAATAATGAAATGTGAAATTAATGAGTGCGGGGGGAAGGAGTAAGGGTGTCCCCCTTTTTTTTTAATACCTTGGGACACTCGATCAATTTTCATTATAAGTAAAGAATCAGTATCGATTATTATTGTCACTATGTTTTTGTCTATGTAAATGAATAAAATACATTTCAATTGTGCATTTGATCGATGTATTTATTCTTTATTATTATTATGATGATGATGATCATCATCTTAATTCTTAGCCTTTTTATTTGTTTTTATGAATCATTTTATTGTTTGTATTATACACGATTGTTTTGTCACCTTCTTTTTTTTTTCTTGAAATTTTAATGATTTAAGAACAGTTTTATTGTTCATTTAATGAAAATCAATGAATGAATGAAAAGAGGGTTCTTTTTCCTTTATGTAAACACCTTTCTACACAATTTCTCTTTATATATATATTTACATACAATAAATGAATATACTATTATTTGATAGTTGAGAGAGTTATATTCATTTATGTCATATTCCGTGTTTTTGTTATCGCAAGTTGTTACACTCTGTGGTGCAAAATCATCTACAGATCAACAAAAGTATAAATTCACTGATATATATATATGCATCCAATGATATATTTAACCAGTAATATAAGCAGAAATAGATGGTGGCTAGTAGTAGAGTCCAGTGTCAGTTGGATGTACTTGCCATATGCCAAGATTGATGCTTACCAAGTACCGTTCGCTTTAAATATCGCGTCATCTACTTAGCTACTGAGTTAAAATAGCCACTGGCGACCTGTTACGTATACCTGAACACTGATTATCATGACGCGCAATACTGACTACTGTTGAGGATGGTTAGAAGAAAATTAGGGGCAGCCAAACCAAAACGTGGCATCAGTGCTTGAAGTCACTAACTTCTAGTCTGAGCCATGTTGATAGATGCAGACTACTTGATTGAGGTCCGTGTGACTATCGTAACCAATGGTTGGAGACTCTTGGTGACATGGCTCAGAATCGATCACAATGGCGTAGGTGTATACACTCTCTGTTTTCCCTTGAACCATGAGATTAGGATCGCTTCATATCTTTCTTTCTCCCAGTACTATATCCTTATATGGAATCTGTTGGGATATTCAGGAAAATATCCCAAGAATTATCCTGTTAAGCCTAATGTTATCCTTGGACATGAAATGGTATCATCTTATTGGTGAATATTTGTTTAACGTGTCATTTTCCTACTGGCCATTATTGTACAATGTTATTTTCTATTTTATGGGACGTTGTGGTCTGCTTGACTGGTATATAAACAAAGTATGTTTGAAATACAATGATTCATATCTCCGAGGCTGTCATTTGTGTTCTGGACTCAACTGGCTGGGTTAGATAGGGAAGCGAGACCAATCAGAACCCTAGGTCGTTCTACGTGTTTGTGCGTCTTTGGTCCGATCAATAATTCGCTACCCTTAATCAGCAGCATCATTTTCACGTTATAACAGAATCTTTCTTTTATATATTACCACAACTGAATTAACTACTATGAATTTGGTGTTCATCATGTTGTGTTAATGAGGTATGGCAACTTGTGCTTGGTCCTACGTTGTAGCTGACTGACTGGCTTGTGTAATGAGGTGAAGCTTAATTCATTTGTATTGGTTGTTTTCATCTCCCCATTGGTGTTTAGATCTGAAATTAGTCTTTTTTTGGCATATATATATATACATCCTGTACGGGTTGCTTCGATATGGTCATATCACAAGCATTTCTTAGCAGAGATAGATGGTGGCTAGTGGTGTAATTAACTAATAAATGCACATAGGGAAAGGGTGAACATGTGTATTAAGCTGTTCAATAACGAAATATTTAGCTACAAGTATAGGAACGACAAATCGTCAGCCAGTTCTTGGCTGATCAAAATTAAAAAAACACCTTTTGTAAATGGATAGTTCATGAGAAAGAAAACAAATAATATTACAAAGTGTAAACAGATCTTATACAACTAACAATTTTATCACTGTCTCCCACAGGTTAACATGCCTGTAAATTTGAAACACAACGACATATAAATTCGTCATTATGAAGATCCTATTTCAAGCCCTTAAAAAGACCTAAATAGATTTTCCGAATTTCCCAAATTCTTCTTGGCTAAGGAATCAATTTTAGAATTTAAGATTAGAAGTTAGGGCCCTAATGTACAAATACTTGGTAGCCATAGAGTTTGAAAGTTTACGGTTAAGATTAGGAAATTAGAATTAAGATCGGTATTATGATATTGTGGTCAAGATTTAGGATTATTCGCTGGATATGTACATCCTACATACAAAGACTCGAGCGTTTAATACGATCACTTCATAAAAATCGTAATTTCTGATTTTTTCATTTTTAACCCTCTCAGCGCTATACAGAAGTGCTTGTACAACTTATCTTGCGCGAAATAAGATAAATCACTTATCTCCAACTTTAGCTCAAACGCTTGACAGTTGTTTTCTCGACTCTGATTGACTTGACGTTGTGCTATTGTTTTGTTGATTATTAACTTGTTCATTGGTGTGTTTATTGTTGTATTCATGTCAAGGATGTTTTAGAACATTGTAGAGCCGCGATTTTATGATTGAATCGTGTTCATCATTCATAAAACACCACCCCATCCACTTCGGTCGGAATAGTGGTGGATAATATCACTAGCCTCGTGCTGTTTGGCACTCGAACGAACATCATAGTAATTAGGCTAATCTTCACATTGCGACTTGGTCGATAGAACTAGACCAGTAATGAAAGATTGGACATTGGTCCCTACTCAATGATCAATCGGTCGTAAATGCCACGCTTATACAAAAGTTCGGTAGAAATTGTGGACTTATATTACGAATCTTTTTAGACTGTAAACTTTTGGAGACGTCATGGGTGGTTACCAGGATTAGGCAACCTCGTTGACTTTGATATACATGTTACGCAGGAGGATTTTATTATTCGTCATGAAGAACTCCGAGGAATTGTTAAATGAGTACAGTGCTGATCAATAAGTGAGATCCATTGATACAATATGACTGAGTGATCCTTGCTCATTATACCAAATTATTGGCAAAAATAAATAAATAATGCAATATTATATGACAAGACTATTAGCCAGAAGAATAGGTTTCTTGTCTAATAAAATAAAACGCTCAAACGCGATATTATTATAATATAAATGTGATAAATTGACATAGACGGTTGCAGGACACCAGTTATTTTAGATTACTCACACTCCAATGAATTAAGAACTGAGTGCTATTTCGCCTAACTTCTCCATTTCACTTCAATTAACTCTCACTTATTGTGACGTACTAACCACATTGAAGTTGGTCAAGCCCTTTGAGGTAAAGCCTGTTGGTTTTTCTGATAGATGAAAACCAGACTATAAGGCAAACATATCCGCTACAAGTATGTTTTTAAGGAAAATCGTGGTGCTTGGGTCAAGTATACGTTGCATGCATACCAGTAACACATGTTTCCACTTATGCATCACTTGGCATACACATAGGTACACGCGTTACTTGGGTGGGAGAATGATCACCACTCCCTTCACTTGTATATACTACTCACTATTTTTATTTTACAGACCTGTTTTTTGTTCTGATTAGGCCGATTTTTTGCCGTAAGGCAGACTATTTTTCTGGATCGTTGCGTACACCTACATACCACAATGGTACAGGTCGAGACTTACAGCTATATATATATATATATACAAATATAAAGGACAGTCGTAAATGATTTTTGTTACCTTGATGAATGGCCACCGAAGTTACAGCATATGGAGTGGTTGACTAATCCGATATCCTCCGAACGCGCAAGTTAGGTCGTGAGGTTACCCTCACTACCCAGCAGGATCACAAGGAGGCTTTTAGTCGGATTTTGCTGCTTAAACTAAGTCTGGCATGTTGCAAATTCCCTAGCACACAAATCGATTTCATTCACCATTAAGTTACTTCTCACCAAATAATAACTGTCTTGACTAATTATACATTTAAATTTTACTGCAATACTTTCGTCTACTTAAGGTGTTCACCTGTTAGTACTACTTCTGAACAATTTTTGAAGATAGAAGATGAGAAAATGACTCAATTAGATCACATATACTATATGGTCTTTTTTTCCCAAATGTCATCTTACCTCTTATAACTAAACTGGCTTATATTTCTTCTTAACATCAGCGGTTAGGAGTCAGCAATCTAGACCACTAGATGACTTTCAACCGGTATGCGTAACAGGTTCAAGACTCTCCCCACTTTATTATTTCACTTTAAAAAGACTAGTTATGTCTATAGCCACGTAAACCTGTATACTCGGTTGTGAAATAATTGCGTAAAGACAATATGTGAAATTCATATTCAACATTTTTAAAGCAATAGTTAACTTGACAATGATCCGGATATATTCAGTTGACCATCTGATCTATTCTCTCTCAATACACGGAAAGTTTGGAAAATACTAATGCTTCTGTTTTGATAGAGTCTTCGGAGGTTTTTCATTTATTTCCTATAGTAATAGTAAGCACCTGACAAATCGAATTTCCTGCCCTGTATCACTTCTGCGTGTATTTCGCAGATAATTCGTTATTACCTGATATTATGAATTGTCTAGTCTACGAAAAGAACTTATACATATTTATGATTGGTAATACATGAAAGTGCCCAGGACAGAGTGGGTTGGAGAATGCTGGTCGGCGGCCTATGTTCCATTAGGAGTAACAGGCGTAAGTAAGTAAGTAATACATGGAAGTAATCACAAAGATGAACATACAAATGATTCATTTAATTATAAAGCTTCGTTTTCATAATTAGAAAAGTAACATGCTCTTGTGTTATTATTCTTTCAGAAGACTGATAAATAATAATGATTGTACATTAGTCCTTATCCGTCTTTAACTCAGATGAATTTTTACGCAGCCTTACAAGTTTTTCTACAAAATAATTACTTGTTTAGTTAAGCAATCATATTAATACCTTCACACTGGATTAAAGCATTTGTACGAGAAACAGGAAAAAAGATATTGCCGCCGAAACGTTCGTATATAGGCTACGAAATAAATGGTTAAAACAGGAAATCAAGTAGTTAGGCTACCTGTGAGGGAACAGTTTGTTTCAATTCGTTTTGGACAGTTTCTTGTAGAGCTATCTAAAAAAAATTATCATTACCATAGCGCAAAGACCAAACATACCTGTTCACTCAACGTAGACATGGTTTGATGCTCATGTATTTGGCAGCAATTTAATCTACAGGTGGACATCAGAAAATGGTGCGCTTGTTAACTAGTAAACAACATTGGTTCAAAACACATGTCTTTAATGACAGAGAAGGACACTAATTGATATCTATTTTATTTATTTAAACACATAAACATTGGTGCAAAGGGGCATCAAAATATATACGAACCACACAAATCATTGAGATTGTGATGGGATGCCGCCTAGTTGCTCAAACTGAAGCAGATGGTTTACTTAGGGGACCACCTCACCCCGAGACTTTGGCCCACAGGTTTGAATAACGTCTAGTGCGGTTCCATAATAACCAGTGAACAAGAATAGTTTCATATGCCATTTGTTCCTCAGGCTCATGCCCACCATTGGTTCGAGATCAGGGTTTTACAATCCCAATAGGTAGATCCTCCGTGCCCACTTGCGCGGTTTAAGCGCTGGATATAAATTGGCAATAGCAAAATACAGACCCACATATAAAAAACGGCAACTATTGTAGTTCTTAAAGTAGAAACATGTCTACACAAAATAAACCAACACTTTTTAGAATAACTAAATTCTACATAAACAATGCGTCTGGTTTTTCGAAGAAACTCAAGTCTAATAAAACAGCATTGGTCTGGATTTATTCCATAAACCAATCTGTTACACTGTACTCAGATATGTAACTGATTTCTCGATTTCCGCGAAATGGTTCAAATGGTTGTGGACGGAATAGAAGCTTTCGCTTAACAGGCTTCCGTGTCTAGTAGCAATGGATCACCAAATCCTCCAGGCAGGAACCTAGGTATGTTAACAATAAGAGAGGAAAAAGAAGTTGGTAAATCATAATATAATGCTGTCCTTGATCCTTAAGAATAGGTCAAGTTGCCTCTTGAAGGACTCCTGGGAAGTCGCTTGGACTAGCTCGGCCGGCAGCGAATTCCAGCATTTGACAACTCTTAAGGAGTAGAAGTTGTGTCTACATTCCGTTTTGCTATGTTGTGTTTCCAGTTTCTGGGTGTTACCCCTTAGGTTATTGTTCGAACTAAGCTTAAGTAGGTGTTTAAGAGGATGTCCAGAAGTGTTAAGAATACTATAAGCCATTAATAAATCACCTCTAAGACGCCTATACTCTAATGGGTAAAGGTCTAGTGAATGGAGGCGTTCTTCGTAAGGTTTAGATTTGAGTCCTCGAACTGATTTCGTGGCTCGCCGTTGGATACGCTCCAAAGTGACCTTATCCTTTTGGAGTGAGGGAGGGAGTACTATGTTTCCGTACTCTAAATGGGGACGGATGAAACTATTGAAGATTATATGTAAAGTTCTTCCGTCAAACTGTCCAAAAATGCGCTTCAACGTTACCAGTGCAAGGTTTGCTCGGAAGGCATTTTTGTCACAGCGTAAGACTTTAAATCATGGGGCACCAGGACTCCTAAATCTTTTTCGACTTGGGATACTACTAGAGAGGAGTTTCCTAAGTTGTAACTGTAGTTTGCGACATGTCGCAGATGGACTACTTTACACTTTGAAGTGTTAAAGGTAAGTCCGTTATCGTCTGCCCAACTTTGAAGTCGAGTCAGATCCTCCTGAAGTGCCTGTATATCGTCTTGGTTGCGTATCTCTCTCCAAAGTTTCACGTCGTCGGCAAAAAGTAATAATCTGACGTTACCTGTTGAGGAAGATCATTTATGTAGATCAAGAAGAGAAGAGGCCCTAGTACTGAGCCCTGGGGGACCCCACTAGGACATTCCATAGCCTGAGATAAAGTGAAATTAACCCTAACCTTAAAGTGTCGATTTTTTAGGTATGAAGTAAGCCAATCGATTAGAGGTGGTTTGATACCTAGTCGTTTGAGCTTATTGATAAGACATGTATGGTTAACCTTATCAAAAGCTTTTGAGAAATCTAGGCAGATTATACCAACCTTTCCCTTGTGATCGAGGATGCTTGTCCATCTGTCCACCGCAGTCAGCAGGTTGGTTATACAAGAGTAACCCTTCCTGAAACCATGCTGTTGGGGTGAGAAGAAATTTAAGGACAGTAAATAGTCATTTAAACCGTCGCATATCAGGGACTCCATGAGTTTTGAAGGTATTGACAGAAGAGCCACCGGTCGGTAACTTGAAGGTTCACTGCGTCGACCTCCTTTGAAAATTGGTGTGATGTGAGCCAACTTCCAATTTTCCGGTAGTTTGCCTCGGCGTAGCGAGTGTGAGAACATCACGCTAAGCGGCGTTGCCAGGATTGAGGCTGCTTCCCTCAGTATGGCAGGATGGACCATATCCGGGCCAGGAGAAGTGTCTAATCTTAAGTGCTGCAGTTTCCGGAACACCAAGTCAGCGCTTAGGTTCACTTCGGAAAGTCCTGTGGAATTGCAGATGAAACTGTCGTCAGTAAAGTTGATGTCAGCCGGTTGAAATGTTTGAGAGTAATGTTCAGCCAGAAGGTTAGCGGCGTCGCCATCGTTGTTGGTCGGGCCGTTAAGACCTAGCAGTTGGGAAACTCCAGTTTTGGCTTGACGAAGAGAGGCTGCATAACGGAATAAGCTTCTAGGGTTAGAGGCAAATTTGTCCATAAGCTTTGTCTGGTACTGAAGCCTGTCTTCTCTTATAGCCTTCGTGCATATGTTCCTTATATGTTTATATTGCCTGTACGCTCCGTCGTCAGTTCGTTTGTATTCCGCCCAACAGTGCCTTTTGCGGCTTAGCAGGCGAAGGGTACGGTTCTTGATTACTGTAGGTGGCTTGCAGCTTTTGGGAACCGTTTGAGGAACTGAATGGTTCGTAGCACATAAGAGCGTGTGCAGTAAGAAGTCCCAATGACCATCCACATCGAGTTGAGGGTGAACATCCCAATCCACCTGTTGTAGATAGTCACGTAGAGCTGGCACATTCAACCGTTTAAAATTCCAACGCAAGTTATTGGTGGGATACCTTAGCTTAGTTTTGATGACAAAACTGAAGGCTATGACGGCATGATCGCTTTTTCCCAGGGGAGCCAGGATTGAGAGGTTGTCAACTAGGAATTCTTCGTTTGTGAATACACAGTCTAAGCGCGACGGTGTCTGACTGTTTCTCCAACGAGTTGCCGACCTCACATAATCCCAAATCCTCAATGAGGTTGAAGAACCGAGCTTCAATTGAGTTATCGCCTCCAGTATACGTATGTTCTGCGAAGTTGACTCTAGGGAGATTAAAGTCCCCTAGAATCAGGATGTGGTGTGTGAAACCGAGACGAGTAGAGCGGGATAGTTCTTCCAGCATACGACTGTCGTACTCGATGTCGACGGTGGGCTTCCTATATATGGGTCCGACTAGACACCTCGAAGTAGCAGACAATCTTACAGAGCACCATATGGATTCCTCAAGATTGTTAAACTCGAGGTTATGAACTTGGTGTACCTCCAAGCAAGAACGTATGTACATGGCTACTTCACCCCCAATTCCTGATTTTCTGTCGTTGCGAAACAAAGACATCCCAGGTACTGCTAACTCCTGGTCCGAGAACTGGGATGTCCAAGTTTCAGTTATTCCTATCAGATGAGCCTTATGAGTATTGCTAAGTTCACGTAGCTCATCCATTTTGTTTGGTAGACTCGCGGCGTTCATGCTTTCAATTTGAAACGCGTGAGCTTCTTCCTGTTTGTCTGTTTGAGCCTTACGTGAATGGACAGGTAGTCTACCTATATAATGTTTGCCGAGTTGGTAGGCCCTGTCATTTACACGTTTTCTTTGTCATCGAGACAGTCCACAAGTGGAATGGTCAGCTCCAACTTGCTTTTGTGCTTGGTCCTAGCTTCATATGGCTTATCCGGGTGCATGTGGATTCCAGCTGGCAACCGATGTCTATTGGCACGAAAGGCCTCCAGAGTTGCAGCCGCCATGTGCGAGGATGGGAAAGTTATGTTCATTAGCCGGGGTCTGAAATCACCGTCCTTCTTGGCTAGTCTCATCACATGCTGAGTCAGTATGTTTTTGAGCCTCAAGGACTGTTTGATGAATTTCCATCCCCTGATATCGGAGTTTGCTTGATTAGGGTCCGTGTTTTCCGGTACACCTTGCACGACTATATTCCTTCCGCGGAAAAACTGCTCGCAAGATTCCTTGGGGATGTTCCGGATGAGATTGCGCTCAGAATACGGTATGTCAGGCAGTATTCTTACATTCCCATCTGATTTCAGTAAATGACTCGCTAGCAAGACATCCTCTACGTCGGTAGCGTTCTTGAGTGTTACACGAAGTAGCATCGGGTGATTTTGATGCTTAGATTCCTTTCCCCGAGTGAGCCGTGTGATCGTCAAAGGCTCTATTCTTGGAAGTTCGAGCTTCTTGTTCAATTCTCCCCAGAGCATCCTATCATTTTTGTCCTGCAATCTGAGAGGAAGGTCAGGATTGTCAACGAGGTTCATGATTATGAGATAGTCATCACGAACCGTTATTGTCGTCCCAGGTTTTCCGGTGCGTTCAGGTTTAATACCTTGTTGTTTGGAGGTCGAAGCACGTTTATGAATCCTTGGCTCTTTGATGACCGGACGGACATTCTTGGGGGTAGACTGTGCGATCAGATCACCAGTTGTTTTCCGTACAGCAACACTTGGGATGCTCAGCTTAGGCGGTGACACCTGGTTCTTTTGGGCTCTGTTAACGTGGGTCGAGTCACCTACAGGGTTTTTGGGAACCACTGTTGTGTTCAGGGACCCTGAGCTCAGAGACCCGAGTTTGCTTAGGGAGTCTAGTACCGTCGACGTAATGATGGTGCTGAGCCTCGACACGTCATCATTAGTGTTGACGGATGCTCCATCGGTGGTATACCTGTCGGCATCCCTATTTTTGTATCCGTCGCACGCTCTTGTTTGTCTACCGGTTTTTTTACTATCGTTATCCAAGTTAACTGACAACTTGTTCCGAAGACCTGTAAGTAGGACGATGATGTTACTCAGAAAGACTACAGCGTCCGTGCTGCACGTGACACATACCCACTTTTGGTCCGACTTGCTGAGTCTATTGTAAGCAGTTGCTGTGAGATCTGTGCACGCCTCGTGGAACCAACCTTTGCAGTTGTCGCACTGCATGCCAGATGTAACAGCGAAACGGCATCCAGGTCGTTTGCATGAATTCTTCATGACTGTATTGACGTAAACTGTGTTGTAGATGCTAGCAAAAGCCTAAGACTGTAAAAAATTCACAGTTTACGTCAATACAGTCATGAAGAATTCATGCAAACGACCTGGATGCCGTTTCGCTGTTACATCTGGCATGCAGTGCGACAACTGCAAAGGTTGGTTCCACGAGGCGTGCACAGATCTCACAGCAACTGCTTACAATAGACTCAGCAAGTCGGACCAAAAGTGGGTATGTGTCACGTGCAGCACGGACGCTGTAGTCTTTCTGAGTAACATCATCGTCCTACTTACAGGTCTTCGGAACAAGTTGTCAGTTAACTTGGATAACGATAGTAAAAAAACCGGTAGACAAACAAGAGCGTGCGACGGATACAAAAATAGGGATGCCGACAGGTATACCACCGATGGAGCATCCGTCAACACTAATGATGACGTGTCGAGGCTCAGCACCATCATTACGTCGACGGTACTAGACTCCCTAAGCAAACTCGGGTCTCTGAGCTCAGGGTCCCTGAACACAACAGTGGTTCCCAAAAACCCTGTAGGTGACTCGACCCACGTTAACAGAGCCCAAAAGAACCAGGTGTCACCGCCTAAGCTGAGCATCCCAAGTGTTGCTGTACGGAAAACAACTGGTGATCTGATCGCACAGTCTACCCCCAAGAATGTCCGTCCGGTCATCAAAGAGCCAAGGATTCATAAACGTGCTTCGACCTCCAAACAACAAGGTATTAAACCTGAACGCACCGGAAAACCTGGGACGACAATAACGGTTCGTGATGACTATCTCATAATCATGAACCTCGTTGACAATCCTGACCTTCCTCTCAGATTGCAGGACAAAAATGATAGGATGCTCTGGGGAGAATTGAACAAGAAGCTCGAACTTCCAAGAATAGAGCCTTTGACGATCACACGGCTCACTCGGGGAAAGGAATCTAAGCATCAAAATCACCCGATGCTACTTCGTGTAACACTCAAGAACGCTACCGACGTAGAGGATGTCTTGCTAGCGAGTCATTTACTGAAATCAGATGGGAATGTAAGAATACTGCCTGACATACCGTATTCTGAGCGCAATCTCATCCGGAACATCCCCAAGGAATCTTGCGAGCAGTTTTTCCGCGGAAGGAATATAGTCGTGCAAGGTGTACCGGAAAACACGGACCCTAATCAAGCAAACTCCGATATCAGGGGATGGAAATTCATCAAACAGTCCTTGAGGCTCAAAAACATACTGACTCAGCATGTGATGAGACTAGCCAAGAAGGACGGTGATTTCAGACCCCGGCTAATGAACATAACTTTCCCATCCTCGCACATGGCGGCTGCAACTCTGGAGGCCTTTCGTGCCAATAGACATCGGTTGCCAGCTGGAATCCACATGCACCCGGATAAGCCATATGAAGCTAGGACCAAGCACAAAAGCAAGTTGGAGCTGACCATTCCACTTGTGGACTGTCTCGATGACAAAGAAAACGTGTAAATGACAGGGCCTACCAACTCGGCAAACATTATATAGGTAGACTACCTGTCCATTCACGTAAGGCTCAAACAGACAAACAGGAAGAAGCTCACGCGTTTCAAATTGAAAGCATGAACGCCGCGAGTCTACCAAACAAAATGGATGAGCTACGTGAACTTAGCAATACTCATAAGGCTCATCTGATAGGAATAACTGAAACTTGGACATCCCAGTTCTCGGACCAGGAGTTAGCAGTACCTGGGATGTCTTTGTTTCGCAACGACAGAAAATCAGGAATTGGGGGTGAAGTAGCCATGTACATACGTTCTTGCTTGGAGGTACACCAAGTTCATAACCTCGAGTTTAACAATCTTGAGGAATCCATATGGTGCTCTGTAAGATTGTCTGCTACTTCGAGGTGTCTAGTCGGACCCATATATAGGAAGCCCACCGTCGACATCGAGTACGACAGTCGTATGCTGGAAGAACTATCCCGCTCTACTCGTCTCGGTTTCACACACACATCCTGATTCTAGGGGACTTTAATCTCCCTAGAGTCAACTTCGCAGAACATACGTATACTGGAGGCGATAACTCAATTGAAGCTCGGTTCTTCAACCTCACTGAGGATTTGGGATTATGTGAGGTCGGCAACTCGTTGGAGAAACAGTCAGACACCGTCGCGCTTAGACTGTGTATTCACAAACGAAGAATTCCTAGTTGACAACCTCTCAATCCTGGCTCCCCTGGGAAAAAGCGATCATGCCGTCATAGCCTTCAGTTTTGTCAGCAAAACTAAGCTAAGGTATCCCACCAATAACTTGCGTTGGAATTTTAAACGGTTGAATGTGCCAGCTCTACGCGACTATCTACAACAGGTGGATTGGGATGTTCACCCTCAACTCGATGTGGATGCTCATTGGGACTCCTTACTGCACACGCTCTTATGTGCTACGAACCATTCAGTTCCTCAAACGGTTCCCAAAAGCTGCAAGCCACCTACAATAATCAAGAACCGTACCCTTCGCCTGCTAAGCCGCAAAAGGCACTGTTGGGCGGAATACAAACGAACTGACGACGGAGCGTACAGGCAATATAAACATATAAGGAACATATGCACGAAGGCTATAAGAGAAGACAGGCTTTAGTACCAGACAAAGCTTATGGACAAATTTGCCTCTAATCTGAAAAGCTTATTCCGTTATGCAGCCTCTCTTCGTCAAGCCAAAACTGGAGTTTCCCAACTGCTAGGTCTTAACGGCCCGACCAACAACGATGGCGACGCCGCTAACCTTCTGGCTGAACATTACTCTCAGACATTTCAACCGACCGACATCAACTTTACTGATGACAGTTTCATCTGCAATTCCACAGGACTTTCCGAAGTGAACCTAAGCGCTGACTTGGTGTTCCGGAAACTGCAGCACTTAAGATTAGACACTTCTCCTGGCCCGGATATGGTCCATTCTGCCATACTGAGGCAAGCAGCCTCAATCCTGGCAACGCCGCTTAGCGTGATGTTCTCGCACTCGCTAGCCGAGGAAAACTAACGGAAAATTGGAAGCTGGCTCACATCACACCAATTTTCAAAGGAGGTCGGCGCAGCGAACCTTCAAGTTACCAACCGGTGGCTCTTCTCTCAATACCTTCAAAAATCATGGAGTCCCTGATATGCGATGGTATAAATGACTATTTACTGTCCTTAAATTTCTTCTCACCCCAACAGCATGGCTTCAGGAAAGGTTACTCTTGTATAACCAACCTGCTGACTGCGGTGGACAGATGGACAAGCATCCTCGATCACAAGGGGAAGGTTGGTATAATCTGCCTAGATTTCTCAAAAGCTTTTGATAAGGTTAACCATACATGTCTTATCAATAAGCTCAAACGATTAGGTATCAGACCACTTTTAATTGGTTGGCTTACTTCATACCTGAAAAATCGACACTTTAAGGTTTGGGTTAATTTCACTTTATCTCAGGCTATGGAATGTCCTAGTGGGGTCCCCCAGGGCTCAGTACTAGGACCTCTTCTCTTCTTGATCTACATAAATGATCTTCCTCGACAGGTAACGTCAGGATTATTACTCTTTGCCGATGATGTTAAACTTTGGAGAGAGATGCGCAATCAAGACGATATACAGGCACTTCAGGAGGATCTGACTCGACTTCAAAGTTGGGCAGACGATAACGGACTTACCTTTAACACTTCAAAGTGTAAAGTAGTCCATCTGCGACATGTCGCAGACTAAAGTTATAACTTAGGAAACTCCTCTCTAGTAGTATCCCAAGTCTAAAAAGATTTAGGAGTCCTGGTGCTCCATGATTTAAAGTCTTACGCTGTGACAAAAATGCCTTCCGAGCAAACCTTGCACTGGTAACGTTGAAGCGCATTTTTGGACAGTTCGACGGAAGAACTTTACATATAATCTTCAATAGTTTCATCCGTCCCCATTTAGAGTACGGAAACATAGTACTTCCTCCCTCACTCCAAAAGGATAAGGACACTTTGGAGCGTATCCAACGGCGAGCCACGGAATCAGTTCGAGGACTCAAATTTAAACCTTACGAAGAGCGCCTCCATTCACTAGACCTTTACCCATTAGAGTATAGACGTCTTAGAGGTGATCTATTAGTGGCTTATAGTATTCTTAACACTTCTGGACATTCTCTTAAACACCTACTTAAGCTTAGTTCGAACAATAACCTAAGGGGTAACACCCAGAAACTGGAGACACAACATAGCAGAACGGACTGTAGACACAACTTCTACTCCTTAAGAGTTGTCAAATGCTGGAACTCGCTGCCGGCCGAGCTAGTCCGAGCGACTTCCCAGGAGTCCTTCAAGAGACAACTTGACCTATTCTTAAGGATCAAGGACAGCATTATATTATGATTTACCAACTTCTTTTTCCTCTCTTATTGTTAACATACCTAGGTGCCTGCCTGGAGGATTTGGTGGTCCATTGCTACTAGACACGGAAGCCTGTTAAGCGAAAGCTTCTATTCCGTCCACAACCATATGAATCATTTGAACAGTCCCCATTACGCTAGTTGTCCAAAGCTAAGATATTTTAAATGGCAGCAAAAGATTAACTGATCAATCCATTAAGGAACAAGAATTTTTTGGTAGAAAGGCTGGAATATTTATAAAACTCGTAAGAAAAACAAGTGTACATTGTGTTGTGCAAAATCATCTACAGATGTTCAAAAGTGTAAATTCACTGATATATACATCTAATGATATATAACCAGTTTTATAAGCAGAAATAAGTAGTGTTTAGTAGTAGAGTCCAGTGTCAGCTGGATGTACTTACCATACGCCGTTATTGATGTTTACCAAGCACCGTTTGGTTCAAATACCGCGCCATCTGTTTGTCTACTCTAAATGGTTCAAATGGTTCAAATGGTTGTGGACGGAATAGAAGAAGCTTTCGCTTAACAGGCTTCCGTGTCTAGTAGCAGGGGATCACCAAATCCTCCAGGCAGGAACCTAGGTATGTTAACAATAAAAGAGGAAAAGAAATTGGTAAATCATAGTGCGATGCTGTCCTTGGTCCTTAAGAATAGGTCAAGTTGCCTCTTGAAGGACTCCTGAGAAGTCGCTTGGACTAGCTCGGCCGGCAGCGAGTTCCAGCTTTTGACAACTCTTAAGGAGTAGAAGTTGTGTCTACATTCCGTCTTGCTATGTTGTGTTTCCAGTTTCTGGGTGTTACCCCTTAGGTTATTGTTCGAACTAAGCTTAAGTAGGTGTTTAAGAGGATGTCCAGAAGTGTTAAGAATACTATAAGCCATTAATAAATCACCTCTAAGACGCCTATATTCTAGTGGGTAAAGGTCTAGTGAACGGAGGCGTTCTTCGTAAGGCTTAGATTTGAGTCCTCGAACTGATTTCGTGGCTCGCCGTTGGATACGCTCCAAAGTGACCTTATCCTTTTGGAGTGAGGGGGGGAGTACTATGTTTCCGTACTCTAAATGGGGACGGATGAAACTATTGAAGATTGTGTGGAAAGTTCGTCCGTCAAACTGACCAAAAATGCGCCTCAACGTTACCAGTGCAAGGTTTGCTCGGAAGGCATTTTTGTCACAGTTAGCGTTAAGTGGTTCAAAAGGCTGTGGACGGAATAGAAGCTTTCGCTTAACAAGCTTCCGTGTCTAGTAACAATGGATCACTAATAGCTCCAGACAAGAACCTAGGTACGTTAACGATAATAGGGGGAAAATAAATTGGTAGACCATAATGAGATATTATCCTTAGTCTTTAGGAATAGGTCATGTTTCCTCTTAAAGGACTCCTGGGAATTTTCCTGGACTAGCTCAGCCGGCAGCGAGCTCCAGCACTTGACAACTCCTAGGGAATAGAAGTTGTGTCTACAGTTTATTATGTCATGCCATATCGCCAGTTTCTGGGTGTTACCCCTCAGTTTTATGTTGAAGCTTGTAGCGTGGCGTCGAGTTGAGGTTAATTATGAACACCGCTACCAAGAAACAAGTGCCAAGTTAATCAGAAGGCGAAGGTTGAACGTAACCAAATAAATCCATAAAATCTCCGAGAAGCCAAATATCAGAAGGCAATTAATGGACCAAGTCGAGGTGTATATTTGCTGGCGATCTCGTGGCATCGAAAGGATACCGAGATCGTGCCAGGATACAACCTTGGTTACAGAAGGTAACCGAATTCGCGCGAAGTTACAATCGAAGTGTAAGTAAAAGAATGGAAGCACAAAATAGCTGTCATTAGCACAGTCAAACAAAAGCACGTTAAAACAAACACTGGTACAGTTGGTTATAATAATGATTGTTTTTATTAAACCAGTCGTGTTCTCGTGATAAATGTGAGTCACTACAAGCTAAACCTAAGTAGTTAAAATGGCCACTTGCTTGTGTAATAAGGTGAAGCTTAATTCATTTTTATCGTTTTTTCCACTTCTCCATTGGCGTTTAGAACTGCAACTAGTTAGTCTTTTTGGCACATATATACATCCTGTGAGGATTGCCTCGATATGGTCATATCACAAGCATGTCTTAACAGAGATAGGTGGTGACTAGCGGTGGAATCCCGTGTAAGCTAAACGTACCTGCACCATTCCACTCTGTCCATAGTTATTGTGACCTGGTGACAATATTGAGGAAATCTTCAAATGATGCACATGTAGTGACTCACTTTTATCACGAGAACACGATAGGTTTAATGAAAACAATTATTATTATTATAACCAATTGTACCTGTGCTTGTTTAATGTGCCCTTTGTTTAACTGTGCTAATGACAGCTATATTATGTTTCCATTATTATTCTTACACTTTGATTGTGACCTTGCTCAAATTCGGTTGCGCCCTATAACCAAGCTTTTATCCTGGCACGATCTCGGTATTCATTCGATACCACGAGATCGCCAGCAAATATATCTCGACTTGGTCCATTAACTGCATTCTGATATTTGGCTTCAGGGGGATTTTATGGATATCCTGGCACGCATTCCTTTTGTAGTGGTGTTCATAGTCTACTGCGACTCGACGCCACGCTACACACATATGCCGAAAAGGGACTGATTATTTGCAGCACTAAACATCAACGGGAAGACTCAAACAACTCATAGAAATGAATTAGTATAACTAGTTTAAGACTCTTTATTAAGAAAATATTGATATACATACGAATACTGAGGCTAATATATGGTCAAAATAATGAGACTATAGTTACATTTTGCCAGTGACAGCTAATTGATGGAAAGTTGTTTATGTTCACGTCTGAAGTTCCGAAATTTTTTTAATTTGTAGACAGTTTTTAAGAGTTTTCAGTTATGCCACAAACAGATACCTGGTTGAACACTATTTATACCACCATGGTATCATATCAGTTGTTTAATCGGGTAGAAATCTCATAAAGACCATTTTACTACGGTACTCATCAAGTTATCGAAATTTACGTTGCTACAAGACAGTAGAATGAGCAAATGTGAAAGTCTTCAGGCTGCATTTATGAACTAAAGCAAAAGATCATCGAAGAAACTCTGAAGATGACACTTGGGTTATAAATGAAAGCCAAATGAAGAACTGAGATTTAGAATTCAGAGTAACCTAGACTAAAACTAGTACACCTCAATCCAGATGGTATTCTAGCGGTAAATAAATAGCTCTGTAAGTTTTCGACATCGCATTCTGACCACATTAGTTTTACTGGACTCACCTAGCTGAAGGCGCTCGGTCATGCATCCGCACCAGATCACGAGTGGGGACGCCGTGCTCAACAACCCCTTCAATCGTTAGCCAGATTAGGTCAGACGTTCCTCGACATACTGATAGCCTATCAAATATATCTTCGAACCTCCTAGCTTCTGTCTTTTGAATCCACTTGGTGGGCACGATTCATATTGGGTGTTACTGGGTAAAGCGTTGTCAAACTCCGAATACCTGTGACATCTTCAGTATGAATATTACGAAGAGATAATGAATATTATCTCTTTACGTGATAACCATAAACTTTCTTTTGTTAACTTATACCCAAACACCTGATCTCAAGATCAAAAACGGCGAAACGTTGAAAGGCCATGCAAGTAACAACAGACGCTCAGGCCTGAACACCCTCAACCTTATAGTGACATGCGTATTCGGTGATTTTTGTAACGGCAAAATAAAGACCACATTTTTTTAATAATATATATTTCTGCATGTGCAGGTGCACGCCATTTTTACAGGCATGATCTATAAATTACAACATTTGTTAGTGCACAACATGCTTCCCAACTTAGTAAGTTTATAGTTGTTATAAAGTAGACCCACAGGGCGCTGTAAACCTTGACCTTGAGGAGACGCGTACGTCAAGTTTGTTCCAGACGTCAGAAGTTTCATAGCTATGCCCTAAAAGCAAGATTCTGAAGAAGAAAAGAAGAGAAACAGAAGAGCAGCAATGCACTTGGATATGAACGCTAAACGTTGCATAACATTGTATAGTAGAACAAACAGAGGTATAATAAATTAGATTAAATTCATATTATCCCTTGTTAAAGTGAAATTAAGTCAGAGGCTCCATATTAGAGAATATATTGATATAGAACATTGAGTTGTGTCGTTTAACAAGTTGGAGTAAGCTCACATGAAGGAATGAAAGTCAAGGTCACACCTTTTATGTAACTACATTTTTATTCAATATCTATTGTTTTTCCGTATCAGTTGTAAACTAAACGATTATAATTGTTTGGATATATATATTGATATACTACCGCGTTGGTTGAAATATAAACGCTATCTCCGCCGCCTGTCCTGCTTTAGTCGCCACGGCCTTTGATTGAAGATTATAGTGGTTTTATGACATCCTTTTAGGCCCTCCCATACTGTGCTGGATTTTTGGCCCGGATTATTATTAAGTAATACTATTGGATTCAATCTTTCTCATTACGCCGTTGGTGCCACCACATGTAGAGGAATATTCGTTAATCAAGTAAACTCATTTGTGGTTGTTATCACAGAGAGCAGCTTACAAGTAACATTCATTTCATAACAACCGTTATTATCTTGATTGAGACCATGAACCTATTGATGTTAAACCACCCTTGAAAACCTGGAAGCGATGGATGGCCGTTTCGTCCTATTGTGGGACTCCTCAGTAGTGCACATCCACGATCCCACTCGCAGGATTAGGACTCAGGGCCCTCAGTCTTGCGCGCAAACGCTTAACCTCAGAAAACTTAACAATCTCCAGAACCATTTGTATTGTAACTATAATTTGTTACCTTTTGGTTTACTCATAGACAGACACCTAGGGTCTCGGTATCAACTCTTTTGGTATATTATTGATAAACTCGCCTACTTTTATATTTTGAATAAGCTCTTCTGCTGGGATCCACCACAACCTTAATAGAGTTTAAAAACGTGGGATAAAGAACAAAGGCTTGTGGGGATCCTTTTATCATTAGCCTGGAAAACATTTTGACCTGTCCTACAACTTTTGAGGTGAAAAATCTAAAAATATTGTGAGAAAATGTCTGTAGTGGCATCGGACAATAACCGCACAATCCACAAAGCTCAACACGAGACTACTCGGAAAATAGATATTCAATATTTAACGCAGATAAATACCTAACGATGGAGAAGGCGCGAACAATGAATTGAATGGACTGGAGTTGATCGTATGGCATGGCTCGGCCATGCAGGCGTGGTCCATCTCAATGTTACTTTATATCTTCTATTCATATTAAATATATTGTTCTTTCTCTAGCCTAACCTTGTTCTACATCATGTATTGGTAATTGATACGATACAGTGAGTTGGTGTAGTCGATGGTGTGACTTCCACGTAAGATCTTATAGATTAGGCAGTTATATCATGACAAATCTACAAATTTAGGATTAGGTCTATTATTAGAGCAGTACTAATATCATAGTAGACCATAATTCTACATTGGTGAGCCCAACTAAAGAAACGCAACCTATTATAATAGGATTAACAATATATTTTTAATCCTTATTTCCACTTAAACTTTCTCGATCGATTTTATATATATGTTAACCCAGTATTCTAATAGTCCTCTGATTAATGCTCACATGTATTATCGTAATGTTATATTGATTACTTCTCATAACATACTAGGTCAATCGATAGTAAAAAGTGGTCGTCTAAATTAACTAATTAGCTTTGATGGTTCGTTAACAAGCTTTAATAGCATTTACATGCTTCAGCGACATAGTCTTGTTTAAACATCAAGCTCTAGCAAATACGACATGCAAATAACGTAAATATACATTGACTAACAACGTAAGCAAGGACTAAGTAGTTATCTGGATCTAATTCTTAGTGCTCCTTCACTTAACACCTCATCCTGTTTTAAACTATGCACTATCCTGTAATATCTTTTCTTCCGACCACTGCCTGCCTAATTTCATATTCTCGAGTTCCATTGCCAAACAACAAGGATGACAATTCTCCAAAAACATACGGTGAGTTTCAGCTATAGGTTTTCTGCAATCATAAGGTCATTTTAGATAACTCGTTCAATGGCGACCACACAAGTATCTGGATTCATTCAATTGTTCTGATCCGAGCGAGTGGCAAAAACGTCAACAGCATCAAGCTTCCCGGAATTAATTGCCATACTGCATGTTTTATTCTGGATACTTTTGGATCATTACTACTCCACGAATGTCGTTATATATTGTCGTCCACTGAATAATCTACTTTTCAAAAATAATCCAGGCGAGTTCAACTATTTTACTTAATGATATTTTTGTACTTAACATGTATATATTTTCCAGTTACTTCTGCCACGTATTTGTAATTGTCCCTAGGCTAAATGCACTAACTTTTGGAAAATTTATAATTCATCATATTCGTGCCCGAAGTTGCACAAGCAGTCTTAACTTTAAAATTATTTATCTGGTCATGTTCATTATTTTTAAATTGCCATATACGTCAACAACTTGCATGTTAACCTGGCCCGTACATACGTTTTACTATATCTTCATTTCTTTTGAATTTAGAAATCATCTGAATCGCCTTTAACATTTATCAATAAACCCATCATAGTCGTTGTTGCTAATCGTATTTGGGTTTATGGATTGGTTTATCATATTAGCAGCCTAAAATGCGAACATAGTTTAGATAATAAGATTAAAAATTTAGGTACTATCAACTGCACTAGTAAAATAACTAAATCCCAGGTAGCTGTTGGCTAAACAAACGTTTAAAATCAAAACTCCGTAGCCTACTAGAATTAACACTAAACGAATATTTCTGAATTGAAATTTATAATTAAATTAGGCGTCTCGGATTCTTTAACGTTATAAATTTCTGATGATTTCGAATCACCTAAAGCAACAATACCTATTTTTCCACTGACTAATCCTCAATCAACACTATAACTAGTTAAACGTAATAGTTTCAGGATATCGTCATAAAGCATTGTCATAACTTGACAATCAAGTAATATGACTGATAACGAAATCGGTCAACAAATTGACTTATAATTACCATTAAATGGTGTTGTTTTCTTGGTATCTTCATCCATCACAGATGATTACAGTATGTTTCTCTATCAGTTGCTCATTCAGTAAATATCTCAAAACCTTGTCAGTCTAATTGATGGTTTAGCGACACAATCATGCATGCAAATAATCAGTATAAGCAGTCGAGCAAATCTCCTGCAAACTGAAAACATCAATGTCGAATTTACCCCAACACTGACTAAGGTTCAAGCCATTATCATAGACATGAGTTGGGAGTGTACTCCCCTTGGTTACAACTTATGTTCTCCCTGATAATCACATGAGCATCACTCACTATTAATCATCTTGTAAAAACTTATTTAGCTAAATACATCTTGCAGCACCACATCACTTCGTAATATGACACAGGCCTAACTGATTTTAATAACTTATAACCACTATATCTCAATTAAATCGTATTCCGCCTTATGATAAACTGCATACTTGCAACTAACTTGTATGCATCATCAGCTGGCAAGTATAAATATAAATAGTCTGCCGTAGATCAGAACATTGAGTCTAGAGCATGTCTCTTACGAATACACTCATGTTTAACGATTTGTTCCTAGCTATCTGTCCAAAATCATATAATTATCACTCACGTATTTAAATTTTGTTTTGATAAACATTCATGTGTATTAGTAGTATTACTAAATTCTATCACGGTCAAATAAAAATGAGGTTGAGAAAATCTCCCCGTAACTAAATAAACCGTATCAAACTAACTGGAACACTAGTTGGAATTCTTCTCCACGGTAATACTTTTGTTCTTTCAGTTAGCCTACTAATACAAATGCAATTGAAAATCAACTCATGGACAACTTATTAGCATGAACGTTATTTGATTTTATAATTTAAACCAAAACTAATACCAATATCAACATTTCTACAATATTAATTGCTTTTAATATTTCGAAACACAAAATACTTACTACCTATACGTCAAGTTACTAACCAACGGCTATTAACACGCATCACTTTATTATTATTATTGTAATCCCATTTTTTATAGCTCAAATAATCTTCACCAGAATTTTCATTTTAAGCGTGTTAAGCATGAAGGCAGATTTTTTAAAAATTATTACATGTATTTCCCGACCAGATGCTGCCGCCTTCTTTTTGATTTACCTTCCAGCTTATCATTACCCCGGTGGACTCTTCCTAGTCTTGGTAACCTTCGGCGCACGACAATCCCATCCAATTCGGTATCGAACCAACATCACGTTGATTCTGGTGGGAGAGTAGTGTAGTGGCATCGGACAATAACCGCACAATCCACAAAGCTCAACACGAGACTACTCGGAAAATAGATATTCAATATTTAACGCAGATAAATACCTAACGATGGAGAAGGCGCGAACAATGAATTGAATGGACTGGAGTTGATCGTATGGCATGGCTCGGCCATGCAGGCGTGGTCCATCTCAATGTTACTTTATATCTTCTATTCATATTAAATATATTGTTCTTTCTCTAGCCTAACCTTGTTCTACATCATGTATTGGTAATTGATACGATACAGTGAGTTGGTGTAGTCGATGGTGTGACTTCCACGTAAGATCTTATAGATTAGGCAGTTATATCATGACAAATCTACAAATTTAGGATTAGGTCTATTATTAGAGCAGTACTAATATCATAGTAGACCATAGTTCCACATGTCCTATACTCAAACCCGCTGATATCAAACCTTGCAATTCTGACCCATATCATAGGTTCTTGAGGTTTAAGTTAACTGATACTCTTCGCTACGTTTTTTGGTGCCAAAAATGTGGAGAATCCCTCACCACTTAATTACTCACTTAAGTTCGAGTAACACATGTGAACAGTGTCGGAAACACTACTCTTGAGGTGCATCCTGATTAAAATTACTCAAAAGAACCTCGTGAGACGTATATCCGAGATCGGGACATAATTATTTAATAAACCCTACAAATCTCCTATTTCGAAGATATTTTACGACGCTTGCCAGTGAAAGTCTTTGGAACATAAAGATATTTTAACCCTACAACTTGATCAATTGATCAAGAAAAATTATAGAAACTCAGGTTGAATGCAGTTGCCTAGCATCCAAAATCCAAACACTTAGGACAATCCATATTATCCACTGCTAAATAAGCCTTTAATTTGTGTAAACGCGGACACGTTTGGTGATGTAGCAGCTATTGTCCTCAACGTTTATGCCAGCGACTGGTTCCACCGGAAACGTTTAGTAATTATTACTATAACTTGACCCGAAATTGATGCAAGCATTCGAAAATATTCGCTTCGTTTAACTGTACCATCTACTGTTGTGAAAAAATGTTGTTTTTCAAAGAAACTACATCTGGCGATAAGATGTTAAATAAATTCGAATGATAGAACTATGTAGTTTCCTTTATCAACAGATAGAACTAAAAGTAGTGTCTTTCTCTCACATTAAATATATTATTCTCTTCATAGCCGAAATGAATTGTTTGGAAGTCCCTAGACGTAACTACTTACATAGGCCAGCGAGGGAAGAACGGCCTATAATGAGGTTTGTTAGTAATAAAAGCTCAAAAAAGGAAGTTTCCTCTGTTACCAACCTTCCAAATGGTAGCGAGCAGGAAACACTTGGAAAACATAATTGCTGGGCTAGGTCTATTTCTGGAAGGAAAAATAGGAAACCGACAACCTAGGTCATGAACAATCATCCAGGGCCCCACAATATGTGCAACGTTACTATTATTGCTACTCTAATGAAAGTCAATAGATGGGCATAGATAAAAAATAAGAGGCTAACTGACATTGCTAAAGAAAAACCAATTTCACAACAGTGTTTGAGAAGTTAATGACTGATCATAGTGACGGGTCAGTTGTCTGTCATCGAGTCAAGGAGAATGAAAGCTCAGAATTCGGAACTCGTTTTAGGCACGACATTGGATTGATAAAACAGCTACTGAACCAGTTAATGCTTTAGGATATCTGTAACAGCTCAGGTTGGTTGGTTAAGAGTTGACCCCAAACAACCAAGCATATGCCAAAACAGTATTGTTCAAGTATTCATTCACTTCCTTATTTTTTATAAGCGTTATATTCCCTATTATCTTATATTGAATGTTGAGAGCCTTTGTTTGTCTGAACAGATAATCCCACGCTCCACTGTGACTGCGCGAAGATCGAAATAAAGACCTATTCACTACTTGTCTGGTTTCTTCTATCAATAGCACGAGGGTTACTTAAGGCACGAAACTGGTGAGCCCTTTTTGAACACAAATTTAACCTCATTTCTGTTATTAACATTTTTTTTACTTAATCGTAAAAGTAGACCTGATTATCCGTAAACTAATTTGAGTATATAACTAGTTTATTCCGTATTATCTTAAGTTATTCGTGTTATAGTAACCACTTTTTGTGCTAACTTTATTGCTATATTTGTCACATACCTCATGTCAGACTCAATAGAAACCCATAATCTGGAGGATTTGTCACCAGTGGAGATAGACACTGTTATGACTACGAAATCCCGACTTCCAGAATTTGATCGTAGTGATCCTGAGTTGTGGTTTGCTCAACTAGAGCATTATTTCACGAGACACAATATCAAATCTGAAGGGATTCGCTATAGAGACTTGTGTTCTATCCTTCCTCCTTCAGTCGCCAAAGAAGTCCGTGACTTGATTTTAGATCCACCATCACCACAACCATACACCATCTTAAGACGAGAGATAATGAACCGTTTATCATTATCAGATAGTCAAAGAATCCAAAGACTTTTTCAAGGTGAAACACTAGGTGATCGGTCGCCGTCACAGTTTTTACGTCACCTCCAAGTCTTAGTGGGTGATAACACAGTGGGTGAAGCAGTCCTAAAACAAGGATGGATACAAGCTCTCCCATGCTACGTCCAACACTGTTTGGATGCACAAGATCCTGAAACCTCATTATCTCATTTAGCGCGTATAGCCGACAGAATAATGGAAAGAGGTCCTCCAACTGGATCAGGCACAATAAATCACACACAAAAAGTAGAATCAGCAAAAGACCCCGTAATAGAAGGACTCATTGCGAGTGTTAAGAGTCTCACTGAGGCTGTCACCAGAATGCAAATGGGTCATAGAAACAGGAGCAGGTCACCACAACGACCACGATCCAAGTCACAAAACAGGTCACAAATGTCCAGACAATCTGGGCAGTTTTGTTGGTACCACTGGAAGTTTGGTGTCAACTCAACCAAGTGCATGCAACCATGCGCCTGGCCTAAGCATAATTCTAAGACAGCGGGAAACGAGTAACCCCTCCCCAGGTCGCGACGACTGAGGAGGGGCGCCTAAACAGTCGCTTGTTTTATGTTAGAGACAGAAACTCTGGCTTGAATTTCTTGGTGGATACTGGCGCTGCTCTTAGCATCATCCCTCAAAATAAAACTGAGATTAGTCGAGAAACATCATCAATTACACTTCAAGCTGCAAATAAAACTAAAATTGCGACATTTGGGCAGAAAACTTTAACCCTAGATTTGGGGTTCAGGAGGCAATTCCCTTGGGTTTTCACGGTAGCCGACTTAGATCTGGCAATACTGGGGATGGACTTTCTAGAGAGATACGAATTTCTAGTTGACACCAAGAAACGGCGATTAACACTAAAAGAAACTTCGTATTACACAAAAGGCAAAGAAAGTCACATCAGCTCTCTTAACTTGATTCAAACTCCCCAGTAACAACAGCGAAATTCCAAGATATACTCGCGGAATTTCCAAACTTAACTAAACCAAACCCACAGCCTTCTAAAGACAAACTAAAAGTGAGTCACACTATCAAAACCGAAGGTGCACCGGTGTTTGCAAAACCCAGGAGACTAGCACCAGATAAGCTCAAAATCGCTAGGGCCGAGTTTGATTATATGCTACAATTGGGTATTATCCGTCCCTCTGATAGTCAATGGGCATCCCCTTTGCATATGGTCCCAAAGAAGAATGAAGGTGACTGGCGACCGTGCGGGGATTACAGAGCCCTAAACCGTCAAACCGTACCAGATAGGTACCCAATACCTCATATCCAAGATTTCACCAACGGTTTACAGGGTATGAACATATTCACTAAAATTGACTTAGTCAGGGCATATCACAATATCCCGGTGGCTGATGAAGATATTCCCAAGACAGCTATTACTACACCCTTTGGCTTATTCGAGTTTGTACGCATGCCATTCGGCCTGAGAAATGCGGCACAGACATTTCAAAGATTCATAGATAACCTACTTCGAGATATGCCATTTGCGCAGGGGTATATAGACGACTTGTTAATTGCCAGCCCCGATTTGCAATCACACGAACAGCATGTACAAGCAGTGTTGAAAAGACTGGATGAACATGGAATAAACATACATCAAAGTAAGTGTGTTTTCGGTGTTCAAACTTTAGAATTTCTCGGTCACACAATAAGCCCAGAAGGGATTAAACCTATCAAAAAAGAAGTGGATACCATCAAACAATACCCCGTACCTAGTTCTCTAACACAACTGAGAAGTTTTCTAGGCCTAATTAACTTTTATCGCAGATTCATACCAGGTTGTGCACAATTAATGCAACCTTTGACAGATTCACTTAAAGGAAAACCAAAAGAATTCAAACTGTCTTCTGACGCCATCGAAGCTATTAAACAGCTTAAAGATAAACTGGCTCAAGCAACTACGTTGATATATCCGAATTCTCTTTCCCCACTTGCTTTGATGGTGGATGCTTCAGATAAAGCAGTAGGCGGTACCCTTAACCAACTGGTTAAAAACGCCTGGAAACCAATTGCTTTCTTCTCGAAAAGACTCGCTCCAGCCGAAACAAGGTATTCTACCTTCGGGCGAGAACTTCTTGCAATCTACCTGACCATTAAACACTTCCGACACATGTTAGAAGGTAGGGAATTTATAGTCTTTACGGATCACAAACCACTGACGAATGCATTAAAAGCGAGAGCCGATAAATACTCACCTCGAGAAGTCCGACACCTTGACTATATATCACAGTTCACAAGCGATATCCGACATGTCAAAGGTCAGGACAATCAGGCGGCAGATGCTTTATCCAGACTAGAAATGAACGTGCTACAGCAGTCTACAGTAAACTTCGAGACGTTGAGACACGAACAAGAGCAGGACCTAGAATTACAAAACCTACTTAAAACAAACAATTCAAGTCTTAATTTAAAACAATTCCCATCACCTATCGATGGTATTCTAATTTATTGTGACACGACCAAGGCAATGCCGCGACCTTTCGTTCCCAAAAATATGCGAAAGTTGATATATAATAACTTTCATTCTTTGTCTCATCCTGGCGCGAAAGCTTCAACAAAACTAATCAATGCCAGATATATATGGCCGAATTTACAGAAGGATGTACACAAATGGGTTAGAGAGTGTTCAGCATGTCAACAATCAAAGATTAATCGTCACACAAATTCACCCATAGGTGTTTTCTCGCAACCAGATGCACGTTTTGCCCATGTGCATATCGACTTGGTAGGTCCTTTACCACGTTCAAACGGTTTTAATTATCTTTTTACATGCATAGATCGATTTACCAGATTCCCTATAGCCATCCCGATAGCGGACATCACAGCGGAAACAGTAGCCAAAGTTTTCATGCAGAACTGGGTAACCATTTTTGGTACACCCATAACAATAACGACGGATAGAGGAGCGCAATTCGAATCCGAACTATTTAATAACTTGGCTAAACTTCTAGGCTCCAATAGGATACGCTGCACTGCATATCATCCTCAGGCTAATGGGATGGTAGAACGTTTTCACCGTCAGCTAAAAACCGCCCTTATATCTCACTCAAACCCCAATCAGTGGACAGAATTCCTACCATTAGTTATGTTGGGAATACGAACATCTGTCAAAACTGACGCACAGTGTTCAGCTGCGGAACTGGTTTTCGGAACAACTCTGAGACTACCAGGTGAATTTATTAACCCTAATACTAACAGTCAAAAACTTAATTTAGGAAATTACGTAGATCAACTACGGGACCATATGTCCAAACTTAAGCCAATTAATACTCGTGAACAATCGCGCGCCGTATATGTACCTAAAGACCTAAGCAATTGCACGCACGTCTGGATAAGATGTGACAAAATAAAAGCACCACTCAGTCCTCCATTTGAAGGTCCTTTCAAAGTCGTCTCAAGAAAATCTAAATATTTCGTGATAGAAAAACATGGAAACATCGACACAGTAAGTATTGATAGGCTAAAGCCGGCTTATCTAGATCATGAACCACCATACGTGTTGTTAGATCGTTTAACTGACAAATCCATTACGGAATCGAAATGTAAAAACGATAAATCTTTACAAATGACTAAAACGGTTCGCTGGGCACATCCGATTAGCCAATCAAGGATGTTGACAGTTTCGGCTGCAGGATAAAATCTAACCACGTAGCTAATCAGACCCTGCATCTACTTAAAAATAACTTTTCTCCTCATTCCGCCTCACCTACAACTCCCCAGACCTTTTGCCTTTGATATATAAGTGTTATGTTAAATTTTTTTTAAATACTGGACACATAAGCTAGGTATTCCGAAACGATGGCTGCGGATTTTAATCAAACTCATACAACTAACACTGGCAAATACAACGAATTCAAAAAGCAACCCAGGCGAGTTTTATAATTTCTTTTTCTGGTTAATTAACTATGTTGGCTGTACTTCTTATATATCTATATACATTTTTCACGTAGACTGGCTATACATATATACCATATGAACTACTTCTAAAAGTTTTCGGTTGAAGATGTGTTTAGTAGCTTGATACGCTTAATACTACTATTAATAAGTAATTTTCTAGACAAAACATTTTGGATTAAACCATGGTCAAGTACTTATTAAAGTTCTCATCATTTTTTTTCATGTTTAGGAAACTTACATAATGACTTAACCAGTTTTCCTACAGCATGCTTTTTAGTGTGATCATATAACCCATCTTTATTGGCAATATTCAAATTTTTTTTAATTTCTGACATTTAAGAATCAATAACCGTGAAGATATAGTACAGTGCGTTACTGTAAGGTTACTATGTTAGCCGCATTGATTCCACATACCTAATTTTAAACACAACTTATAAGGGAACTGTTAAGTAATCACAACATTGAACTGACAATATGAATATCACAGCTATGCTAACGTTAAACCAATTATTATTAGTGGTCCATACAAAATCCTGGAACTTAACACTAGCGTTATAAAAAAGACATGTTATGTCAATAACTTATATATATATATACTTTTTTTTCTCGTTGGTTTAATTATAACGTAAAATGGAAATCTACCACACTTGTAGTTTTTTTTCTATAGCATTATTATTAATAAAAACAAAGAACTTGTACTATTCCAATATGGCACTTTGACATATCAATCCGTCCTCCTGTTATCTTTCTCTCATATCTGAGCAACATATGGCCAACAAACATCGTATTGAAGGGGGTTTTGGTGAACGAAAACGCTAGCCCCACACGCACTCGAACCTCTGCCCTCCTGGATGCTAGACCGTGTGCCTAGCCATTAGACCACATCAAACCACGGGCGAATGACTGCAATCTTTCCTTTTACCGATTAATCCTATATAATACTAATGAGTAATAGGACTTACACATTTCTAAGGTGCAGACAAATTCGTTACTTGGATGAATTGACGAAATATTGTTTCAATATATCATGCATACTTAGATCAAACCAGAAAAGAGTATTTGACACAATTGTACTTAATCCTCATAATCTACACAATTTTTTTCTCCTCCTTAACCGTATATTCTTTTCCGTTTTGTGGAGTACAACTATGCACCCTTGGTTACGTACCTGGTTATAAAAGGCGGTCGTCATAGGCCCAAGGTCATACATTTGATCGGGTTTGACAATGAGTCCAACTTCTAGCAAGTTTACACTTTTACATATATGCATTATGAAAAAGTTTTTTTTTGTGTTCATACCTTTTCGTACATAAGATGGCTACACTATGTCTATTTTCTTCCAGAATACCAATCCTTTCTGGAGGCCAATCACTTACGTGGAACCGAACAATTATAAATTATATTTTTGTATTTCCATTTTGTATCTTATTATTTTATGCAGGCAGTGGAGCAGTTCTTCAGGTGTGATTGGTTTTCACCATTACCTTTGAAGTAGATTCTTCTTTACTTTTTACTTGAGGGCGACTAAAGAGGCAGGTGAGTAAACACCTGATAGCCGGTCTGAGCATGGAAAAATCGTACCTCACCAACATGGTGTTGGGTAGCCCGCTCGCGGCACTTCCTCAGATATTCTTATTCCACATTCTCACACTCTTTCTCTTGAAAGCACGCAGTAAACCGTCAGCGATAGTTGTAGAATAGATCACATGCTACAAAATAAGATGACAAACTAGTAAATGAGGAGACATCCATGGACTATCGTTGACAGCGTTAGTCGTCACTGATTGTAAGTCAAATAGTGAGCGAGTTGATAATTTTCCCTCGGGATGAGAAATAGAACTAAGGTGTTTTCGATAGATAGGTTAATCGAACCGACGTTCCTACGAAAGTCGATTCTAGGGGGAAGCTAATGTAACAGCTCAGGTTGGTTGGTTAAGAGTTGACCCCAAACAACCAAGCTTATGCCAAAACAGTATTGTTCAAGTATTCATTCACTTCCTTATTTTTCATAAGCGTTATATTCCCTATTATCTTGAATGTTGAGAGCCTTTGTTTGTCTGAACAGATAATCCCACGCTCCACTGTGACTGCGCGAAGATCGAAATAAAGACCTATTCACTACTTGTCTGGTTTCTTCTATCAATAGCACGAGGGTTACCTTAAGGCACGAAATATCTACGGAGTCACCTTGCTAAAGGTTTATAGAGTAGGTATTCAAATAGACCTGAAACATAATCAAAACAGGTTGCTTAAAGTAGTACTCGGGACTCCCAATGAACGAGACTTAATACTGAAGACTGGGCATAAACGAAACGGGTCAGAAGTTTTTGTCCGTAAAAACTTGCCGCTCGTGAACCGTTTAAAGAGACGAGAAGCTGAAAGAAAACTAAAACTTAGTCTAGATGCTGGCGAAAAGGGCCTGAAAAGTGTTAATGTTCGGGTTGTGAGACTTTGACAGCAAATGATGCCGGAGCCACTCTGTGTGTAGCACGAAACCATTTAAGTTGACTTCGGATCTGTTACACAAATGCCGAAAGCTTGCTCAATGGGCAATCAAGGCTAGGTGTACATATAGACTATCAAGCCTGACGTAATCATGGCCACAAAAAGTCAGATAACGCAGTCTACAGACAGTAGAAAACTTGATTTGGGAGGTTTCACATTAGTAAAAACCGGCAGAATCCAGAAGCGCAAAGGAGATGTAGTGGCTCTATTCACTAAGAATACTCCGATTTACCGTTGTCGATAACATATTCAGTGAAAACGAACTTTCTGAATTAGTTATCGCTTGAAATGCAGAGACAAGAGATGCTGATTGGTTTGACTTGCCTCAGTTCAAACTATGAGTTGGATGGCGTCTTGCTAGATGGTCTCAATAGTTGGTTAGGAAGTGGTCGATGTTTAATCTTAAGAGACTTTAATTCACCTACGGTAGACTACAAAAACCTGAGGACTCAATTGTTAGAAAATTCTTTCGAATATGAACTAGTTGATGCGGTGATCACATGGACTCCAGTGCAACATGTGAAAGAAGCAACTAGTTACGACCCGGACTTCGAATCATCCTGAGTAGATCTCATATTGATCCATTATAAGGATGACGTCACAAATCTCGATTGCATACCATCCCTAGATGAAAGCTATCATTCAGTTCTAAACTTTGACTTCCACATAGTTGTCAAAAACAAGCACGCGTAAGCCCGACCCAGACCTAACGTCTTGAAAGCAAATGTAAAAGATATTATGCATTCAACATCCTCAGTAGATTGAATAATAGAGCCAGAGTCTTCAGCTGAAACTGATTGGAATGTTTTTCGAAATTTATGCTTAAAAGTTACCTCACCCCATATCCTTTGGACTACACCAAGGTGTCCGAGAAACTCTCCACGATGGTTCAGTGGGGAGGTTTGCACCTTTCTTCGCAAGAGTTGAAGAATGTGGGGAAGATTTAGCCTACTGGGTACTAATGAGACAAAATCTCAATAACGAGAAGCTCAAGGTATTAGAGCCTCAACCCTTCGTAAGTCTAGAAGGTTGCAGGAAGAAAAAACTGCTAATGAATCTACAGAATGCCCTTAATGCTTGTACTTGTGTATAAACCAAAGGACGAAAGATGAAAAAATATTCAAGTATTACGAGGAGACAGTAATACTCCATCATTGGGGAAGAACGACTATAGTAAAGCTGAAGTATTTCCAAGCTACTTTAGCAATGTATATACCTCAGAGACACCCTTCCCGTCAATTTATACAAATCCCCACACACTGGACAATGTGGCCATTAGAGTACTTGATGTCTTTGGTCTGCCAAATAGTCTTGATATGGACAAATCCACGGGACTTGGTGAAAGGTATCCTAGGTTATTGAAGTAACTAGCGAATTTCGTTGCGAATCCATTAAGAAAATGTCTTAATCTATCTTTAAACCAGGGCCGATTAACAAACGGCTGAAAGAGCGCCATAGTAAGTCTTGTCTTTAAAACATGTACGAGACATAAACCTGAGAACTACCGATCTGTTAGCCTCACCATCGTTGTTGTCAAAACTCCAGAAAAAATTATTCGGAAGGAGCTGTTTACGTATCTCGATTAAGACCGGATTCCTTCTGAAAAGCAACATGGTTTTAGAATATGTTATTCCTGTCTCATTAACTTATTAGTAGCTTGTGAAAGTTAACGGGCTCTTAAAAACCATAATTACTTGTAGATACACTTTACATTGACTTCCGCAATGCTCTTGACAAAGTTCCTCACATCCGGCTGTTATGCAAGCTAAGAAATATTGAAAGCAAAGGCAACTTATGGTTGTTCTTACTGCGTGTAAATTACCCTCCTCCTCTCCTATTACCATCGGTTTTATCATATGTTGGCGACGTCAAGATATGAAGAGCGATCAAAAGTAGGGGTGGTAGCTCAATGCTTCAAAATGACCTGAAGAAACTATCTGAATGGTATAAAATTTGGCAGTCGTTGATAAATTATTCCAAGTGCATTATGATGCATATTGGTCACCAAGGTACAGATATGCAGTTATGTTCTAAGTTCAATATTAGTACTGCTCTAATAATAAACCTAATCCTAAAATGGTAAATTTGTCATGATTTGACTACCTAATCCATAAGATCTTATGTGGAAGTCTAGTCATTGTCAGCACTGACTTATCGTATCGTGATAATTAGCGATATGATACTTAGTACTTCTGAAGAACGCATTTAGGTCAAAGATAGAGTAATGTATTGAAAGCGAATAAAGACAGGACATACAGAATGACCACGTTTTCAAGGACTAGCCATGCCATTCGATTGAAATGAATTGAATGTTCCCGCGTTCTCCATTGGCAACTGTTATGTCTTAAAGGTTGGTTTCTTGATGTACCGCGTATAACAAAGCACTAGAACACCAAAACCCTTCCAAGTCGCAGTAAGAAGACAGAAGACTAACGAAAGAAATACTATTCCAAACAGTGTCAATTATAGTACAAACTTGTCAGGTATTTATAGATTTTAGTAAGAACGAAATCATCATTACAGTCCACCAATCCACGTACATGGGATTATTAGCATTGACCAATCAGGAGGCTACACGTAGAATTCTAGAACATTCTTCTGAAAGGTGATTGGATGGAATGTCTTCGGCTCCTTCTAAGCCTCCCATAGCTTTCTCGAGTCCACCCGTGGTCCGTCGTCACAGCAACCGTCTCTTCGTGCTGACTGTTAAATATAAATCTTTTCGGTAATTATATGCTCGGCTTCAAAAGTTGTGTGATTGGGGTTCAATGCCACTGTAGATACATACACGACGAACAACATTGAGCTACATGTTGTCCAGAAACACAGTAACCTAAGAATCATCATTAGCCAAGACTTAAGAACTATTGCGCACTGCCGTGCGATAGCCGCCAAAGGTTTTTTAACCCTATGGTCAATACGTAGGGCCTTCAGCCATGTCGATACAAAAATATTTTTGACTTTGTATGCAGTATTCGTGCACCCTAAACTCGAGTGCTGCATACAAGCAGCTAACCTCTGCCTAAGGAAATAGTGAGCTGTTGGATGGGGCTTAAAGAACAACAAACAAGCTGATTCCCGAAATAACAAAGCTCCCGCATGATGCTTGAGTGGTTAAACTAAACCTGTTTCCACTGTCATATCGAAGAACCAGAAGCAAATTGATCAGTTTTATGATAATTAGAAGTATTCGAACTAATGTTCTAACTAAGGAGGTAGAACCAGACGAACACAAACGAACGTTTTATATTTGGAATTAGTGATCAGCGGGAAATCATTAGTTCGTACAAATACCACAAGTTTTTAAATTACTTAGTAACGAATTTACATCTGATATGTCGGATCAGGAAGAGCATCACAAACCTCGAGGTCATTTCTAGCGTTACATGAGGTTGTCGCTGCTGTAAGGAAAGGGACTGTTATTAGTTCAAATACGTTACTACTCATATACATATCGATTATTTCCATGCTTCAAAAAACTCAAAAAATCACTAGAAAGTTATAATTTTGATATTCGATATGGTTAGTTCAGAACCAGTAGTTTTATTGGGCAAATGCGCTTTCAATAAATCTAAAATCACTTGATTTATACGTTCAAAACAGATCAAAAGGTAGACATTTGTCAATAAATACACACGAATATTCCAACGATCTCGGGCGAGATGACGAAATTAGTAATATTATTTACTCATATACAATACACTATTCTTAGTCTCCAGATTAGTAAGGAAACACATGATCTCGGTGCATATATAGGGTATTATCAGATGGGATGTTAATTACTACTATTTTTCCAAAATGCGATGAGACTACAGGTTCCAATTAGCGATGATGACAACTCGTCAACGAAGAATTCGAAGTCAGCAGTATTTAATTGTATTGTGAGATCGTGGAAGACTAAAACAACTTATCTTTTTAGATACTAATTAATCCTGTGAAATAAACAACAATAACGTACAGGACTCAATTAGAAACGCTCTGACCGCGTGGATGTGAAAGATTATGTGGAACTGACCGCAGTTTAAATGATTACAAAAGTGATGCAATCAAAATGCGAATAAAGATTTGGCGCAAATATTCATCGTTATATCATATAAAGCACGAAGTACCTGTGGTGTTTGTGTCAACTAATGATTGCTTTGTACTTGATCCCTGGTTGACTTCGAATTCTAAATAAGGTACGTTTGTTTGTGGTCATCTAGTCCTATTGGGCTTAAATTGTACTGTTTCGTGAATTCCTAGTTAATACAAGGATTCAAATAATTCTAATTATCATAGCACCCCGAAATGAATACACTGACCTGAACAACAGTATCGAAAACCGAGAAAACGAAACTTGCTCAAAAAATTGGCACCAAAACTTAGAGTATCACATAAATTTCGGAATTTCAGCACACGAAAGTATTAAATTTTACAGCGACAAGAAAACGTCAGATGACAAACGGAATGAAGCAAGTTGACCACCACTGCTTACAAAGATGGCGGAAATGATAATTCTGCCTGCCTGGGGTCCCCAGCGTTCAGTGCTGGGATCTCTTCTTCCAGAGCAGGTGTCGTCAGATTTATTACTTTTCGCTGGTGATGAGAAACTCTGGAGGAAAGTACGTAACTAAGAGGATAAACCGACACGCCAACTGTGACAAAAATGCTTTTCGAGAAAACCTTGTATTGGTAAAATTGAGGCGCATTTTCGGCCAGTTCGACGGGAGAACTTTCCACATAATCTTGAACAGATTAATTCGTCCTCACTTAGAGTACGGAAACATAGTATTTCCGCCCTCATACCAAAAGGATAAAGGCACTCTGGAAGGTGTTCGACGGCCAGCAAAGGAATCTGTTCGTGGACTCCAACTCAAGCCTTATGAAGAGCGCCTCCAATCACTGAACCTTTACCCATTAGAGTGTATTCGAATTGGGATTACCAATTGTAGCGTGGTGTCGAATTGAGATTAACTGTGAACACCGCTACAAAGAAGCACGTGCCAGATAAATCAGAAGGCGTAAGAAGCTCGTTCCAAATGACTCCATAAAATCCCGAGAAGCCGAATACCAGAAGGCAATTAATGGACCAAGTCGAGTTATATTTGCTGGCGATCTCGTGGCATCGAAAGGATACCGAGATCGTGCCAGGATACAACCTTGGTTACAGAAGGTAACCGAATTCGCGCGAAGTTACAATCGAAGTGTAAGTATAAGAATGGAAGCACAAAATAGCTGTCATTAGCACAGTCAAACAAAAGCACGTTAAAACAAACACTGGTACAGTTGGTTATAATAATAATTGTTTTTATTAAACCAGTCGTGTTCTCGTGATAAACGTGAGTCACTACAGGAGCCCCCCGCTAGAAAGGGTTTACACTTTCGATAAATAGCGGTTTGAATCGTGGGACTGATCGGCTGACGAGCGATTGTAGGACGGAAGAATTGGCGAACAGGAAAGCGATCGTTGATCGTCGAGTTGCCAACGAAGGTCGTTTTCGGAGAACGGTACCAGGAGCGATGTGTTGTACTTATTGCTCGAGTTGGCATGCTACACCAGAGTGGTTTGTATCCAGAATCTGAAGAGGGCGTTCGTAGAGGTGCGCACCAGAAACGCTGCAGACGTAGGACGAAACCACGTTGAGCCAAAAGACCAGAAGCGACCATAACGACCAAGTTCGAGACCAAGCGTGTGCCAAGCATTCGAAACCAATATATCGACTGAGTGCGTTGACAAGAGCATGGGTGATCAGGCCAGCTTTCGCCAAAGTTGACTGAAGTCGACGGAACCAAACGGAGATGGTCGAAGGCGTGGGCTCAGGAAACAAAAAGAAAATCAAAAAAAGAAGAGTGTAGCATGCGTGTAGTATAGGAATAATCCTACACCGTATCGGTTGTTGACTGTGCGACTAGTCGCGGAAGCGTACGGGTAACCGTACTCGGCGACCGGAACGTGAGACGGTAGTCTCGTTCGCGTCGCGTGAGCCTGCAATCTCATCCGAAGTCAGAGGCGGCGTGGTCTGCTGATCTGGACGTGAGACTGTCGTCTCGTCCGTAGACGGTGCAGATGACGCGTGCTGTTGACCGGGACGTGAGAATGAGGTCTCAGATGTATCTAGCGTGGGACCTGAAGAAGATTTGAGGATCCCGCTAGGTTTGCTAGGTCTAGCATTGAATCTCAGGTTATCAGATAGGGCACTGTCATCGACGTGTGCTGGTTTGAGACGATCAATGCTGACGATCTCGACGCGGCCATGTCGATCAACCTTGAAGGTCTTTTCGTGACGAGCGATCACGTGAAAAGGGCCTTCGTAAGGTTGTTGCCAAGGTTTGCGTACCGAATCTACTCGTACAAAAACATGTGAACAGGTAGATAACTCTCGAGGGAGAGCGACCTGTCGATGTTGTATTCGAGTTGACACCGGAGACAGCGTTCGCATAAATGCAGACAGTCGATGGACGTAGTCTGATTTACCGAAATTAGGTCTGCTCCGTGGTGTGAAGAATTCTCCGGGCAGACGCAATGTCGTGCCGAATACCAGTTCAGCGGCGGAACATTGTATATCTGCCTTCAAGCTCGTTGTGATCCCTAAAAGAACGAGCGGTAAGGTTTCGTGCCAGTTGCCGTTTTCGTGTGCTCGTATAGCACTTTTAAGTTGGCAGTGAAACCGTTTACTTAACCATTTGGTGCTGGGTGGTAGACAGATATGCTTATGCGTATGCATTCCGTACCAAGCAGCCGGGTCAGCGAGGAGAATATAGCGTGGAATTCATCGTCACGCCAATAAAAAGTAACAAGGATTCGGTACACGTACATGTGAGTCTATTATATTAATACTATTCTTATCGTTATCCGTCATGTCGCGTATATTATATATTAAAAAATATGAAAATATACGACAGACGTGGATAGATAAATCATAGACTCACCGAATTGGCTTCTTTGGAAGATTTGATCAGAAGTTGAGGCGTGTTCCAAAATACGGGTCACCAATGTAGCGTGGCGTCGAGTTGTGATTAACTATGAACACCGCTACCAAGAAACACGTGCCAAATAGATCAGAAGGCGTAAGAAGCTCGTTCCAAATGACTCCATAAAATCCCCGAGAAGCCGAATACCAGAAGGCAATTAATGGACCAAGTCGAGTTATATTTGCTGGCGATCTCGTGGCATCGAAAGGATACCGAGATCGTGCCAGGATACAACCTTGGTTACAGAAGGTAACCGAATTCGCGCGAAGTTACAATCGAAGTGTAAGTATAAGAATGGAAGCACAAAATAGCTGTCATTAGCACAGTCAAACAAAAGCACGTTAAAACAAACACTGGTACAGCTGGTTATAATAATAATTGTTTTTATTAAACCAGTCGTGTTCTCGTGATAAACGTGAGTCACTACAAGAGTACAGATGTCTTAGAAGTGACCTTCTAATGGCCTACAGCATACTAAGAACTTCTGGACATCCCCTTAAACACCTACTTAAGCTTAGCCCTAACAAAAACCTTAGAGACAAAACTCAGAAACTGGAGACACAACACAGCAGAACCATTCAAACCATTTGAACCGCTTTATTCTGATTGGTTGCTACGTCGTTTGCCGAAATTACAAACCGTAGTTGAGTTTATTCCCAGTGTTTTTTGGTAATTAAAAGGTGATGATTCCGTTGTATCTGATAGATACTGTCCGCTAGTCATTAAAATGTGCATAGCGAAAGCAAATTTTTCTTTTATTTCAAGTGGATATCCCTTTGCTCTTATCCGTAAAAAATTATGACATTTTCACTTCTGTTAAAGCAGCTAAAAAACCAGTTTGTGGTTCTAAATTTAAATTTTACGAATTTAAGATACTAAATTCACAGGTGAGGCTGAAAATTTCACCAAGAAATGACATCAGCTATGACCTCAATATGCCATTTAGCCATATATACCCAATCTCCCAATTTTGGGGAAGCCGCTATAAAATTTTTTGGGGAAATGACACAAAAAACCCACATATGAATAAATTCCGCGTCAAGGTCTGAGAACTACCATCTTCGATTTCATCAGACCGTCCATGAATCACAGTCTTAGCCTTCATTCTTAGGGATGAATAATTATTTCGCAGTCTAGATTTCGACAAAATCATATTAGTGCCTATTTAAATTTTGACTAAACTATCGATATTGTAATGTTACCATTTTAGCTTCGCCTGTTCACATTTCAATCGGTTAGCTCTTAAACTTAAAGAATAGGATGAGAATTTTGATTGTTTCAACTACTAATACATTCAATTCACTTTTAATGCCATTATATTTACAAGTATACACTAATAAAAGGGATTATGTCGAAGTCGCTAAAAATGTTCACTTCACATATGTTACATAATATTAAACTTTAGTAAATGACAAAGCGATGTCCTCTTCAGTGGGTTAATGCAGCAAATGGCACGATTGGTCCTGCGCTACAAAGTCATGCTGGTAAAACATATTTTTGTATGCTCTGAACAAAATATTCCAGGTGCCATTATAAGGGGAGATCTCTATCTGCACGGCGGAATAACCTCTAATGATGCATCATGTAAAACGCCGAGCAACTGTTTTACAAGATACAGCTTTATCCTACAATAGGCCAGTGGATGGAAATTACATCTTCAGACTCACCATTTCTTAGTCAACATACATGTCTAGTTTTCAAGGATAGATATCTTGTTTTTATTGGTAAGTTTGTATCAATCACATTTAATGACCGTTAATATGAAAGTATGTTAAGTAGTAACATTGTAGTTGTGTAATTCTCATCTCTGAAGTCCCTAGGGGTATCTATAGTGGATTGTCGGGTCAGGAATAGTAGTTACTTACATTTCCTAACCTATCTTCTCTCAACTAGAGACTAACTGAAACTGTAGGTAGGGTTATCATCCGGCCAATCGTTTTTGTTATTCTCTTGTCGACTGATCGTAGTTGCTCACTCAGGAGACGAATTCCCTAATTTTGTCATTCTATATTTATAACACTTGGATTAAACTCGGTAGCATGTCAAAACACGATATGATTATTGGCGGTGTCACGTTCTCAGAACTCTAGGGCTCAGTTACTGAGCTTCAATTAGCATTCTGAATGAGATCAAAGCTTGCCGAAAATGGTAGTGGGCCTCATAGAACTATCCCACGAGTGTAAAATCAGTCGATTCTAATCACTGCTTGTTATCAGTTGTATCTTATTAACCCTGTTATTTGTCTTTTAGAGTAGGTCTCATCATGTAACTGGTCAACCTTATCCCTCAAAGTTACTGGGTTGGATTTATCTCGACATGCCCAGAGGTTATCTTGTCCTTATTGCTAGTAGAGTTCTATTGATCAAGTTTCAGTTTTTCTGCTAGTTGAGGTAATTTAATGTCTAAAGTATGTTTTGAGGCTTCATAGTCAAAGAAACCATGCACCTATATTTTGTTGCTAGGCCACACTTGTCAGCAAGATGAACTCATGGTTTTAAGGGGGCCGACACTTTCTGTGCTATTCGAATTGATGTCAACTAGTGTTACAGTCAATGTCGCGGGTTCGAACCCCAGGGGGAGACAGTTCTCTCAAAATCAAGGATCTGTTTTGCAGATAAGTGTCAACTAACATAAAATCTGGGCCCGATGCTTTCCACCAGTTTCCTTCAGTCATTTAACATCAAAACTTAAATGTATTGTACAACATACTTAGATCTGGATACATATACAAAACATCTGCCCTATTTAATTGTTGCCATTTTTATTCAACCTTCATGGTGATGCATATTTTAATAAAGGGGGCTGGAATGGACATATCAGGATCCCAGGTATACATACATATGATACTCAATCGAATACTTGGCTACCTCCTGCTTTGAATGAACCACTGCTTACAGGGTTTCCTCAGGGAGCTGGGTTGTCAGCTCATTCTGCTCAAATAATTCGTTCACTAGATGATGAGAGTACGTTTTCAGCCATTATTATCGGCCGAGAAGGTTCTCTACGAAGCCAAAGAAAGGCAGGGAATATTTACTTACTATATGGTAGGTTAACTACTTTTCAACATTTTTGTCAGTGTCTTCTCCAGTTAATAACAATTTCTATTAAGGGAAGATTATATGAAGACAGAAAAGTAAGAATAGTCAATAGAATTGGAGTGAAATAGTAGATGACATTCAAGCTGATGACTCGTTTTAATACCAATTAGTTGCACTTATCTAATTATCAGTTAACTACTTTATTTTCCTTTCCATCATTTCGCATCAACATAGATGGAGATATTGTGATGTAGTTGAGAAAATCTACAAAATAAAATGCAGAATATTTATAAAACATCTAGCGATTGGAGCTCATCCACAGACTTGGTTATCCCACAAATCCCCTTTCCTCCCAGATGATAGAGTTAACTGGGTTTGAGTCCTAATGTTTACATGAAAACTGAGGTATAGATAAATGCAGCTGGCAAGTTTCAAATAGGACGAAACGCACTTTCTGAATTTCACTGTTAATCACAATTCACTTGCTCTAAGTAAAAGAAAACTTAAGAATAGCTATATCAAGGCAATTCTTACTGGACGCGTATATGCTAACAAAGACTGATAAAAAAATTCGGTTTTGAATATCAATACTGGGATCATTTGAACCTCCACTATTAATGATACAACCAGGTTCTATTTCAGCTCATTGGATTATCGACCGGTTCGTCGTTACGTAATATAGTTTTGACTATTTTTGTGATAAATATTCCATAAATTATTATTAACAGGTAATTTGATTGATATGGATTCATCTCAACAACGAATGAAATATGTTTACTGCGAAGCCGATTCCAGTTTAACAGTATCGTCAAGAAGTTATCATACGTCGACACCGATCACACCATGTACATTAGTTACCATTGGTGGTTGTAAAAGTAATTCGGTCGACTTATTAAAATGGAAAATAATCCATAATAAAAAGAAAGAACCATGCAATTGGCCTGGTCGCCTTGACTTTCCATTGACATCATGTACAGTTGTAACAAGTTTTATTAAAAATATTGAACAAAAACAAAAGTCGGATCTAACTCAACTTTCACCATCCTATCAAAAGTAAGTAAGTATAAATAGCGTGGATTTGTTACTTGGAGAAAAATTTTTTGACCTTGAGTATGCGGACGGTATTGTCTTACTGTAAGATGATATACAAGCCTTGCAATCCGCACCTAACCAGTTGGCAGTCAGTGTTCATAGGTATAGCATGTGCTTTGCACTTTCTAAGTACAAAGTACTTTAAAAGACTGACAGGACCCTGTACTTGCACTCAAACTTGGTAGTGAGGAGTTAGAATTAGTCTAGAAGTTCATGTATCTAGATAGCTGCATAAGTACTGGTGGTGGCGTGATTGATGAGATCAATTCACGTATAGTAAGAGCCAGAGCGGCTTATGTCAATCCGCGTCATCTCTAGCATCTTCATGGTTTTAGTCTGGTTGTAAAATGTCGGATCTATAACGCTCCAGTGAGAGCAGTTTTCCTCTATGTCTGTAAGGCCTGGCCTCCGAGTTGATGTTAGATGGCTTCTTGTGTTGTCTCTGTTGTCTCCGAAGGATTGATGGCACCCGGTTGCTACAAGATGTTAGCACAGAGGAGGTTCGGCGTCGTGTGTTCAGACACAGATGATAATTCAGTTGGTATAACCATCTTGAAACATTGACTTCGGTGGCTTGGACATGTCCTACGAATGTCGTCCCAGCGAATTGCACTGTTTACCGACGCTGGGACCGGTTGGAAAAAGCAGAGAGGTGGTCATTGTATGACATAGTGTCGTGGTATGAAGAAGAGCTCTGCAAGACTGGCTTCTGTTTGTCTTTCACGACTCTCTGGTTGGGGTTCTAGAGATGGTGCAACACAGTGGCTTGAGACGTTATCAGATATGGCTCAGAGTTGAGGCCAGTGGAAATTCTGCTGTAACTTTCCTCTGCTTTATTCATAAAAAGTAAGAGTAACTTCGTTAACTGAAAGAATTGTTTCTGGTTGTATTTTTCCTAACTGAACTCCTCCCATTATTATTATTATCATTATGATTATTATTACTATTTATGTTTTAAACACTTGTTTATTTCAGTGGTTGGCGTGGTCATTGTATAATACCAGGTGTTGGTGGTTTATTTATTGGAACAGGAGAAGGTTTCAATGCATTAAGACATGGTCCGCTCAATTCAGCATATCTTTTAAAGTATGCTGAAAATGATAGTAGTGTTAAACCAACAATTTACGAGTACGTTTCAATATGTTGGGTTTTTTCTTGACACGTTAGTACAAGCATCTAGTATTTGTAAAGATTTTATTGATGAATGGGCGTAAACATAACCTTTTTTTTCAAAATGTCACCTTATTCAATATTCATTCGATTGTGAACGTCAACATGGGGTCTAGCACAAAACGCTATTAGAGAGGGAATCGACAAAATGAATCGCAAGCGAACCAGAATAATACCAAAGGTTATTATTGTCAGTATTATTATCATTACTCCTTACCAGTTACAGGTTCATGTGCATGATTTCGAACCACAGTTTAAGTGTAAGGGCTAGTGATACTAACCAGTTGCGGAAACCGAAGTAGATTGAGTGGGTTTTGATCCCAGTGACTTAACAGCCCTAACCGCTGAATCACAACTCCACAGAAATTGAGGCAAAACTGATTATAAGAGGTATAGTTCCAAAGGACTAGATGAAATGTAAAGATAAAAGTAATCCATCTTTGAGCTTATCACAGCGATACATCCTAGTTTTGATGCCCATTCTCCTCTTAGCCCCAGATACTTCGAGCCATAATGTTACAAAAAAACTGATGTAATAATGAGGTCGAAGAAGAATGATTCAACGAAAGAAGACATGCGTGTGTGAAATCCTTCACTGGCGATGGTTTCATCAAAGCCTAATAAATTCGAAGTTGTTCATTCATTAAATATTTTGAAAAGTTTTCAAATGTCAGCATTGTACCCATTATCAGTATATTAAAAGTCACAGATTGTCACGAACCTGAATATATGACTGATCGTCAAAATCATCCTTCTGATCTACAAATCTTTTCCTTTGTATCACTATCAAAGTTACGTTTAGCAACGATCTAGACTTTAAAATATTAAATAAATAGTTGAAATACAACTGTTTCACTTGTGTTGAATAAAGTAACATGAATGTAATAGTTTCCCTTTATTGTGTGGAAGACGGTGACAGTGATCTTGGGTGCTGTTAGAGGTATGAGGGCAGTTACCACTTCCCGGTTACCCATACCATGGAAGGGTTCTTCTGGAGGTACCTGAAAACGAAATTGGGTTAGAGGGTGGTCTTAGTGACTTGAGAGCGTAACCACAGTGCCCAAGAGACAACTGCTTGAGGTCGGTCACACACGACCTTAACCTCGTACATATTCATCGACTTAATTTGCGTTAATGTATAACGAAAAAAGGCAACAAGTCAAATACAAGAATAGCTGTTGGATAAATAATATTTCATACATCCGCGTTAACACAGATAGATGGTAATAGAAAAGAAGCTGATCGAAGAAAGTAAACTTGTCAACTCAATTTGACAAATTGTGACTCAATATTTCTAGTCTGAAAAATAAATTCAATGTTCCATCTATCGTATTTACAAATATCATCATCGCTACCTATAATTCGTTTTTGATATACTTTCACTAATGCAAAACCACTATTTATATCCTTATCCTTTTAGAATTGGTACAATAGATGAACCAAGAGCATATGCAGTCTCTGCAGTATGTAGTAATGATGGTACAGCTTGGTTACATGGTGGTCTTGGACCTCAAGGTAAAACAATGAATACACTAATGAAATTGATAAGAGTTGATTGACAAACACTTAAAGTATAATTATTTTATAGGAAGTAGTTTTTATCAACATATCCCCCTACCCTAATTCTTTATAGATTTTTAAAACAAAACTCTTCACGATCTGAGTTCATTACCGTTGAACTATTTTCAGTGAACATTTTGTGTAATAATAACCATCTGTTCATGCTGTTATGTAACATTCCCACATATTTGTTTGTTTTTACTTTACACTACTTATAAGTAGCTTAAATCATTTTGTAAAATAAGTATTAAGTTTATTATTATTACTAAGTGGCTTTCATACTCAATATACATATTTTTAAACTCTCATACTTTAAATAATTAGTTAATTGGATTAATTTGAATATTAAAATAAAATTGCGTTTCTAAAAAATGAATTTCATTTATTCTTTCAAAAAAAAAAACAACAACAGACAAACAACTGATCCTATTTAGTTAGATACTACTATTAGTCGTCATAGGTCCTCCGTATATTAAGTGAAATTATATGTAGTTTATAAAATGATTAAACCCTTTATCAGTATATACTAAATTCCTTTGAGATTTGACAAATGATCGAAAGATTGATCATTTTTAAACATTTACATTTTATTGATAATCGTTTATAATTTCCCTTTGTCGAATTTCATGATTGCAATTGATTAGCCCCCAAATGCCCTGGTACGACCGAGAGTGGAGAGGGCCCGCCCTCTCAAAATGCTCTCATTTGGCCACATGCATACAGTCACTGTTGGGGAAGTCCTACTCGCTGCCTTCCTGCATCACGAGTGTTGTTTACAAACTTGAGAGGATGAAAAATGAATGGCCGGCGCTCTAACTGGGTTGGTGGATACAGAGAGTCTACCTGTGGGAGTTGGGAAACCCTGATTCCAAACCAATGGTGCACATGGGCTCCAGTATCCTGAAGGAACAAATAGCGTATGAACCTGTTGTTGGTCACCGCTTACCATGTTACCGCATCTCCTGACGTTGCTCGACTGCCTTGTGGATCAGATCTTTAGGTCGAAGGCTCCGGGTGTGGCCCCCTAAGAAGACCACCTGCTTCGGTTTGGGCACCAAGGCAGTATCCGAGCCCTCATGCAAACCGAATGATTTATGTGGCACATATCTGTTTGGTGCCTTCTTGTGCCAATGTTTATGTGTTTAAGTAAAATAAATAATTCTCTATTGATATGTGCTCATCTTAAACGACTTATTTTTATTTAGCATTATGGTATACGTTTTAGTATATTCGGTACGTGATTCGTCAGTTGTATATGCCAGAATCTGTGTTGTTTACATTGAAACTCGGACCTAGTGCCTTTCCCTTCAAATGTTGAGCACAGGAAATTGAAAACGATTACTAACATTTTCAGACCCTTTGAATAGGTGAATGACTGTGTGAATTCAGTAGCTCAGCGGTTAACGCGTTGAGAATTTAATTCCGAAGGTAATAGGTTCAATTCTCAATGTGAACACTAACACTTGGTTCCAGTTGATGAATCCTGGATGGGTAAAATGGGCATCCTGGAATCCACTGTTAGCTACATACTAAATGTGTCAAATGCATCACTGATTTTAAATTTTTTTTTAAAAATTTAGTGTTTGCAAGATTGTTTTCTTCTTCAACGCTTGATGCTGAATAAATTCCTGAGTGTGCATATTTAAGGAGTTCAAAACTATCTTGTAACATAAATTCAATGACTCTTAGTTCTAGTACGTCTTCAGGTTGCGTCGATTTCTGTAGAGACTTATCATCGAATGTCATTCTCTATAAACCTGCGTAAATAGTTTACACCAAGTACAATAGTAGTTATCAAACAGACTATACAAACCAATGATTATCAAATACGTTCAATATGTTGTCTACTCTCTAGGGTTAAAAAATCCAAATATGTTGCTCTTACAACACTAAATGAATTAAAATATTGTTTTTGATGGAATTTCGTTCTCTGAGCTGGATGGTTTTGGTCGTGGAGCTTTCATCGTTCTTCTGAATGACATCATCAGCACAAACTTCGAACACTTCACTTCTACCTGAATTTTGTGCTGATGAAGTCGTTCAGAAGAACGATGAAGGCTCCACGCCTAAACCATCCAGCTTAGAGAACAAAACTCCACCAAAATCATTCACCTGAGCTACAAATCTTCACCATCTCAAAATCATATGAGCGTAGTACGCTGCTCGTTGTTCGAAAATGGGAGACTTTCGCCAAAAGGTAGGCTTCCACTCGAGAAAAACTATTTTCTCCATGAGTGTCTTCGTCAACATGTTCTCCCAACAAGTGTAAGATACATTAAAACATTGTTTTCAAATAAGCTCGATGAAAACAAGCTCTCACTTTACATTATCACAATAATTAATATACTTTGCCTTTTCTAAACAGCATTCGCTATTCCAGATTCTAGTAACAGAAAAATCATGTTTTTCTGCAGTTTTGCAAACCATACTGTGAGGACGGCCCACCAGTGAACTCGAGGTAGCTCTAAGAAGCTCAGAAAGAGCCGAAGACATTTCATCGAATCATCTTTTAGAAGAACATCCTGGAATCCCGACGTGTAGCTTCCCTATTAGACAAATGCTAAAAACCACTATATGAAGATTGGATGATCAAAATGATGATCTCGCTGTTACTAAATACTATAAATACCTGACAGTTTTGTACCATAATTGACACTGTTTGGAATAATGTCTCTTCTCACTCGTCTTCTGTCTTCTCATTTGCGAATTGGGAGGGTTCTAGTGTTCGAGTGTTCAAGTAGTCCGCGGCATATCAAGAATCTAATCTCTAGATATATCACATACCATACAGACATTCATTTCTAGTTAGTATTTGATCAAAGTTTGATAGATAATTTATAACCCTAACCAGAAGACCTTACGAAGCCATTTCATCTTAAAAATATATAGCTAAACATACAGGTTTCCCAGAAATCAATTCATCGCTAAACAAACGATATGAAATCCAATAATTTAAAATTTCCCCTCTGATTGACCTCATTTTAAAAGAGCAGCCAAAAGAAATAGTGTCGGTTATTATGTCAAGCCCATATACCTTATTCTAGCATTCGGACAGCCCATTCTATTCATCCTACTCGAGTCACATTCTGACTGTTATTGATTCGCTTATCACTCTTGACTGTTTTTATATGAGCGTGTAGGTGTGTGTACATTTCTTATCCATTACTCATCACGTATCTGTAACTTACTTTTTTTGTGTAACTATAAATATTGATTAACGCTTGGTTAAGTGGAAGTTGACTTACCCGCCATCTCCACTGCGCGTCGTTTTGCTTTGTTCTGTTCCATTTGCTCTATATAAAAAATATGTTTTCAAAAGTCCATTCTCGTTATTTGACTTATCTAAATCCGTTATTGACTCACGCGATTGAAGTCGATGATTATATACAAGGATATGCGATATATATATATTTCAACAACAATCATCATTACAATCACCTTGGGATCAGAACCCGGGCTACTAAAGTGGAGAGCCCTTTCGACAACATCGTTCGATCTAAATGACGACAAAATAAAGGGCCCCACAAAGTTATCCGGTGTCTAGTTTAGTGTGAGTTTTCCAAAGTACTGGAAAGAAATGTAGAATATGATGATGACATTTAGTTAGATTAATGGCTTAGATCATCTACCGCATATCAGAAATTACTGGAAGTTTGATCATTTAACCGCCAGGCTTTTTATTGATTGAATGTTCTACATTCGTTATTGCACAACTAAAGAGTTCGAAAGTAGGACAGAGTGATACGAAACACACATTATTACATAATACATACTTAACCTAAATATATATGATCATGAATGTTTTCGAAGCATCGTTTATATATTATTATCGAACTACAATGAGATGTTGGTTTGCATGTCTAAGAATCGGTATCACTGATACAGACTTATCAACTATGTATCTTCTTCTATTATTATTTTGTAGTTTTCATCTATTCCTTCGTGAACTGTATTCCCCGTTGGTTAATCATTCTCACATTGATATGATGGAAAGAAAAGTCAATTTTCGATTGATTTACTCATTATGAGTTTTGTTCAACATTACTTCCCTACTAATTCAATGTAATGATTACTCAATGTAGTAGTTGTTTTCTTTTCTCGTATGATATTTTACTCTTTATCATAATATACGAGATATTCTTGTATTCACTTGACATGAACTATGCTCACAGTCTGCGATTTGTTATAACTGAGTATGTGATTTAATTCTAATTATTAATCAAAATGGGTGTACAATCAATGTGTAAATGAGTGTATTTTAGACTATTATGATTCGTCGTCGTCAGAGTGTTTTGGGGTTAATAAATCATCACTTATATCAGTCTTTGTGTTCTTACTTTCACATCGTGGGAATTGCCGAGGTCCCTCGTTCCGATTATAAGTGATCAGCGTTTTTCCGGCACAGCAATCAGCGACGACCGAACACAACACACATCTATTAATATTTATATTATTATGACTCACTCGCTATTCATCTTGTTAATTTTATGACAACTTGGGCTGACTCACATTTGTACCATTATCCATGTTGATTTGGAATTATTTCCAGATACAATCTAATTTTTTCTAGTTGAGTTCATGAATCAATTAAAGCTAGATTACCATGGAAAACCTGGAAGCAATGATCGGCTGTTCCATCCTAGTATGGGACTCCACATCAGTGCGCATCCGCGATCCCGCCCGCTGGACTCGAACCTAAGGCCGACCCATCGGGGTCGCGCGCGGACGCTTCTTTATTATTCCCCTTTTCTAATGGCAATATATAATAGAAAGTGCTTTCAAATGATTGTTTACACATTCTTATTATCAATTATTACCTAGATTGTATCAGTATGTTTAGCTATTACATTGTAATCATCTAAACTTGAATTTTATGCTGATGATGTCGTTCAGAAGAACGATGAAAGCTCCACAACCAAACGATTCATCTCAGAGAACAAAGCTTTATCAAAATCATCCACCTGAGCTACAAATCATCTCCACCATCTCACTAGTGTTTAATAGAAAACATACTCTATGTAAGCTGTATCGATAGATCATTAGTTTTATGTGTAAATATAAGAGTTTAGTTATTGAAGTAACTGAATATTCTAGTATTATTTGAAGTTGATATGATATTTGTATGATACTTAAGAAATAAACTGAAGCGAAAATTGACTGATGAATCCAACTGTATAAATACCACAATCTCTACAAATCCCCATACTAGTACTAATCATGTGCTGAATAGTGACTAGCTTCAAGACGGGTTTTCTGGAGTTCCAGTAAGAAAACGTGACTACTGAAGTTTAATATTTGTTTGCTTTGAGACAGTTATCCATCTCAGACAACAGATGAAAGATTGCACAAGATCATGGGTCGATTTAAGTTGTAGCGGCTGGTATTATGTCAAGCTTACATAGATTATTCCATTCTCTGGACAGATCAATCTATTCATTCTTTTCAAACCACATTTTTACCCTGTCATTTATTTGTTTGTTAATCGTGACTATTTTTTATATGAGCGTATGTGTTTGCATTTCTTATCTTACTCATCCCATGTCTGTGACTTACTTTTGTCTAACTATAAATATCGATTCACACTTGGTTGAATCGAGTTGGCTCGCTCACCTCCACCACGCAAAGTTTCGTTTCTTTGATCGTTTGTCTGAATCAACGATTATATGAAATACACGTATTCAAAATTCATCATCGTATTTGACTTATTTAATTTCGTTATTCACTAACACGACTTAGATCGATGATTATATACGACGATTGACGAGATGTGTATTCCGGTAACAAACTACAGACGATCTACCTGGAGTCTGATCTCCGGGTCACTAAAATGTTAGACATTAACACCATCGGATCCCGGCTTAGTGGTCTAGACGTTAAGTGTTCTCGTTCGAGACCGAAGGTCTTGGACTCGAGTTCTACATGCAAGGTCGCAGGTGCGCACGGTTGGGGATTCCCGTACTAGGACGTGACGGGAGTTCAGTACTTCCAGTTTTTCAATTATGGTCTAGTTTAGATCGACTCGTGAATTCAACTGCAAAATCATTGGTGAAACTTTTTATTTAACTAATAAAATATTCATATTCAATTATCAAATCGAAATCATAATTATCAGAAGGGGTTCGTGGTTAAGCGCTTGGCGCGAGACTGATAGGTCTCTTGTACTAATGTTGTTCCCTATTTTATGGTAAGATGTGGTCTATTTCTTTGGTATATAAACCCAATATGCTTGAAATACATGATTCATATCACAGAGGCTGAGATTGATGTTCATGAAATGACAGTCAGGACTAGGCGGGAAACAGGACCGAGAATGACACTAGGCTGCTCTGATAGGTTTTATGCGTCACTGGTTCGATCGATAATTCACTCCTCTCTAATTGGTGGTATCATTACGTTATACATTAGCAGGGCACACAGGCCACAAGTTCTAACAATCACACAACAGAAAAAAAACTTTTACAAACATATCTGATACATATATATGTATCTACTATCAAGATGATAGATTGATTGAATGTGATCTAAGAGTGTGTCGAACATGATTGCCAACAATACGAAACAGTTGAACTAATTATTCACATTATTCAAGACAATTTGGAACTTGTATGAAGAGTTGATACTATTATATGAATCCAGTTAACAAGTAGTTACTAATTATTATGAATAATTTCATTATTCCTGTGTTTTAATTACATATTAATAATCGCGACAGCCTAATGTGGGAGAGAACATATCAGCTTCCAGCTGAAAAGGAAATGAGGAAAAAAACATTGGAAGTGGACAGAACATACATTACGGAAATCACCAAACTGCATCATGAGGCAAGACCGAAGTTGGAAAACTGAAGGGAAGTGGAAAAGAGGAAGACCAAAGAACACATTACGTCGGAAAATGGAAACAGACATGAAAAAGATGAATAACAACTGGAAAGAATTACCCAGGATAGGGTTGGATAGAGAGTGCTGGTGGGTGGTCTATGTTCCTTCACGAGGAGTAATAGGCGTAAGTCAGTAAGTAAGTAAGTAATAGTTAGATAAAATACATAACTAAATAAAGGCCAACCCAATGCTTCGTACTCAAACATACATCTATAGATAGTAAACAAGGATAGTATATAGTGAAATAATCTAACATGATTCATTATTTCTGGAATTCTGAATAAAGTCAATCGACTACTGATCACAATCCATCGTACTTTCAAAATCTGACCTGAGAAAAAAACTGGTGGTTTGAACTTATGTAAACTTTTCATTATCGTCTTTAAATCCATTATTGTTTAGATAAGATCTGCAAGAAATATACCTACTACATATGGTCTACTTTGATAGTACTGAAATAACTTTGTTTCGATCATTCTTTCTTACTCATCTCCGTCGAAATATTCTGTATTCCTAATTACTACTACTACTACTACTACTACTCATACTACTATTGCTACTACTGGTACTGGTACAACTAATACTGCTAATACTATCACCGTCAATACAAATAAAGATAATATTGATATAATGAATGGATCAATGTTAGGCCACGACCGAAAACCTGAAAGCAATAGACAACCGTTTCGTTGTAGTACGGAGCTCCTCAAAAGTGCACATCCACGATCCCGTACGACGGGATTCGAACCCAGGACCTTCGATCTTGCGAGTAAACGCTTAACCTTTATACTACTGAGCCCGTATTTAACAGTGTTAATGTCTAACTTCAACAAACCCACGATGTTGCACGACCATTCAAAATTGTCTTCAGTGATTAACTGCCTCACAACAGACACGATTGAACTCTACTAGTCACGGCTTCTCACTATAACTCCAAGAAATTCATCTTAAAGCCATTCACCGGTGAGCACATGAGAACTACCATACTAGGACAACACGGCTCTCCAGTGATTCCAGGTATTCACTATTGAACACATAATAATTATCAGTATAGGGTTATAGAGATTGTTGATTTTAGGCTGATATCATGAATAGTTCGCGCACGAGACCGTTGGTCTTGGGTTCGAGCCCCATGTGTGGAATTCTGGATGTGCACTGTTAAGGAATCCCATACTAGGACTAGTCGGACATTCAATGCTTCCAGATTTTTAATGGTGATGTAGCTTAGATCGATTCATAAATTCAACCATTAAAATTATTACAATCTCCACAACCCTTCCCCCACGCATTCTGATAATATTATATCTTAGCATACAAATGAGAATTTCTTTGCCATTGAATAATTATCATTTAATCACGCATAGTTTTTTCATTGTTTTCACTGGCTATCTCTCTTGTTTCTTCCTTCCTTCCTTTCTTTCTTTCATTCATTCATTCCCTATTCTCTTCTATCCTTTACTATTTAATTCTACTTGTATTGTTCCAATTATCATCATTCTATCATTATAATCATCAGTCTGTTTGTATTCAAGCGAGTCAGTATTTCCAATTGAATGATATATACATATTATTTGATGTGTTATTATCAAGTAAATTACAATTGATGATCATAATATGATGAATTGATGAGATGGGATATGATTTGTGAACATTTTTCTATCTGTTATTGTAATATTATTCAATGTAGTTGGTTAAGCGCCTGGCGCGAGACTGATAGGTCCTGAATTCGAATCTCGCTGGCTGCAAGGTCGTGGATGCACACTGCTGAAAAGTCCCATACTAGGACGAAACGGCCGTCCAGTGCTTCCAGGTTTTCCATTGTGGTCTAGCTTCAATTGACTCATAATTTCAATCTGTGGTATTGTGTAATAGATAAGATTACATAACTAAGTCATAATGATTAACACAACTTTATATATTAGAAAGAAAACAACAACTTGTTAGATGTATGTATATTAGAGAATGTTTCGATCACTCAAAGCTACGCTGTTGTTGCTGTTGCTGTTGTTGTTCCTATTGCTGTGCTGGTGTTTCCCCCCTCTCTCTCTACCTCTCATTTCATAGAATTGAATTTGTATTTTTATTTCGCCTTTCGGAAATTCATGAAACAATCGAATCTATTACTTATTTGATTAAAACTATAAAAAACTATCTATTTTTTCCCCTTATCGGTTTGTTACTCTCTTAATAGTCTTCTTTTGTTTTTTCTTTAATAGAACAGCTGTTCATATATTAATCAATTTAGTTTGATCTCTTGGGAAAACTTTTGATCATCATTTCTTATTTAGTAAGCGATGATGGATAGTGGCTAGCAGTGGAATCCAGGACGCGCGTTTCATTCTAACTGGGACTCGTCAGCTGGATGTACCTGCATCTCAGGGTTGATGTTCACTCTGAGACTCGAACCCAGTAACATTCGCTTCGAATGTCATCGCGTTATCCACTTAGCTACTGAATCCTGATAGCCATTTGCTTGTGCAATGGGGTGAATTTAAATTCAATGGGAAGATACAAGCCAAATAATAGCAAGTGAATTTCTTATTTAAATTAGTTAATACTAATGAAATAGTGAATTTTCATTGATCTATAAGGTTGGAATATGCATGTTAATACATTCAGGAATAGGTTAGACAGAAGAAGAGTTAAGAATAATCAAATGAAGACAATAATATCCTATCAACTTTTCAATTGAACCATATTGATAGGTGTTATTACGTGGTTAGGGTCTATGCAATCGGCTAAACTAGGGACTAAAGATGCTGTGCGATATGGGTCAGGAGGTTATGTAACGGTATAACTATATTCGCGTTTCTCTAATTCTGGATTCTAAATATAGAAACCCTTATACAAAAAGTTCATATTTTTTCGAATTAAATAATCTATGTATAATATCTTCTTCTTCTTCTTCTTCTTCTTCTTCTTCTTCTTCTTCTTCTTCTTCTCCTCCTCCTCCTCCTCCTCCTCCTCCTCCTACTACTACTACTACTACTACTACTACTACTACTACTACTACTACTACTACTACTACTACTACTACTACTACTACTAACGCACACATATACCAGTTTCACATTGTGTGCAAAGGGCTAACAAAACGTTTGAAAAGCTAATCATTCTGTTGCTTGTTCTATAATCTGCGTGACCTATCCAACAAATAATAATTTCATTTGTATGGGTTTCAATCTTTGCTGTTTTGATCTTAATGATTACATTCAATCAGCCACCCTCGTCATATGTACGTTACAAGCGTATCTAATAAAAGTCTGATGATCGCTAGTGACGTACCCGGAACTCGAGTTTTTTTATTATTTAGGATTGATCGACTTGATGTACCACTTTCTCAGTTTTGATGTTCGCTTCGAAATTAGGACTCAGTCCTTTTTCTTGAAACTCCGAACTCGTTATCCGCTTGACTACAAAGTTTAATTGACCACCAGTTTATGCAGCACAAATAAATTCATAGGGAATTAAATCGTACTGTTGTTGATGTCAACGATTGAAGTCAATAATTTCTTTGAAATATTTCGTAATATCAACCAAAGATACTTACAATTTAACTATCAAATTCACTTGATATTGTTTACTTGAATCCTCCCACTGATGTTTTAGGAATGCAACTGATCAGTCTCCTATTGGCATATGTGTATACTGTGCGTATTGCCTTAATTCACAAGCATTATAATCAAAGATGGATAGTATTTAGCAGTGGAATCCAGGACGCGCGTTTCGTTCTATTTGGGAGTTGTCATATGGATATATCTGCATTCCAGAGTTAATGTTCACTCTAGGACTCGAACCCAGTACCATTCGCTACGAATGCCATCATGTTATCTACTTTAACTATCAGTACAAACTGGAATAAGGTACCTATTAACTAATGAACACAACTTTTCTCATAGTAATATCAAATAAACGCAAAAGAAAAAAAATATAAAAAAACTAAAAAAGAATAATCAATTTGAATGACAGTTAAAGTCATTTTTATGATTGTTTTGATATATACTATGGACTGTATAGATTATTGATCTCTCTCCCCCTTTTTCTTTTCTTTCATCCTATATCATTAAAATTTTCCATTAAATGTTCAATAATACTGTAATATATACTACTGATATCAACAGACATAAGTAGTATGTACCAATCAATTGAAAGTGAAATGCTTGGTAGCATAAGGTTAAGTAGATCAAAGAAAAGTGAACGTGCACAGACAGTAATGATTTGTGTGAAATTGAAAGAACAATCAAGTTTGAGACGATTGATTAACATTTTACAAATGAAATATTTATACTCAAATTTTACTAAGTGATTCTGTAGCCCACCCCTTCCACACACACACACACATACACTTGTGTTCGCGTTGACTACAACACAATTGTTGTTGTTGACTTGTTCTCCTAGAACCTTTCTACTTATTGATTATATTGAAGTTGATTTGATAATGTATGTAAAATAAAAAATTTCTGAAATCATTATGCTGAAAAAAGTAAAGTTCAAATTTAGGTCATTTCACTTCATTGATTCAAACAAAAAATGAGCAAAACTAATTTATAACCCACTATGGAATATACTTATGTGATTTTAAGTTCAGTACATCATACAATATGTAGCATTAGTAGGCCTCAACATACACTATGGAAAAACCAAGATCCTCAAATACAACACGGAGAATATCAATCCAATCACATTTAAAGAAGAAGCTTTGAAAGAAATGAAACGTTTCATGTATCTAGACAGCAGCATTATCAATGAACAAGAAGGATCCGATACATACATAAAGGTGAAGATTGGTAAAATAATGTTGGGGACGTTAGATCCTTAGAGCTCACTTGGGAAAGAACCTAATTTTGTAATTTCATCCTGAAAATTTGAATTTCTTTGTTTTCGCGCCAAAGACGCTCTTGTCACCTTCATGTCGCATTTCCCACTGGAAAATATCTTAAATGCTAATTGGTCCGTTGCATCTTTTAGCATGATATTTGGTAACACTCCGCAAGGACGGTTTTGTACTGTATATATACGTTTTGAACTGTGTTTGTTGTTATCACTCGTTTCTGGCTGATTTGCAGAATATACTTCCCATTCCAAACTTGGACTTCTCCCTCTAGTTAGCGGGGCTGGGACGCATCAATAGCTAGCTTACTGGTTTTTGGTCACTGAGTCTTGTTCTCGTTCGCCGATTAAGTGAAGTCGTGATAGCTTCAAACTAAGCAAGCCTATAGATTCTCTGAATCCTTGATTCTTCGTTTCGTTCCGAGTAAGACGAATCAGTAGTAGCATTCAAGTTAATGAACATAACAAATAAGAACAGCATTCTTATATCTGGGAAACATCTGCAACTCAAACAACTGCCTGTCAACTAATATCAAAGTCGTGATCAGTGAAGTTCAATTATATATTGGATAAGGCATTTTAATCACAAACAGTATTTGAAAAAAAAATGATTGGGTAATATTGCCATTGGATACTATATCAATGATAAAGAAATTTTTGGGTTCAACATCTTATGAGGTCGTACATAAGCAATCCTAAGAAGTGACATATTACAACAAAATATCTCTCTACTAATTTCCAGTTTTCAATGGTTATGTAACTAAGATTTGTTCATGAAGTAAACTATAAAGCGGAATATTTTAAACATTCGATATGATAGTTGTGTTTGAAAGGAGTGTCAACATTTCAGAGAGAGAGAAAGAGGGAGAGAAAAAAAGTGATTGAGTGAGTGAGCATGTAGGTAAGTAATGAAGATATTTCATTTAATTTACAAGAATGTTTTTCAGTCTTAAGTTAGAAGATTATTTATTTATTTACGCCTGTTACCTCTCATGGAGGAGCATAGGCCACCCGCTAGCACTCTCCATCCCACCTTATTTTGAGCAATGCTTTTCAGTTCTTTCCAATTGCTGTTCATCCTTTTCATATCTGTTTCCATTTCCCGACGCAGTGTATTCTTCGAACTTCTTCTCTTCCATTTCCTTTCAGGATTCATGATACAGTGTGATGATTTCCGTAATGTATGTCCTGTCCTTTTCCAACGTCTTTTCTTAATTTCCTTCTCATCTGGAAGCTGATACTTTCTCTCCACCAGTAGGCTGTTGCCGATGGTATCCGATCAACGGACATTCAGTATCCTCCATAGACAATTGTTTGTGTATACTTGTATATATGATGATAGTTGCAGTGGTTCTTCAAGATTCAGCTGTGTACAGTAGGACTGTCTTGACGTTCGTACTTAAGATTGTGACTTTGATACTGGTTGATGGACAGTTGTTTTGAGTTTCATATATTCTTCAATTGTAGGAATCTGGCCCTTACTTTACCAATCCTCGCTTTACGTTTGTATCGGATGCTCCTTGTTCATCGATGATGCTGTGCAGGTACATGAAAAATTCCACATCATCCAGAGTTTCTCAGTCAAGTGTGATTGTGTTGGTGTTCTCTGTGTTGTATTTGAGGATCTAGTTTCTTTTTCGTTTTTGTATATTAAGGCCTACTGGTGAAGAGACTGCTGTAACATCGGCTATAATTACTTGCATTTGTTCGTGTGTATGGACAGAAGAGCTATATCATCTACAAAGTCCAAGTCGTCTAGTTGATTCCGAATTGTCTATTATATTCCGTGTTTCCCTTAAGTTAGAAGTTAAATGACAATAAATCAGTCTTTTCAGTCTTAACCATTAAATATATATACAGATGAATAGGCTTTTCTATTTACAAAGAGGTCAAATTTGATCGATATAAATTCATTCTGGTTGGTAATTTAATAATTTCAATGTTATTAAGAACTAATTGAAGTAGACATACGTTAGGTAATAATGACTTTAATGAACTCTTTTGTGTATAAAGGTTCATAACTTTTCATCATTGATATTAAGGACAACAAGTGATCCGTCTCTCTTTTTTGTTATATACAACTATAACGACATGCCTAATTATTGTTATAAAGTCAAAGTTTTAGTAAAGTTGAATAGTGGGTAGCAGTGGTATCTAGGAAGCAGGGTTTGAGCAATAACGGGAACATACAAAGTCTTTAAAATAAAATCCGTGTATGTTATAAAACCTAATTGACACATGAGTTCAGTATCCCAGTGGATAAAGCTGTGATATTTCGAGCAAACAGTACTTAGTTTAACTCTTGGTGTGAGAATCAATATTGAATCGAAGGTATACGCAATTGGCGCGTCCTAAATTGAATGAAATGAGCACCTGAACTATAATGCTAGCAACTGTCTAAGCTTAACAGGCTCATTATAAACACTCATATTCATTAATTGACGTCGTATATTTTGTAAGATATATCCGCCTTAAATTTGCCCATTTTTTAAATTGGAGCCAACAAATTTAAAACCTGACTAAAACTTACAAAAAAGTAATATAACACACCTATATATTTGCGTGATTTAAACTTGAAAAATGTGAGTGAGGATCACCCACCGGTGAACTCAAGGAAGCTCTAAGAAGCTCAGAAAGAACCGAAGATATTCCATCCAATGATCTTTTGGAATAACATTGCGGAATCTTGACGTGTAGCTTTTCCCATTAGAAAAATGCTAAAACCCACTATATGAGGATTGGATGATTATAAATAAATACCTGAGAATTGTGTACCATAATTGGTATTGTTTGGAATAGTATTTCTTCTTACTCATCTTCTGTTTTCTCATTTGCAACTTGGACAGTTCTAGCGTTCGGGTGCTCAAGTTATATGCGGCATATCAAGAATCTTAGTTCTCAGTCAGTCAGTCAGTAACAACGTAGAACTTCGTAAGTACGTACATCAGTTCGAGTTGCCATACCACATTAGCACAGAGATGCAGTGGTCGATTCAAATCCCGTAGTGGTAGAGGTAATAAGAGTATAAGCAGTAATCGGGAAGATTAGTGTTTGGTGATATTACTTAAAGAGTATAATACAGTGAAATAAATTTGAGAGGAGAAAAAAAAGAGACAACGAGGAATAAGAAGATTAGAATTTGGGAGAACACAAAGAGTGGATGCACCTACGCCGTTGCAAACTATTTTGAGCCATGTCATTAAGGGTCTCTAACCATCGGTTGCTATCATCTCGCGGTCCCCAACCAGGTAGTCTACACCTACCGACATGACTCAGTTCACTTGTCAGTGACTTCATGGACTTGTGCCATGTTTTGGTCTGGCCGCCCCTAGCTTTCTTCCAACCTACTCCTATACCACTGAACATCGCACGTCGAGGCAGTCGGTGGTTGGGCATACGTAACACGTGTCCAAGCCATCTCAACTGATGAAGTTTCACTACGTCATCAATTGATTTGCCATCCTTACCTAGTACCCGTTTCCTAAAAACTGAGTTACTTACTCGATAGTCCCATGATATACGAGCAATATTTCGAAGACACCTATGATCAAATACTAGTAACCTACGAATATCCTCTACTCTTACCGGCCATGTTTCACTGCCATAAAGTAGGACGGAACGAACTTCTGCGCAGTAAACCCGTCCTTTGGTTGATAGACGGATATCTCGCCTACGCCATAAATGACGCAAGTTGGCAAAAGCTAGTCGAGCGTTTTGTATCCGTGCTGAGATTTTGTCACACACCAGACCACAAGGGCTGGTGAGACTTCCGAGATAAGTGAAGCGGTCAACACGCTCAACTACTTCACTTCCTATCATTAGTTCGGTTGTCAATGCAACCCAATCCTGAAGCAACATTTTGCATTTCGAGGGAGAGAATCGCATCCCGAACATGCCTGCATTGTTGCTTAGAGTGGTCAGAAGACTTTGCATTTTGTCAGCGTCTTCGCCAAATAAAACTATGTCATCGGCATATTCTAAGTCAACAAGTGAACCTCCCGGTAGAAGTTCAACCCCTGTAAATTTAGATGAGGAGAGTGTTATCTCTAAAAGCACGTCAACGACAAAGTTAAACAAGAATGGAGAGAGTGGACAGCCCTGACGAACACTACTTGAGGTAATCAATTCTTAGCTCTAGATGTATATAAAAACAATGTAAAGATAATTTCCATCGTTAATTAATACCAACTTGTTATTTCTAGATAACAGTAATGAATGGTAACTTTTGGGATCCATTTATGGACCAATACTAAACGTATATTTTTATCGTATAATTGTTAAATAACTAAACTATCTGTATATTCATGTCCCTCTTATTATGAGCTTTATTTTGACCTATGAATCATCACTATACGATTTACCATTCTTGAATTATGCCCTATCTATTAATTACTACCTCCCATATTCGCAGCCACGTTGGGCTAGATTTTGTACAAATGTTGTTTTCTATTTTATGGTACGATGTGGTCTGTTCGGTTTGTACATTAATCCCGTATGTTTGAAACACATGATTCATATGACAGAGGCTGAGATTGGTGTTCTGGAAATACCAGTTAGGGTTAAGCCCGAAGCAGGACCAGTAAGGACTCTAGACTGCTCTCATGAGTTTTATGCGTCATTGATTTGATCGTTATACATTAGCAGGGAACATAGGCCACAATTTATAACACAACTAAAAAGGCATTGAGAAAACTGAGGTAGTCTGATAGCCGATATATTCCAGTATATATATATGACTCAACACATTGGACTGCATTCAATATCCACAGAGTTTACAGTGAACGCATTACATTCTAACCACTGAATTCGATAGTGACTGATCCGTATTAGTAACTCCAATGAAGTTACAATATAAATTCACTGTGATCAGTGATACTCAATAATGAAAACATCTGACTACTGAAAAAGTGATCCTAATTCATAATGAAATGTATGTTCAATTATTCTTTTTTAATATTCAACTATACCTATGAACTAATATCGATTCATAATACAATGAAATCTAGTCATGACTACTCATTGAATCAATATTCATTCTCTGCAAGTCTCACTTGTGATCATAGTTTACATTTTCTTAGTTATACAGAAAAAAAATATTTCAGAAACGAATCAAAACAAGAACAAAAAAAGAAAGAAAGAAAAAAGAAAGAAAAATCCATTACATCTTTGATGAATATTTCGTTGTTGTTCTTGTTCTTGTTCTTGTTATTCATACAAAACTCATAATCTTATTTAAATAAATCACAAAATTCATTTACACAATATGATAATGATTAAAATGATAAAAATAAAAAGAAGAAAAAAAAGAGGAAAAAAAGAAAAGAAAAAAGAAAAGAAAAAGGAACTAATCGTTGCATGACAAAAACTATTTAAAATTGAAGACACGAAAGAAAAACAAACAAACAAACCAAACCAAACAAGAATACCAACGATTTCATTTTTAAATTTTACGCGCGAAATTATCATGGATACATGAGGATTATGAGGTTTTGTTTTTATCAACTCAATAATAACAATAATAATAATTTTTATTATTAATTATTGGGGAGACATTTTGATAAACTTCCGTTGAAAACAATTGAAATTCTAGAATACAATGTATAATGTGGTTACAGAGAGAGAATGAGGGAGAGGAGGGAGAGAGAAGGGTGAGAGAGGGAAAGAGAGGAGAAAAAAGTTAGTAACTATTGAAAGTAGTCAATATTCAGCGTGTATCTATCGATAAATCAACCAATGACCTTGAGATAATTAAAATCAAAAACCCAAACAAACAAACAAACAAAAACATGAAATAAACAAAACGATAATAACAGCAATAATAATAATAACAACAAGAAAAAAATATAAGAACAACAGTGTTAATTATTTTTTTAAAAAAAATATTGAATAGTAGAATATCAATAGTTGAGATTATGAGTTAATTGAAGCTAGACCGTCATGGAGAACTTGAAAGCACTAGACGGCTGTTTCATCCTATTGTGGGATTCTTCAGTGGTGAAATTATTACAATCTCCACAAAACTTTCTTCTGATATTAATTAACATATGTTCAGTAGTGACCGACTTCAAGATGTAGGTCCTGGAGTACTAGTGAAAAGTAGGGACCATAGGAGTTCAACCGGGTCAGTTATGAGATAGTAACTCACTGAAGACAATGGTGGATGTGTCGCTTAATTTCGTGGATTAATTAAAGTTAGACATTAATACCGTTGGATACCGGCTAGCTCAATGGTCTAGTGGTTAAGCGTTTACGCACGAAACTGATAGGTCCTTTGTTCAAATCTTGCAAGGCGGGATCGTGGATGCGCACTGCTGGGGAGTTCCACAATAAGACGAACCAGCTTTCCAATTCTTCCAATTTTTTCATGTTGGTCTAGCTTCAATCGACTCATGTTTTCAACTATTGAAAACTTATGATTTTTTCAGCAGTTTAAAAATCCCCATAGAATATTCAAAAAACGAAGAATATTTGAGCGAACAATTGTTTTCAATAACTTCATCATCAGGCTCTACAGTTATAAGTCCATAATTATAATATTTTACAAAGGCCAAAAATAAGGCATGTTTTAATGAGTTTGACAATGTTATGTGTTAAAAAATGGTGAGCGTTTGCATCTGTTACGATATATATATATACTTCAAAAAATTGTAATATTTGCAAATTAGAAAGGTCATTCAATAAAGGTCAGTAAATTGTTCAGTCACAATAAAATAATATAATAGTACTATTGCAAAATTGAAAATAATTTTGTCAACTGAGATAATAATAATAATATTGTTGTGTGAATATAATATGTAATAAGGGGGGTGTTATCAAGGTAATTACGGTCAACAAATTGGGAATGATGGATATGAAGATTAAGATATAGATAATGACAAATAATGATAATAAGGAAAATAAATAAAATGAAGGAAGGAAGGGGTAAGAGGTTTATAATATTCAGTCTAGGTATTTGGTGATCCAGTCGTAGGCCAGGGTAAACATAGAGGCTGGATATATTTTTTCTGGATGCATAAATTAGGTCTTCTGGAGTTGATCCAGATGGCTTCGGCTGTGTAAAGTAGTCGTAATCTAGCTCCTTGAGGTAGATATTTTGGAACTTGATATAAAACAGAGAAAGCTTCCTCTATTTTAATATGATGTTCACTATCTACCAAGTGAGAAAGAATAGTGCTGTTAATCGATTTGGTGACTCCTTTTCCCAACCATGCTGGTACATGTTCACGAACCCGCAAGGATAAAGCCCTCTGAGTACGGCCTATGTAACTAGCTCCACAGGAGCAGTTGAATTGGTATACACACATGGAGGAGCCCATCTTCGGTAACTTATCCTTGATTAGTTGTGTGAGTACTGGCTTAGTCGAGAAAGTTATGTGTAACTTGGCGGCATGAAACGTCCTCTCGACAGATCTTTTGAGTCGACGTGTTAGAATATCACCCGCTATGTCGCCTTTAAAGTCAAGTTTCAGATATAAGGTCTTTTTACTGACCGTGTCGCAATGTCTTCTCTTTTTAATACTTTGTACGAGGTATTTTTTGACGAAATTATCCGGATAGCCATTATTACGTAATGTGTTCTTTAGTATAACTATTTCTTCCTCCACACTGTCTTCAGAACATAATACCTTGATTCTGTGGTTGAGACACTTAACCAAATTTATTTTATATTGCAGAGGTGTGAAGCTTTGGAAATGGGTATACTGACCCGTCCATGTACACTTTCTAAACATATTTCGCTTTATGGAACCATCTATCCTTCTAGAGAGTCGGACATCTAGAAAAGCTATGCTATTGTCCTTTTCCTCCTCGCTGGTGAATTTAATGGCTGGGTGGACATTATTGAAAGCGTCTAACATCTCCTGTTTGTCGATATTTTCGTCACATATGATTAATGTGTCATCTATGTATCGACAGTATATACAGTGTATACCAATTCAACTGCTCCTGTGGAGCTAGTTACATAGGCCGTACTCAGAGGGCTTTATCCTTGCGGGTTCGTGAACATGTACCAGCATGGTTGGGAAAAGGAGTCACCAAATCGATTAACAGCACTATTCTTTCTCACTTGGTAGATAGTGAACATCATATTAAAATAGAGGAAGCTTTCTCTGTTTTATATCAAGTTCCAAAATATCTACCTCAAGGAGCTAGATTACGACTACTTTACACAGCCGAAGCCATCTGGATCAACGCCAGAAGACCTAATTTATGCATCCAGAAAAAATATATCCAGCCTCTATGTTTACCCTGGCCTACGACTGGATCACCAAATACCTAGACTGAATATTATAAACCTCTTACCCCTTCCTTCCTTCATTTTATTTATTTTCCTTATTATCATTATTTGTCATTATCTATATCTTAATCTTCATATCCATCATTCCCAATTTGTTGACCGTAATTACCTTGATAACACCCTCCTTATTACATATTATATTCACACAACAATATTATTATTATTATCTCAGTTGACAAAATTATTTTCAATTTTGCAATAGTACTATTATATTATTTTATTGTGACTGAACAATTTACTGACCTTTATTGAATGACCTTTCTAATTTGCAAATATTACAATTTTTTGAAGTATAGATATATATCGTAACAGATGCAAACGCTCACCATTTTTTAACACATAACATTGTCAAACTCATTAAAACATGCCTTATTTTTGGCCTTTGTAAAATATTATAATTATGGACTTATAACTGTAGAGCCTGATGATGAAGTTATTGAAAACAATTGTTCGCTCAAATATTCTTCGTTTTATGATTTTTTCTTGATTGAAAATAAGATCATATACAGATATATATATATCAATTCAACAAAACAAAGGATTCATATTATTGTTACATGACCTGAAATGAATGGAATAAATGTCAAAAATAGATATTACTTCAGTTAAGAAGCATGAATACCTATATATATATCTAAATATATCAAGTTAAGATGATTGAAAATGAATAAATTATACTTGAAAATATGAAATAGATATTGATTTTATTGTTGAAGATTGAATTGTTTGAAACGATGAACTTTATTGAACTAATAAATCATCATCATCATCTACTTCTTCTTCTTCTTCTTTGAGACCTCAACTCTCTTATTTATTGTTGTTGTTATCATCTTAATGATGATATGTATGACTTATTTATGATAAATTGAATTGTTATTTTTGATTGAATTTATCAATACAAATGAAAACTAAGATGGCTGACGAGTCATAAATAGGACGAAACGCGCGTCAAACTGAATTCCACTGCTAACTACTATGCATTATGGTTTATAATGCTTTTGAGTTAAGACAATATCGAGACAATGTTCACAGTATACACATATGCCAATAAGAGACTGATCAATTGAAGTTCGAAATATCAATGAAAAGATTCAAGTAAAAAGATACCAAGTGAATTTAAAAAACTTCAACTCATTACACAAGCAAGTGGCATTTGAAGCGAACGGTAATGGGTTAGAGTGCCAGAGTGAACATCAACTCAGGGATGCAGATACACTCATTTGCAGACTAGTCCCCAATTAGGACGAAACGCGCGCCCTATGTTCCACTGTTAGCCGCTATCCATCTTTGCTTACGAGATAACTGTTTTGGTTTGTTTAAAGCTAATCAATTGTATGGGTATACAGTTCAGTATTTTTGTTTCTTTATGTAAACACATATACTTATATACAAGGAGGAATCTAATATATATGCGCTACACTTCATCATTCGTTATGTGTGAGGGCTGGAATACTACCAGGGCTCTCAAACTGATGCACCTAGTGAATACCCATTCTTTCAAATGCTAGTAATTAATTTTTGATTAACTTCATGAATCGATCAATGTTAGATCACCATTAGAAACGTGAAAGCACAGGACGGCCGTTTCGTTCTAGTAAAGGACTCCTCAAAAATAAGCATCTACCATCCTTCACCAAAAGGACTCGAACACGAGACCTTCGGTCTCCCGCACGAGCGTTTAATCTCTAGACTAATGGGCTGGTACCCAACTGTGTAAACGTCTAACTTCAACCAATCCACGGGATTGCGCGACCTGTGTACGAATCCAGCAAGCAGGATCGTGGATGCGCACCGATAAGGAGTCGAACAATAGGACGAAACGGCCGTCCAGTACTTCCAATTTTTCAATGGTGGTCTAACATCAATCGATTTATGATCTCAATCAAAAACTTAACAGTCTCTACAACCCCGTACTGATAATAACTTCTAATAAACTAAATTTTTAAAAATGATCTTGTCAGTAGTATCAGTGATTGAAATGTAAATATCTTTTAGGATTTTGATGGAGTTTTATTCTTCAGTTAGAAGTTTGTGCTGATGATGTTGTTCGGAAGAATGATGAAAGCTCTACAACCAAACCATCCAGTTAAGAGAACAAAACTTCGTCAAAATCATCCACCTGAGCTACAAATCTTCACCACCATCTCAATATTCTAGAATAAATGAAAATGATATAAACGGATACGTAAAGACATTGTTTATTAAAGAAATGAATAATGTTGATTCAGTTGGGGCAATCTAAATAACTAAACAAAAAGTCTGTAGTTTCCCAACATTGATATTCAGGACCTCAAATGATTAGTATGTTTATCAATATGTACATGTTGAATGAATTGTTGGAATGTAGTGTTATGTCATAAGTTTCAGTGAAGTTTTATGTAGCCATTATTCGACAGAGTGGATCAGAGAACCTTATGGAACGTTCGTCGATACTATGGTGTAGTTGAGAATATTCCCACCATCATACGGAATTCTTGTGACGAGCTACGCTGAAAAATCGTGCATAGACGACAGTTGGCAGATGCATTTCAAGTGAATATCGACGTTAGGAAAGGTTGCTTACTTTCAACCCTTCTCTTTATTCTAGTGATTGGCTGGACTATGAAGACCTAAACATCTGAGGGGAAGCACGGAATACAATAGACAACTCAGAATCAACTAGACGATTTGGACTTTGTAGATAACACAGCTCTTCTATCCATACATACCAATAAATGCAAGTGATGACAGCCAGTGTAGCAGAAGCGTCTGCATCAATAGACATCAACATGCACAAAGAAAAAGGCAAGATTCTACAATACAACACCGCAAGCACCAACCCAATGACATCTGATAGAGAAGCTTTGGAAGAGCTTTAAAGGTTTCCATACCTGGGCAGCATTACTGATTAACAAAAAGATCTGATGCAGATGTGAACGCACGAATTAGCAAAGCAAAGTCTGCATTCATACAACTGAGGAACATCTGGAACTTAAAACAACTGCCTTGCAGCTGACACAAAAGTCAGAATTTCCAATACAAACGTCAAGACAGTCCTAATGTACAGAGCTGAAATAAGGAGAATTACTACTACCATCAAAAAGGTACAAGTTTTTAAAGCAATTGTCTGTCTGGATCTGTCGAGATCCGTTGACCAGAGTCTATTGCCAATAAATTGGTCTGGCAGAGAATAAACCAACTTTGAGGTGAAGAAAAAATTAGGAAAAGATGCAGAAGGCGGATGGGGCACACATTGAAGAAATCCAACTGCATCACGAGGAAATCGCTCATTTTGAGTCCTCAATGTCAAAGTAAAAGAGACAAACTAAGGTACATGTAGTACTCAGAGTCGGAGATAGTTGTCGAAAGAATAAATAACACTTGGAAACAACTGGAAAGGATGGTCCAGGATATAACTCGTTGGATAATCGCGGCCGATAGCCTTTGCTTCACGAGAGTGACGAGAGTAAGTATGTAAACCAGCAGTGGAGTTCAGAAAATGCATTTTGTCCCATTTGGAACTTGTTGACTGGATGTAACTGGATTCTAGTGCCTATATTTACACTGATATTCAAAGCCAGTTTCCTATAAATCAAATGCCTGACGTTTATCTACCAATCTACTGGGTTTATATCGATCACCATAACGAGGCGATCCATACAGAATCCCTATAGTGCCAACAAAGAATGATCAGTATTCGGTCTTGAATTGAAACATCAGAATCATGCTTATTACCAATGATATAAATATCATAACGGTTCAACATGTTAGTGGCCATATGGACCTAGCAGTTCAGTGAATAATGGACTGACGTTTGAAATGAAACTTTCTAGGTTTGTGAATAACATCGACACTGAAATGCAGGTATATTCAGTTTACAGGACTCAGACAGGAAGAAACGGATGTCCTATTATCCATAATCCAGCTATTCTGTAATGGTTGTGATAAACTGTTCGTGTCGAACTAATCCGCAAAATATTCACATATGCTAACAAAAACTAATCAAATTTCAATCCTGAAATCTTGATAAGTGGATAATTCAAAACTTTACTAATTATAGTATTATTTAGCCTTCATCTCTGCAAAATCTCAAATCAGTATAAAGCCAGTGTATATTGCTTCTCAGTCTATGTATTATGATTATTAATGAGGAGAGGTTGTTTCTTAGTTAAGACATTTGACTTTCAATCACTCAATGCACATTCAGGTCCTACTCTTTTCACTTCTTTTTGAAAAGTTGGATGGTATTACTAACTCCTAGATTTTAAAATGTTAGTCAATCAGTCAGTCAGCTACAACGTAGGACCCAGGCACATATGTGCATCGGTCCAAGTTGCCATACTTCACTAGCAAAATAAGATGAACACCGGATTCATAGCAGTGGTTATGTCAAAGGTGGTAATATATAAGAGAAAGATTGCATATAGAGATATAATACAAGAAGAAAGACTTAGTTCGTGGAAAGAAAGGCATGAAGCGATTTTAATCTCATAGTTTAATGGAAGACAGAGAGTGTACACACCGACGCTATTGTGATCGATTCTGAGCCATTTCACACAGAGTCTCCAACCATTGGTTACGATATTCACGTGGACCCCAACCAAGTAGTCTGCATCTACCAACATGGCTCAGAACAGAAGTTAATGTCTTCAAGTATTGATGCCACGTTTTAGTTTGGCCGCCTCTAACTTTCTCCCAACCATCCCCAACACCAGTTAGGATTGCACATCGTGGTAATCGGTGTTCAGCATACGCAACACATGGCTGAACCATCTCAGTCGGTGAAGATTTACAACTTCATCAGCTGATTTAACACCATTCCGTAATACCTTACGTCTAACCTTACTATTACTTACCCGGTAATCCAAACAGATGCTGGCAATATTTCTAAGACATCTATGGTCAAATACTAGTAGCTTATGAGTATCTTCTACACTTAATAGCCAAGTTTCTCAAAATGTAACTCACAATTATGTACAGGAATCTGTATCTGATAAGTTGAATTGTATACGGAGGAGAATAACCTTCAAATCATATAGAATTATAAAGTACATTGCACTTTTTAAAAAGAAAAAAATTGAAAAAAAACCCCACATAAATTAAAAAGGTCAATACTCTTTAAGTGAATAATAGAAACTGATCTTTTCTTTACTAGCAACGATGGATAGTGGTTAGCAGTAGAATGAATAGTTATCATACTTAACCTGTAAACACATAATGTTTCATTGCCTTGACAACAACTACATCAGGAAAACAGATTATCTGAAACACAATACATTGATAATGAGAGAACAAAACTAGAAGAGGGTCTAAAATAAAACATGCTAATTCACCACAATAAATAAATAAATATTTTCAGAAGAGAGGTTTATGGATATTATAGTAATTTCAATTGTTGAAATCATGAGTCAATGAAAGCTAGACCAACATGGTAAACTTGAAAGCACTGAACGACTGTTTCTTTCTAGTATGGGACTCCTTAGGAGTGCACATCCATGATACCAGTGGAGTTCAACCAGATCTATTGTGAGATAGTAACTCACTGATGACAATGTTGGACGGTAGTTCAATTTCGTGGATTGGTTGAAGTTAGACATTAACACCGTTGGATGCCGGCCGGCTCAGTGGTCTACTGTTTAAGCGCTCGCGTGCGAGATTGATTGGTCCTGGATTCGAATCTCGCAAGGCGGGATCGTGGATGCGCACTGCTGAGAAGTCCCATACTAGGACGAAACGGCCGTTCAGGGCTTTCAAGTTTTTAGTGGTTGAGAAACTCTGGAAGATGTGGAATCTTTCACATACCTGTACAACATTATTGATGAACAAGGAGGATCTGATGCAGACGTAAACGCGAGGATTGGTAAAGCAAGGACAGAATTCCTACAGTTGAGGAACATATGCAACTCTAAATAACTGTCAAGATAGTTCTACTGTATGGAGCTGAAACTTGATGAACTACTACAACCATCATCATAACGGTACAAGTATTTATAAACAATTGTCTACGCAAGATACTCAATATCCGTCGACTGGATGCCATCAACAACAGCTTACTGTGGGAGAGAACAAAGTAGCTCTCAAATGAAGAGACAATTAAGAAAAGGCGTTGGAATTGGATAGAACATACTTTTAGGAAATCACCAAACTAAATCACGAGGTAAGACCTAAGTTGGAATCCTGAAAATAAACGGAAAAAAGGAAAGCCGAAGAATATACTGCGTTGAAAATTGGAAGCAGACATGAAATGGATGAATAGTAACTGGAAAGAACTGAAAAGGATTGCCCAGGACAGGGTTGGATAAAGAGTACTGGTGGGCGGTCTATGCCCCTCCACGAGAGGTGACAGGCGTAAGTAAGTAAGTATTTGTCAAATCATTTCAGTAGAAGGAATCAAGCTTCAAAGTTTATTCTCAATATTTCGAGTTCGTCATAATTCAATATACTTGTCTATATTAATAATTGTTCTCTTTTCTTGAATATATATTCCATGATTACATCAATCACCCTATATGAATTCATTTGAGATGTTTATCAGAAATTGACATTTTACATTGCTCACCTAGATGACATAATCATCAACTGATTTCTTATCAAAGAGTGTAGACTGTAGATAATAGAACTTATCAACAAATTTTGATTAAATTGTATAGAAGAGAGATTATTCTGTACTTCTCCTTCACCACCCTCACCCCACCCCCTCCAACCCTCAATACGCTTCTACCTCATTCACTTAAAACTCTAAGTATCTATCCATAGTTAATCTAAATCAACTGAGATTTTCTATTTCTCTATAAATCAGAGTAAAATATAGAAAAATTGTTATATCCCGACAAGAATTATGAATGGTTACTATTGGGATCTATTTATATGCCAATCAGTCAGTAACAACGTAGAACTTCGTACGTACGTACATCAGGTTGAGTTGCCACATCACATTAGAACAGAGATGCAGTGGTCGATTCAGATTCCGTAGTGGTAGAGGTGGTAAGAGTATAAGCAGTAATCAGAAACATTAGGGTTTGTAGATGTTATTTAAAGAGTATAACCCAGTGAAATAAATTTGGAAAGACAAAAAAGAGACAAGGAGGATTTAGGAGATTAGAATTTGGCAGAACAGAAAGAGTGTATGCACCTGCGCCATTGCAAACGATTTTGAGCCATGTCATTCAGGGTCTCTAACCATCATTTATATGCTAATACTATACGTATATTTTTATTGTATAATTGCTAAGTAACTAAACTATGCATATTCGTGTTCCTTTTATTATAAGCTTTATTTTGACCTATGAACTATGATTATACGATTTACCGTTCTTGAGTTATGCACAGTCTATCAATTACTATCTCCCTCATTCACAACCACATTTGGTCAATTCTTGTACTAATGTTGTTTCCTGTTTTATGGTACGTTGTGGTCTGTTCGGTTTGTACATTAACCCCGTATGTTTGAAATACATGATTCATATCGCAGAGGCTGAGATTGGTGTTCTGGATTCGAACAGTCAGGGCTAGGCAAGAAGCAGGACTGATAAGGACTCTCGACTGCTTGTACGTGTTTTACGTGTCACTGATCCAGTTGATAATTCACTATTCTCTTATTGGTGGTATCATTATGCTATAGATTAATAGGGCAAAAAGTTATAAAAAAAATGAATTCAATGCAATTGTCGAATGAGATTATCTTCTTTGAGTAGTAAGATGGATAGTAGTGTTAAAAGTGTGTAATGTAGACATATTTCTGTAATGGGATCAAATGAATTCATTTTTCGAACAAGTATTCTAGTTGAGTAAATGTTTTCATTTTATACAGGACAATAAATAGATGGAAATAATCCATTTTGAATGATTTATTAGATTCCGTCACATTTAGTGAATGGTATACGCATATGTCTTTTACACATAGTAGAAAGGATTGGTGAGCATCTTAACATGTCTAATCTCACCTGGGATCACTCTTAAGTTTTATCTACCTTTTTTTTACATTGTCATAGTTGAATTCATGTGTCGATCTAAGTTAGATCACTAGTGAAAATCTAGAAGTACTGGATGATCATTTCGTCCTAGTATGAGACTCCTCAGCAGTGTTCATTTACAATCTCGTGTATGGGATTTGAACTTAGGGCCTAATCTCTAGACCACTGAGACGGCGCCCAACGAGGCTAATGTCATATTCTCTTCATGATTGTAGAACTATGATTAATAATAGACATTTTTATTGAACATTTTATCAGTCCTACCTTTTATTATCAATTTTTTAAGCCGCGTACTCCAGCTCGTTCATTTATCAGTTAATATCTTTAAAGATTTATTATCCTATCCATTCTATTCGTAAGACATAGCTTTTCTGGCTCAGTAGAAAAATGATGATCATTTGATAACAAAAGTAATGGTCTGGATCCTAGTGTTAAGAATAACACTGGGATACAGAAACATCCAGCTGACAAGCTCTATTATGAACAAAACTCGACTCATGGATTCAGCTGATACCCACCATTCCAACTTTAATTATCTATCTGTCTTCCTCATTTTCATTGACTAGGTAACTATGATCAGCTCATAATGTGAAATTATCTTTAAGGAAATAAATTTAACATATAAATACAGTGGCGGACCAACTAAGATTAGTTCCTGATTTAAACTTTCCAGGGAAACAGTCTTCCTAAGAGTATTACGTAAGGTGTTTGGCTCATCTTCAACTATATCCGTAGAACATATAGTGCGTATTGGGTAACTAAGAGTTTTGATCGGGTTTCGTTTGTATTGTAGAGGTACAAAACTAAGGAAATATGTATACTGCTGAGTCCAGGTATTGTTTCTCTTTAAATTCCTTTTTAATAATCCATCCGCTCTCTTAGTTAAGTGAACGTCCAAAAAGGTTATCCTATCATCACTCTCTCGTTCAAATGTAAACTCAGTGGCTGGATGCACTTCATTAAACTGACTAAGAACCCCAGGCTTCTCCTCTCCTGGTCAAAATCAAGGCCAATTAATCAACAGTAATCTTAGGTAGTGAATGACCTAATTTGACTATTGTACTTACAACCTTTCGTAGTCAAATGTAGTTATCTTTGTTTCTGACGTTTCCTAACCTAATGTAAACCACTTCTGTAGAGTAAATAAATAACCAATATAGGTTAACACAAGTTTCGTTTATTTATTTACTCTGAAAAAAGCGGTCTATATTAAGTTACGAAAAGTCAGAAATACAGTCTTTTCTACTCATCGGGTTATCATAAAAAAACATTCACCATAACCTTTCTACCCGATTCTCAATATATATGAAACTATTAAGTCCAACCATGTCATTGATACCTATAAAATGATTTTGTTCGTTGATCAGTTACAATATTGTATATATATATATATATATCAGATGGGTTTTGTGGATATTATAGTAATTTCAATGGTTAAAATCATGAGTCACTTGAAGCTAGACCACCATGGAAAACCTGGAAGAACTGGACAGCCATTTCGTCCTATTGTGGGAATCCTCAGTAGTGCGCATCCACGACCTCGCCCTCTGCGAGATTCGAACCCAGGACCTACTGGTTTCATTTGTGCACAAAATTTGTCCTTTGATATCATCTTCGATTTCAAATGACTCAAGAAAGCTTAATACATTATGCAGAAGATCACAGCAGTTTGACTGGATCGAATGAATTTTAGTTTGTTTGATCCTTTTTCTGAGTTCATATCAAATATTGAATTTGGATCGCTACAAGGCCAATAAACTCTTGATTTAGTCAATACGCATAATGGATTAATGCTCACTGATGATATTGCATAATAATGTTAACGATATATCACAAATTCACCAGAAGTTGATAAATATGGGGCATTAATTTCTATAGAATAAGTGAATTTCGCTTAACACTGGAATTCACAAAGTCTGTTTCATCTTGTTTGGAACTTGTCAGCCGGATATGATTCCATCCTACCATCTGTATTAAGACTTTGACACCAACGCATTATCCACAAATTTATTGCGTCTAGTACATTAGAATACAAATACATCCAGCTGAAGAGGTCATAGTGGGACAAAATGCATGCTATGGGTTCTGTTAACAGCCGAAATTGATCTATTCTGTAAAAATCCTAACAAAATTACTAGATCTGGACAATTTGCACTGGATATACATATACCAAAAAAAGACTGGTCAAAATTAAGTCTTGAGTATTCACAACCGTATAATTTAAACTCTGAGTAATAATGAAATGATGACGAACTTTCATCACTGAAGTTGACTGAATGATACTGACTATTGAAGAAGACATTCATAGAATAAAATTTTCGATAAGTAGATTAGTTCAGGATTTCAGTGAATTTCAACAATCTACATAAGTCCTTACTGACAACTATCATGCTCTCACTAGTGGCTAGCTTCGAAAGAAAATTCCCGGAATTCTTGTTAAAGGCTGTGACCAGGGGAGTTCAACCGTGTTGGATGTGAAACAGTTGCCCACCGAAGACTATGGAAGATGGTCGCGCAACATCGTGTATTGGTTGAAGTTAGATATTTATCTGCTCATTAGTCTATAGGTTGTATTCTCAGGAAAGACTGAATTTTCCTCGTTCGATCTAGGTATGCGGGGTGGTTGATGAGCGTTTCTGAGGAACCTAGTGCTAGGACGAAACGGGCTTTCAGTGCTTCCAAGTTTTTAATGGTTGTCTAACCTAAATCGATTCAGAATTTCAATGAAATTCAACAATCTCGGCAACTCTGCACTTTCAATATACAAAGCTATTATTATTATCATTATCATTATTGCGATTTATGGTTTCTTGTGAGTAATTGTCTAGTCATTGGTTCTGCGTGCAAACGTATTGATTATAACAGTATATGAGAGTTGTTGCTAGAAATAGCTCTGAAGACCTTAATGTGGAACTTATAAAAGGCTTAAAAATGACAGAGATGCATACCGTTTTAGTGGAAAACACCAGAAAAATATGTATTCAGTTACTCTAGTATGTCATTATCACTTGGTCCTAAATTTCGGGGAAACGCTGACTATGTAGTAGTAGTAGTAGTAGTAGTAGTAGTAGTAGTAGTAGTAGTAGTAGTAGTAGTAGTAGTAGTAGTAGTAGTAGTAGTAGTAGTAGTAGCGTGAGTATTAGGATTTTCATAGAAATTTCCGAACTTATTGATCGATTTCCAAAACTACTCTACGGTAAAAAAATAATCATATGCTCATTAGTATCTAATGTGTAGAGGTAATTCCTGGAATTCTAGTAAGAAGACGTTTTCAGTGAATTTCATCTGTATCGCATGTGAGACAATTACCGACCGATGACGTCGGTTGATTAATTGTAGTTAGACATACGCATTATTGGATGCTTACTTAGGTTAAGCCATCAAACGCTAAACCTATGATCCTAAGATGAATTCTTGTTGAGGTCGGTTATTTACACTACCGAGTAGCCTCATATTAGAATATGATAACTTTCATATGGCTCCTGGTTTTCAGTGGTCATCTAACTAAGGTCGATCTGTGATTTAAACTATGAAAATGAGTAATCTGTCCAAGTCTCATGCAATTATAACATTCAGTCGTACTCAACAATTATGTATCATCTTTAATAATTCATTACGCATAAATGTGTTGTTTTGTCAGGAAATTCTTCACCATGATTTAAAGATGTTGTCGGAGTCATGGAACAATAAATGTGGCGTAGGAATCACCTGAATCAACAATGCTTTCCACAATAATAGGCGTAATTGACTTATGCTCTTGTCTGCTAAACCACGTTTGAAGATTCTTTTGAATACAACCAACAAAATGGTCTGGATAAACTTTCTAATTACTTAAAGTCACGGAAACAGGTGAACTGGTATATATCCACACTAGACAGGACAGTTGTAGCCACTTACCCATTCTTTGGAGGTATATAAGTGGAAGACTATGGTTAATTGTGCAAAAAGTGTGTGAAGGGTTTTCCGGATTGATATCTCCAAACGAGATGACCAAAAATATATCTCTCGAACTCTAGATTCGTAAATAATGTTTCCTTCAGAAATAAGTATTTAGTCTATGAAAGTTGTTTCTTAATAGACCTTGACCGATGTCCGTTTTATCAAGCATTCAGTATTCAATATGATTAGTTCAATTTGAAAAAACAACAACCAAATAAACAAATCTTACAGTACTTCAAGTCATAATAGTTTTTTGAATTAACCTGCTGTTGATATTTTGATTGATTTTTCATCAATCTGTGTTGGCATGCGTTCATCTTGTGAGGATTACCTCTATATTCCAATTATGTCATAAATTTTCTTAGAATCGATGGAACATGGTTAATAAAGGAATCTAGGAAGTATGTTTTATCCTATTCAGGACTCATCAGCTAGAGATACAATCATCTCAGAGTTGATGTTCGCTTCAGGATTTGAACTTAATATCTTACACTTTTAACACTTAACGTATCATTTATTCATTCTATCAAAACTTATGACATAGTGGTTATATAAAGGTGATTTGCACAGGATGCAAGCTACGACTAATAAAAAATTCGGTTAGAATTACCAATAACGGAATAATCCAAGAACTATCAGTCACTGGATTGAGATTCATACTTATTGTACAAGTGAATAACCCTTCAGACTCAACAGCTAAGTGAATAACGCTCTTGGTGTTTGAAATGAAAGGCACTGGGTTCAAATCGTAGAGTGAACATCAATTTGGGGATGAACATAAATCCAATTAATGGATCCAAAACAGGGCTAAACGTGCGTTCTGGATTCCACTGCACGTCATGTATTATCTACTCTACAGGGGACTTAGAATAGCTTGACCGTAAAGGATAATGGATGTTCTGTTTCCTCATTACAAAAAACCAACCATGATAATTTGTTATTTGTTTTAAAAAAGTTTTCTTCATAAACTAACCTTCAAAGTTTATTTATTTATTTGAACACATAAATATTAATAGAAAAGGACACCGAATACATATGCGCCACGTAAGTCACTTAATTTGTGTGTGGGCTGTGATACTGCCCGGGTGTCAAGACCGAAACAGATGGTTTTCTTAGAGGGCCACACCCAGAGTCTTCGACCTAAAGGTATGATGAACAAGGCAGTGGAGCAATGTCGGGAGATGCAGTCCAATGGTAGCCAGTGACCAACGACTGATACATACGCCATTTGTTCCTTCAGGATACTGGAGCCCATGTGTACCATTGGTTCGGAATCAGGGTTTTCCAACTCCTTTAGGTGGATTTTCCATATCCACTGACCCGGTTAAAGCGCCGGACATTCGCTTTTCATCCTCTCAATTTAGTAAACAACACCCGTGATGCGAGAAGGCAGTGAGCATGACTTCATTTTCAGTGCCTGTATATAAGTGGCCATGTGAGAGCATTTGGAGAGGGAGAGCGGACTCTCTACACCCTCGGCCGTACCAGGTTGTTTGAGGGCAAAGTTTGACACTCAACTCACTAACTACATATCACAGTCTATTTTTAATTACCTCAATTTAAGTTATTTCACTGGCTAATATTACGTGAGTCATGATAACAGTTTTATCGTGCAATAAAATAAATCTATAGACTTCGCCCTTGGAACCTTGGGTCAGCTGCTTTTAGTCTAACCACTCTTCAAACGATCTATTTGGCATAGTAAGACCTTGAGGAACAATTATTCCAGCCGCTATAGCTCGATTGGTTCATCATGATAGTCAAGCTCGACCACCACAATAAGGTAGCAACAACGATCGGGATAGACATAATATAATACGACAGTTAGATTATGAATGATAGTAGTATATTTGGCATGTAAATCTATGAAAATTTAACTTGAACAAAAAAAAACAAGCAAATAAAATGGAAACTGAAAATTCAACAAATAAATCATTGGAAAAAATAAATCTAGGTAAACGAAATATCATTTGAGCAGGGGTGTTTTTTGTTGTTGTTGTTGTTGATGATGATGATGGAATGTATAGAAAGAGAATAGAACATTTTCAATGTGGGATTATAGAGACTATGAAGTTTTTGATTGAGATTACAAATCACCATTGAAGAACCTGGAAGTATTGAATGATTGTTTCGTCTTATTATAGAATTGTTCAGCTGTGAGCATCCATGATCCCTCACCAAAAGGATTCGAACCCAAAACCTTCGATCTCACTTACTGTTCTCTTTCTCCCCCCTCTCTCTACCTCTCGATATATGTGTACATGTATGTATTTGTGTATATACATTTATGTTATTTCGTTACATGAATATAATTCCCAAATATACATAAACACAAAGGAATAGTGATAACCTTGGTTCCAAGAGATAATTATAAAGAGACACATATATAGACATGTACTCATGTAATTTATTCATCTATATCTTCATGTATATCAATGTATTATGTAATCTATTCGATTAAAATATTTCATTAAAACAAGTGGTTACAAGAATGTAGATATGTCTATATATATATATGTCTATCCATCATTCATTTATGTCAGTCATCCTAATACAGATATGTGTGTATGTGTATTACATGTAGACCGTACATATACATGTACGCACACACACACACACACAAAACTAACCACATACAATCAAGTCCAATATACTTACTTCACATAAGTAGTCTTTAATGATTCTGATCAAATTCATATTTGCCATTATCATCATTTGTATTATTTTATAATGTCAAACTTATACAACATAAATTACATTTTTAATATTTAAGCAACAACCATACAAAAAAACCCAGTTTCTTTTGTTACTAAGTTAGCAACAACAAAATAGAATTTTACCGAATTGTTATAAAAGTTCTATATGTATATGACATAATATAATTTTTTTTGTGTGTGATGTGTCATTTTGTACACAATTTTCAAATGTCAATTATGAGATCATAAAAGAAAAATACAAAAAAAGACATTTAATGCTGATTTAAAGTAAGTTCATTATTGATTGAATAATTTATTTTATTTTAAATATTGTGTTGCTATGGATAGCTCTTTGGGACCCCTCTTAGCTCATGTATTTATGTCATATGTAGAAAATATGACGAGTGAGCTCATTAATGAGGTAACTTTGTATAGAAGATACATGGATGATATACTAGTTATATGTGATAAAGATTTTGAGGTTACTCGATTATTAGATGTTAGGACCCGACAAACATAATTAATGGTTACTTTGGGATCCATTTATGGATCAATGCTATGAGTACATTTTTATCTTGTAATTGTTATGTAACTAAACTGTTCATATTCATGTCTCTCATATTATAAGCTTTATTTTGACCTATGAACTATGATTATACGATTTACCATTATTGAGTTATACACAGTCTATCAATTACTATCTCCCTCATTCACAACCACATTTGGTCAATTCTTGTACTAATGTTGTTTCCTATTTTATGGTACGATGTGGTCTGTTTGATTGGTATATAAACTCAATATGTTTGAAATATAAGGATTCATACTGCAGAGGCTGAGACTTGTGTTCTGGACTTAACTGGCTGGGCTAGGCGGAAAGCAGGATCGATGAGGACTCTAGATTGCTCATACGGGTTTATGTGTCTTTGATCCGGTCGATAAGTCACTGCACATTAATCGGTGGTCACAAGTTATAACATTAGATAAACTCAATGGGATTCTAAACGATGTCGTGTTGACTTATGAAGCAGAAAATAACGGCCAGTTGGTCTTTTTACACATACTTTTGAGCCGGAAGAAGGGTGTTACTATAAGATGGTCAGTTTATAAGAAACCAACTTGCATGGGGCAATACTTAAATTTCCATAGTTTCTGCCCATTACAATACAAGCAACGCTTCATTAAGTGCCTCTGTAATAGGATTCAAAGAATTTGCACTACTGACGCGGTTGAAAAAGAAGAAAAGTTACTGACTGACACATTAATTAAGAAAGATTAGTTCAACGAAGAGTTCTCTTTCCGGCGAATAGACTCTTCGTTAAACTAATCTTTCTTATTTAATGTCTTAATGGGTGTATTCGGTTTACTTAAACATTCCAATGACACATTAATATCAAATGGTTATCCACTAAAGTTTATTAATAACGTGCAAAAGTCAGTTAATGCCAAGACCTCTTGTTTATTCAGTTCCAATGAAAAAAGTTTATAAAGGTGAATCCAATAGTTTAGTTTTAAGACAGAGATTGAAAGCAACCATCGAGAATACTTATTATGCTGCTCAATTGGTTGTGATTGAAAAGTCTAAGCCCATGATTCCAAACAAACTTAGACAATGCACAAATGATTACGTTTACATCCCATCGTACTTACCAATTTACATGTTTGGGTGGATACACATACATATGGAGGAGTAATCGAACAATGCAATCACGCATCATTGAACATGTGTTTAAATGGCTTCAAACGAATTAGTGTCAAATGATCCGATCAACATGGAGGTAGAAAACCATGTTCAACGATAGCGATACATATAATTGAAACAGAGCACAACATTGACATTAATACAGCTTTTAAAACGTTGTATAGAAATTGTCAAAGACTAATTCTCAAGTCTATTGAAGCCTTGACTATTCGTAAATTTACGCCCCCCCCCTTATGTGTACAAAAACAATTTGTCATAACCTTGAATTTACCCTGGTAATCCTTAAGTCATTCTATGACCTAAGATAACGCAATAATTTCTTATTGTTTCTATACGATGTAAAATTGTTTCTCTCCTCATTGTTACCCTTTTTTTAAAAAAATTGAACTTTCATTTAATTGACCTTTATTAATGTTTATATAAAAATGTCCTGACAAGTGTACATATATGATCAGTTTGTTCGGTATGTATAACGTAAATACATCACCAATTTTCAGATCAACTCCATCTTCTCATTGTTTTATCGAAGTTTATTTTAAATAATTAATAAAGATTATCAGTATGAGATTGTGGAGATTGTTAAGTTGTTTTTCTTTTTTTATTTATTTGTTGTTGATTGAGATCATGAATCGATTGATGTTAGACCGCTATTGGAAAACCTGAAAGTATTGGACGGTCATTTGTTAATCATAAACTTTGTAATCTTTATAACCTCATTAGTGATTCACTCCAAGATGATTTTCTAGAGTTCTAGTGAAAAGCCATGATCACTGGAGTTTAATCCGTCTTGCGTAGAAACAGTTATCTATCTTAGACAATGAATGAATGATTGTGTAGCCATTCACGAATCAATAAAAGTTAGACAATAACACCGTTGAATTCCGGCTCCATGATCTAGAATTTAAGCGTTTACATGCAAGACTGAAGGTCATGAGTACAAATCCCGCGAGTGGGATAATGGATATACACTGTTGAGGAGTCTGATACTAAGACGAAACAACCTTTCAGTGCTTCCAGGTTTCCGATTATGGTCTAACATCAATCGATTCACGATCTTAATTTAAAAAAAATTAATAAATAAACTGATTGTGGAATATGTACTTCTATATGAATGACTTCCTATTGTAATAATTAAGGTTTATTCATGTAAATGAATGAAATCCGTTGAAATTATTCATTGAAGTTGTATAACCATAGAAATAAGGATCTAGTAATTATATTGAGCTTTTTGAAGTATAAAGAAGAAGATATTTCATAAAGTGTTAGAAGATTTGACAGATTGCGAGAATGTAGTGTAGTGTTCTAGAAATCAAACAAACACTTGTGCATTTTTGATGATGTTTATAGTAGTGTTTTTCTACGTTTCAGCTCCATTCAGCAGAACTGTCTTGACGTTCATATTAAAGATTCTGACTTTGATATTGGTTGACAAACTGTTGTTTTGAGTCCCATATATTCTTCAATTATAGGAATGTGACCCTTCGACCCTTTTCAAAATGAATATGGCCAACTGAATTGCCATTAGACTATTTAGTTCAATAAAAAGTTTTCTTTTTTGTGGCCTGGGATCTGACTCCAATTAGATCATATGAATGATTTATGTCGAAATAAATATATTCAAACATCCATTCTCGTATTTGACTTATTTTAATTTCGTTATTCACCAACGCGAGTTAGATCGATGACGAGGATAGCCACGATGTATATTTCGATAACAATCATTCGTACAGTCTAATTGGAGTCAGCTAAAGAGTCCCATATCCTAACAGTGATTTGTTATGAAATCATATAGAGCTGAAATCATAATCGTCAAGAAGAAAACTAGTGCACATTACCTTATAATCACTTAATTACTTAATAATTTAATAGTTGAGATCATGAGTCAATTGAAGCTAGATCACCATAGAAAACGTGGGAGCACAGGATAACCATTTCATTATAGTACGGGACTCCTAAGCAATGCGCTTCCACGACCTCGCCTCGTGGGATTCGAACCCATGACGTATTGGTCTCACGAACATTTAACCACTGAGCTGGCATCCAATGGCGTTAATGTCTAACTTCAACCAATTCACGAAATTGTGCCACTGTCCACCATTATCTTCAGTCAGTTACTATCTCACAACACATCTAGTTGAACTCCATAGTGATCTAGCTTTAATGGACTCATGAATTCAACAAGTAAAATATCTTTTAATTTATACAGAATAAGGGGATTGTATCTAACAATGAAGTCCAGAACACTGATTTCATTCTATTTAGGATCCTTTAGCTAGATGTACTTGTATCCCAGTGCTTAGCCTCTAGACCACTGAGCCGGCATCCATGGTGATCTAACTTCAATTGACTCATGATCTCAACAAATAATAATCTTGAAAATTTCATATTTCCTTTTATAATATTGATTAAGACTACTTGCAAGTAGCAAAACGGAAAATGGTATAAACTTCTGAGTTGAAGTGAACATAATGTTAAAGATTCCGTTTTTCATAATCTTAAAGAAAATTAATATCAGATGGGTTTTGGGGATATTATAGTAATGTCAATGGGTAAGGTTATGAGTCAATTGAAGATAGACCACCATGGAAAGCCTGGAAGCACTGGACGGCCGTTTCGTTCTATTGTGGGACTCCCTAGCAGTGAGCATCCACGACCTCGCCTCCTGCGAGATTCGAACAAAGGACCTATTAGTTCCGTGCGCGAGCACTTAACCTCTAGACTGCTAAGCCAGCCGGCACCCAACGTTGTAAATGTTTAACTTCAACTAATCCATGGAATTGAGCGACATATTCACCATTGTCTTCAGCGAGTTACTATCTCACAACAGATCTGGTTGAACTCCACTGGTCACTACTTCTCACTAGAACTCCAGGATATACTTCTTGAAGCCAGTCACTACTGAGCATATGTTGAATAATATCAGAAGAAAGTTTTGTCGAGATTGTAGTAGTTTCACCACTGAGCAATACCACAACAGGACGAAACAGCCGTCTAGTGTTTTACAGGTTTTTTCATGATGGTCTAGCTTCAACTAATTCATGAACTTAACCACTGGAATTAAAGAAAATTGTTTAGAATAATCATTTAGTGGAACGAGAGCGGAATAAAATTAAATCTTTGTTGATTAGTATAGTTAAACTAATATGAAAGTGATGTGATATAAAGAAAAATCAATTTTCCATTGATTTACTCATTGAGTTTTATCCAACATTACTTCCCTTCTAATTCAACATGAGGATCATTCAGTGTAGTATTTGATTTGTTTTCCCAGTACAATATTTTCTTCTGTATAATATACGAGATATTCTTGTATTCACTTCACATGAACTATGCTCAGTAAGTGATTTGTTATAACTGAGTATGTGATTTAATCCTAATTACTAATCAAAATGGGTGTACAATCAATAATATAAACAAGTGTATTTTAGACTAGATTTGATTCGCCGTTGTCATAGTGTATTGGTGCTGATAAATCTTCACTTATACCAGTCTTTATGTTCTTACTTTCACATCGTGGGAATCGCAGGAGTCCCTCGTTCCGAGTATAAATGATCAGCGGCTTTTTCCGGCACAACAATTGCGACGACTCAAACATAACAGAAAGCCAGAAATTCGATTCCTCATAATAACAATAATAATCGTTTTGTTCGTCGCTATATGTTTGGTAGAAAGGAAAAGGTTCTCAATGAGACACATTACGATAAATTTCGTTTCAGTGGTGTTCTTCATTTGAACATCTTTAATCGTACATATGTAATATGTATAATACATGAATCATATGGTACTTTTCTCTTGTTTCGTTAAACAAGAATAGACAAACAATGTAAATCTAGTAACGTTTATGATAATCATAATTATTATGGGCAAATATTTGGCGATATTAGATTATATCACAGTGGCGGTACCGTAGTCAATGAAGTTTATCTGAGGCGCGGTTATTGCTAGTTGAAAACTACTCCCAATACCCCGCCTCGATGGCGTGAAATATCGTTGTCGGATGCAATTTTTCTAGGCCGTATCTGGCCAAATTCAACAAAAGGCGGCCTGCTTGAGCATCTGGGCTACCTGTTCCTGCCATACAGATATTTCAACAAGTTATCTATTTTTTATTTGTTTTAATATATCAATATGTTTATTAATCACATGATGTATTCTGCTACGTTTCTGAAAAGTGTACAACCTTTCGTTGTCAAAGTTACAAAAAACTCAATAAGAGACAATGTGGTTGCTGGCAATATACAGCGAAAAGAATGCACATTATTCAGATGTTCATTTACTGGACTGCTAACATCTAACTGGCGATCACTCAATATTTATCGCCAGGACCGACCAAGAAGAAAGAAACGGAAACTTGTTGAAATACTTTACGCTGAGGATTCTATATTGTATCAAGAATATAATATTGAATAAAGCTGATGATAATAACAATAATAATAATGTACATACTTCCTTCCTTCCTTACTTACTTTCTAACTTACTTACTTGCTTGCTTACTTACTTACTTACGCCGGTTACCCCTCGTTCTTTTCATGTCTGCTTCAAATTCTCGACACAATGTGTTCTTCGGCTTTCCTGTTTTCCGTTTCCCTTCAAAATTTTAAGTTAGTGGTTGCCTAGTGATGCAGTGTGGTGATTTCCTTAATGTATGTCCCATCCACTTTCAATGTCTTTTCCGTATTTCCTTCTCTGCTGGAAGCTTATATGTTCTCTCCTACAGGAGGATGTTGCTGATGGTATCCGGTCAACAGACATTCAGTATCCTACGTGGACAATTGTCTAGAAATACTTGTGGTGTTTTGATTATGATTGTAGTAGTGCTTCAAGTTTCAGCTCTATATAATAGAAGTATCCTGACGTTCGTATTAAAGATTGTGACTTTGATATTGGTTGATAGACAGTTATTTTGAGTTCCATACATTATTCGACTGTAGGAATAAGGCTCTTATTTTGTCAATCCTCACGTTTATGTCTGTATCAGATCTTCCTTGTTTATTGCTGATGATGACCAGGTACGTGAAAAATTCCATATCTTCCAGAGTTTTTTAATCAAGTGTGATTGTGTTAGTGTTCTCCGTGCTGTATTTGAAGATCTTGCTTTTTCCTTTATGTATATTGAGACCTACCGATGTAGAGGCTGCTGCTACATTAGTTGTCTTCATCTGTAATGCAGATATACATACTGTTTAATTTCCAGTAGATCATCTAAGAATTTTGTTATCTTATTGAATTCTTTCTATTAATATGAATATTAATATTACTTCTATTAGCCTAAGATTTATCTTAATAATCTTGTTATCTTAATGGATAGATATGATCTGGTAACTTAAACCAATACACAAACTTCTATCTGAGGTTTATGCTGCTGATGATGTTGTTCAGAAGAACAATGAAAGCTCCACGACCAACCTATTTAGGTCAGATAACAAAAAAACTCCATCGAAATTATTCACCTAAGTTATAAATCTTCTCCATCATCTCAAAACACACATATCAAAAGCTATAAATATTTCAAATCTATAACCGTAGTTTATATCTTCAAAAGAAACTTGCTATAGTCTTATTCTTTTGTTGACCGGATATAATTTGATAAATGATTTTATTATAATATTTTATAGCCTATAATTATTTGTGATTCTTTTTCTTTCTGTTTATATTCTTCACTACTGAATTGTTTATATACTACTTATTACGTAACTTTGATATTTTGTGACTATCATTTTGAAAGTCTATTTACCATTCAATCTAGAATAATCAATATTTGCAAAAATCTCCGGATAATAATTAAAGGATTAATACCATCAGTTGTGACTATACAGTATCTAACTAAGTTATATATGTGATAATGCCCTTAATAATAATAATGATAATTTAAATAGTTCAGATCATGAGTCAATTGAATATAGACCACCATGGAAAACCTGGGAGCACTGGACGGCTGTTTCGTCCTATTATGGGACCATTGGGGTTCAACCGGGTCAGTTGTGAGGTAGTAACTCACTGATGACAATGGTGGATGTGTCGCTCAATTTCGGGGATTAGTTGAAGTTAGACATTAAAACCATTGGGTGCCGACTCAGTGGTCTAGTTGTTTAGGCGCCCGGTGTGAGACTGACAGGTCCTGTGTTCGAATCTCGCGAGGCGAGGTCGTGGATGCGCAATGCTGGGGAGTCCCACAATAGGGTGAAACAGCCGTCCAGTGCTTCCAGGTTTTCTATTGGTGGTCTAGCTTCAATTGACTCATGATTTCAACTGTTTAAATTACTACAATTTCCACAAAACCCATCTGACATTAATAATGATAATCTTAATCAGTTGGCTTGTGTTAACGTTTGAGATTCTGTGGAAATGATGAAAATGTTGTGGTTAAATCATATATCGATCTTAGACCAGTTATGAAAACAGGAATGTATAGGGTAGTTGTTTCTTTATAGAATGAGACTATGACTATCTTCCACCGCTCTCAATTTATAGCATTTCATGATGAAATTATGCTTTATTGATTAGATTGAATGACTTTTGAAATAACTCTTTACAAGGTATGTCCTCTTTTAGTCAAACATGATTTCAGATGATATACAGATATCTATACTACATTGTATAGAACCTTAGACAACAGTTTTCATTGTTATTAAGAATTACAATTAAGAGATTCAGTTAGGAATAATCGTTAAGAATCCAGTGGATAAATACTTTGTAAGTATATGAATGAATCCATTTCCAGATAGTTCCTCGATCTTAAGTATTAAGAACCTTCAAGTAACTCTGAAGGTTAGTTTTCCTCTACTTACTAATTTTCAGTCTTCTAGTCACTAATTATTCGTAAGCTTTACAGATTCTGTACTGATCTTTTAATGAGATATAAAACTTCTGTCATTACAATGCCTACTCTCTTAAACCTGATTAGTTCATCAATAGATTATACTTTAATCTATTTCAAATAATGAATAATGCATAAAGTGATTCCCTTCAAGAATTATTATCATAAGGGATTGTAACTTGTAAATATGTATCTTATCATTGAAGCATATAAGAGAACCAACTGGATTTCAGTAATGTTGATTATTGAAACTTGACTAATATGAGTTTGATGTGGATGTGCACCACTGAAGAGTTCCATAATAGGACGAAACGGTCGTCCAGTGCTTCCAGGTTTTCAGTGATGGTCTAACATCGATCGATTCATGATCTCAGTCAAAAAATTAACAAGCTCTAAAACCCCATAGTTGAAATAAATTGTATTGTGATATGTCTTATGATTAACGGATCAATGAAATTCTGAATGATTATGAAGTAAATATTTTAAGTCTAGTGAACTTTGGTTTTCGAAGATCAAACCATGAATTGATTTTAGTTAAATTGTTGTTGGACTCCGAAAAGTATTTGAAAGCTGTATCGTGATTTCTCAAGAGTACGCAATCACGAGATCATTGTAATCGAAACCTGGACAGTCAGGTTTCACTGCCAACAGTTAACGTTTAGACCACTGGGACGATGTTAAGCGATATTCATGTCTAACTTTTATCAGTTCATGTTAACAGACGATCCTCTTGAGTTGTCTAAGGTAGATAACTCCCCAATACACAATATTTCTGATGTTCAAAGGTCACAGATTTTCACTATAACTTTAGGAATTGTATTTTGAAGCCAGTAATTTGAAAACATCTGTTCAATATTATCATAGGGGATTTGTCAAGTTTGCAGAACTCTTATAGTTTAAATGATGAATCTCCATAGTGAGGTCGTGAACGCTCACTTTTGAATAATCTCGTATTTGAAATAAACAACTTTTCAGTGCTTCCTAGTTTTCACTAGTGGTCTAGCTAAGGCCAATTCATGATTGAAACTTTAAAAACTGGATATTAATCGAATTCTTATCATCTATTTTCAACACATGTACACACTAACGGATTTCTATCTTATTTAACATACTGAGAATATGTCAACTCACTTCCTGTTTGTTTGTCAGTTTGCCGACTACTCATTTCAAAAGGAACTTATCTTTGAATATTGTAATTGAGTTTTCCTGTTGTTAGTATTATGAACTACACTTGATCGATCTTGATTGACATATGTGAATCTTGAGCTGATTGCCTTGATATTGCTATGGTTAAACATTTTTTAATAGGTAAATTGTAGCTATCAGCGGAATTCAAGATTTGACTTTTGTCCTTTTTTGGACCCATCTTACTTACTACTTACTTACTTACACTTGTTACCCTTCGTGGAGGAGCATAGGCCAGCCACCAGCACTCTCCATTTAATCCTGTCCTGGGTAATCCTTTCTAGCTTATTCCAGTTACTATTCATCCCTTTCATGTCTGTTTCCAATTCTCGACGCAGTGTGTTCTTTAGCCGTACTGTTTTCCGCTTCCATTCAGGATTCCAAGTTAGTGTTTGCCTTGTGATACAGTTTGATGATTTTCTCATTATTTCTACGTAAATGTATTTCAATGCTTATCAACATCCATTTCATTCCCTATTAATTCTTATCGATAATCTATAGTTGCGTGAATCGACTGTTCAATAGTTCCTGAGTTCTTATTTTTTATGGTTATTTAACTAATCTATGTTCGTTTTGCAAAACGATAACACTATCCCTTCTTTTTCGCTTTCAAAATTATCTTTTTCTTACTAAAATGTTGATGAACCCATCACAAAAAATGTATACAACCTCCTCTATGTACAGAGTAAATAGTTCTTAGTATAAACTCACTTGGTATCGTTTTGCTTGAATCTTACCATTGATGTTTAGGACTGCAACTGATCAATCTCTTGTTGACATATATGTATCTTGTGCAGATAGCCTCGATATTGCCTTAAGTCACAAACATTCTAAGCAGTGGAATCCCGGACGCGCGCTATTTCGTCCTATTTGGGACTCGTCAGCTGGATGTACCTGCATCTTAGTTGATGTTTACTCTGGGATTCGAACGCAGTACCGTTCATTTCAAATGCCATTGCGTTATCCACTTAGCTACTGAATCCTGATAACCACTTGCTTGTGCAATCAGGTGAAGTTTAAATCCACTTGATGTTATTTACTTATATCTTCCCATTGTTATTCAGGGCTGCAATTGATCAGTCTCTTGTTAGCTACTTTCCATCTTTGCTTAAAAAACACCATGTTTTGTTGACATGAATTTCGATTGATTGTTGTCCGTTAGTATGTTGGTACTGTTTCTACATTTAGATTAATTTTTTACTCCTATGACCTGCTTTCTGATCTTGAAGTTACTTATCATTCCCCATATTGAACTGACAAGTTGAGTCTAGTTCGGTGTTGTTTGACTGATTGATTGATTGATTGTTATATGACTCGAGTATCATGCTTCCAAGAATTCTCTGATTTCCTTTATATTTCTGATAATCTCCTAACCAAGTCCATGTTCACAACTGTCTACATGTATTGATATAAATGAAGATAGGTTATGCCTTTTAACAACTAGCTGACATTGATGAAATGTCCAACAGTGGAGTAGTCTCCTTATCCACTATAGTGTTTTTGTCAGTTATTGTAATTATTTTTTTAGATCACGCCGACGCATGGAAACAATCAAAACAAATAAACAAATAAAGGTCTAATAATTTTAGACAAAATCTCAACGAATTCCATATTAACAGAACAAGATTTTTGTCAGTTATGAAGAAATCAATAAGAACTTACTTTATTTTGTGCTGTTGTTTAGAAAAAACAAGGAAAGCTTTACTTACTTACTTACTTACTTACTTACTTACTTACTTACTTACTTACTTACTTACTTACTTACTTACTTACTTACTTACTTACTTACTTACTTACTTACTTACTTACTTACTTACTTACTTACTTACTTACTTACTTACTTACTTACTTACTTACTTACTTACTTACTTACTTACTTACTTACTTACTTACTTACTTACTTACTTACTTACTTACTTACTTACTTACTTACTTACTTACTTACTTACTTACTTACTTACTTACTTACTTACTTACTTACTTACTTACTTACTTACTTACTTACTTACTTACTTACTTACTTACTTACTTACTTACTTACTTACTTACTTACTTACTTACTTACTTACTTACTTACTTACTTACTTACTTACTTACTTACTTACTTACTTACTTACTTACTTACTTACTTACTTACTCACTTACTTACTCCTGTTACTCCTAATGAAGTGTAGGCCGCCGACCAGCATTCTTCAATCCACTCTTTCGTGGGCCTTCCTTTCCAGTTCTGTTCAATTTTTTTTCATTTGCCTCCATTTCTCAGTGTAATGTGTTCTTTGGTCTTCCTTTTTTCCTTTTGCCTTGAGGATTTCATGTGAGGGCTTTCCTTGTGACACTTTAGAATTCAACAATTTAGTTTAGAGAATATAACACCTCCAAAAATAATCATACCACCACCTACCGACAGTTACTAATTTTAAAAGGCAGTAAATTACTGACATAGAAAGACTGTTGTTAATTTGCATCAAAGTTTCATTAAAGTGGAACTTAATACAGTCTCAAATATTTCTTGCTCAAAATTCTTTATTGTAACTAAATACATAATGTTGAATAAAACAATTATAAACGGTATTCTTCACAGGTTGGTCTCATTTGAGGACCCGTTGAAAATCACGTAATATTGGATAGCTCTTTCTCCCTAGAATGTTACCCCGACTCGTCTGGAAATCGAACCGAATGCCTACAGGTTTCACAGTGGTCTCTAAACTATTAAATGACGCAATCGACATTCAATAGTACACAGTCTCAACTTCAATCAATTCATGTTGTAGCATGATATTTATCCGATTCAATTAGTTTTTGCTGTTTCACTTGTAACATGTTCGAACCCATCAAATCATGACTTCTCAATAGAATTTCAGGAACCCATCTAGATCCTTTGAAGTGTGTATGATATGATGGAAAGAAAAGCCAAGTTTCGATTGATTTACTCATCATGAGTTTCATTCAACATTCAACATCCATTTTGATTCAATGTGATGATCATTCAGTGTAGCATTTGATTTGTTCGCCCAGCATGATATTTTCTTCTGTAGAATATACGAGATATTCTCTTATTCACTTGATATGAACTATGCTCACAGTCTGTGATTTGTTATAACTGAGTATGTGATTTAATTCCAATTATTAATCAAAATGGGTGTAAAATCAATATATAAACCAGTGTATTTTAGACTATTTTGATCATCGTTCGTCGTCGTGTTTTGGGGTTAATAAATCATCACTTATACCAGTCTTTATGTTCTTACTTTCGCATCGTGGGAATTGCCGAGGTCCCTCATTTCGAGTGATCAGCGTTTTTTTCCGGCACAACAATTGCGACGACCGAATATAACAGTATATTAGTAAGGAGTCCCATACAAGAGCGAAACAACTATCCAGTATCCTCGAGTTTCAATAATACTTGAAATGAGTCCAGTCAGTGAAGAATTACCCTGAATTGTTATGTCTAAAATAATTTTGTAATTTTTCAATTGAACTGTTAATGAATCAATAGGATCTGTAGGTAAGAGGTTTTATTTGATAAAATCTTATTACTATCTGTATTCATTGATCATTGAGGTAATAATTACCAAACCTATCGTCTAATCTATAATATTTGAACATATAAATATTGATACGAAGGGGCACCGAATACATATGCGCCACATAAGTCACTTAATTTGTGTGTGTGAGCTGTGATACTGCCCAGGTGCCAAGACCGAAACAGATGGTTTTCTTAGAGGGCCACACCCAGAGCCTTCGACCTAAAGGTCTGATGCACAAAGCAGTAAAGCAATGTCAGGAGATGCAGTCTGTTGGTAGGCGGTGATCAACAATTGATTCATACGCCATTTGTTCCTTCAGGATACTGGAGCCTATATGCACTATTGGTTTGAAATCAGAGTTTTCCAACTCCATATCCACCAACCCGGTTAATGAGACGGATGTCTAATCTATAAGGTTGTTTGAAGTTTGTCGACCAGGTGTTGAATGCATTCGATTAGGTGAATAGTCGTACATTAAAGTTTACTTTATTCTAGTTCTAGGTGGCTGTATACAGTTAGAAGGTACTACTGTATTTTGTTGGATTCGAAATTATATTCTCTAATATGACAATCGATGTCACTAGTGAGATATTTAAACAGCAGTGAGCACCAGTTCTGTCAAGATTGAAGATGTACATTCCTGATGAGGGCGAGAGAGTTCTGTCTATTATCTTTAATGACTAAACATTAGCTAATACATCTTTGGAAAAAAACCCAACTGCCTACTCCAAATAACGTTTTCTTAGTTGTACATTCTTTAATTGGTAACTACTCCTGGATCTAGTTAAACTGTTTGGTACTTGTCAGTAAGATTTATCTGAAACACTGAAAAAAAATTGATGATTCAAGCTAAACACGTAAGATTACTGTCAAAATATTCAAGTCTCAACTAATCTCTTGAAGTTCGGTCATATTTCTAATAACTGTTCACTTGGTTATAAGCAATGTCTTATTATCTGATTGTTAGGACTGATCAAGTTGTAATTTGATTAGGTTAGGCTAAATTACTTGTAATATTTGTATGAACACTATGCAATTTCAATCTAATCTTTAACTCAAATAGCAATAAACTTTAATGTTATATTCTACCGTTTATAACTGGTTTCATGTTATGAAGATATCTTTTTGTCATAATAATATACAATGGCATCGATATGTGATATCACTGGAAATCAATAAGAGTTCGAAAGTTGTCGATTCTTAAACTAAAACTTTATGATCATAGAGGGGTTTTGCGGATATCATAGTAATTTAGTAGTTGAATTCATGAGTCAGTTGAAGCTAGACCACCAATAGAAAACCTGGAAGCACTGGATCGTCGTTTCGTCCTATTATGAAAAAACTCTTCAGTAGTGCGCATCCATGATCTCGCCTCGCTAGATTTCAACCCATGATCTATCAGTCTCGCGCACGAGCGCTAAATCTCTACACCGCTAAGCTTGCATCCAATGACGTTAATGTCTAACTTCAACCAATCCACGAAATTGCGCCAGCGTCCACCATTGTCATTAGTGAGTTACTATCTCACAACAGACCCGGTTGAACACTACTATTACTACTACTACTACTCACACTACTACTACTCACACTACTACTACTCACACTACTACTACTCACACTACTACTACTACTACTACTACTACTACACATATTCCATGCAATAATATTACTAATGACTAACTAACTGATCACGGGATTCCCCAACTGTATGAATTTACAGTACCAGCATGAATCTCAAACAGAATCACGAAACCCTACAACAATTACGTTCACTTCACATTACCGAGTTAGAATTTAAGGGTTCATATTTGTAGTTCAAGTCAGTTTGTTAATATGGGGAAATCGATGTATACAAATATATATGAGTATTTTTGTATAAAATACTGTTTATTTATCAACAACTGTACATAGTAACATCATTTTCTTCATGAGAATCCTTTCCATACAAAAATGAATATAATTTCTCGGATGCTCACTGTTGAAGAGTCACACAATAAGATAAAACGGCGGTCCAGTGCTTCCAGGTTTTCCATGATGGTATAACATCAATCGGTTCATGATCTCAACCATTAGAGTATAGGTATTAATGCCTAGCTTCAACCAATCGACGCAATTGCGCGACCATCTTCCATTGTACTGAGGTAGATATCTGCCTCTACCCAGTGGTCACGGCTTCTCATTAGAACTCTGGGAATTCCCTCACGAAACTAGTCACTAGTGAGCACATGGAAATTATCGGTATAGGGTTGTAGAGATTATTAAGTTTTTGATTGAGATCATGAATCGATTGATGTTAAACGGCCATTGAAAACCTGAAATCACTGATCTACCGTTTCGTCCCATTATGGAACTCCTCAACAGTATGTATCCACGATCCCACCCGTAGCATTCAAACCCAGGGCCTTCGATCTCGCATGTGAACACTTAATCTCTTGACCACAGTGTTAATCTCTAACACCAATCAATCCACAGATGCGTATTGTTGAGGAGTCCCACAATAGAACGAAACGATCATCTAGTACTCCCAAGTTTTCAGTGGTGGTTTAACATTAAATTCTAAAAAATTCTAGGCAAAAACAAACAAACAAATCGAAAATTCACAATTCACTCAAGTATAAAACAGCATTCTTTTTTTACTCTGTTTTTTTTCTCTATACTGTTTTCTTTTTTACATCAACCATTATATATGCATCATGGTTATGTGTTATGACAGTAAATTAATGAATGAACGGATGAATGAATGAGTAAATAGATGTGAAAAACTGTGAAACACAAAAAAAACTCTAATCTACTATCTGATTTTATGTATCGTTTCTATGTTGCTCACTTTCTTTCTTTCTTTTCTTCTTCTGTACTTTGTTTTTTTTCCCACTTCTTTCGTAAATTTGAATATTATAATGAGTAAAGTTGTAAGAATAGTAATTTCAAAAGTTTAGATCATGATGAACAGACAATCCGTAAAAAAAAGTGCCAATTAGTTGTAGTATAAGATGGATCTAGTCCCCAGAAGTATGTATCTACGACTTCATCATGAATCGAACGTAAGACTTTAAATTCTCGTTAAGATGAACTTAATATTCAAACTCCTATCCCAGAATGAACATCACCTCTGAGATGCAGGTACATCCAGCTGACGAGTCGCAAATAGGACGAAATGCGTGTCCTGGATTCCACTGCTAGCCACTATCCATCATTGCCTTGCTCCAAATAGTTTACATTTCTAACTTTAATCCATTTGTGATATTGGGTTAAATTCCACTGGTCATAGGTTCTCGCTTGATCTCCATGTTTAATTTCAAAATTGATTACTTGCGAGTAAGCAATTATCATCTAGAAAAAGAAAACCATGGAACATTAGAAAGTATTGAACAGATTTTGTGGGTATATTTTGAAAACATCGGAGGATTACTTCAAAGCTACAACTGGTAGGCATATTTACACACGCAGAGGATCAAAATCAATGACCTATGGACTTCTACTTGAAGTTTGTGCTAATGATGTTGTTCAGAAGAACTATGAAAGCTCTACGATCAAACCTTCCAGATGAGAGAATGAAACAACATCAATACCGTGAAGTGCATAATATTAATTAGCACACACACACACAAACACTTAGTCAATACAAAACGAACTACATCACCTAACTTTCAATGATTCTCAAGACCAAGTTAGTCTTAGTTATAAAAATACGTAATAACTTGTTCTGGTTAGAGTTTTTAAAGGTAATTTACAATCATGTTCTTAATCGTAGTCAGATTGATTCCTTCTAAATTTCATAGTGATCATAATACAAAAAAGCCATTAAATTAGCATTCAATGGGATACATTCTCTCTGAATAAAATAAAATGATATGAAATGATTTAGGTCACTTTGTTGTTAAAACCATAGAAAACTGTTACTTACTACAGGAAATACTTCGATTTACACGATGAAAATGAGAAAATAAAGATTACAGATGATGATGATTTGGATGATGATGATGAAATTGAGTGGGATAATGATGGTGATGAATATAGTGATTGTGATTACTATAATGATTATTATTATTATGCTGATGAAATTGAGTGTGATAATGTTGTTGATGATCATGTTGCAGCTGCTGTTTGTTGATGATTATGAAGCTGGACTATAACTAAGAGTTATTGATGAACATGAATATAACTTCAAAGTTATTACACATAACAAAACAGCATGTCATTTGCCGATAATGAAATAAAAGATCTTCCTGAAGAATTAATGTTTATTGACTGAATTTTAACTTAGAAACACATTTTAATGTTTACATTGTAATTTATGAATAACTTGGATCTTTACTAAAATGTACATTTTGAAATTTCATTCATTAATTAAGTACAAGTTTGTTTTTATCATGAATGGATATCAACTTTAATGCAATCATAAAAGTATCAAGATCATTTACATAATCCTTCCACTTCACTCTTATAGTTCAACTTTACCATGAAGTTATAATAAATCTGTAAACTGTTTATAAACTACCAAGTTATCAATAAATCATTTATTTGGTTACTAATCAAATTTGAATATATGAAACTGGGTAATACTCAATATGAACAGATCAATCATTTAATTTTTTGCATATTAATTCATAGTATCTTTAAGACTGAACTTGTTGAAATGAAAGCTACTGAGTTCTAGTATGAATGTAAGTATTAATACTTGGATACAGGTGCATCTATCTGAAGAATCTCAAATAGAATGAAATCAGTGTTCTGGAATTCATTGTTAGATACAATCCCCTTATTCTGTATAAATTAAAAGATATTTTACTTGTTGAATTCATGAGTCCATTAAAGCTAGACCAGTATGGAGTTCAACTAGATGTGTTGTGAGATAGTAACTCGCTGAAGACAATGGTGAATATGTCGCTCAATTCCATGGATTAGTTGAAGTTAAACATTTACAACGTTGGGTGCCGGCTGGCTTAGCAGTCTAGAGGTTAAGTGCTCGCGCACGGAACTAATAGGTCCTTTGTTCGAATCTCGCAGGAGGCGAGGTCGTGGATGCTCACTGCTAGGGAGTCCCACAATAGAACGAAACGGCCGTCCAGTGCTTCCAGGCTTTCCATGGTGGTCTATCTTCAATTGACTCATAACCTTACCCATTGACATTACTATAATATCCCCAAAACCCATCTGATATTAATTTTCTTTAAGATTATGAAAAGCGGAATCTTTAACATTATGTTCAGTTCAACTCAGAAGTTTATACCATTTTCCGTTTTGCTACTTGCAAGTAGTCTTAATCAATATTATAAAAGGAAATATGAAATTTTCAAGATTATTATTTGTTGAGATCATGAGTCAATTGAAGTTAGATCACCATGGATGCCGGCTCAGTGGTCTAGAGGCTAAGCACTGGGATACAAGTACATCCAGCTAAAGGATCCTAAATAGAATGAAATCAGTGTTCTGGACTTCATTGTTAGATACAATCCCCTTATTCTGTATAAATTAAAAGATATTTTACTTGTTGAATTCATGAGTCCATTAAAGCTAGATCACTATGGAGTTCAACTAGATGTGTTGTGAGATAGTAACTGACTGAAGATAATGGTGGACAGTGGCACAATTTCGTGAATTGGTTGAAGTTAGACATTAACGCCATTGGATGCCAGCTCAGTGGTTAAATGTTCGTGAGACCGATACATCATGGGTTCGAGTCCCGCGAGTGGGATCATGGAAGCGCACTGCTGAGGATTCTTGTACTATGATGAAACGGTCGTCCTGTGCTTTCACGTTTTTCATAGTGATCTAGCTTCAATTGACTCATGATCTCAACTATTAAATTACTATAATATCCACAAAAACCCATTTCTTATAAAATTCAAATGATTTATTAAAACGTTACCCAGGGAATAGTTCATGATAAAAAATCATTTCTCACTTGGTGTTGCTTATTTGTATATTCCCACTGTTATTTAGGACTGCAACTGATCAGTCTCTTGTTAGCATATGTGCATCCTGTACGGACTGTCTTGATATCGCCTTAAGTCTCAAACCTTCTAAGTAAAGATGGATAGTGGATAGTAGTGGAATGCAAGACGCTCATTTTCTCCTATTTGAGACTCATCAGTTGGATGTACCTGCATCTCAGAGTTAATGTTCACTATGACCAATTTCAGTCATAAATAACAATAGGAAGATACATGTAAACAACACCAAGTGAATATAAACTTCACCTGATTGCACAACCAAGTGGCTATCAGGATTCAGTAGCTAAGTGGATAACGCAACGGCATTTGAAGTGAACGGTACTGGTTTCGAGTCCTAAAGTGAACATGCAGGTACATTCATCTGATAACTCCAAAATAGGACAAAACTCTTGTCTTACTGAATTCCTCTACTAGTTACTATCCATGTTTGCTTAAAAAAATCATTTATCCATATCTCTTTTTTGTCAACTACATTATTACTGTACATGATTAATTATTTAGACATATATACATATATGTACAGTTATTACTACTTATTTAGATTAAGATATAACATTGTTCATTGTAATTAATTACTTTCCAATCATATCAATTATGTTATTTATTAACTTTCAACTTATGCTGACAACTCCCCCCCTTTAAATGATCTAACTTATCAACCTGGATATAACATGGAATAAATTTATACATAGAATGAAAGACTGAAGGAAATGGAGAACGCGATATGAAATAACCACTATCCTCTCATACTACTCACACACACATATATATATATATAGAGAGAGAGAGAGAGAGTGTGTGTGTGTGTGTATGTGTTGATGTATCATATGGGAAAAATTAAGTTGTCTACCATTTTTTTATATCACGTAATGCAACAGTCATATTTCATTTGAAAAAATAAACACAATAAGTCATGATTAATTATTAAGAAAAGATGTATATACATATGTATATATTACTATTATCAGCGAAGCAATTTCAGTAGTATTCGTTATTCATTATGATAAAATTAAATAACATCAATAAAACGTTAATGTTCTACATCCATTCCCTTATGTTCTCAATCTATGTAAGTGTATACACACGTGTGTGTGTGTGCATGTGACAGTCTAGATATTATTCTCCTCCTGCTCCTTCTCCTCCTCCTCCCCTGTTTCGGTTTCGTTCAACCAGTCAGTCGTAGTGATTTTCTAGACATATTATAATAGTTACTATTAACTTGACCTGGATATTATTACTATAGTAATAGTAAGAATTTAGTTACGTCATGATGATTTAGTCAAAACATTAACAAGGGATACCATATAACAATTATGATGATGATATCGGCTTCTGGTAACAATTACATTATTGATATTAATAAAAAGCATTAATTAACCTCGTTACCAATATATATATATGTTTATGCAAAAAGGCACAAATACTTCTTTTTATTTTGTTTAGTTTAAGTACAGCCAACTCAGTTTATACATGTTGCTCGTTGAACGTTCAAGTCAATCTTAATATTATCAGTATGGAAATTAGTAAAGATTGTACTGGAGTTCCGCGTACAGGATGATCGATGAATACTGTTGAGGAGCCACATACTAAGATGAAACGGTTGTTCAGTACTTCTAGTTTTTTAATAATGGTTCCAATTCGAGAAATCAACTATGAAAATTCTAATATTGATTAATTGTGCATTTAATAATGGTTTCATGTATTGAAGTATTGAGCTTTCAAAGAATAGGTTATAGATCCAAATCGTGACTAACTTATTTTCAATGAGAGCAATGTAACGCAAAGTTGAGTGAATTAACATGTTCTTAAAAAAAGAATGTCGAATATCAAGCAAGTGATCTTGATTGTTCAAGTTCAGATATGTTCAGAGTGAAAAAAAACATTAATAGAAGTACCACAAGGGTTTGGTGGATATTATAGTGGTTTCAATCGTTGAAATCATGAGTCAATTGAATCTCGACCATTATGGAAAGCCTAGAAGCACTGGACGGCCTGGATGGGTCTGTTGTGAGATAGTAACTCACTGATGACAATGGTGGATGGTGGCGCAACTTCATTGATTGACTGAAGTTAGATATGAACACCGTTAGATTCCGGCCAGCTCATTGGTGTGAAGGTTAAGCGTTCATGCACGAGGCTGAAAGGTCTTAGGTTCGAGTCCGGCGAGGCAGGATCGTGGATGCGCACTGCTGAGTAATCCCATACTAGGATGAAACGACAGTCTAATGCTTACATGTTTTCCATTGGTGGTGCAGCTTCAATTCACTCACGATCTCAATCACTAAAATATTTCGTTCTGTTGAATATTTATTCTTAACTATTAGATTATTCAAAATAAAAAGAGTTAAGAAACCTAGCAACTATACAATTAAATAACCTTTTTTATCCCCCCTCCGTCTTCCCTTCTCCTCTCTCCCCTTCTGAACTAAAATATTCGGCTAAATTTCGAATAGATTATATCGATTGAAAAAACATGAAATTGTATCACATTAATCAGTGAATCAGTTAGCTACTATTAAAGTGTTTTTTTTTTAATTTAACACTATTTAATTGTAATCTATAATGTAAAAGAAGAAAAAAAGACAATCATCATTGTATAGGCGAGAGTTTGTTTGAAGTTTTCATGAAAATATGATTACATCTATGAATGAGAAATGAACGAGAAGTAAATGGGTAAATAAGATTTAAAGAATGCTTTTAACAACAATTTGAAGTTATCTGTTATGATTGCTTTGATAATGAATTACATTTGTGACATTAAACATAGATTTGTTTGAAAAGATAGGTGGATAGATAGATAGATAGATAGATACTTACTTGTTTACTTAATTACATACGCTTGTTACTCCCGATTGAGCATAGGCCATAGACTAGCATTCTCCAACCCACTCTGTCATGGGCGTTCCTTTCAACTTCTATCCAATTGGTGTTCATTCTTTTCATATCTGTTTCCATTTCTTGGCGTAATATGTTCTTTGATCTTCCTCTTCTCCTTTGGACTTGAGGATTCCAAGTGATGAGGGCTTGTCTTGTGACTTAGTTGGTTGCTTTCCTCAATGTGTGTTCCATCCACATCCAGTGCTTCTTCCTGACTTATTCCTCCACTGGAATCTGATTTGTTCTTTTCCACAGTGGATTGTTACTGATAGTGTCTGGCCAACGGATCCGAAGTATTTTGCGTAGACAATTGTAAATAAACACTTGTTTCTTCTTCTTCTTCGTAGGTGTGCAAGTTTTCACCTCATACAGTAGAACTGTCTTGACATTTGTATTTAAAGTTCTGACTTTGGTGTTGGGTAACAGATAGTTGTTTTGCTTGCTGATCCGCCCCTTTACATCTGTATCAGACCCACTGCGTTAGTCAATCATAGTGCCCAGAGATTTGAAAGATTTTACATCTCCCAAATCTTCTCCGTCAAGTGTGATTTGACTGGTGCATGTTGTGTTGTATCGGAGAATCTTGCTTTTCTCTTTGTGTATGTTGAGGCTGCTGCTACATGCGTGTGCGATAGAAGACTCAGATCATCTGCAAAGTCTAGATCGTCCAGTTTCATCCTAGCTGTCCACTGTATCCCATGCTTACCCCCAGATGTTGACGTCTTCATGATCCAGTTGATCACCAGGAGAAAGAGAAAGGGTGAGAGTAAGCAACCTTACCTGGTACTGGAATTTACTTAGAACGAGTCTGTCAACTGTCTTCCATGCACGATTTACCAGTTTAATCCATCATAGGAATTCTGTATGATGTTGACTATCTTCTGAGGCACGCCGTAGTGTCGATGAAGTCGATGTAGAGTGATGAATTCCATTCAAATGATTGTTCCACATTGATCCGCAGTGTTACAATTTGGTCTTACACGATCGGTCAATACGGAATCCAGCCTGTTGATCTCGAAGCTGACCATCTATGGAGTCCTTTATTCTATCTGGCAACACTTTGTTGAAGACTGTCCTCGTATTGAGAGAAGAGTGATGCCTCTGTAGTTATCACACTTGCTGAAATCGCCCTTCTTGCTGAGGTGGTAGGTAGATATGTGGATGGATAGATTGAAAATTAATCTGAATATTTTAGATTTGTCTAAACCTAATAATTATGATTACTAACTGGATGTACTCACACATTATGATAAAACGTTTACAAGTTGATGTGATGATCAACCTTGAAAAACTCAAAGAGTAACTATCTTGTAGTTCTCGCAATATTTACCTTTTTATTTATCTTCTGGGGAAAAAATGAGAGACAAATATCTTGGAATGCAACCAATATATATACAGACAACCAAAAAATAGATGTAACAGCTGAATGGATCGAGAACTTCAATGGTCAAATACAGGTACCAGATACTTATTGTTAAATATAAACTTTGAACAATGAAAATATAAGTGCAAGTTAAAAAGATATTTTATCAGAAAGGGGCTTGTGAAGATTGTAATAATTTAATAGTTGAATTCATGGGTCGATTAAAGCTGAACCATCATTCAAAACTTGGAACCACTGGACAGTCACCTTGTCCTAGTATATGACTTCTCAGCAGTAAGTATCTACGATCCCGCACCAAAAGGAATTGGACCCAGGACCTTCGGTCTCGAACACGAACACCTGACCTCTAGACCACTGAGTTGGCATCCTATGGTGTCAATGTTTAACTTCAACCAATCTACGATATCGCGCAATCATTCGCCATTGCCTTCGGTGAGTAACTGCTTCACAACAGACCCCGTTAAACTCCACTGGTCATGGCTTCTCACTAGAACTCTAGGAAACTCATTTTCAAGTTATTCATTAGTGAGCACATGCGCACAATGATGGACGGTAACACAATATCGTGTATTGGTTAAAATTAGACATTATCACCATTGGACTTTAACTCAATGATTTCAGAGTTTAAGAGTTCACTCTCAAGAAGAAAAAAAGTTCCGAGTCCGAATCCCGTATACGAGATCGTAGTTACATACTTCTGAACAATCTCATACTAGAACAAAACAATCATCTATTACTTACAAGTTTTCAATGATGATCTAGTTGTGATCAACTCATACATTTAACTGTTCAAATCACTGTCAACTTTATCTCTAATTCATTTGGTTTCATTTCATTTTATGCTTTTATTTTACAGAATTATACAAACATTAGAATAAGTATAACACAAATAGAAGATCGAATATATAACGTGAGGAGTGTGTGTGTAATCGATTGTGGATAATTGGAGAGATGAACTAAATACAACAGAACATTAGGATCATTTATTCTGGTAATAATTATCATCATCATCATAAATATACTACTTATAATCATCATAATAATAAAATGCAAAAATCAATTCGTGCAAATGAGCATCAATTATATTATTTAGTGAATAAAGCTCGTGAAAATGGTTTAGCTAAATTATCTGGTAATTTATGGAAAAGAAGTTTAGATACTGGTAAATGGCAATTACGGTAAGTAGAATGTAGCATTAACGAGGTATAAATAATTAAATCTTCTTCCTTTTTTTTTCTTTTAATATTTGATAGAATAAAAAAGTTTTGAAGTTGGTTGAGTTTTGATTAAGATCATGAATCGATTAATGTTAGATTATCATTGAAAACCTGAAAAAATTGGACGATGGTTTTGTTCTAGTATGAGAATGATGAGTAGTACGTATCCACGATCCCATACCGAATGGAGTTGTAGTTAGGAGCTTCGGTCTCATAGGCGAACTCTTAATCTCTAGACTATTGAGCTGGCGGCATCTAATGGTGTTAATGTCTAACATCAATCGATCCAAGATCTTGATTGATTATTGAGTAGTAAAGAATGACTAGTGTCATGTGTTATCTGGTGCTGTTGTCTGGAGCTCATTGAAAATCTACCGATCAAATTGTAGAATGACCACTAGTGTAAGTTGTTATGTCCTATGGAACTGCTAATATATTACGTGACTATGACCTTGGCATTGTGTCAAACCAAGGACGCATAAACCAGTACGAGCAGCCTAGATTCAACTCTGAATTCTTAGTGGTTCACCTAGATAGCGGCTTCTCGCTTAACCCAGCCGGTTCAGTTCAGAAAAGCAATATCAGTCTTCGCCGTATTTCAGGCACACAGTTTATATACAAGCATATTGTGGTGCGTGCTACTTATATTGAAATCAGTAGTATATAACGCGAGTCAGGAATGTAATGTCTGAGAGCAGAAGATTGGAAAGATCAAGAAAGGAAGAACGGGAATAGAAAGCAATTAGTATAGAAATGCAAGAACAATGAATTCCGAGACAATTATTGAACATTTTGCAAATTAGGTTTTATAGTATGGTTTATTCTATTTCACCAAGCAACTCTGTAATATTGTACTGAAAGTAATTCAGTTGTCCTCAGCTGTGTTCTCCTTCACTACAATATCATACCACATCATACATTAAAATAGAAAATAGAAATAAAATAAGATCAAGCCAAAAAGTGACTGAGTGTGAGATACTGTAAGTAGTAAATTGAGGATAATTTTAGTATAATAAGTCGTATAGTAGTAGTCAATAGGCCAAATTAAAGTTTGTAATAAAAGGAATATGAATATACATAATCTAGTTACTCAGCAGTCATACAATAAGAATATATATGTATAATAACAGTCCATACCATCGATAACATTCGATCTGCACCAAGAAGGAATTGACACACATGACACTGATCACCACCTAGTGATCAATCAATTGTGATTAGATCTCAGTCCTACAGGAGGTCGATCGCGGCTTGGATAGTCCAATGGTAACGTCTCTGAATGGGATCGAATCCATCAGCGAGCACCAGTCCCCTCAAGATTACAGATACACCTTGCTGACAAGTGTCAAATAGCACGAAACCCGAGTCTAGGGTTACCTGTCGATAACCTCCAACCACCATCTAGTCCATAAATAGGTCCTAGCAGTCATCATTCACTTATTCTGTGTTCGGATATAACATAAATTAACTGGACATTGTATATCTTATGTTAAGATGTTGATTGGTTTAAGGTTGTAAATGTAAAATCCTGAACTTGGGTTTTAGATTGCTTATACATACCAGATGTTAAAAATGTTATTTAGTTTATGTTCTTATACACATCATTTCTCTATGTAATCAACATTAACTTACGTAATCACTTTATCAAAATGATAAGTGTAGTTATGTTGAATTCTACACCAGAGCTATTCGAACAGCTAAGTGAACTTGAGTGACACAAATTTGTATACATCAGAAAGTATGATTTTCCGAAAGAAAACAAGTTCAACTTGCCGACGAGTATTGAATTGGACGAAATCTAGGTCCAGGGTTTTTTGTCAGCTATTTCCAACCGCTTAATAAATAGCTGTAATAAGTAGTATCTTCGAAACGTGAAAAATTCATTTACACAGCTGAAATATCTGGGGTTTTTTTCTCTAATGACCCAATGAATTCATTTCGTTATCAAAAATAGTTTATTTTATATTATAAAACTGTATTTGCTCTTTGGATCTTGTGGGGCGGGATCGTGGATGCACACTTCTGACTAGTCCTATATTAAGACGAAATAGCCGTCCAGTGCTTCCAAGTTTTCCATGGTGGTCTAGCTTCAATTGACTCATGAATTCAACTATAAAATAATAAAAAAATTATCAGCTTTTACAATGAACTTGGATTTATAAAAACTATTTTCTCTGAAGATTAATATTACTGCAATATGATCGACGGTATTTAACAAGAAAGCTTCAACTTAAACTATTTATTAGCTTTCATTCGTTAAACCTGTAATTTTGAGAGAGCTAATACTTCCTGTCAGATTTGAACTTATATCATCCAGTTTCATATTAAGCAACGTTATGATTAGGGTATTATTTGATTAACAAGATTCAATTTTGAAAATCGTCGATCTGCAAGTTACATCTTATAATCATTATTCCATTTTACAAGTTTCAAACCAGGGAGTTTTGTGAATATTATAGTAATTTTTTTAATAGTTGAGATCGTGAGTCAATTGAAGCTAGACCATCATGGAAAACCTAGAAGTACTAGATGGTCGTTTCGTTCCATTATAGGACTCCTCAGTAGTATGCATCCATGATCCCATCTCGCTAGATTCGAACCCAAGACCTATTGGTCTCGCGCGCGAACGCTTAACCACTAGATCAGTGAGCCGGCCGGGCATCCAATTCCATTAATATCTTGTTAGGGACGATAGATCTCCAAAACTCATATCTTTTAATTTTATCTTATCGATTAACTTATCGATTAAATGTTTAAATATTTGAATGGCAGTCAATTGATGAACTTATCGATTAAATGTTTGAATAGCAGTCAGTTGACGAACTTATCGATTAAATGTTTGAATAGCAGTCAGTTGACGAACTTATCGATTAAATATTTGAGTGGCAGTCGATTGATAAACTTATTGATTAGTGTTTAAAAACATTTTACCATGACAATATCGATTATAAATATTTGTATAAATACGCTTGACTTGTGTGCCTGATTGACCTGACCTGACCTGACCTGGTATCTGCTGGTTGCCTGTAGAAAAAACTTTCTACGTCTTACCAAGACTTCTTGATCGAGTTAGCTGAGTCGGGGACAACGGACCAGAATAGCCTATCGAATCTCTGAATCTTTGGTCGTTCGTTCTGTTCCGAATAAGCCGAATCAGTAGTAGCATTCAAGCTTAATGAACCTAACATATCTAACCTCAATTAATCCACAAACTTGAGCGACATATCCACAATAAACCCTCTTCTGATACTAACCAACATATTCTAGTAAGAAGCCATGGCCAATAAAGTTCAACTAGGTCTGTTGTGAGATAGTAACTCACTGAAGACAATGGCAGACATGTCTGCACAGTTTCATCGATTAGTTGAAGTTAGACATAAACATTGTTTCTTTTGACATATTGAAAGAAAAAATTTTCCTTTGTTTTCTCCAATTTTCATCTTTTCATTCTTTTTTTATTGATAGTTACTTTATATTATATCAGAATTTATTGTTTTATTTCGATGGTGAACGTGCAGAAAGACCATCTGGTGTTATATTTTTAGAAAGTTCTTATTGTGAACCAAATGTAAATTTAAAATCTGGACGAGATGATAAAACTGGTGGACAACAAGGAGTAAGTGAATGATGTAAAAAATAGTTTATTTATTTATTTATTTGAGCACATAAATATTGGTACAAGGAGGCACCAAATACATATGCGCCACACAGATCTCATTTGATTTGTGTGTGGGCTGTGATACTGCCCGGGTGCCCAAACCGAAGCAGGTGGTTTTCTTAGGGGGCCACATCTCGAGCCTTTGACCTAAAGGTCTGATCCACAAGGCAATGGAGCATCGTGAGGAGATGTAGTCCCATGGTAGCCGATGATCAACGATTGGTTCATACGCCATTTGTTCCCTCAGGGTACTGGAGCCCATGTGCACCATTGGTTTGGTATCCGGTTAAAGCGTCGGACATTCGCTTTTCGTCCTCTCATTTTCGTAAACAACACTCGTGGTGCGACAAGGCAATGAGTAGGACTTCTCTGATAGAGGCGATATACGCGTGGCCGTGTGAGAGTATTTCGAGAGGGAGGACGGGTCCACCCTATTCTCGGCCATACCAGGGCATTTTTGGGCGTAAAATAGTTTATTATGTTACCAAAAATAACCGTCATTGTTGTTATCTTCAAAAGTCTTTTAATTCCTAATGAGCTAACATTACTAACGCCTGTTACCCCTTAAAGAGGAGCATAGGCTGTTTACCAACATTTTCCATCTAACTATGTCATGGGTAATCTTTTCCAATTCATTTCAGTTGTTATTGATCCTTTTCACACCTGCTTTTAATTCTTGGAGCAGTGTGTTCTTCGGCCTCTCATTTTTTATGTTTCGTTTTGGGATTCTAAGCTAACATATTTGAGATTCATTGATTTATGAAGATTGTTTAAAATTTTCCGTTGTTGATGATAAGGATTGCAATTAACTAATTTGGTTTGGCACACACGGAATTGCCCCGATATCATCATTAAGTCAGAAGCATTTTAAGAAAAGTTGAATAGTGGGCTTGGAGTGGGTTGTATCAAGTAGGTTTCATCGTATTTGAAACTCATCATTTGGATGTACCAGTACCTTAGTGTTGGTGACCACACCTAGACTTGAACCTAGTACATTTGTTTAACAAAGGGAAAGTTAAAACAACCCTTATAAATGAACTGAAATTTCCACCCATTACATTAGCCAGTGACTATCTGCACTCAACACTTTAGTAAATAACATGTTGAGAGTTTAAATCGAAATTTGTCGGGGACAATTCGAAATATGAACACCAATACAAATGCAAGTATATCCTAATGATGAGTTCTGGCTTTCTCTAGAATCCACCATCCAACTCTGTTTAAAATATTTGAGGTTTGTTCATTTCTTATCATGAAATGAAATAAGCTGGAAGAAAATGGTTTGAAATCAATGGACTTCTCGTAAGTTAACATCCATCCACTATCTTATATGTGACTGAAATCTTGAGTTTCAGGTTCCATAATGAGTACAATACCATTTAGCTCAGAATTTGATGACTCCCTTTTTCAATTCGATTCTTTTAGGAATATGCTATTATGAGACAGAATTAACATAGTAGACTTATGTTAAGTAGTGACAACCATTGAGATTAATTCATGATATTTTAGTAAAAACCTGTAACAGTGTTGAGGACGTTAGATCTCCAGAACTCACTTGGAAAAGGTCCTGATTTTGTAATTTTGTTTTGAAAATTTGAATTTCTTTGTTTTTGCGCCAAAAGCGCTCTTTTCACTTTCATGTCGTATTTCTCACTTGAGAGAATCTTAAACGCTATTGGTCCGTTGTGTCTTTTAGTATGCTATTTTGTAACGCTTCCCAAGGACGGTTTTGTGTTTCATATATATGCGTTTCGATTTGTGTCTGTTGTTATCGCTCGTGTTTCTGGCTTTTTGCGAAATATACTTCCTCGTTCGGACTTCGACTTCTCTCTCGAGTCATCGGGGCTAGGACGCAGCAGAATAGCTAGTTTATTTGTCTTTGGTCACAAGTCTTTGGTCCGTTCGCAGACTAAGTGAACTTGTAATCGCCTCAAACCTAGCAAATGGATGGTGTCCAGTTACTTTACAGGATCAAATGTATTTCATTGATAACTAGATCGGATAATCTTAGTTCAGTTTACAAAAATTGATTAAGGTTCTCAATGTAGACCATTTGAATCCTGAAATAGTTGTCTAATGGATTTATATTCAGTAGAAGACTTAAATAGCATGGATTTTGTCCAGTATAAGAAAAAATCGTAGGTTAGCAATACTATACGATCTTAATCTAGAACCAAACGTCTAGTTTCCAAAATGTTCTTCAACTTCGTATAGTATCAAAAACACAATGGAAAGCTACTAGAAGATATTGAATTCAATACTTCATGAATGAAACTTTCATTAATCAATGATTATTCACAACTTTTTCAATGTTTAACTAATATTTCTGTTCATTTGATGGTTCAGTGGTGTATAACAAAGTAGAGCTACACAAAGATGTTCATAGTAGATAGTTTAAGATCAAATCAGATGTTTGAAATGAACTTTCTAATAAAAACGACCCCCTTATATGCAATACTTATGTTATGAATTTAAGTTGTGGTTGATTTTTACCCTGTGCTAATTGTTGTGTCCTTGATTGGAAAATTAGAGAGCAGCGTATTTATCGATCGATCCAATGACATGTAAACACGTACGGACGGTCTAGAGTCTCTATTGGTCTCGCTTCCCTGTCTAGCCCAGTCAGTTGAGTCCAGAACACAAGTCCCAACCTCTGAGATATGAATCATTATATTTCAAATATACTTTGTTTATATACCAATCAAGCATACCACATCGTACCATAAAATAGAAACAACATTTTGTACAATATTCAACAAGTGAACAGATATCGACCAATAGGAAATGTCCATTTAAAGTCCAAGGACACCATTGGACTTAACGTGATAATTATTGGTCTATTCCTCCGCATCCACAACAACTTACTAAGTGAATAAGTAAATGTCATGGGCTATTGGATACAATACCCATATTGGATACCGAAAACGTTGAGTATAACTTCAACATATCATTATTATAAAAGGTATAAAAGGCAAATATTAGAGTACGAAAAAAACACATTTAAGAACACATATCGAATGAAAAGAGAAATTCTTTAATTTAAGGGTAATTATTATAAAACCTGGAAGTATATCTGCATTTGAAGAACATACTTTCCAACTGACAACTTGACATCATGAATTGATCAATGTTAGATCACCATTGAAAATCTCGAAACACTGGACCATCATTTCTCTCTAATATGGTGGTGGTCTAACATTAGTCAATTTATGATCATGATCTATAATTAAAGTTCAACAATCTCCACAACCCCATACTGAATTTGTAAGATTGAAGCTTTTCTTCTAACTATATGCACTAATCAATCACCAGTTCCAAACATTTTTATGTCAAATAAGTAAAGAAACTCCAATGGCTGAGATCATGAGTCAATTGAAGCTAGCTAGCGTTCGCGTGTGAAACTGATAGGTCCGGAGTTCGAATCTCATGAGTTAGGATTTTCAATGAGAACTGCTAAGGAGTCCTACAATAGGATGAAATGGTCGTTTAGTGCTTCTAGATTTTCTATAGTAGTCTAGTTTCAATTGACTCATGATCGCAACTATAATTTCCATAGAAAACCTCTTCTGATACGAATAAAGATACCTCTAAAACATATTATATATCTCATCTTAAGTCAACCCTGTATGTATGTATGTATGTATTGTTGTACGTTCATTTATGATTGTCGCCATGTATGTAGAATATTTTAAACGCTTGATCAATTTTCAAGGTATATTTAACGCTACACTGAAATTACTAGTCCACTTATTATTACTGTTATTATTATTATTACGAATAATGATAATATAGGCTTGATGAGATGAAATTTGATGAGTTTACTCTTGCATAACATTCAAACCGTTATTATTACTACTACTATTACTACTACTACTACTACTACTACTACTACTACTACTACTACTACTACGACTACGACTACTGCTACCACTACCACTACCACTACCACTACTACTACTACTACTACGACTACGACTACTACTACTATTACTATTATTATTATCATTACAAATGGCAAATGTAATGGTTATGTAATTATGTTTCCTTTCCCTAATAATAATTAAACAAGTAGTAACCGTATTCTTATGATGTACACATGTAATGAGACATAATATTTATATGAGGGTATTAATTTTAAACACATAGACACATACATACATACTTACATACATACATTCTTCATGTCCCTTTCTTTTTCTCTTTCCAAATTTATTTCACTGGATTATACTCTTTGAATAACATCTTCAAACTCTAATTTTTCTGATTACAACTTATAAATTTACTACATCTAGCACTACGGGATTTGAATCGACCACTGCATCTCTGTGCTAATGTGGTGTGGCAACTCGAACTGATGTACGTACGTACGATATTCTACGTTGTTACTGACTGACTGACTGATATACATACACATATACGGATATATACAGATAGATCATATATATACATGTAGATATAGTGATAGCATGGAGATATTACTGCTAACAAGAATTATTCTTCTACTTTTTATTATTCTCGTCAATAAATTCTAATTTCTGGTGGTTGTATGAATTTTTCCACACACACACACATAGTCACCAACACACATACACAATACTGTTTAGTAGGCAGACGGTTGATGCCCATTGATTTCATAATACTAATAGTCTCTATGATGTCAACTGAGAAAACATGTTAATGAAACAAATGAGATGTTATAATAAACCAAACCTTTTTTAAAAAGAATATGTTTGTCAAGTATCCATTTTGAAGGAGATGAATGATGTTAACTTCGAAAGTAGATGTTGATTATGGGAAAGGAATGCAATATACATATGAGATCAAAAAAATAAAAAAAGCTCATATAAAGAATTTAACATAGATAAGATAAAAGACTCCCCCCCTAGTTACTGTCAGTTTTCATTACTTACTTACGATCTCTTGTTTATTAGTTTCGTCGGGAAATTGAACTCGTATGAATATAGAAGGACTTTGTAATTTCAAACATACTAACGAACGAAATGACTTTATTTCTACGAGTTAATGAGTTGATTAGAGCTAGACCAACATGAAAAATCTGTCAGTACAAGACAGCCGTTTCGTCCTAGTATGAGACTAATAAAAAGTGCACATCTTACGATCTCACACGTAGAACTTGAACACAGGACCCTAGGTCTCGGACGCGTACACTTAAACACTAGACTACTAAGCTGGCATCCAACGGCGTTAATGTATAACATTTCAAACTTAATTAATTAGTTACTTAATCAAATTTTGTCAGTAGTTACAATTCTATTCATAAACATTGATATATTCTCAGTATAGGGTTGTGGAGATTGTAAGTAAGTAAGTAAGTAAGTAAGTAAGTAAGTAAGTAAGTAAGTAAGTAAGTAAGTAAGTAAGTAAGTAAGTAAGTAAGTAAGTAAGTAAGTAAGTAAGTAAGTAAGTAAGTAAGTAAGTAAGTAAGTAAGTAAGTAAGTAAGTAAGTAAGTAAGTAAGTAAGTAAGTAAGTAAGTAAGTAAGTAAGTAAGTAAGTAAGTAAGTAAGTAAGTAAGTAAGTAAGTAAGTAAGTAAGTAAGTAAGTAAGTAAGTGAGTAAGTAAGTAAGTAAGTAAGTAAGTAAGTAAGTAAGTAAGTAAGTAAGTAAGTAAGTAAGTAAGTAAGTAAGTAAGTAAGTAAGTAAGTAAGTAAGTAAGTAAGTAAGCAAGTAAGTAAGCAAGTAAGTAAGCAAGTAAGTAAGTAAGTAAGTAAGTAAGTGAGTAAGTAAGTAAGTAAGTAAGTAAGTAAGTAAGTAAGTAACCACTTAATACCTAATTCCAAATTTAAATCCTAACCCGGTATTCTTTTCCTTCTACAAACTATCTGTTTATAACAGCTATTTTCTGACTGGCTAGTAACCGCCTAACATTCATTGTGATTATCCTAAAGTCATCCGTTATAATATACACTTACCTTTTACCTTATATAGTCCTTAAAATAAGAAACGGGTTACATAAAAAGTTTCTTGTCGTTTTTTTCTTCGTTTTCACTTACAGAACTACTTCACGATATCATATCGTAAAGAAGGTGTCCGTCAATATGATCTACGTGCTGATACTGAAGAAGAATGTTTCATGTGGGTTGATGCAATCAATGGTGCCAGGTAATTAATAGTTATTATGAATTATAGGTTATTTGAGTATAATGAAAATTATAAATTATGTAATGAAAGATTTCTTTCTCTAAGTAACTTTTACAAGTTAGGTAGTTAGAAGTGGAAGGCAGGAAACTCTAAATGATACGAGTTTTGTACTGTCTTTCACTTGTCAACAAGGTATATCTGGAACACTTTAGGAGAAAGATGTTTGATGTAGGATTTGAAGCCGACTAACTCATTTTCACAATCTAAGACTGTATTAGTGATCTATTCATCAGTAGAAACGACTGGAAAAACGTGAAATCGATCTCTTCTGTAAATATTGGTTTAGAAGAGATGAAACCTGGAAACATACAACCGAGTGAATAGGATTTAGTAGATAACTTCAACAGTTAACTTTTGATACATCTCTCACTTGAATACTTATTCACTGACTTGCTAAACTGCTCTATAGTTCCTAAAAATCTCCCACTGTTGGATCTCGAATAAGTAACTGAAGGTAGAAAGTATAGAAGAAGCTTTAGTTCCAAGGTTACTTTATGAACAGAAAATAAGAGTATTGATTTGATTTTGTATAACCTATCCGTGTTAAAACTGGTTTTAAAATGCCGAAAGTTAATCGCTGAAGTTAATGAAAACATAATTCAAGTGTCTTCTACTTTGGTCACGATAGAGATGCGATAAAGAAGATAACAGTTTTTGCTGGACACTTTAATATCAGAATATCGCATCTCCTTTCCCATTCATGCCCTGTTTATTCCAAAAGCTCAACAGTGTTGCAGTTGACCTTGAGAACGCAGACTAGCTCGTCAAGAATGATCAAGACTCCTCAAGGTAACAGCATACACATCAAAACATTATGTCATCTATCGAACATAGAGGATTAGTTTGAATGGTAAGAATGTCATTAGGCAGTTAAAATTAAGACTTAAGCTTAGGATTAGTTTACATACAGAATAATTACAAAATTTAATCCCAACCTTTAACACTAAACAAAATCCCAAAATTCTTAATGGTAATCTGAAGTTTTGACCTTAAATCCTAATCTTAGATGTTGAATTCGTTCATAATTGACCGAATAAGAGATTTAGCTTGCTAAGACCGTTTAAAGAGTCACTTAACCTCACTCTTCAAATTTGATTATAATAAATCATTAAAATTGATTTATGGATCCCTGAAATCTCCCAAGTTTGGGGAAAATTTGGCGGATTCCCCAAAATGGGTCAAATTTTCCTCGAAATTTGGAGATCGAAATACCTAGTTTACAGCTATTGATTATCACAGTGAAATAATAAAATTTGTTGAGGATATTAGATCCTCAGAACTCACTTGGAAAAGGTCTTAATTTTGTAAGTTTATTCTGAAAATTTGAATTTTATGTTTACGCGCCAAGAGTCGCTTAGTTGACCTACAGCTTATATTTCCCACTCGGAAACCCTTGACTGTTATTGGTTGGCGGATTTTTCTTAGTATGCTATTTTATGGCTCTCCCAAGGGTGTTTCTATCATTGTATAAATAAGGTTGGTTTGTGTGCTTAGCGACCTCGTGTTTTCTGAGTGCTTGTTGTTATAACTTGTGACTTGTGTGCCCTGTTAATGTATACGTAATGATACTGCCAATCAGGGAGCGGTGAATTATCGATCGGACCAGTGACGCATAAAACCTGTACGAGCAGTCTAGAGTCCTTATCGATCCTGCTTCCTGTCTAGCCCAGCCAGTTAAGTACAGAACACCAATCCGAGCCTCTGTGATATGAATCATGTATTTCAGGCATACTGGGTTTATATACAAATCAAACAGACAACATCCTACCATAAAATAGAAAACATTTGTACAAGATTTAGCCAAATGTGGCTGTGGATGATGGAGGTAGTAATTAATAGACAGGGTATAACTCAAGGATGGTAAATTGTATAATAATATTCACAGACTGAAATCATGAGTCAGTTGAAGCTAGACCACCATGAAAAACCCGGAAGCACTGGACGGCCGTTTCGTCCTACCGTGGGACTCCTCAGTAGTGCGCATCCACGATTCCGCACCCCGCGGGATTCAAACCAAGGACCCGCCGGTTCCGCGCGCGAGCACTTAACCATTAGGCCACTGAGCCGGCATCCAGCGGTGTTAATGTCTAACTTCAACCAACCCACGAAGCCGGCCCAGTGGTCTAATGGTTAAGTGCTCGCGCGCAAAGCCAGTAGGTCCTGGTTTCGAATCCCTCGGGGTGTGGGATCGTGGATGCGCACTGCTGAGGAGTCCCATACTGGGACGAAATGGCCGTCCAGTGCTCCCAGGTTTTCAATGGTGGTCTAGCTTCAACTGACTCATGATTTCAATCTGTGAAAATTTCTAAAATCTCCACAAACCGTTTCTGTATAATAATAGTTCATAGGTCAAAATAAAGCTCATAAATAAGAGGGACACGAATATGTACAGTTTAGTTACTTAATAATTATACAATAAAAATATACGTATAGTATTGGTCCATATATGAATCACAAAAGTTACCATTCATTATGCTTATCAGGACATAATACTTGTAGAATAGATTCTCTACGCCTCATCAAGACTTCTTGATCAAGTTAGCAGGGACGGGGACAACGGATTATAATAACTTAACGTGTCACTGTATCTTTGACCTTCGTTCCGTTTACCGAGTAAGGTGAACTCGTAATAGCATTCAAGCATTTATCACGAACTGACATAAGATATCATGCCGAAACACTACTTAACCAAATGGATGAGTGAATTTCGCACCAAAACTCGAGCCTTGTTATCTTATACCTCATTGGTTCATCCATAAATTATAGTCTCTTCGAAATATTATACTACTGAATGAAAAAAACTGGATTGAATTAATGAGAAGGTTAAATAAATGAAAATCCGAAACACATTGAGTATTATATCTAATTGACCTCTATCTAGTTTGTATCAGCTGGAACATATATGTGTATATGAATCCATGTTGAATATTTTGAGGAAAATGAAAATTGATTGTGACTTTCAAGCTTTAACCTGATAGGTCTACAACTATTGGTATGTTACATTTCAACAATTATTGATTTTATAGATTGATTTTATGCCTTGATCTGATAATTACAGATCATTTCTTAAGCTAATCTATTATTACTCAGTATAGCAGGTAAGTCGTGGGTCAACATAAGTAGTATATGTTGTTGTCACATCAATTGACAAAAAATCACCATTTTTTATCAAAAGTATTATCGTTTTTGCCTATTATCTTACATCTAAACTTAATTAACACAATAGACTGATCTTGATTAAACAATCATTGAAGACTAGGAATTACTAAACAGTTGTTTAATCTTAGTGTGGTGTGGGTTACTTATATCCACACAAGTAGTATATGACGGTGGTCAGGCATAGAATGCATTTTAGTAGAAGGTCGATGAGAAAAGAACGGGAACGGAACGAAGTTGGTATGAAAACTCATGAACAATGAAATCCCAGACAATGGATTGATTAGATGGTGGTTGGAGGTAGTCAACAGGAAACCCTGGATCCAGGTTTCGTACTACTTGGCACTCGTCAGCAAGGTGTACCTGTAATCTTGAGGGAACTGGTGCTCCCTGGCGGATTCGATCCCGTGTCACACGGCTTCACAGTCAGAGACGTTACCACTGGGCCGTCCGGGCCGCGACCGACCTGCTGTGGGACTGAGATGTAATCACAATTGATTGATAACTGGGTGGTGATCAATGTCATGTGTGTCAAGTCTTTATTTAGTGCAGATCGAATGCTAGACTGGTGGCCACATAGCAACATGGTCGATAGCATTCGATCTGCACTAAATAAGGATTTGACAAACATGACGTTGATCACCACCCAGTGACCAATCGATTGTGACAATGGATTGATGTTTGCAACAGGAACAGTCAAGTTTGATATGATGGATTGATATTTGGAAAATTAAATATTTATTATATGGTTCTCAGATTTTATTGAGATACTCTGTAATTTTGTGCTCTAATACATTCAATTATCCCACTGGTGCTTTTGTTCACTACATTAGTATGAGGTTATCTCACCAGTGTCCATTGACAACTTGACCATAGATCAAACTCTGGATCGTCAAGTTTCTCGATAAACGTTTAACTTCTAAACTATTTCCCAAACAAACAACGACATACATGTCTAATTCTAGTTAATCTAAGATTTTGTTCAACCACCTTCCAATGATTGTTTAATCTAGATCAAACTGTGTCTTAAATTATAAAAGTCAATAATCACTATAAACTACCTATGGTAATCATATTTCTCAATTATCTATATGTGTTCATTAAAAGAAAACATAATACTATCGTATAATGTCAATCCATTTGTCAGTAAACAGTGTTTTATAAGCAAACAAACTTAATGACTTGAACAATAATGTCTTAAAGTTGTACATAATAAACGACTAACAGTTAGAGAGATTTAAAGTTATTGAAGAAGTAGACGAAGAAGAGAAAGAAGAGGAAAAAAAGAAAAAGAAAACATCAAGTGTTTGCTTAACTATATTCTTTGTTTCTGAATATGCTATGAAATACTTTTTGTTGAAGGGATCTTATGAAGATAATTGATAAAGAACTAGAGAGAAATTTAGAGCTGTTTTGTTCTAGTATGGGACTCTTCAATAATGAACCATCCTCAACAGTTCCAACCCAGAATCTATGATCTGCTGATAAATCAAATTCCTGGATCCGATTTCGGATGAATTTATGAGTAAACATTACTTTGAATTCATACACTAAAATGAAAATACTGTCAAATTCTCCCTAGGTTTAAGTGTAGTACTCTAACTGAGATTGATCCAATGGTCAAAATAATTATTTCAAAAGTGTCTCTTGAAACTACGGACACAGTAACATAATAATAATAAAAACAATAATAATAATAATATCAGAAGGGGTTTTGTGGAGATTGTAGTAATTTCAATAGTTGAATTCATGAGTCAGTTGAGGCTAGACCACCATGGAAAACCTGGAAGCATTAGACGACCGTTTCGTCCTGTTGCGAGACTCCCCAGTAGTGCGAACCCACGACCCCTCCTCACGAGATTCCAATCCAAGTCCTATCGGTCTCGCGCGCGAGAACGAATAACCTATAGATCACTGAGCAGGCATCCAACGGTGCCAATCTTCAATTTCAACTACTCCATAAAATTGAGCGACACATCCACCATTGTCATCAGTAAGTTACTATCTCACAATAGACCCAGTTGGTCACTGTTTCTTACTAAAACTCTAGGAAATACCTCTTGAAGCCAGTCACTAGTGAGCATATGTTGATTAGTATTAGAAGGGTCTTTTTGTGGATATTATAGTAATTTCAATAGTTGAGATCATGAATCAGTTGAAGCTAGACAACCATGGAAAACCTGAAAGCATTAGATGGCCGTCTGATTCTAGTATAGGACTCCTCAGCATCGCGCATCCATGATCCCTCCTAGTAGGATTCGAATCCAGAACCTTTCGGTATTGCTCTCGAGAACTTAACCACTAGATCACTTAACCGACGCACTATTGAAGAGTCCCATATTAGGACGAAACAACTGTCTAGTTCTTCCAGGTTTCCTAAGGTGGTTCAATCGATTCGTGATTTCAACTATTGAAATAATAACAATAATAAGAATAGCTGAAAAAAATAGAATCACATTAATAATAATAATAGTAAATACTAAGACAAATTAACATACATAGATTGTTTAAATTATGTCATTATTAAGAGAGCGAGAAACAAAAATAATAAAAGATGTAAGTAGTCACGCAAAAAAAAATGTATGTAAGTAGTATGGATTGCCTTTATTAGAGTAAAATAAATCAATTTGATTCCCAATAATTGGGGTGTATATACAGATGTGTATATATAATTCATCTCCTATTAGCAACTAATAACATTAGTAGAGTTTCGTTTTTGTTTTAAATAACCGCTGACAAAAAAAAAAACTATTCTCATTTTAATAAAATGAATAAGAACAGTATTATATAACTAGTTTCTATGATTAAGAAAAGGAAGGAAATAGATTTAGATCTGTTATAGAATTATTTATGATTAAAATTCTATGTATAAATAATAATAATAATAGTTGATTTCATTATAGACAATAAATTACAACTTATATTGAGAACATGTTTTGATTAATTAGATAATTTCCCTAGGGGGGATATAGGGGGGGGTGATGGTGGTGGGTGGTGGGAAAGATTAGAATATTAAATAATACTATAGTGAACGAGAATGCACAAGTAGTAGGGGGGGAGGACAATCAAATGTATTCGAACACAAAATTACAGATTTATTTAGTAAAATCTGAGAATGATACAGTAAACGTCAATCAACCGTTTCAAACTTTATTGTTCTTTCGTTTTCACACTAATTATTCTTTGCTCAGGTTATTGTCTCTTTGATTTTCTCATCATTCTGTTTCCAGGTACTCCACTTTCGATTGATGATACATACTACTTTTATCTGTTGACATGAGTAACACACACACTACAGTGGTAGTGTAAAGGTTATCAGTATAGAGGATTTGTAGTGATAGTTGGGTTTCATTTTAACTCATCAACATAGTGTTTTGCCAAGTGATTTCAGTCTAGCTACTGACACTGTAGTGAAAGAGAACACAAACAAGGACAATTGAATGTATTTCAATGCAGAATTACAGTACATCTTAGTAATATTTGAGAAGCATAAAGTGAATACTTCATTTGCAAAATATCCATCAGTCGTCTCAAACATAACTGTTCCTTTTGCAAATATCAGTCAATCGTCTCAGACTTCATTATTCCTGCATTTTCATACTAATTGTTTTGTGTTCCCATTCGTTTTTCTCGACTTTCTGCTGCCACATATTCTAATTCTGACTATCGTTATATATTACTCATGTTGATATAAGTAGCACACACCACACTACTATTTAGACAAGAGTTAATGAAATGAATATTAAGTTCCCTGAACAAAATTTTTGTAATATATATTATCAATATTGTTAACAGGTTTAAATTATTCCATAGTTAATATTCAAGATTAAATCTTTGATTAGTCGTGATATATTTCCTTCTCTAAGTGAACTGCATTGATTTAAACATTCTAACAGAAAAATGTTTCGAATAAATGGAACGGGAGAATTGTTATAACTTGTGCCCTGTGTCCTATTAATGTGATGATACGTGATGATACCGCCAATTAGAGAACAGTGAATTATCATCTGGACTAATGACACATAAAACCTGTACGAGCAGTCTAGAGTCCTTATCGGTCCTACTTCCCTCCTAGCCCTGCCTCTTAATTAGAGTCTAGAACACCAATCTCAGCCTCTGTGATATGGATCATGTATTTCAAATATACTGGGTTTATATACAAACCAAACAGACCACAACGTACCATAAAATACGAAGTCACATTTGTACAATACCTAGCCAAAAGTGAATGTGAATGTGGGAGATAATAATTAATAGACTGGGTATAACTCTCGAACGGTAAATCGTATAATAATAATCTATGGGTCAAAATAAAGCTTATAATAAGAGGAATATGAATATGCATAGTATAGTTACTTCACAATTATACAATAAAAATATATTTATCGCATTGATCCAGAGATAGTTCCGAAAAGTCACCATTCATAATTCTCGTCAGGATATAACAGAATACATAGCTAAAAGATAAGTCCTAAATAGGATGAAACATGAGTCCCTGGTTCTATGGCTAACCTGAATTCCGCTTTTTTTTTAGATTTATCTTTGTTTAAATTGACTTAAATAAGAAACACAGAAATCGGTTATCTGATATTATTTAACATGAAGTTAAACTTCTCCAAGGTAACATACATAAATCATTGATGTATTGTATCAATCTCCATCGGATTAAGTACCCCAAAACTTTTAAAGCTCATAATGTGACTAATTTTGTGATATGTTCTTTCAACAGTTTCCTGTGATCGTTTATTTTTGAAGTTCAATCCTCACTTGTTGTATTGACTAAAATAAGGTTTTAGTACTGGGTAGTTGATTTTTGAGCGAAATCGAAAAAAAGAATACCAACTAATGGATAGGGATAAACCCCATTTTCATTCAAGATGTTGACCTGGCACCTGGCAACCATTTATGATGTAGGGTGTGTTTCATGCTGTGTTATTTTTAGTTGACACACATATAAAATGTAGTTTTCTACAATGATATCATCACTACATCATGCTATGGATGTGTCAAGTGAAGCTCAGTCAGTCATGATGAAAGAAAGAAAAATTACATTATGGCAAAAGACATGCCTCCAATCATTTCTATAATGAAAATTATACCAAAATATATTCACAATTGAGTGATTGAGTAAACGAAAACATAATTGTAATTACTGACTACGATACATTTAGATAACTTGACGATGTGAAGTTTATTCCCAATTGAATTTATGTATTTCAGAATAATAAACACTTATATATTGTCATTTCAATAGTTGAATTCATGAGTCAATTGAAGCTAGACCAGAATGGAAAGCCTGGAAGCACTAGGACGATTGTTTCATCCTATTGTGAAATTTCTATGTATTGTGTTAACACTTTAGAGAATAAGATAGGATATTTGTCTCATAACATAGGGCCCTCGATATTTCAATGATTCAAATCACATATACTGTCAAGACTATGAAAATTGATTTATAGACTATTCTATAATAACATATGTAAATGAATTCAAGCGTTAATAGGTAAGCCAATAAGTGACTATACTGAAAAGAAATTTAGTTCGAAATGAAAAAAAAAACACAATTACAAGCATTTTAAAGATAATAAGCCCGTGAAAAACCTAAATATGAATTGAAGTTTTGATATATTGATTCAAATTGTTTTCATGCTTATTGGCTGGAGAACTACGAAAAGCATCATCCAGAAGATACAGGTGTTTATTAACAGTTGTATACTCAAAATGCTACGGATCTGTTGGCCAGACACTATCAGTAACAACCTTCTATGGAAGAGAACAAACCAGATTCGAGCGGAGGAAGAAATTAGGAAGAAGTGCTGGAAGTAGATAGAACACACATTGAGGAAAGCACCCAACTGTATCACAACGCAATTCCTCACATGGAATCCTCAAGGCCAAAGGAAAAGAGGAAAACCAAAGAACACATTACGCCGGGAAATGGAGACAGACATGAGAAGAATGAACAAGAATAGGATAGAACGAGAAAGGAAGGCTGAGGACAGAGTGGGTTGGAGAATGCTGGTCGGTGGCCTATGCTCCAGTGAGAGTAACAAGCGTAAGGAAGTAAGGCTAAATCAAGGACGACCAAAGTGCTCTGATTCATTTCAGTGTCGATCTAGGTTGGCGGTTAGTTACTAGTCTTATGATACTATCAGTTAGTTTTACTGATAAAAAGTGAACTTTAAATCAATAATCATTATCTGTAAACTGGATTGTCGGTGTATAATTCACAATTGAAAAGTTTGCTGCATATCCGACAACAAAATGTCATCATTAAAAGCTGTACTATGAGGATCACCATTAAACTGAATATATATATATATATATATATATATATATATATATATATATATATATATATATATATATTGATTAATTCAACATCAACTTACTTACTTACTTACACCTGTTACTCCTCGTGAAGGAGCATAGGTCGCTCACCAGCATTCTCCATCCAACCCTGTCCTGGGCAATCCTTTCCAGCTCCTTCCAGTTGTAATTCATCCTTTTCATATCTGCTTCTATTATCCGACGTAATGTGTTCTTTGGCCTTCCTCTTTTCCGCTTCCCTTCAGGATTCCAAGTTAGAGCTTGCCTCGTGATGCAGTTTGACGATTTGCGTAATGTATGTCCTATCCATTTCCATCGTCTTTTCCTAATTTCCTCTTCAGCTGGAAGTTGGTTTGTTCTCTCCCACAGAAGGCTATTGCTGATGGTATCCGGCCAATGGATGTTGAGTATCTTGCGTAGACAGCTATTTATAAATACTTGTACTTTCTTGATTGTGGTTGTTGTAGTTCTCCAAGTTTCAGCTCCATATAGTAGAATTGCCTTGACGTTCGTATTGAAGATTCTCACTTTGATATTGGTTGAAAGTTGCTTTGAGTTCCATATGTTCTTCAATTGTAGGAATGCGGCCCTTGCTTTGCCAATCCTCGCCTTTACGTCTGCATCTGAACCTCCATGTCTATCGACGATGCTTCCCAGATATGTGAAGGATTCTACATCTTCCAGAGTTTCGCCATCAAGGGTGATTGGATTGCTGTTCTCCGCTTTGAATTTGAGGACCTTGGTTTTCCCTTTGTGTATGCTGAGGCCTACTGATGCAGAGACTGCTGCTACACTGGCTGTCTTCATCTGCATCTGTTCGTGTGTACGTGATAGGAGGGCTAGGTCATCTGCGAAGTCCAGATCGTCTAATTGGTTCTGAGCTGTCCATTGTATTCCGTGTTTTCCTTCAGATGTCGAGGTCTTCATAATCCAGTCGACCACCAGAAGAAAGAGGAAGGGAGAGAGTAAACAGCCTTGTCTGACTCCGGTCCTTACTTGGAATGCATCTGTCAGCTGTCCTCCATGCACTACTTTGCACTGTAGTCCGTCGTATGAGTTCCGGATAATATTGACAATCTTCTCAGGAACTCCGTAGTGTCGAAGAAGTTTCCATAATGTCCTCCTATCTACACTGTCGAATGCCTTTTCATAATCAATGAAGTTGATGTATAGTGACGAGTTCCACTCAACTGATTGTTCGACGATGATCCGTAGTGTTGCAATTTGGTCTGTGCACGACCGATCCTTTCGGAATCCAGCTTGTTGATCTCGAAGTTGGGCATCTACTGCATCCTTCATCCGGTTCAGCAACACTCTGTTGAAGACTTTCCCTGGTATTGACAGTAGTGTAATGCCTCTGTAGTTTTCACATTTGCTCAGATCTCCTTTCTTTGGAATCTTGATGAGGTGTCCTTCTTTCCAGTCCATTGGCACTTGTTCCTCCTCCCAAATCTTTTTGAATAGAGGGTAAAGCATGCTTGTGGTTACTTCGACGTCTGATTTCAGTGCTTCAGCTGGTATGTTGTCGGGTCCTGCTGCTTTCCCGTTCTTGATTTGTCTGACGGCCATTCTAATTTCTTCCGTCGTTGGTGGGTTGACATCTATAGGAAGATCTGTGTGTGCTGCTTCGATGTTCGGTGGATTCATTGGAGCCGGCCTATTCAGGAGTTCCTCGAAGTATTCTACCCATCTGTTTCGCTGTTGTTGAATTTCAGTGATTGGCTTGCCTTCTTTGTCTTTGACCGGCCTCTCTGGTTTACTGTATTTCCCTGATAGTTTCTTCGTTGTATCGTAGAGCTGTTTCATATTTCCTTCTCTAGCAGCTTTTTCTGCCGTCGTTGCTAATTCTTCCACGTATTTCTTCCTGTCGGCTCTAATGCTCCTCTTCACTTGCTTGTTTGCTTCTATGTATTCAGCTTGTGCTTGGACTTTCTCTGCTCGTGTTCGGCTGTTGTTAATTGCTGTCTTCTTGTTCTTCCTTTCTTTGATCTTGTCCAGTGTTTCTATAGAGATCCATTCCTTATGATGGTGTTTCTTTAGGCCCAGAACCTCTTGACACGTTGAAGTCAATGTTTCTTTGATGCCTTTCCAGTTGTCCTCCATGGTAGTTTCTTCTTCCTTCAGTAGATCTTGAAAGGCTTGGAACCTGTTGTTGAGAGCTATCTTGAATTCATTGAGTTTGTCAGTATCTCGAAGGAAGGCTGTATTGAACCTTTGTAGTGCTGTTTGTCCACTTGTCCAGTTCTTTTTTAGCTTCAGTTTTAAATTGGCTACAACTAGGTGGTGATCTGAAGCTACGTCAGCTCCTCTCCTGGTTCTCACATCTTCCATTGTCCTTCGGAATTTTTTGTTGATGCAAATATGGTCTATCTGGTTCTCTGTAGTGTGGTCCGGTGAGATCCATGTAGCCTTGTGTATACGTTTGTGTGGAAATATTGTGCCTCCTATGACTAATTTGTTGAATGCACACAAATTTGCAAATCTTTCTCCATTTTCGTTCCTCTCTCCCAGTCCATGTCGTCCCATAATATCTTCATATCCAGTGTTGTCTATTCCGACCTTGGCATTTAGATCTCCCATCAGAATGGTGAGGTCCTTTCTTGAGCATTTCTCTATGATTGACTGCAGCCGCTCGTAGAATTGATCTTTAATGTCGTCGTTGCTATCATTGGTGGGTGCATAACATTGGATAATATTCATTAAGATCCCCTCCTTCTTTGTTTTGAATGATGCTTTGATGATTCTGGATCCGTGGGATTCCCATCCTACAAGTGCATTTCGTGCTACTTTGGACAGCATTAGAGCAACTCCCTGAGTGTGTGGAGCATTTTCCTCTTCGTGACCGGAGTATAGCAGCATCTCTCCCGTAGCTAGCCTTTTCTGTCCAGCTTGGGTCCAGTGGGTTTCGCTGATTCCCAGTACTGCCAAGTTGTATCTCCTCATTTCCGTTGCTATTTGGCTGGTCTTCCCGGTTTCCCACATTGTTCTAACGTTCCATGTACCTATAAAAATTTTTGCTCTGGTTGTTAGAAGGGGCATCGGCCTCGTGGCTTCCGAAGGAACTCGGCTTTCACCATGAAGCGTCATAATTCTTCTAAATGAAGACCTTCTAACTCTCAGGGCAGAGTTAAAATGGTTTGAATTATTTTTTCTGGTAAGCGTTTTTTTAGCGAGTTAGTTTTCTACGGGATGGGGACGCTAACCCCATGCCCAACCCTCCTCCTTTACCCGGGCTTGGGACCGGCAGTAACTCTAGAAGAGCTACAGGCGGAGTTAATTCAACATCAAACAAGTGGGAAATAGCTCAAAGGTCAAGTACATTTCGTCGGGGTCGGTGGATCGTTTTCTTAAAGATAGAGTGGTATATATATGTATGAATGAATATTTTTGCATTTCATTCGGCAGTCCAATGCACTTTCTCACTCAATCTCATGTTTTCAATCAAGTAGTCAATGGAGGGTTAGTGCTTAGTATATCATGTATCAGTATCAGATTTCGGACAAAGCACGTCACAAGCGAAAGCTTTTTTTATAATGTGTTTATACTATACCTATCTGAAACCTTGAAACCAATCAGTTCCGGTTAATGTCTGACCTCAACCAATCCACGAAATTACGCGACCATCTTCCATTGTACTGAGATAGATACCTGTCTCTACCCGACACGGATTATCTTCACTGGTCACAGCTTCTTACTAGAACTCCAAGAATTCCCTCACGAAGCTAGTCACTTGTGAGTAAGGCCGTCCAGTTCTTTCAGGTTTTTAATGGTGGTTTAACATCAATCAGTTCATGATCTCAATCAAAAGCTTAATAATCTCCACAACCTTATACGGATTATTTTCAATTGAGTCTATCTACTACTTATTCAACACATTAGTAGTAAAGTGTTAATTCTTAATCGATCAAAAATTTATATTCATAAATTAATCGAACAAGAGACCAATTTCTTTCGTTTTGTTGATTATTCTCTTTTCAAATAAAATATATTTTATTTCTTAGTTTCAGTAAATTGTTAGAATTAAAACAAGAAGCTGAACAGAAACAGTTACATTTATCACAAATACTTGAAACAGAACAACGAGCTAAATGGCATTATGTTAAACAAATTGAAGAATTAACCGCTGAAATAAAACAATTAAAGTATGAAGTAAGTTGAATTTTACAATTGGATAATTCATTTGCACTGATTGAGTTCTATGGATTAAGTTGAAAATGCATTCATTTAGAATATAAGTATTTTGAATTGGAACACGAATAGTATTTCTAGCTGTGATGAATGCAGGAAGTGTCGGTGTGGATCTGTTGTCTGGAGAAAGACTTCTCGACCTTGAGTATGCGGACGATATTGTCTTACTGTGCGATAATGCCCAAGGCATGCAATCCGCACCTAATCAGTTGGCAATCAATGTCCGTAGGTACGGTATGTGCTTTGCACCTTCGAAGTGCAAAGTACTTCTGCAAGACTGGCAGGATTCCAATCCTGTACTCACCCTGGATGGTGAGCAGATAGACGTAGTCGAGAAGTTCGTGTATCTGGGTAGCTTCATAAGTGCTTGTGGGGGTGTGAGTGATGAGATCAATGCACGTATAGTGAAAGCCAGAGCGGCTTATGCCAATCTGGGCCATCTTTGGCGCGTTCGTGATGTCAGTCTGGCTGTAAAAGGTCGGATCCACAACTCGTCGGTGAGAGCAGTTCTGCTCTATGCTTGTGAAACCTGGCCTCTCCGAATTGAGGATGTTAGACGGCTCTCTGTGTTCGATCATCGTTGTCTCCGAAGGATTGCTGACATTCAGTGGCACCATCATGTTAGTAATGCAGAGGTTCGTCATCGTGTGTTCGGACACAGCGACGGGAATTCAGTTGGCGACACCATCCTGAAATACAGGCTTCGGTGTCTTGGATATGTCCTGAGAATGCCGTCCCAGAGAACTGCACGTCGTGCATTATTTGCCGACGCTGTGACTGGTTAGAAAAGGTGGAGAAGTGGTTAGTGTATGACACGGTGTCATGGTTTGAAAGAAAGCTGTACAAGACTGGGTTTTACTGTTCCTTCACGACTCCCTGACTGGGGTTCGAGAGATGGTGCTACACAGTGGCTAGAGACGTTATCAGATATGGCTCAGAATCGAAGCCAGTGGCGAACTTGCTGTAACTTCCCTTTACATCCTTCATAAAAAGTGGTTGCAACTTCCTTAACTGAAGGAATTCTTCTGGCTGTACCTTTCCGTTTCAACCATTATTATTATTAACATTTCACTACCATACACTAATCTGTGGTCGTTATTGTCCTCTCTTTTTTCTATTACATGCACTTTACATTCCTTTACTCTTCCCATTCTCATTGTTTTGTGTGACCCATATATATCTGGTGCCTTCTTGTACCGATATTTATGTGTTCAAATAAATAAATAAATAAATAAGGATATAAGTATGGTGGTGTATGCTACTTGTATTGACAAGTATAAGTAGTATATAACACTAATCAGAAGTGGGATGCATGGAAGCAGGAGGCTAAGGAAATCGAGTTGAAGAGAGTAGAAAGGGCAAGAGAAAAGAATTGTAAAGTAGAGGAATCATACAGAATATAAAGAACAAATGATGGGAATTTGCAAATCAATTATTCAATGTATGGTTCTCATATTTTACAAACATATTCTCTAATCAGGTTGTCCCTACCTGAGTTCTCGTTCATTACATATGTAATTTAGCATCTCGTACCTTCTATTTCGATGTCATGTGACTAGTGCTAGTCACCAGGATACTGAGGACCTAGGTTTGCTGCTACGGGACGCACATCCTTAAATGTCGAGGGGATTGATGATAGATCGTCTAGCTTTATAGTCGGAAACACTACCACAAAGCTATTCGCGATGTGAATATGAAGATTTCACGCTGACTACTTTCAACCATCCAAGTTGAATTTTTTTTCTGATTTCGTTGTTCCCCTTTATATTTGATATCACGTCAAGTTTGAACAATTTGATCCAGTTGTAAAGTTGTTCACTAAAGTAACTGAATGCCTTCCTACTTCCTATAAGTTCATAAATGGATAAGAAAATATATCTTAACTCCTGTTCCGTACTAGAAGGAGACAAATAATCAGTGGTTGTACAACTAAGATCATTCCTTCGTGTAAATTGGATTGATTGAGGAATCTTTGTTAATATAACACCCAAAAATGAATGTATATTAATCAGTTTAGTAAATTGTAGAAATTAATTGAATTCGAATATAGTTTTTGATATGAATTGAAACCTCCCAAGGAACATATGAGAACTATGAAGGACTCTGAACTTATGTTTTATCCTTATGTGGATCTTTTCAACAGCCTGCATTTATGACTATATCATTATAACATACAAATCTTGTAATGAGAGCCTTATACCCTTTAAATTGCCTTAATGTGAGTTCAACAATTCACACATTTCTAACCTTAATTAATTTTCTTCTTCGTTTTCACTGTCGATATCCAGGACGAAAACCAGTTTTTTCTCAAACTACTTAGCTAAGTAATTGTCGTATACTGGTTGTTAATATTTTGCATACAGACAAGTTAGTCCATTAAATCAAACCCCATTCTATCGGTCAGTTTTAATCTTCTGACACAAATTCATTTGATTCTTTACGTTGATAATTCGGTTTAGTGAGCAGCTATCAATCAGCCACATTCTGTCACTACATTTCATCTAACGATTAGCACCCTTTCCCACTATCTTAAAAAACGAACATTCCTCCACAGAACCCGAGAATTCTCCTCCATAGCATAGTGATAAGTAATGACCTGTTTAAAGCAACTCTGTAATGAATCAGATAATCATCACTGTATCATACTGTATTACAAACTGACCGAATATGAAGGTATAAATAATTGAGTTTCACATTAAAGGAATAAAGTTGGTGTTATATTTACTGAGAGATATGATGGTTCTGAAGTTCAACCACTGATGAGTTTTAAGTTGAACATTGAGATAGATTTTACAAACTTGGGCCAAAAAGATCCATTTAGTACAATCTGGTCTGTCAATGGTTCCCATCTGAAATCAGTTAGAGATGAATCCAGCCTAAAATTAAAATTAACCTTCACAAAACTATTTCAAATAAACTATACCAGTCATCTCACTAGTTACTTAATTCAAGATGTGCTAGAAAATCTATTGAGAAGTCATCACTGCAGAAGCTTAGACACATTGAAAATGAAAAAGTTATCAACAATGACAATAGACGATCGTCACACTATATCGCATATTGATTAAAGTTGAAATTTTATCATTGCATCCCATCCTTATGATTCTAATGGTAAGGTGTTCGACATAAAATTTGAAGGTCCTGGATTCAACTCCAGTAAATGTTGTAAGTATACACTACAGAAGATCTCCATACTAGGACTCAATAGCTGTTCAGCTCTTCTTAGTTTTTAATAATACCTCAAATGTGATAAATCACTGGGGAAAAAATAGAACTTACAAACTAAATCTATCTTCACAAGACTCATTCGATTAAAATATTCATTTTCAATAATATACTCCCTCCAAATAACATCCGTTCATATTGCTACAACAACACTGAGATTAGCCTAATAGGCTTCGTAAATTTAACTGTATATATCATATTGTAATTTGTTTTTGTATTGGTTGTTTGAATCTTCCCATCGATGTTTAGTACTGAGTTTGATCAGTCTCTTATTGGCATACGTACATCTGATACGGATTGTCTCGATATTGTCTTAAGTCACAATCACTACAAGCAGAAATGGATAATGATTAGCAGTGGAATCCAGTAAGACGCGCATTTCGTCCTATTTAGGACTCGTCAGCTGCATGTACATGCATCCCAAAGCTGATGTCCACTCCGAGACTCGAACCCAGTACCATTCGCTTCAAACACCATCATGTTATCCATTTAGCAACTGAGTCCTGATAGCCAATAGCTTGTACAATATGGTAAAGTTTTAATTCACTTTGTATTGTTTATCTGAATCTTCTCATTGATTTGTTGGACTACAATGGATCAGTCTTTTATTAGCATACATATATTGATATGATTGAAAGAAAAGTCAATTTTTCGATTGATTTACTCATTATGAGTTTTGTTCAACATTACTTCCACTTTGATTCAATGTAATGATTACTCAATGTAGTAGTTGTTTTCTTTTCTCGTATGATATTTTACTCTTTATCATAATATACGAGATATTCTTGTATTCCATTGACATGAACTATGCTCACAGTATGTGAGTTGTTATAATTCTAAGTATGTTTCAAATATGTGATCTCATCCTAATTATTAATCAAAATGGGTATACAATCAATATATAAATGAGTGTATTTCGACTTGAGTCGTTGTCGTTGTCGTCATAGTGTTTTGGGGTTAATAAATCATCACTTATACACCAGTCTTTGTGTTTTTACTTTCTCGTCTTGGGAATTGCAGAGGTCCCTCATTCCGAGTATAAGTGATAAGTGTTTCCAACATAACAATTAACGACAACCAGATACAAAAAGTAGCATTAAAAGAGCCAAGAAAAATAAGCATTTAAACGACAAATTATAACATGTATCTTATACAGATTGCTTTGATATTTCTTTTATATTCTTTCATTATTTTAAATGAATGTAAAAAACATTTCGATTCTTCGTCTTCTTCATCTTCTTCTCCTCGTATATTTTCATCAATTTTCTTCTATTGGTTTCTTTTTCGTTTGTTTTTCTTTATCTTCAGTTCAATGAATATCGGATTGATCGTCGATTTAATTTAGAATTGGAAAATGAATCAGAAGAATTGAGAAAAATTAAAAAGGTATTATGTTAATAATAACTATTACTATTATGATTATGTAATATGCGTATAGACATTTGTTCTTGTTCCCAAAATGTAACAATAAATTCTGCATACACCATGAAATCATAAAAGGGGAAAAATCATTTTATCGAATTTCAATGGGATAGTGAAGGTGATGAGTTTTGTTGTTGTCGTTGTTGTTGTTGTTGTTGTTGTTGTTGATGATGATGATGATGATGATGATGATGATGATGATGATGATGATGATGATGATGATGATGATGATGATGATGATGATGATGATGATGATGATGATGATGATGATGATGATGATGATGATGATGATGATGATGATGATGATGATGATGATGATGATGATGATGATGATGATGATGATGATGATGATGATGATGATGATGATGATGATGATGATGATGATGATGATGATGATGATGATGATGATGATGATGATGATGATGATGATGATGATGATGATGATGATGATGATGATGATGATGATGATGATGATGATGATGATGATGATGATGATGATGATGATGATGATGATGATGATGATGATGATGATGATGATGATGATGATGATGATGATGATGATGATGATGATGATGATGATGATGATGATGAAATGATATACTTCTTCAGACAGATACATATATTTATCACACTATTCATCCTTTCCTTCAATCCTTTGGTTCTTTCTTTCTTTTTTCTCATATTTCCTACTGATTGAACAGAAATGAAAAGAAACAGTAGATCAAGGTGTTTTTTTGTTATTGAGGAAAGAATTGGAAATAAATCCTGTATGATCTGTATTTTTGTGCTAGTTGACGCTCTTATTAACAAGGTGCATCAACAATCTTGTGAGAATCGATACTGATAATTACCATGTGCTCGTTAATGACTAGCTTCGTGAGGAAATTCTCGGAGTTCTAGTGAGAAGCTGTGACCAGTGGAACTAATATGTGTTAGGTAGAGACAGGTATCTATCTCAGAACAATAAAAGATGGTCGCGCAATTTCAAGGATTGGTTGGGGTTAGACATTAACACTATTGCATGCTGACTCAGTGGTCTAGAGGTTAAGCGTTCCCGCGTGAGAGCGAAGGCCCTGGGTTAGAATCCCGTGAGCGGGGTCAGGGATGCACACTGCTGATGAGTCCCACACTAAGACAAAATGGCCTTTCAGTGCTTCCGGGTTTTCAATGGTGGTCTGACATCAATTGGTTTGTGATTTCAAACAAAAGCTTAATAATCTCCACAACCCTATACTGATGATTCCTGTAACACTGGAATTTAAATACATCTACAAAATTCAATCACTTGATTAGCATTCAAAGTCTACGGTTTCCTGTGGACTACCTTTAACCACTATCTCGCATCTTAACTCAGTGCACATGATGTTGAGTCACTTACAATAAAAATCGCATTACAACTTGGTACATTGAATTCGATTACCAACAATCGGAACGACTTGATACATATGACACTCGTTACTACTCAGTGATCAATTAACTGTAAACTGGAATTATATTTTAAAAAAGGGAAAACCACCGTTTTATCACGTGTTTTTATAGTTTTTTTCGAATTTTTAAAACATCTCAAAAATATACTTAACGTTTACTACAAAGTAACATACCTGGTTCTAAAAGTAATCTAAGGATACTCAATTGTGAGATGGTGGAGAAGATTTGTAGCTCAGGTGGATGATTTTATTGGAGTTTTGTTCTCTGAGCTGGATGCATATATATAAGGGGTTGTCTTCATAAATGAATGATCAGATCTCATGTGGGATTTGTAAGAAGTGTTTTTATTACTATAATTGTATGACAATTATATAAACCAAAATTCTAAAGTAATACATGATTTTCTTTCTAAAGATTATTAAATTCATTTCTTAACAGCCTTTAATTATTACAATGTTTGATATCAGCTATTATGTAATTATTAGAAGAAAATTATTATGGTGGTAGAGAAGATTTGTAGCTCAGGTGGATGATTTTGGTGGAGTTTTGTTCTCTGAGCTGGATGGTTTGGTCGTGGAGCTTTCATCGTTCTTCTGAACAACTTCATCAGCACAAACTTCAAATAGAAGTGAAGTGTTCAAACTTCTCCATATGTGTTTCCCAGCTTGTTCTGTGCACCTCGATGTTGATTGGTTTTTATTGACCTTAAATTTGTCATTGTTTACTTCTTTGTTTTGGTTGTGTCTCCTATTGGTTTGGTTTTTGTTCCTATATTTGTGCATGATTTTCCTGATTGGTTGGTAAATTGGATTGATTTCAATACGCTTGTTGATTGCTGATTGACCTAAGTGCCAGGCTTCTAAAAATTCTTTGGTGTTTTTGGAGTTTCCTCTGCCTAAGATTTCCACATTTTTCCAATCGAATGAGTGTCCGCAGTTGTCCACGTGAGTGAGATATCATGGCGTTTGACTGTTATTTGATGTTCGTGTAGGCGAAGGTGAAGGAGGCGTCCGCCTTGTCCGATGTAGTGTTGTTCGCAGTTGGCACAATATATTTTGTAGATGATGTTTGATTTGTTTTCCTTTATTATTTCATCTTTTGTTTTGCATAGGATTGATTGTAGGGATTTTGTCGGTTTGTGTGCCACACCTATTCCGAAGGTTTTCAGTAGTCTCGTTGCGGTTTCTGATATTCTTTGTATATATGGTAGGGTGATCCTTTTGTTGATTTTTGTGCTTGACTTGAGTTCTAATGCTGCGTGCGGTTGGTATTTTTTGATGAAGTTTATTGGGTAGCCGTTCTTCTGAAATACATCCTTCAGGTATTTCTCTTCATTTCTTCGTGCTCAAACGATTCGGTGGTAAAGTTTCAGATTATGAATCTCGATGATTTGGGTTCGAACTCACATGGAATACTGATTTCTCTCTTGAATGCAAGTTTGCCTTATTGATAAGCACCAACAAAAATGAAAGTCAAGTTCATTGTTTTCATCAACTGCCTCCAATCAATTAAACAATACTCTGAACAGTACCTATTCATCATCTGATTACAACTTTCTCAGAACTATCGTGATAATTGTTGCAACTGTATATATGGAATAAAAATTCTTCTTAAAATAGAGACGATTTTCTATAAACGTCGCTTAACTAACAAATTTTTAAACAGGAGCCTTATCACTACATAGCAGCTATGTGATGTGGTTGAGTAGTCTTGTATTAGTTTAAATTATGGTTTTCATAAAACATTATATGTACATAATCTCAGCTGAAGAGGATCAGTTTGCCGGTAGAAGTGTTGAAGTTATTTAAAATTCAATAGCTAAGATTGTTTCAAGTATGATATTTTACATATGACGTCTACTATATGCTTGGCTCCTAATTCTTGTCAAATATTTCATTCAGATTTTGAATGATGTACATGAGCACTACTGAGGAGTCTTATACTAGGACGAAACGGCCGTCCAGCTCTTCCAGGTTTTCCATGGTGGTCTAGCATCAATTGACTCATGATTTCAACGATTGAAACCACTATAATATCCACAAAACCCCTTCTGATAATGTACATATATGTTTGATTCTCTTCAATTTGCAATTGTTTATACTTAATAGAAATTATGTCTTCGTGTAGAGGATTTGTATAGACGGTTGAATTTTACCATGTACATCACTGATTGGTCTTAATTAGACAACCAGCAGAAGCCAGAAATAACTGAACAGGTGTTTTGCTCCAGTATGGGATTCCGCAGTGGTGCACGTCTATGACCACCAGTAGTCGAAACGAAGAAGCTCAAGTCATGAGGCGAGTGCTTAGACACCGAATTATTATCCAACGGTTTACATATGTTACTTTAATCAATTCGTCCAATATTATCGGTAGGCAAATGAACCACATTAGACATGAGTGAACTATACTGGTCACAATTCGTGTTCTCTCGAAATTAGTTACTTAAAGTTAAATAGTCTCAACAAGATGTAAAGGCTATGGGCTTAATTTCAGGTTGGGAGACATCTCATACCATGAAGAAAAAGATGCTCATTGAACTTTGGTTTCCAACACTGGTCTGATCAAGATCATATTTATATTGTAGACTATAAAAATCATATTTGTTATGATCTCGGCAATGGGAATAGAATACTTCATTTATTTTCCCTCGTAATTTTACTGACCTCATCTTTCACGGATAGATAACCAGAGCCGAAAACGTTTGAACATGCTATATATATTAGAGGGTAATCTCAGGAAAAAGTCTCACATGTACTTAAAATGTTGATCTATTACGAACAAGCAAAAAGCAGAAGGACAAGACTTTACTACTATTACTCAAAGTAAGTAGGCAGTTGTTTTCAACAAATTTATGAAGGTGGTAAACTACATTTAGTTGATTGTTATTCGTTCAGTTATCCTTCTATTTGCGATTTGTAAAAATGTAACATCAAATTTTTACGTCCTCTACTTGATTTCGGCCAACACAGCATGCGAATTTGGCACCAAAAGCTTATAGGACCCATAGTTTCAAATCGAAAAGTCAGAAAAAAAGCAGGAGAAGCATTTATTGAGTAGGTATCAAAAGTTTACAGATAAAACAAGTGTATTTACAATTCCTGGTAATACGCTACAACATTAACATAATCCAGTTAATCCTAAAGTAGAAATTTCACACAGCATTCCAATCATACCACCTCACGTTGATATTCTAGATAGTCCCGTCAGATTTTTATTAGATAGAATCTCAACGGCTGCTTTAAAGGTTGTGTAGGCTTCGTCACACCTACTGGGAGCCTCCCTAACTGAAATAATCACTGAAAATTAATAGACACTTTATCTTTGGTAAAATGTAGTTATTAAAAGGTTAAGTATGACCTTTACTAGCATGTATTGTGAGGTAAAATAGTCCGACTTTTATGCTAAACATTTACTTGATTCACTTCAGGTGTAATTATTACATTCGAGCATCCAGATCATTTAATTTAGATTGGTGTATTCCGTTTTGCCTTTATGACTTCGACTAGTTCAAGTTAAGTGACAAATATTGCTGGGAATAAATGGAAAAACATGCGAAATATTTATAAAATAGATGGATTCTGGCTAACAGTGGTATCCATGACTCACCATTCGTTTTAATTGAAATTAGACAAATGAATCTGCGTGAATTCCAGTATTGATGTTCATATTAGGCCTCAAACATACTGTCTTTCTCATCAAATGTCGACACAGCATCTACTGGGATACTGTATGAGGTCGAAATTCAGTCCTGAATATTGACAACAGGGTAATTCAAAGGCTTACTACGATTAATATGAACATTTTACTAACTGGACACATTTAAGATGACATGATTATTCATATCAAGAAAATCATGAATAAAGGAACATATCCTCTTCACAGTTGTAATGATTATTTAACGTTTCATATATATTGTGCTAATTCATTCTGTTTTTCTCTTATTTCCATCATGTACATTGCCTTAATATACGGTTAAGGTGCAATCATTCTTTCGTGGTTGGTTATGTCGTCGCCGGTGGAAACAAATTGTTGAAGAATACATTCGATCAGATCATGCTGAATCAATGCGTCGACGTAATAGTATTGTATTTGGCTTAGTTGAATGCGAAGACGAATATGTTCAACAACTATCTATATTAGTCACTTGTTACTTGAGACCATTTCGTATGGCTGCGAGTTCGAAAAAGCCAATTGTTAGTCATGAAGACGTGAATTCAATATTTTTAAACGCGTAAGTTATTTTTATTTTAACTTTAACTGTTAATAATGTTTGTCATAAGGGAAAAATCTATACCTCTGTCAATTTATAAACTATTATCCGAAGGGTTATTAGTCATTTACTCTACGTAGGTTAATCTACGTAACCCAAATACACGCTACTTTCACGTTTTATGCAAAAATAAAGTTTTTTGTTGAATCTATTTATCACAAATTGTTCTCAGTTGGCGTTCTGTTAAAACCAGGAGGAAGTGGATACCTAGTTCATCTAACTACGAGACTCCCCAAAAATGTTCTCTCACAACCTCAACAGGTATCGAGCCCAGGGCCTTTAAGTCTCTAACTCAACCCTTAACGTGTAGACCACTGAGTTGGCATCCAGTGGTTTGTGTTCCTAACTTCATTTAGTTTGCTATATAGCGCAGTGATCATCTGTGATGGATAAAATATACTCATAAAAGGAATTTCTACGAAATCCTCCCAAATATACTAGTAGTCAGATAATCAGCGATCCGCTTCAAAATATACCTTGAGTTCTAAAGAGAAGTTGTTTTGGGTTTAGATATGTCGAAAACGAAACTATTCTTGATTTGATGGTAAGAAAAATCAATTTTCGATTGATTTACTCATTATGAGTTTTATTCAATATTACATCCATTCTAATTCAATGTGATGATCATTCTTTTGTCGTATGATATTTTATTCTGTTTAATATACGATATTCTTGTATTCACTTGACATGAACTATGCTCACAGTCTGCGATTTGTTATAACTGAGTATGTGATTTCATCCTAATTATTGATCAAAATGGGTGTACAATCAATATATAAATGAGTGTATTTTCGACTTGAGTCGTTGTCGTCGTCATAGTGTCTTGGGGCTAATAAATCATCACTTATACACCAGTCTTTGTTTTTACTTTCGCATCGTGGGAATTGCAGAGGTCCCTCGTTCCGAGTATAAGTGATCAGCGCTTTTTTTGTTTTTTTCGGCACAACAATTGCGACGACTGACAATAACAATTGTCAGTACTAACTGTCGATGATAACCGTGTTATATTGAAAACTGACTGAAGTTACGATTTTACCACTGGACACCTATATGTTACGCGTTCTCTGTCGAACGTGTAGGTCTCAAATATTCCCTATGAGGTGTATACTAGTACAAACTATTGAAAAAATCTCATTCGGAAATGAAACATCTGTCCATTATTCCCTGATTTTCAATGGTACTTCAACTAAGATCACTGTTTAACGAATCCTACATATAAATCAGAATTAATCGAGACAGTGGATTGTTGATAAATTTCAATAGACGTGTAATATGAGAAGGGGGTCTTGTGGAGATTTTAATATGTATAGTCATGATTATAAAAAGTTTATAAGGACAAAGTATCTATATGGTTCAAATATTCTCCTCAAATGTAATATACCTCATTAGGCTTAACTGTAAAAATAAATAGTAGACTATACTAATGAGTTGCCAGCTTGGAACCTAAGGTGAGTATTTTACTATTTCTGATAATTAGTACTCCGACTGGTCTCTGAATATCTATCCACACATCTATCCCTCTATGTACACATCTATCTATCTATCCACACATCAATCTATCTATTTATCCACACATCTATCTATCTATCTATCCACACATCTATCTATCTATCTATCCACACATCTATCTATCTATCTATCTATCTATCTATCTATCTATCTATCTATCTATCTATCCACACATCTATCCATCCATCCACACATCTATCTCTCTATCTATCCACACATCTATCTATCTATCTATCTATCTATCTATCTATCTATCTATCTATCTATCTATCTATCTATCTATCTATCTATCTATCTATCTATCTATCTATCTATCCACACATCTATCTATCTATCTATCTATCTATCTATCTATCTATCTATCTATCTATCTATCTATCTATCTATCTATCTATCCACACATCTATCTATCTATCTAATTATTTAAGTATAACTTTGTGTAGTAAGTAATCTCTTTACCTTTCCCCCAATAAAACATTCTTTTTGTATTGTTATACTTTCTATTATCCCTTGAATGTTTATTATCCTTTTCTTTTTATTTGATATACAGTGAAGCAGTTTTATTTTTACATCAAGTTTTTGTTCAAGGTTTACGGAATAAAATGGAGAATTGGCCTACTTTACAATTAGGTAAGGATATACATGTATTTTTCTTGTAGTATATAAACAATTTCATTATCATTTATCAGTAGTATATTTGTTACTGTTATATTATTTACAGAATTTTAATTTTTATCCAAAATTAAGTCATGATTATTGTCAGAATGGGTTTGTGGAGATTTAGAAATCTCACAGATTGAAATCATGAGTCAATTAAAGCTAGACCACCATGGAAAACCTGGAAGCACTGGACGGCCGTCTCGTCCAAGTATGGGACTCCTCAGCGGTGCACATCCACGACCCCGCACCACGCGGGATTCGAATCCAGGACCTACTGGCTTCGCGCGCAAGCACTTAACCATTAGACCACTGAGCCGGCACCCCGCGTGGTGCGGGGTCGTGGGTGCACGCTGCTGAGGAGTCCCATACTAGGACGAAACGGCCGTCCAGTGCTTCCAGGTTTTCCATGGTGGTCTAGCTTCAATTGACTCATGATTTCAATCTGTGAAATTTCATGATTATTATCTTGACTTGTGAAACCGAAGTGATTGATTTATGGAAAGGGACAAAGCTGTTGAATGTAACAAATGATTAAATATCAGAAGGGGTTTCGTGGATATTATAGTAATTTCAGTAGTTGAGATCATGAGTCAATTGAAGCTAAATCATCAAGGAAAACCTGGAAGCACTGGATGGAGCACTAGTTCCCTCAAGATTACAGACACACCTTGCTGACGAGTGCTAAGTAGCACGAAACCTGGGTCCAGGGTTTCCTGTTGACTATCTCCAACTACCATTTTCTCCCCTTTTCATACCACATTTACATACTCACTACAGTAAATTTTTATTCTCAACATTGTTAACATAATCAGATGACCTGTTTAGTTCACACACAGTTAACAGGAGAACCATATATATATTCGTATTTTGTAATTCGGATGTTCGATTACATTTCTGTGGAAAAGCTTGGATCGGATTTCTGAGCGAATCACTAAATTTATTTAAAGTTTAATGGCGGAGATTCTTTACAGGCATAATTTTCTCCCTAAACTATTATTAGACAATTAATAAACTTCATGATACTCACTATAAGTAATCACGAATGAAGGAAGCATTTTAGTCAAGATAATTCATTTTTATTAAAAAAAACTATTGAAGAAGTCCCCATTAAAGTATCTAGAGGCCCAGAAACGCCAGAAGACGTTTTATCCAATCAGCTTTGTACAGAATCTTCACAGTAGTATCTAGAAAACACAAAATCGCGTGCCACATTTTGAATTTTTACCTATACTACTACTATATTTAGTATTAATTTAGAAGCTCAATGTCATGTGTAACTCTCTAAATAGCCTGGTACTTCAGCAAATAAACTAATGTTAGAGTTAGGCATTTTATTCAAACTTCGCGCTTTCTCTCAAGTATTCCAGTTGATGTATGAATGTAGTTCGGATTGTCGGGATAGGCTAGAAAGACAGTTTAAGAGTATGAGTATTATGATTTATCAGCAAGTAACAACAAATCCTTATATGCAATCATTCTTTTATATATTACCACCATTGAATTAACTACTTCTATGAATCTGGTGTTCATCTTGCTGTGCTAATGCGGTATGGCAACTTGGACCGATGCATATATGTACCTGGTCTTACGTTGTAGCTGACTGATTGAATATTTACAGTTTAAACATTTAAATTTATTTGTTGATTGGACATTTGAAATGATATATAACTTGATACGTTTTGATCACCTGTGAACTGGTGACTGGTTCATAAATACTTGTTCATCTAACGGTATTTATTTTGTTATTACATTGAGCCATCTCAGTCTTCTTCAACTGAACAAGTAGCACTTCACTTCATTTACTTATATTATCCCTTGTCGAGAAGCATAGGCTGCCAACGAGGATTATCTAATTTACTCTGTCTGTGGCTCTCCATTCCAGTTGTTCTCAAGTACTGTTCCATCTTTTGATATCTACCTCTAATTCACAGAGCAGTATTTCCTTTCTTCTGCCTCTTTTCTTTTCACTCTGAATATTTCCAAATTAGGACTTAGTTTGTAATGAAGTTTGATGATTTCCGTAATATGTGTTCTATCCACCTCCTAATTTCCTCTCTAGCTGAAATTTGTTTTGTTCTCTATCACAGTAGGCTATTATAATTGATGTCTAGTCAATAGTTATGGAGTATACCTCCAGGAGGAGATACACAATTCCTAAAAGAATATTACTTTTCCACGACAAAGTCCAAACTCACTAACTTGTGATATACTGTTAACTACTTACTTACTTACGCCTGTCACTCCTAATGGAGCATAGGCCACCGACCAGCATTCTTAAACCCACTCTGTCCTAGGCCTTCCTTTCTAATCCCATCCAATTCTTGTTCATTTTTCTCATGTCTGTCTTCATTTCCCGGCGTGATGTGTTCTTTGGTCATACACTTCTCCTTTAACCTTGAGGATTCCATGTGAGGGCTTGTCTTGTGACGCAGTTGGGTGTTTTCCTCAATGTGTGTCCTATCCATTTTCAGCACTTCTTCCTAATTTCTTCCTTCACTGGGATCTGGTTTGTTCTTTCCCACAGTTGGTTGTTACTAATAATGTCCGGCCAACGGATCCGAAGTATTTTGCGTAGATAACTGTTAATAAATACCTGTATCTTCTGGATGATGGCTTTCGTAGTTTTCCAAGTTTCCTCCGCATACAGTAGAACTGTCTTGACATTTGTATTATATACTATTAATGGCAGACTTTAATAAAATCCAATTTTGTCCGCTTTTTTTAAATGTTCTCCATTTAAACAATAAAGGTGATCTATTTGATTTATTATTACCAATGTTGGGAATCTATCAAGAATATGTACGTAATCATCATTATTCATTACAAGTATTAGCAGAATATAAACAACGTCCAGAATTTACACATATGCTCAAACGTCTTGAAGAGAAACCATTATGTGAAGGTAGATCAATTGAATCGTTTTTAACTTATCCAATGCATCAAGTAAGTTAAATCAGTATCATTGTTTGTGTTTTTTCCTTCTTCTGATAGTTTATAAATGATAACTATTGTTCAACGTATACTTTGAGGATAGGATACTATGGTTTTTGTATAGTGAACATTAGAAATGTTTTTTCTGTATACTACTCAAAATGTTTAAATCGATAATGTACAATGAGTTATGTTTTGTTTTTTCTCAGCAATAGAGTAAATTTGATAAATTCTAGATGTTAAGTTACTATCGACGAATCTAGGTGGATACCCGTTTCTGATGAAAGTTTGTCAAAGTTGGATTAGTTCCTCATCTATTGTGTCAGTGGAACAGATTCGCTTGATCCTAGAGGATAAAGAGTGAATTAAGTTCCTCTTTCTACTCAATGGGACCGAACTATAGAAATTAGTGTACTGTTAAACATATCAGATGTTCAATTTTTATCTCTGTTAGTTGTATGTAGTAAGTAAATCGACATTATCCCCAAATCTTGACCCTAAAACAACCTTCAATCTGATATCATTACATTTTATAAATGAACTAATCAGATAGTTTCCTCCTGGATGTTTCAGATCAAAGTCATTCGTCCATATAGATATACAGCAGTTTCAAATTATAGATGATGTTAGTTGTTGATAAAAACCTTAATCGTAAATCTCCATTCGTAACCTGAAATACTTAATCCTAACAAGGAACAGTGTAAGAAATCTCAAACATCTTCATGGATCATTTTAAGGGTTCGAGAATATAAACAAACTATTTCTATGGAGACGAGTTTGCTTTCATTGTTTCTCGGCTTTATGGTCAGAGTTATTTGTAGAAAAAATTGACAAACCGTTCATTTCCTTTTCCATAAACGATCTATTTACACAAACTATTTTATGATTTTAATAGTTAAGATCATGAGTCAATTGAAGTTAGGCCACCATGGAAAACCTGGAAGCACTGGATGGCCGTTTCGTCCTATTGTGGGACTTCTAAGCAGTGCTCACCGATGACCCCGCTTCGCGAGGTTCGAATCCAGGGCCTATCAGTTTTGCGCGCGAGAACGCATAACCTATAGACCACTGAGCCGGTATCCAATGGCGTTAATGTCTAACTTCAACTAATCCACGAAACCGAACGAAACTAGGCCGTCTAACATCGATCGATTTTCGATCTCAATCAATATTGTTTTCTTTTCGGTTTATTGAAAATGAAAATTTTTTTTAGTGTTTCCCTGAATAACAGGTAACCATATGAAGTGAAAATTCTAGAATAAATAATGATTTTAACTCGTGAATTATTCATATCGATATGACAATAATGATGGTTCATTCATAACCTCATCTTCATAGTATTTCAATGAATTTATTGACCCAGATGTTATCGGAGATGGTAGATTTTCTATAAAACAATTCATGACTACGAGAATAAGTCAGAAAGTAACTTGTCATATAAATAAACTCGCATTCAGATTAATATAGTTTTCTAGAATAGTAAGATTGGAAAACTGATTCTAAGCCTTGAAAATCCAGAGAAATACCTAGAATTGTTGAACCTTAACAAATTCCATTACGTCTGTTATGAAATACTTTCAACTTACAAAAGCTTTCTATTTATTAATTGAATTATGACTTCAAAATCAAGTGACCATTTTCAGACCTGATCAAACTTATCATCAAACTGTTTGCTTATCATATAGTTTACCTGTAACGTAGATTAAATTGTCGGGATTTTTATATATTATTCACAAACTTACCTGTTATTCAATGCATAGTGAATGTCAGTAGTTGAGATTATGAGTCGATTGAATTTAGACTACCATGGAAAACCTGGAATGGTGGATGTGTCGCTCAATTTCGTCGATTAGTTGAAGTTAGACAATAACACCATTGGATACCGGCCGGTCTAGTGGTCTAGTGGTTAAGCGCTCGTGTGCCAGACTGATAAGTCCTGGATTCGAATCTCAAGAGGCAGGATCGTCGATGCGAACTGCTGAAGAGTCCCACAATAGGATGAAGCAGTCATCCAGTACTACCAGGTTTTCCATTGTGGTTTAGCTTAAATTGACTCATGATTTCAACCATTGAAATTACTATAATATCCACAAAACCCCTTTTGATCTAGTGAATGATTTGAAATAAATTTAGTTTGATGATCTCAAAATCAAATATGCTTGATATTACTTAGATATTACCCTGAGTTTAGATAAGATATTATGATTTCCATTATTATGACTAACTACTGAATGACTTATTCAACTAGCTATGTGTCCTACTATATCATGTTACAGCGAACTTTCTAAAAATAAATTTTACTATTTTGTTGATTATTTCATAGATTCCACGTTACATAATCACTTTGCATGAATTACTTGCTCATACACCATATGATCATGTTGATAGGAAGAAATTAGAGTTTGCTACATCGAAATTAGAACAAATATCTCATGTAAGTGATAGTAGTAATATTATTAGTAATATATATTAAACATAACTACTTATATTTTGTTTTGTTATCATTATGAGATTGAGTTTGTCTTACAGTAGTCTATATCGGTTAATAATAAGTGTTACAGCGTTCGGTATCCGATTTTGACTGTGAAACTCAATCGCTCAATGCATAAGCTCCACCGGCTACCAGAGTGAAAAGATAAAATGAGAACGAACTTTACTGAAATGTAAGCCATCAGTAGTCTGTCTTATTCTTTAGAAATAAAAACGTTTTCTTGCTCAATCATATGCGCTTATTATCTAACCTTTTTCTGATTACCTTAAAGTATCATTTTTCCTCCCTGACAACAGACTTAGCTTCTTATAATCTAGCTGAAGGTGTTGGGGACGAGAAAAACCACCACCGCCACCACCAATAATAATAATAATCTATTCTGAAAATAATTATAGGATACACACTAAGCATGATCAGATTGGAACGAAATGTAACGCAACATTCGAATTAAAATAGGGCTGAATTATAGGAAAAGACAGGAGTTATAAATACTTTTAATGAAATCATTTCACTAGAACTTTAATGGTATTAAGCAATGTTTGATGATAGGCGACAGCATTTTGGATTACATCATTAGTAATAACATATACACTGTGATAGTTATCGGTTTTGTAAGCATATAATTTTCTTTAAGAATTAGTGTATAAAGAATATGAGTTTACAATGAACGTTTTGGAATGATCAGTGTTCCATAGGATGCAGCAGTTAACATTCAGTATTTTTTTGTACGAAGACTAAGTTGGATGGGTAGATTCTGGGTTCAAATCTCTCGAGGCAGAATCGTCAATACGAGCTACTGAGGAGTCTCACTATAGGACGAAACGACGGTCCAGTGCTTCCAGGTTTTCCATGGTGGTCTAACTTCAATTGACTCATGATTTCAACTATTGAAAAAAGATGGATAGTTACTAGCAGTGGAATCTAGGACGCGCTTTTCATCCTATTTCGGACGTTCATTCTGGTATTCGAACCCAGTACCGTTCGCTTCAAATGCCATCGCGTTATCCACTTAGTTAATAAGTCCTGATAGCCATTTGCTTGTTAATTGTTTTATTATGATTTAAAAATTATCAACCATACCTACTCTGGACTTTTATGTCACACACTAAGTAAAATATGTTTGAACCAAAGAGTTTAGGGAGATTAATTAACTTTCTAGTATATATCACAAACTGATCCTAATTAGACAACTGTTGGGAACCAGAAAGTCCTAAACAGACATTTCATTACAGTACGGGGCTCCTAAGCAGTGAGTAAACACAACCTCACAGAGGGACAAACCCGAGAACACAGTTCACACAACGAGTGTTTTACCTTCAGACCATAAGCTTGACATTCAGTGTATTAGCGCTTATTGATTTTCCCGAGTTCATGTTACAAATTACTTTATTGGTAACTTTGGTAAAAAAAATTTTTATTTATCTTATGAATCGATAGCATTCAGAGAATATCTAAATAACCGAAACTGAATGACTGAAGTTATCAGTTAACGTTTCAGTGTTCATTATATGTGTTATATCCAGGACATTTGATCACTTTCTCATTCATTTATTGAGTGCTCAACACTAAAGTAGAATGTTCACTAAAGATATCATTTAAAAACAACTAGAAATATACGGAACTATCTACTCTGTAAACCTACCTCAGTGTAGCGTAGTCCCAAAATGTTAGATGAAAAGCATAAGCAAACTCAAATGAAAATTACGCTCTACAATGCAATACTCATTCAGTAAATGAGCAAGAAAATGGCAGAAAGTGTCGATTGGATACAATACATAAGGTATCAAAGACGTTGACAATAACTTCAGACAGTTAGATAACTCTCTTGTATTTTTTGTCTGGATCTAATTAAAACTACATACTCAATATTAGATACGAAATTAAACTGTACAATTTAAAGATTCTAAGTGCTCATGATACAGATACTGGAAATTAAACAATCTCCACAACATTTTGTAGCATTATTATTATTATGGCCGCCGTTTATCAACATCTTTTTCATTGATTAATGATCGATAAGTTTCAACTGAATAAAATTCATTAACTCTTTGTTAAACGATACAATTACTTTTCAAATTTTACAGTAAAACCTTGGATCATGAGATGAAGGAAGAAGGAAATATTAGTTCTAAATTTTATAAAATTCAACTAATCGATTAAATCCATTTGGTGTTATTTTACTTGTATCTTCCCATTGTTACTCAGGATTGCAATTGATCAGTCTCATATTGGTATATGTGCATCCTGTGCGGGTTGCCTCGATATAGCCTTAGGTCACAAGCTGTTTAGGCAAAAATGGATAGTGACTAGCAGTAGAATCCAGGACGCGCATTTCTCCTATTTGGGACTCATCAGTTGAATGTGCCTGCATCTCGGAGTTGATGTTCACTTTGGGACTCGAACCCAGTACCATTCATTTCGAACGCCATCGCGTCATCCACTTAGCTACTGAGTCCTGATAGCCACATACTTGTGCGATGTGCCGAAATTTTTTAAATCCACTTGGTGTTGTTTTACTTATATCTTCCCATTGTTAGTTAGGACCGCAATTGGCCAGTCTCATGTTGGCATATGTGCATCCTGTGCGGGTTGCCTCGATATAGCTTTAAGTCACAACCGGTTAAATGTATTGCATTTTCAAAAAACAGTTTTATTATTTAAAAAGCCTGTTATAGTATTTTCCTAGTTGTATCACGAAATGATCTTAGGTAGATAACCATGCAAAGCCTGTACACCTATTCCGTCCTAATATAGCACTCTGAAGTAATATAACCCTATTACCATAATAGGGGTTGGACCCAAAATCAATCAGAACACTCTGTTAAGTATCCGGTGGACTTCACTAAGGGAAATCAGCCAGGAACTTAAATCATCTTTAAACTTGAATCATTCACCGAAATCAATTAACTAAAATCAATTTAAAAATAGGTTTATCCTTTAAGGACGAATATCAGCTGTATTACAATATAGCTGTACAAATCAAATTTGGAATTTTTCAGCATACTAATGATCGTCAAATGTGTGCTGAATTCTAACTTAGAATTATCATGACTATTTACCGTTTTCTTTCAATCTTCATATTCTTACAACTTGGTTAAGCCCAAATCGTATAGTTTAATCAGAATACTTCGAGAAATCATTCTTGAAACAATTGACTAATAGCTAGTACTGGGTTATTACTCATTAAAGTTGGTTCTGAGAAAAAAAAGCTAATCATCAATTGCCACCAATATCGATGAGACTATAATTTATGGACAACCTTTGAACGATGTTAAAGAGTCTACTTAATAACTACGACCGAATAAGGGTTATAAATTAGTATGAGGATTAGATTTATTGTTTTTATCACTAAATGACATCAGCTATTGTTGAGGAGATCCAGAAAACTCCTCGAAAAGACAAAGCTAAGGAAGGCTCTGAAAACACTGAAAAGCATCTTATCTAGTCAGCGCTCACTAGAAACATCTAGAAGTTGAAGAGTCACGTTTCGAGTTTCTGGTTAGATGATGATTAATACACAGCTACTATATTTAGTAGCATTCTAGAATTTACGGGAAAAACCACGGACATCTTAAATACTATAAAAACCCTATATTTTCTGTACATAAATGAACCTTTGGAGTAAAGTGTTTCTTATGTGCTTTTCACCTTTTCTCTCGTGTTCAAGTCGCTGTGTAAATCTAGTCTAGGGGTAATAGAAGAGCTTAGGAACCGAATATAGAGTTCAATTAGCAAGACTTATCAGATATAATACCAAAACTTTATTTAACCAAATGGATGAGTGAATTTCACGCCGAAATCCGAGATCTCTTATTTTATACCTAATTGGTTCATCCATAAATTATAATCTTACCTCAACATCAGCTGGATGAGTGTAAAAATAAGTTGTTCACTTAACAAATTACTCAACTGTTTTTTCTCGTGTTTTTGGTGTACTCTTCCTCTCATCAACCAACTTTTAATTTTTTAGCTTGACATAATCTAATTTCATAGTTATTGTAAGTTCCATTCACTGGAATCTGGAGAATCTAGCATGTCTACCAATCTATAATCTGGATACTTTACAATAAATTGTTATGGTCATTCAACCAATGTGTGTTATTGTTGTTGATGTTGGCCAATACTTAATATACAACTTTTCACACTATACCTTAAAAATAAAAATTATTTATTTTAACACATAGATATTGGTACAAGGAGGCACCAATTACATATGCGACACACAAATCTCATTCGATATGTGTGAGGGCTGTGATACTGCCCGGGTGCCCAAACCGAAGCAGGTGGTTTTCTTAAGAGGCCACTCCACGAGCCTTCGACCTGAAGGTCTGATCCACAAGGCAGTGGAGCATCGTGAGGAGATGCATTCCCATGGAAGCCGGTGACCAACAATTGGTTCATATGCCATTAAAATAAAAAAAACCCAACATTTAAGCATGTTTTTACCCATTATATATATATATATATATTTACAAATGATTATGAAATTTTTTTATTGAGATCATGAACCGATTGATGTTAGACCACTAATGAAAACCTGAAAGCACTGGGTGGTCGTTTCGTCCTATTGTGGGACTCCTCAGCAGTGCGCATCTATGACCCCGCTCGTGGGATTCCAACAAAAGGTCTTCAGTCTCACGCGCGAACGCTTAACCTACTAGACCAATGAGCCGGCATCCAATGGTGTCAATGTCTAACCTCAACCAATCCAAGAAATTACGCGACCATCTTCTATTGTACTGAGGTAGACATCTGTTTCTACCCGACACGGATTAGCTTCACAATAGAACGAAACGACCGTTCAGTGCTTCCAGGTTTTCCATGGTGGTCTAGCTTCAATTGACTCATGATCTCAATCAAAAACTTTACAATCTCTGCAACCCCTAAACTGATGATTACGCAATACTTCAAATTGCATTTTAATTTTAAACTAGAAAAAAGAAATCTTTATTATTGAGGTAATGAAATAGCAATGGTATTCTTATTTTCGTTCTTTCTTATACAATGAATACTTACATGATTATATAGTTTAATATGTAGCCCATAATTCTTTTGAAATGATCAATAAATTGAAATGATTGATCCATTCAATTTGAATATCAATCAATAAGGGAAAAATATTATTCAGTATTTGTTAACTTTTAGAATATAGACTGTCTGTATGTTTGTCTGTATGTCTATCTATCTATCCATCGATTGATTGATCGATCAATCGAGCGATTGATCAATTTTGAGTTTGTATTGTCATATTATGTAATATATAGACAATAAGAGTGATGTCATATTGTATGGAATAAACAGACATATATTTATATATATAAAATGCCTTACTTAATTGTTCATATTGGTAATCGATAAAATCGAGGGTTCGTCTTTTTTATTTTCATGTTCTCACAGCTTGTATAGATAATAATGAATAAATAAACTTTTATTTAATATACCCTTGTGGGCCAGGGTAATTTTGCATTGGTTCTCAGGAGAACCATACACCATCCAGTCTTTCACGTGACAACCAAACAGTACAGCTCAACCCCGTTTAACAAGAGAACCAGACACCGTATAGGCTTTAACGCTACAGTCTGAATAGTACAGCTCAATCATGTGGCGGAACCACACAGGTACCGAGAATCCTGGTGGATTAGTTAAGGTGAGACATTAACACCGTTGGATGCTGGCCAGCTCAGTGGTCTGGTCGGTTAATCGCCTGGCGCGAGACTGATAGATCCAGGGCTCGAGTCCCGAGAGGTGGGGTCGGGGATACGCACTGCTGAGGGATCCCACAAGAGGGCGAGATGGCCGTCCAGTGCTCCCAGGTTTCCCATGGTGGTCTGGCTTCATTTAACTCAAAATCTCAACTGTTTAAAGTTACTGCAATCTCCACAAAACCCCTTCTGAAACTTTCAATTTCTATTTGGTTTATTAAAAATCATTAAGAAAACCGGTAAACAAAATTCATCATTTTTATATGGAATAATTTTCTTTTATGATTTTTTAAATGATGAAGAAGATTTGTAGCTCAAGTGGATGTTTTGGATGGAGTTTTGTTCTTTGAGTTGGATAGTTTAGTCATGGAGCTTTCATCATTCTTTTGAACGATATCATCAGCACAAACCTCAGATAAACTTTTATCGATTGATGATGTCGTTCAAAAGAACGATGAAAGTTCCACGACTAAACTATCCTGCTCAGAGAACAAAACTCCATCAAAAATAATTGTGTTTTTATATGCAAAAAAAACTTGTCACATTCATATTGTTTACATGAATTCGTTAAAGGCATTTCAAAAGAAAGAAGAAAAACGGCTGTGATCATTACAAAATGGGATAGTTTTGTTGCTATTCTGAAAATGTAACCAAAACAAGAGTCAGTCAGCTACAACGTAGGACCAGGCACATATATGCATCGGTTCAAGTTGTCATACCTCATTAACACAACAAGGTGAAGACCGGACACTATGGGAATTTCTGATTACAATAGTATTTAGGAATAAATGGGTTATACTATGTTCAAGAATAATTACGAATCAAACGGACATGCGTGAATTCAGAGATACACTGATTTGAAGTCTAACACCAGTGATTCAGTTTTTCTTCATGAAACAGCTTAATTTTGAAAAAAATCAGTAAGAAGGTTTTGTAGATTTTATAGTCATTTCAATAGTTGACATCATGAGCAGGGGGTATCGACGTTTCCGGCCCGTGGGATTCGAACCAAGGACATGTCGGTCTGAGGGGTCCCACAATAGGATGAACCGGCCATCCAGTGGTTCCAGGTTTTCCATGGTGATCTAGCTCCAATCGATTCATGATCTCAATTACTAAAATTAATTAAAAAAGTAAAAGAAAAGGTTAGAAAATCATATTTTTCCGGTTGTTATGTTAAGCTCACATAACTTACTTTAGCTTCCGGACAGACCAGTTTATTCAATCTTCTTGAGTTACGGTTTAACTTTGTTAATTATTCACCTATCAACCCTGACTGTGTGTGCATTTCCTATCTTACTCATTACATGCCTGTAACATATTTTTGTGATGATAAATATCGATTAACGCTTGATTAAATTTACTTCACATGCGTTCTCCGGTCCGTTTCACCTCCTTCGCTCCATCTCTCTGATTGTCTGTTCCGATCAACGGTTGTATAAAATATACGTATTCAAAAATGCATTCTTGTATTCAAATTATTTAATTCCGTTATTCATCAGCGCAATTTAAGTCGATGATTATATACGAGGATTTAAGACATGTATATTAAGATAACAACAGCAAATGATCCAATTAGATTCATAAAGAAGGCCACAAAAAATTAAACTATTTGGAATCAAAATTAATGTAACTGATTTTGAGATGGTGAAGATTTGTAGCACTTCACTTCTATCTGAAGTTTGTGCTGATGATGTCGTTCAGAAGAACGATGAAAGCTCCACGACCAAACCACCCAGCTAATGTAACTGGTTATTTATCACCTAGACAAAGAGTATAAACGTGCATTTTTATGATTGTAAAAATGAATACATAAGATTGTCTTGCAGTCCGATTTAACGACCTCCAGAAAGTATTCACAATTGAAAATTAAAACCATCGTGGATGATCAAGAATAAAAAAGCAGAGGCGTCCATAAGCTTCTAAGGTGTCATGGGATTCTAAAATCTTCTAGAAAGGATAATACTGTTGGTATTAGGCTTGATATATGATTATTCAGACTACAGAAGAAAATAACAAGATGGTCTCAATTGTCTTCTAGGTATTTATCAGTATAGGGTTATGGAAATTGTTAGGCTTTGACTGAGATCATAAATGGATCAATGTTAGACCACCATTGAAAACATGAAAGCACTGAACAGCCGTTTTATCATAGCATTGGGACTCCTCAGCAGTAAGCATCCACGGTCACGCACGCAGGATTCGAACACAAGTCTTGCGCACGAACGCTTAACCTCCAGACCACCGGACCGGCATTCAACGGTGTTAATGTCTAATTTAAACCAATCCACGACATTGAGCGACCGTACACCCCTGTCATTAATGAGTAACTGTCTCACACCAGACACGGACGAAACGGCAGTCCGGTGCCTCTAGGTTTTTAATGGTGGTCTAACATTGATCCATGCATGATCTCAGTCAAAACTCAACAATCTCCATAAACCTATACTGATAATTACCATGTACTCACGGGTGATCAGCTTCAAGATGAATTTAGTGGAGTTCTGTTGAGAAGCTGACACCAGTGAAGTTCAACCGTGTCTGGTGTGAGGCAGTTACTCACTGAACACAATGGTGGACGGTCGCTCAATATCGTGGATTGATTGAAGTTAGACATTAGCACCATTAGATGCCGGCCGGCTCAATGGTTTATTGGTTAAGCATTCGTGTACGAGATCGAAGATCCTGGGTTCTAGGAATCTATCAAAGGTTAATTTAAAAAATTTTCGACTTCTAAGGGATCAATCTCAGAAAATTATTGAAAACTAGGAATCACTGTCAATTGTCGCTTTGTAATATAGACCTCCTCAGCGAATTCCATCTACAACATTAATGAAGATGGAAGCCAAGACCTTCAAGTCTAGCATTCAGTCCTTACCCTTTAGACTAAGTACTGGGACAGTTTTGCAATACAGAAGTTAAAGTTTTTCGTTAGATGTAGTGAACTCACTGAAGTTTAGCATTTACACTATTTAATGAAGAACCAGTAGTCTAAAGGTTAAATACCTACTAAGAGGCCTGAAGATTCTGTTTTCGTCGAATATGTGGTTGTATACCCAGACTGCTCAAGAACTTCGTACTAAGACGAGATAGATATCCAGTGGTTCTTCGTTTTTATCTGCCGTTAGAGTAAAGTCAGTCTGCGATATAAACTGTGGAAATTCAGCAATCTCTGTAAACCCCTCTGGCAATAATTATAGACTGATAACTAAAATATAGATTAGAAAAATTATATGTACCGCTAACTAAAACAATCCATTGAGTATGATGTAAATAATCTGGTTATTCTATTTTTTTAATCTTGAATATTTTAAGTCAATAATCCGGAATACAACAACCCTAGAGTTGAAAATGTTTCTTTCTTCATTCATTTTCGCAAGATAAAAAAGTAAAAAGAACGCAAACCAGCTGTAACTGTCCTTAAAAATCATAAGGTCTCGAAATAATTAAAGGAATCTTGTAAGCCGATTTTTCTTTTAGCCAAATATGATAGTAGCTAGTAGTGGAATACAGAACGTGCGTTTCTTCCTTTTTGGGGACCAATCAGTGCTCGGAATGCATGCAGACTGTCAAGAGATTGGTCAACTCTAGACCTTAGCATCAACAACAAGAAGATCCAAACCTTTACCATTGAAATAAAACTACGTTGTTGCTTTTATCAAAAATAGTCGAGATAATCAAATATAAACACATTTGTTTTCAAGTGTTTCGATGTTTCTATGCACATCAGAACATTTTGTTATGTAACATCATATTAATTCTCATTGAATACAATTAAATTAGTTAATCATAAGATTGCTAGGGTTGAAGCTATCACGAGTTCACTTAATCTACGAACGAGAAACAAGACTTGGTGACCGAAGACCAGTAAGATAGCTGTTGATGTGTCCCAGCCCTGCTAACTAAAGGGAGAAGTCCAAGTTTGGAATGGGAAAGTATATTCTCCAGACAGCCAGAAACGAGCGATAACAACAAACACAATTCAAGACGTATATATACTGTAAAAACCGTTCTTGGGGAGAATTACCAAAATAGCAAACAAAAAGACGCAAGGGACCAATAGCATTTAAGATATTTCCCAGTGGGAAATACGACATGAAGGTAAGAAGAGCGCCTTTGGTGCAAAAATAAAGAAATTCAAATTTTCTAAATAAAATTAAGAAAGTAGGTCCTTTCCCGAGTGAGTTCTGGGAATCTAATGTCCCTAACAAAGATATAAAGTTATGTTTAATAATGTAATTATAAATAACGGATGCCGTTGTACAAAATGGTCAGTAAAAGAATCATTTGATCTCAAACAATCATATCTATACAGACACTTTTTTATTGGTTAACAACTACATTTCTATAGTTGAGATTCTGAGTCAGTTGAAGCTAGACCACCATAGAAAACCTGGAAACACTAGATGGCTGTTTCATCCAATTGAAATTACTATAATATCCACAAAAACCTCTTCTGATATCAAATTAAATTTCTATTAAAGATTCATTAATAGACATTGCTCTACTGAGAAACTCAATAATCTCATTTAAAATTAGTTATACACATTTTACCTAAGATGTTATCGAAAGCAAATATGTGATCGTTTATAGCAATACAATTGAATTGTTTATCAACAGACATCAAAACTGTCAATAACTAGACGTTGCTATGAAAGATAATAGTACTTAACTAATCAAAGAATTTTCATTATCAGGTTGTTAAGATTGTCGAATTTCATTGAAATCACGAACCTGTTTAAGTTAGTCCACCATTAAAAACCTGGTAGCACTGGATAGCTGTCTCATCCTACTATGGGACTCGACATCCAAAAACACGTCACTGGGGCTCGTACCCAGAACTTTCAAGTTTTTAGAATGCAACTACTAACTGATAAATATCACTCAAGAGAATATGATATAAAGAGCGCTTAAACTGAAATCCGTTTTTTTTAACTACAATTGTAACTAACACGTTTATCGATTCCAAGAAAATTATGTCATCACCGTGTTCTTGAAACGTTTAGAAAAAAGAAACGCAAAATACATTTTTTAAAGGAACGCTTAAAGCCTAGAAACTAAATTTAAATCTATTCACAGTAAATATCTCATTCCTCATACCATAATAATCCAGAATCTGGGATTTAAGTGTTTTTTTTTTAAAATTTTATTTGGGCATCATCAAAGTTTCCCAAATCTTGTAAGAATGTAGAAACAAACTAAGAAATTCTAGAAATACATTAAAGTAAAACAAACAAAAAAACCAAAAGGGAAAATTCACAGAAGAATTTGAGTAAGTCAATAAGTGAATAGGGTAAATGATTGTTTGAGTTAAGGCAGATAGAAATAATCACTGTTGCCTGTCTGTACAACCTCAATGAGGAATGAATGTATTTACATTTCTTGCTATTGTGTGGATATACATATATACATATATATGCACACGAATGTAACCAGGTCTTTTTTTTTACCTAGGCATACTTTCCAACCGAAAGTACACATTTATTTTCATCTTCTCTCCTTAATAATAATTATGTGGCTCATTTTTATCAACCATACATCTCTGTCTTATTTTCTATCTCTCTATTTTGAAATTCGCCTACATAAATAGGTAGACATAGTTGACGAATTGTCCATGATCATAAACACTGAGACACTGAGCTGATATACGATACACATACTACTACTACTACTAGTACTACATGTTTATATACATGTGTATATGTATGTGTACATCAATACATATGGTTAAATACAGAACACATATGTATCCATGACTCACAGACAGATTTTAGATGCTTCTATCTGATTCTTTTTTTTTTCCTGTTTTTGTTGTTTTGGATAATCTACTTGTATTTCATCAAATCTTTCTGATCCATTACTAACTTCTATATCTATACACATTTGTAAAATGATTTTGATTAAGATATGAGACAAAAATGTTTCATCAGTTCTGGGGAGAAAAAAAAACGAAGTACTAGTACACATTGATTTAAAGACAGATAAAGAAAGTCTTAATTGACAGGACTATATGTTATTGTATATTACAAGTTAAAAGGATCTCTTTGATTACGATTACTGTGATTGTTAGATCAAATACATATGTATATATATCTTGAATAATTTGTGGATTCATGTGAATATAATCTCCATTGAAGTGTTGAAGAGTGATTATCTCTATCTATATCTGTATATATATACATAGAACTTACATTTAACACAACAAGAAGTAAGCTTATATTCCTTACATACCATGTAATATCTTTTATAGTATTACTATAATGAATCATGTTTTAATTCATTGAATAGGTTCATGTTGATTTTAAGTTAAAATAAAAATCTTCTGATAAAGTACAGGTAGTCAGTCAGTCATGTGATTATGAGATGGTGAAGAAGATTTGTAGCTTAGTTAGGCTTCTATCTGAAGTTTGTATTGATGATGTCGTTCAAAAGAACGATAAAAACTCCACAACTAAACTATCTAGCTCAGAGAACAAAACTCTGTTATAATTTGTTGTTTAAATGCTGATTGTCTTGGCTTTTTTACTGTTACTTTTTGTATCTGGTCGTCGCTGATTGTTATGTCGGAAACACTTATCACTTATACTCGAAACGAGGGACCTCTGCAATTCCCACGACTGGTATAAGTGATGATTTATTAACCCCAAAACACGATGACGACGACTCTATTAGAAAATACACTGGTTTATATATTGATTGTACACCCATTTTGATTAATAATTAGAATTAGATGACATACTCAGTTATAACAAATCACATACTGAGCATAGTTCATATCAATGGAATATAAGAGTATTGTATATCATAAAAGAAAACAAATACTATATTGAGTAATCATGACATTGAATCAAAGTGGAAGTATTCTTGAACAAAACTCATAATCAGTAAATCAATCGAAAATTGACTTTTCTTTCCATCATATCAAACTCTATCAAAGGCAGTCAGTTACCTGATTGACTTCAAGTATTAACAGTTGGATAAAAGATGAATTTTTACCATGGATTGTACTTTTCTACATTTCAATGAATATTGATTTATCTTAATGTGATTCGTTTAGATGAGTTAAAAACTTTCAGCATCAAAGTGTTAGTTAGAAAAAAATTGATAACATATTCTAGTTGTTATGTACTATAAGCTAAATAATTTACCCTGGAGAATTTTTAGCATCTATCTAGACAATACTATCATCATGGTTATCATTGGTGTATACTTGAAAAAAAAGGTAGTGCAAGCTATTAAAATAAATGTATATACATATCTTATGATTTAACCGCCTACATAGATTACCAATAAATTACATCATTAGAAAAGTATGAAATCTATATTACTTCATTACATAACAGTAGGGATTTAAGAGTTGATTTTAATCGGCCTAATGAATTTCTTCCCAAAAAGAACCAGAACAAAAAAAAGATTTGATATATTCTGTTACATAATATACCTATTTTACTCAATAGACATTTCAATAATCCATTAATACCAAAAGAAAAAATATAACATCGGTTTTTATGTGTTTTTTTCGTTGTTGTTGTTGTTGTTGTTATTACCTTGTCATTGATCATGGCTTCTCACTAGAACCTTTGAAATTACTTCTTGTATCTATTCATTAGTAAGCAACATATGCTCACTAGTGACTGGTTTCAAGAGGTATATCTTGGAGTTCTAGGAAGAAGTAGTGACCAGTGGATTTTAACTAGGTCTGTTGTGAAATAGTAACTGACTGAAGACAATGGTAGATGTGTCGCTCGATTTCGTCGATTAGTTGAAGTTAAACATTAACACCGTTGGATGTCGCCTCAGTGGTCTAGTGGTTAAGTGCTCACGTGCGAAACCAGTAGGTCCTATGTTCGAATCTCGCAGGGGGCGGGGTCGTGGATGTTCACTACTGGGGAGTCCTACAACAGGACGAAACGGCCGTCCAATGCCTCCAGGTTTTCCATGGTGGTCTAGCTTCAACTGACTCATGATCTTAGCTATTGAAATATTTATTATATGATATTATAGACATAATTGGATGATGTTGTACGTATCATGGACTATGTAACAGTAGACTTGAAAGTTACGAGTTTGATCACCATTTGAATTTGTGTATCTGCCCTGTTGAAAAATTTCATACTAGTTAGAAAGGGTTGTTCAGTATTTTCTAATTTCCAACAGTTGCTTATTATAAAATCAATCCAGAAAATCAATTAGAATAATTCTTTAAAACTCCAGACATTTTTTCATCATGAAAATTCCATCGGGTTTCACATACATACAGAAGTGAAATTTAGAAAAAGTAAAGTAGCAACAAATAGAAATTGAAAAAAAATTACCGTATTATATCACATGACAAAGAAAGACTAGCGTATATTTGTAAAGAATAGTTGGTTACGATTATCTGGAATAATGATTAAAAATATTAAATGACAGGGTTCAGTGTTATGGTTTATTTATTTAAACACTTATGCATTAGTACAAGAAGGCACCAAATGGATATGCGCCTTACAAATCGAATTATTTACGTGAGGGCTGGGATACTGCTCGGGTGCTCAAACCGGAGCAGGTGGTTTTCTCGGGGAACACACCCCGAGCCTTTGATCTAAAGTTCTGACCCACAAGGCGATGGAGCAACGTGAGGAGATGCAGTTCCATGGTAGCCGGTGACCAACAATAGACTCATACGCCTTTTGTTCCCTCAGGATCCTGGAGCCCATGTGCACCATTGGTTTGGAATCAGGGTGTTCCAACTCCCCTAGGTGGACTCACCGTGTCCACAAACCCGATTAAAGCGCCCGACATTCGCTTTTCGTCTTCTCAATTTTGTAAGCAATACACGTTGTGCGAGAAGGCAATGTGTAGGACTTTCCTGACAGAGGCTGTAAACGCATGGCCCTATGAGAGCATTTCGAGAGAGAGAGAGAGAGAGAGCTGACTCTCCCCACTCTCGGCCGTAAAAGAGTATTTGGGAGCAGCGTTGTGGTTACGGTAGCCTATATGCAGGCACACTATTTGTTCCACATCAAAATCTTGAGTTTCAAAATTAAATTACACTATCTATTCTTCGAATTTATCTTTTCCTCTTGAATTATGTTAAATACGCCTAACGTTCTTAACTACCACTGACAATGTTAATGATAATATTACTGACCACTCACACTACTACTACTGCTGTTAATACTCTCGAAACGGTCTTGATAATTTCACCGTGCTGTGTTGAGATATTGTGGCAATTTGAACCGATGTACATGTTTTGCAGTCTACGTTACTTACAACTGTTTGACTTTGTTTCACTATTCAGTTTAGTAAACGTATATCATATAAAATGATCGAGGTTATACATTAACACTGTTGGATGCCGGCTCAGTAGTCTATAGGTTAAGCTTTCATGCGCGAGACCAAAGGTCCTGGGCCAAGTTCCATGTGTGGAATTGTGAATACACTCTGATGAGGAGTGCCATCCTAGAAAGAAATGGCCATCCAGTACTTCCAAGTTTTCATTGGTGGTCTTACTTAGATCGATTTGTAATTTCAGTGAAATTCAACGTTCTCCACACCACATTCATATTAGGATACTTTCTCGATATATTCATTTTGACTGTTGCTTTTGTCTCATACTAACCACTTGACAATAATCCTAATCTCTATACTTCTCCGGCATTAAACTGTAATACTGGATGCTAGTAATCATTGATAATGATTTAGCAGAGTTATTCTACAAAGGTTGATCAGTACGACTTATTATATTTGATTTTAATTCACTTTTCAAATATATCAGAAAACCTTTTAACCAAAATGTAGCCCTCATTTTAATAGTTTAGTATTAGCATGGTAAATAACTTACTTTCATTATCTGGTCGGCAGCCTATGGTCCATTAGGAGTAACAGGAGTAAGTAAAGTAAGTAAAAGTAACACTAACGTTGTCAATCAATTGAAGTTAGAAATGTAAACCATTGGATACCAAATCAATAGCTTAAAGTCTAGACAGAAAGACTTGATTTTCATCCCCTCTAAAGTCGTGTATGAGCATTTTTTTGGGGAAAATATTATACTAGAATCAAACAGTTGTGGGTGGTTGTCAAACTAGAGTCAGGTTTAAATTTAAATGTAAGATTAATGCTTATAATAAATACTTTATTAACAACCACATGGCTGATATTAACTTTCCTATATTCAAATATAAAACATACGTCCTACCATATTTAAGAAATATCTCCGAAACCAGTGAAAGGATCCTAAAGCCGTTTGGCAAGAACATCGCTCAAAAAACAATATTGTCACTTCATTCTGTGCAGACCAAAAGACATAGCAGCTAGGGAACATCAATACAAAATCATTCAAAAAAATGCGAGGAATATTTCAAATGCTAAAGTTGGTGCCCACTTCACATACGCGTTAATTAACATTGATTGTCTGTGGACCAACATGATATACTATATCACTGATATCAATCCATGCAGACAACCATGGATGCAAAGTCGACTGGAAAATTTCAACATTCTGGATAGGAAAAATCCGAGAATGCTAGAAAATCTCCATAAGTATGGCACTTAGATCAACTCTCAATCAACAGACACATCGATGTTGATTCAATCTATAAACCCATAAAGAAGAGGTCAATCAATCATAAAGCCAGAGGTCAAACAAAAAAGACATTCAATGTGAATCCTAATGCAAATGAATACGATAAGACCTACGAAGACAGACAGTCATGAACAAGGCCATCGGAATGAACTGATTTAAAACTTGTGGAATAGTTAGAAAGTTCGCTTCTACATGAATTAGATGCTAAAGATATTGTCCATGAGGACAATGGAAGCTTTGTAATTAAACTATCTGGTTTAAAGAACTCGAAAATCCCCAAAACATACCTATAAGTTGATGCAAAATCATAATGAAGATCTAATTTGAAAAGTAGATGTCAGTTTATAATTCTCATATGGATATGAATAGAGTCTAGTTGAATGAGATTAGCTATTTTAGTAACGTTATTTGAGAGTTAGTTTTAAATGACCTTAAACTACTACCCATTTCGCCACTAATTTTACAGATTGCTTATGTAATTGTCTTTAAAGTTACTTAGTTGGATCTATTCAGTGTATTATTGTGGAAGTTGAGTTTCTGATCTGTACGGTTTATTAGTGACAACTTCACTATCTTTGAGGATAACAACATCACTACTATCAGTTGTAAACTGATAGAGTTTGTTCACACGTTTCATGACTAGATCATCTAGACTAAAGGACATGGTACTTTTACAATCATATAATAATATGAAGTTTAAAGTATTAAAGTTGTTAGATAATTTGAAGGTCAGGGTTGAATGGACTAATAATTTGTTAATAAAGAAACCGATACATGAATTATTTTTTAATTGAGATCATGAGCCGATTGATGATAGAACACCATTGAAAACTGGAAGCACTGAACGGTCGTTTCGTCCTATTGTGGGACTCCTCATCATCGAGCATCCATGATCCCGCTTGCGGGATTCCAACCCAGGGCCTTCAGTCTCGCTCGCGAACGCTTAACCTACTGGACCACTGAGCCTGCATCCAATGGTGTCAATGTCTAACCTCAACCAATCCACGAAATCGCACGACCATCTTCCATTGTACTGAGGTAGACACCGCGAGCGGGATCGTGGATGCTCACTGCTGAGGAGTCCCACAATAGAACGAAACGGCCATCCAGTGCTTGCAGGTTTTCAATGGTGTTCTAACATCGATCGGTTCATGATCTCAATAAAAAAACTTAACAATCTCCACAACCCCTAAACTTGAATTATTATTGCAAACTGAATAAATATCAGAATATAGAATGCCTATTCAATTGAATAAATGTGTTATTCTATTAGGAAATAAATTATTAAGTTGCAGAAATAATAACAAAATAGTATGGCTAGAAGTCAATTGATCATGCCTCGATTAACCCAATGGTCACGTCACATACTTTGAAGTTAGATAGCCCTACTTCAGATCTTATAGATAGGTACTCTTTTTTTGACGAGTGCCAACTAGCACAAAACCTAGGACGACCACTTTTAACCAAGTTACCTATCATCTACCATATAGATAACTAATGATGAATATAATTATATATGTATGTAAACTTTAAGAATTTCAATTTTATGAATACGTTTTCGGTTCCTAAAATTAATGCTTAGAATTGTTTCAGTCATATGATATGCAATGACAGTATGTGGCTATGTGATACCTACTCACGAAATGAAATTATCATCGTAAGCGCCCTCAATGATTTGAAATTAAAGACATGATCATCAGCTGAAAGAATGGATTTACCTAATAAACTAACATGCTTATAAGCAACGATGGATAATGGCTAGCAGTAAAATCTGAGACTCGCGTTTCATTCTATTTGAGACTCATCAGCTGGATGTATCTGCATCCCACAGATGATGTTTACCCCAGTATTCGGACCCAGTAAAGTTCCCTTCAAACGTCATCACATCATCCATTTAGCTACTGAGTTCTGATAGCCACATGCTAATGCAATGGGGTGAAGTTTTTTAATTACACGTAGTATTGTTTTACTTGTATCTTCCCATTGTTATTAAGGATTGCAATTGATCAGTCTCTTGTTGGCATATGTGCATCGGCACAAAATGCACATCGTTCACTCTCCAATGAATGACGTCATATCTGTTAAGTCTAATTCCAACCCATCAAATCAGTTTTATATGATAATATTTCTTACATTTGAGTTAATTACTTATGAATAAAATTCTATATAGCGAAATGACGATCCAAGACCTTTTACAAGACTATAAATTGTTTAGAACATTTAACTCTTGAAGTTTGGTTAAATAGCGTCAATTGCCTGATGAAAACCTCATACTATGGTGATAAGTATTCTGTATGCGTCAGAAAACAGCGAACATCTAATCAGTCACATGTAACGTACAACCTAACACAATTATTTATTGAGTCAAGTTGTTACACCCCATGTTAACACTGCGTTTTATCATTCTTTGATTATCATTAGTTAATTAAGGATCTTTTGCTCAGTTTTTTGTCATTTCTCACTTAGTTATATACTGTCTACGATTTTTCATTTGTTTTGTGTGGTGTTCTGGTAATTAATGCTTATGATTGTTTGGGTTATGCTTATGGACAAGAACAGAAGATTTTATCTGTTCTCAATTCATGCTTATGAGACTCAAAGCTGGACTGGAGATAAACTGTGTTTTAAACTAGCAAGAGTAAGGATAAACACAGTAACTTCCTAAGAAATTTTCCTGCTGGTCAAAGTACTTCATTGATGAGAGTGAAGGTTGGAAGTGTAATAGGTTTGAAGTGTACATGTATTAGTGAACTATATCCAGTGATTCGATTAGAATACATGAAAGAAGTCTGAAGGTCATACGAATGTAAGAGTCCTATGGTCAACCACCGGAAGGTAGAAGGAATTCAGTGGTTTTTGTGAATGTTTGTCAAGAGATTCCAACCAGTCTAAACCTACAGCTTCTCGACCCCCTTAATTAATTCCATCAGTTTTCATGAGGTGACAGTGAGTGACATGAAATTGAATCACCAGTTATTGTAAATATGCATTGTTAGCGAGTAATAACCGTTTTGAAAGTTGGGTAAAGCAAGACTATAATCATTTGACATTAATAAATGTCTGCATATTACCCAAATTAAACCTATCGATGTGATAACACATTGTTGTTAGTTCCAGAAAACTTACACTGAAACGTAAAATCATTCGTATTATAAACCTATATACATATCATTAATATTATGATGTAATGAGGATTTCAACATAGTTCTTTTCACTTCAGATATCCGAAATGTTATTCAGTGAACTACTGAATTCAGATACTAGTGAGGGCTTGTAGTTTTTCGTTGTTGAAGTTCAGAACTACAATTAACCAGTCTTGGTTATCATATATGTATCCCAAGTGGATTGTCTTGATTTAGTGTTGTAATACGTTTAGGCATAACTAATGGACTATACTGGAAATCGATAAAATTGTAATATAGGGACGAGCTAATCAAAGTTACGAAAGCAACTTTTAGGCCTGCGAGCGAAATTCAAATGTCATGTATAACGTACTATAGAAATACTTTTTTATACCATTCAAATCTTTTAAAATGATAATCAAAAGACTAATGCTTTCATCACAGAGTAAATCCTCAATTATTTCTCCGTAGGTAATTCTTGGAGTTCTAGTGGGAAACCCTAAGTAGTGGAGTTCAGCTGTGTCGAGTGTGAGACAGTTACCCGCTGAATACAATTTAAGATGGTCATGTAATATTGTGACTTGATTGAAATTAAACACTAACACCATTATATGGCGGCTCAGTGGTCTAAAGGTTAGGTGTTTGCTGCTCGAGACAGGAGGTCATGGGTTCGAATCGCGCGTACAGGATCATGGATGGACACTGCTAAGAGTTCTCAAACTAGGACGAATCAGCCATCCAATGCTTTGGGTTATTCAATGGTTGTCTAACTTCGATCGTTTCATGGTCTCAATATTTATCTGCAGATTATATGTAACAGCTTGATCTCCATAATTTCTAATTCCTAACATTAAACCATTAATCCTAAAATAGACTTTAACCCAGTTTACACTTTATATTATAAATGAACTAACCGATAGTTCCTCTTTAAATTGTTGAGCTTAATTCATATATCAATATGGCTACACAGCATATTTGCATTATAGTTAATGTCAGTATGTAATTGAAACTGTGACTTTAAACTCTTAACCCTAATCCTTAATATTTAATCCTAACTTGAAACAATATAGAGGCTCATAAAAAACGATTTGAGATTTGAGAACACAAGTAGTCTATGCCCATATGGAAGGATTCGCAGATCGATGTTTTATTTTTCAATTTATTGGCAGAATAATCTGTAGAAGACTTTAATAGATTCATTTATTATGTAAAACCTGTTTACCCTTTGTAATATGATCAGATTTTTTATGGGAAATTATCGTTTTACAAAAACTGTTTTGTGATTGGCTCTATGAACTGACTGACAATTCATTCTACTTGATTGTTTTATCCTTGTTGCCTTGGTGTTTTATCCACTGTATATCGTATGTAATTACATCCATGTACATATTACGGTTGGAGTTATTATTATTATTATTGTTACTATTACTAATGATATATTATTTCTTATCGAGAACCTGTAAACAGTATTACTCACAGACAAACGGATTATAAGAAAAGAAACTAATCAATCTTGAATTGTATTTTATTGTAAGCCACACGTTATTAGAGTGCAATGTTTTTTATCAAAGCAAGAGAAGAGAATAGGTGTATTGATTGGAAATGATAAGCAAGTAATGAAAACCTAAAATCACAGGACGGTCGTTCCGTCCTATTGTGGATCTCCCCAGTAGTGAGCATCGACGATCCCACCCCACGGGATTCGGGCCCACGACCTGTTGGTCTCGCACGCGAGGACGCATAACATCTAGAACCCTGAGCTGGCCGGCATCCAACGGTGTTAGTGTCTAACTACAATGAATCCACGAAATCGGGCGACACATCCACAATGTCATTAGTGAGTTACTGTCTCACAACAAAAATAATAATAATAGTGTTTTCAATTAGGTTTGATTGACTTGCTATTCAGTATACACTTCTTATAGTTTTGTGTTCCCTAGAAAAACTGTAATGTGAAACATCTGTTGATGTGTGTTGTGGGATAGTCTATCTGGTTTCTGATATTTTGACTCAAGGTTCAGGAAAGTAGGTCTTTGAGTAATTTATCAATGAGGCGTAGAACACAGCAAGAGAATTAATGGTGTGGATAAAAATATAACAGGGATATTTTGCTTTCCAGTAATACATAGACATTTACATTGACTGATCATAAAGTAGTACACAATACTATGTTTTTCTAATCCTACTTAGTACTGATCAAATTCTATTTGACAAATTACAATGAGGCCACTGGTATTAGTGACCTGAAATCGTGTACACTATGTTTCAACGTTAGGTATTTTGAGATAGTATTGTGGCTCATTACTTTAATGGCCCGTGATCTGACTGTGATTTGTATAAACAAATGACTACTCCATGGAAAATAGATCTTCTGCTTAATTCTGCTTATCATATCTAGGTTAACCTCATTTGAGTGACGGAGGTAGTAAAAAGCCAAATACAGATTGAATCGGATGAATGTAGTTCAGGCATTCGTTTACTCAGACAGAAATCAAAATGAGAAGCGGAAAAGCGAAGCAAAACAGACCGGAGAAGGCAAGCGTATCAGCTCTTCTCGATAAAGCCTAACTCCCTATATATACCTAGACAAAATTAAGCTCAAGGCATGTGATGGAAAGAGTAAGCGATACACAAATGCTCAAATGAAAACAATTAAAATTATAGGCAAATAATTGAAAAGGTCAAAATAAATTGATCTGTCCAAAAAGTAGAACAACCCATATGTGAGCGACATGGTACCAGACACTACAATAGTTTTCAGTAAACCTTGAACTACTGTCATTCAGTTTTCATAAAATTGCAGTTACACCTTGACGACAAGTCCCAATTAGTACGAAATCTAAACTAAGTAGGGTTTCGTGTTCACAGCTTCAAATCGCCTAACATAAAAAAGGGCAAGTGCTCACATAGATTGTAATAAAATACTTATACAGAAGTGTAAAGTGATAGAAATCAGAATTTTTAAAATATAAATAATGAAGTACCAGTTAGTCATTCAATGAATAACATCAAATTGTATCTTTGGCATTACTGATTATGATTCAGTTTTCAAAAGTTAATAGCTAGCAATTTCTTTTCTATTAGTTTGATAACACATTGTTTGATACAATCAGTCAGCTACAACATAAGACGAGGCACATATATGAATCCGTCCAAGTTGTCATACAATATTATAGATTTATTCTAATTCATGATTTCTTCATGCATCGACTTTATCTAAATAACCAATTGGATCTTAAAAATCAGTAGAGAGTCTCATATCAAGGGTTCGAATTATGCCGTAACTAAAATCTATTTATTCTATAAAATATTTTGACCTGATCTGAGGTTGCGATTGGAAATATGACCCATTATATTTCAATCCAATGACATATTAATATTGTATTCAACACAAAGTTGAATTTCTTAGCTTCCGTTGAATCATTGATCATGAATGATTCGAAATCATGATGAAATATGTGTTTTGTACGTTCTGATTTTTAATGATCCTCATTATATTACGATTTAAGTTTATAATCAACACTCTTTTCTAAATCTAAGGTATATTAATCATAAAACGAGTTATTATTAAATGTTGTTAGGATTATATGGACGGTTATCACTTCCCTGTTGTCTAGATGGTAGAAGTATACTCCTTAAGGTACTTAAAAAAGAAATGAGATTAACAGTAATCATGTAGACTTGAGAGCATAACCACACAGAACAAAGGATAAATGCTTGAGGATAGCGACACATGGCAGTTCTAAGATGAATAATTTAAAAGAGAAAGAACAAAGATTCTAGCAGAATAACATGAATTCATTTATTTCGTAGGTTCTCGTCAGCTGCTTACAACCTATAGTATTTAAAAGATAATAATTACATAATGGGTTTGAATTGCTTACATGAGAGGGTTTATATTTAAGAAATGTTCGTAAAGTATGACAAGTCATACTACGAAATAAAATGAATTCATGTTATTCTGCTAGAATCTTTGTTCTTGCTCTTTTCAAAATGATAAAGGGAACTATGTGTATGGAATGAATAATTTAGACTAAAATATTCTATATGGAATAATTACTTGCTTACCCCTCATGGAGATGCATTGGCCGCCCACACGCATTCTATATCCAACTTTGTACTGGACAATCCTCTCCAATTCTTTCCAGTTGCTACTCGCCCTTCTTTGACCTCCCTCTTTTCCGTTTCCCTTCACGATTCCAAGTTGGCGCTTGCCTCGTGATTCAGTTTGATGATTTCCGTAATGTATGTCCTATCAATTTCCAAAGTCTTGTACTGATTTTTGCTTCAGCTGGAAGCTGGATTTTTCTCTCCTATAGTAGGCTGTTGCTGATGGCATCCGGTCAACGGTGATTGAGTACCTTAAGTAGACAAGTGTTCATAAATACCTTTACACTTTTGATGATGGTTGTAGTAGTTGTGCAAGTTCCAGCTCCACACAGTAGAACTGTCTTGACGTTTGTAGTAAAGATTCTCACTTTGATGTCGGTTGACAGTTGTTTTGAGTTCCACACGTTTTTTCAATCCTTGCCTTTACGTCTGCACCAGATCCTCCTCGTTCATAGATGATCTTGACCAGGTATGCGAAAGATTCCACATCTTCTAGAACTTCTCCATCAAGTGATATAGGGTCGGTGTATTCTGTGTTGTATTTGAGAATGATGTTTATTTCCTTGTGTGTGTGGAGGCCTACTGATACAGAGGTTGCTGCTACACTGGTTGTTTTGATCTGTATTTGTTGGAGTGTATGGAACAAATGGGCCAGTTCATCTGAGAAGTCCGAATTGTTTAGTTGATTCTGAATTACGATAGGATAGTATCAAATTGATAAAGAGAAAAGAACTTATTAAGCCAGAGTTTGAACATGAATTACTTTAAGATGTAAAACTAATAGATTAAGTCGACAGCCTTTGAATGATAGTGATATTTTACTTCAGTCATTGAGTTATTGTCATTTGGATTTGTAATAAACAACTGGACGGATGCATACATAAATACACATTTTGACGAATCATGTAATGTTTATAATCGTTTAGGAATATGAAGTTGGTTAACGAAGGTTCAAATTCTACAGTGAGCATCAATTTGGTCAAGATTTTAGGTACACCTTGTTAATTAGTGCCAAATATATGTTCAAGGTTTAATCCCGGTTATCTCCAACAGACGAAATTTGAAAAACCGCAATAACACATATTATTATTGAGTAATATCTCTCCTAAAGGAATGGAAGCTGTCATAGTTCACTACTCAGCTTATTTATAATTATCTGGATTCTTTCTCACTAGTTTACTAACTCATATAAATTAGAAACGTTTTTGATAAAGTGCACATTAATTGACAACTAATTTAGTAATATAGTGGTTTGTGAAGAATATTTAATGTTATTGAGAATAGAGAGCTTCTTTAGTATGACAACAACAGTCACTCAGTAGCAACGTAGAACTTCGTACGTACGTACATCAGTTCGAGTTGCCACACCACATTAGCACACAGATGCGGTGGTCGATTCAAATCCCGTATTAGTAGAGGTAATAAGAGTATAAGCAGTAATCAGGAAAATTAGTGTTTGGAGATGTTATTTAAACAACTGATAACCGGGAATCACATGATAGTTGTTTTATCCCAGTGTAGGACTCCTCAGGAATGGCCATCCACCGTCCCACCACTGACTAAACCTAAGACCTCCAGGTGTGAAGTACATACTTGCCAATTATGTTATATAATTAGTGTTCACTAAGATCGACCACTAGATTATTGACAAATCTTTATTCCTTATTCCTATGATCTATCTGACATTGCTTTTAGTCATTTAGATCTAGATACCTCTTTCAGTTGAATTAGTCAATATTATATTATATCCGATGTCATTACTAAAAATGTTATCACTCGGTTTGTAATAGTGTAGTGAACGAAGACCACTTTATTATTTTGTACAAAATTACATAATGCCTTTGGAATATATGGAAATCACACATTCAATACATCATTTGTATACCTTCTTTGAGTTGTCCTTTACACATATCCTATGATACTTCCAATATAATTGCAATTTAGATTGCTCCCTGTTTTCCCTCCTTTTCTCCTTACTTCAAATATTCTGCTGTTTTTATGCGCCAAGGTTAGGATTGAACTGGTAGATAGCCATATCACCTCCTGTACATAAGTTTTTCCATCGCATTCCTACTGAGCTGACTCGTTTGGTTGTTTTTATCATTTTAAAGGTGGATTCTGGTTAAGCGAAGTGATCAGAATTGACTAAATGATTCAAAACTGAGCTTTTTTATCCATCGGTTTAAGCTAAAAATTGGGCGTACAAAAACAGTATGTTCAGTCCTTCACTTTTCCTTAGCCGCTTATTACATAACTTCCTTTCAATGTCCGATTTCCGTAAACAATTCGTGATATTAACACTGTTTGACGACAGCTCAGTAGTCTACAGGTTTAGTGTTCTCAGGCCAAACCGAAGGTCCTGTGTTTGAGTCCCATGTGTGGGATCGTGGATGCACACTACTGAGGAAACCTATAGTAGTCTGAGACGGCCATCCAATGCTTACAGGTTTTCGATAGTGATCTAACATTGATTCAATCATTATATCAATCTAAACTCAACAATCTCTATAACCTTATACTGACAAGATATCACTTCAAGTTTTTAAAAAATTTAATTAATACCATTATATTTTACTACAAACTACTATGTATGGATAAATAAACCGGAACCAATGCAATTGGTTCTGCGTCATTCTCCAACTAGTGGCTAATTTAATTATGAAGGAGCCAATCAGGTGGTTTGGACCTGTCGATGGAATGATGTTCCGTTTTAGTTTCTCTGACCTTAACTTTCACCCAACCTACTCTTAAGTTAGTCAATATCGAGCTTTAAGGAAGGCAATGGTTGGGTATATGTAACATATATGGACTAGTGACTTAAATTTTGGTCACTAGAGTGCAAGCTCAAACCCGGTCACATCTACCTAGTTTGGGCCACTAGTCAGTACAAATAGGCCTCAAGTTCAACATATAATACGAAATCAAGTACACTAATCTTTACCTGGTAAATAGCTTGAATAATCCAACCACCTCAGTAGATGAAGATCCACACCTCATCAAATGATATGTGGAATTATTGAATTTTTACTTCAATTACATTTCGCATTATCTAATCACTATTTTATAAAGTTGAAGCAATTGGTCACTATAAACTGAGTTCAACATCGAACATGTTCACTGCACACCAGATTCTAATTTTAATTCTATCTACGGGTGAATGACAAACAATCAACTTCTACTTATAATCTTCCGAAAAATGTTAACAATCCGTGTTAAGATTCCAGTCGAATCTGAATAGCTAATTGTTGATTGTATCATTATATCTTTTTAATTGTAGATGACCAACGACTTAACAATACATTCCACTAGTTACTGTCTATCAAGAGCAAATAAGATTATGACTACAAACGATCTAATCCATTTAGTTTTTGCCGATCTGAATGTACAACATCCTCTTAAGAAAATTTATTCGCATTTATGTGAAGAAATGCAAGTTTGAATTCATCAAATGTCCTGTATTCATTAAGAGATTTTTTGAATAGAGTTCGTTCAGAAAACATGTTGCTTACTTACTTATGCCTGTTACTCATAATGGAGCATAGGCCGCCAAGCAGCATCCTCTAACACACTCTGTCCTAGGCCTCCCTTCCTAGTTCTATCCAACTGGTGTTCACTCTTCTCACGTCTATCTTCATTTCCCGGAGTAATGTGTTCTTTGGTTTTCCTCTTTCCTTTGACCTTGATGATTCCATGTGAAGGCTTGCGTTGTGATGCAGTTGAGTGCTTTCATCAATGTGTGTTCTTTCCACTTCTAGCACTTCTTCCTGAGTTATTCCTCCCCTTGAATCAGGTTTGTTCTCTTCCACCATAGGTTGTTGCTAATAGTGTCCGAACGACGGATTCGAATTATTTTACGTAGACAACTGTTAATAAACACTTGTATCTTCTGGGTGATGGCTTTCGTAGTTCTTCAGGTTTCCGCCCCATACAGTAGAACTGTCTTGACATTTATACTGAAAATTCTGAATTTGGTGTTAGTTGACAGACAGTTGTTTTGAATCCCAGATATTCTTCAATTATAAATATGCTACTCTTGCATTGGCGATCCTCGCCTTCACATCTGCATCAGATCCATCGTGTTCATCAATGATGCTGCCCAGATATTTAAAGATTTTTACACCTTCCAAAGCTTCTCTATTAAGTGAGATTCAATTGTTGCATGTTGTATTGTATCGGAAAATCTTGCTTTTCCATTTGTGTATATTGAGGCCTACTGTTGCTCCAGGTGAAGTTAGAAAACGTGCTAATGTCATTTTATTTTGTTACATATTTAAGACTGATTTCTAGACAACAACATCATCAGAATAAACTTTGAAGAAAATGGAATATTGAAATGTCAAGACAACTGTATCTACAAGATTACTTTCAAAGATATTTGCTGACCTTCTACTTTTAAATAAAGGTTTAAAAATACAATGTTTGTATGACGAGTAAAAATGATAGTTGGAATGGAAGCCCATATTACACTGATGTTAAAATCACATATATTATTTATTTATTTGAATACATAACTATTGGTACAAGGAGGCACCAGATATATATGCACCACACAACCCATTTTATTTGTGTGTGTGAGCTGGGATACTGCTTGAGTGACCAGACCGAAGTAGGTGGTTTTCTTAGAGAGACGCACCCCGAGCCTTGGATCTAAAGTTCTGACCAACAACGCAGTTCCATGGTAGCCGGTGATCAACAATAGGTTCACACGCCTTTTTTTCCCTCAGGATACTAGAGCCAGCCCATGTGCACCATTGGTTTGGAATCACGGTTTTCTAACTATCCTAAGTGGACTCACTGTGTCCACCAACCCGGTTAAAGCGCCGTACATTCGTTTTTCGTTTTCTCAATTTCGTAAGCAACATCCCCGTCACGAAAAGGCAATGAGTAGGACTTCCCTGGCAGAGGCTGTATACGCGTGGCACTGTGAGAGCATTTGAGAGAGAGAGAGAGAACTGACTCTCCCCACTCTCGGCCGTACCAGGGCATTTGGGGCCAAATCTCATATAAATATAAATTATTTTAATGGTCTCATGATAAAGCTTGAAACATCCGAACAACAATACAAAGTATCAATTAATAAAGTTAAAATAGTTTACTAACTCAATGCATATCTTACATAAAACGGTTACATAATTAATTAGCTTTAAAAAAATAAGTTCAAGTTAACCATTTGGACCCTTAATCATCATCTATTTTCTTTTTAGTAACTAAGGTAAATTTCCAATTTTATGACCATATTCCTTTTATCATTTAGATTTCAGTCATTGTCGAATGAATATTGATTTCGTGTGTATGTGTGTGTGTGTGTGTGGAAAATTATAGACAGAATTATATGCATATTTGAATGAAACCACCAATGAAATTTAGACCATTTTCCCAATAATAATCAATCATTAGAGTCTTTTAAATCTGATCTCTTATTGGTTAAATTTGACCTACAGGCATATATATAAGCTTATCGTATTGATTGATCTAATCAAAAGTTTTGAAAATACCAAAAAAATTTATTTATTTATTTATTTACTTTAAGAGAAAAACATCGAAGGGTCTTTTTCTTCTCTTTTTTCTTTGGTTCCTTTATAGAAGGAAGAGTTAAAGTTATGATTTTAATGAATTAACCATTATTTGAAGAAAAAACACAATTTCATCAAAATCTATCGTTTAGACCTTTCCAACGACGTTATTGTTTAACTTCAATGAATCCATAAAATTTAAGTGACACATTCATCATTGTTTTCAGTGAATTACTATCTTACAATAGATCCGATTGAACTCCATTAGTCACTGCTTCGCAGTAGAACCTGTTAGAGATCATTATTTTAAAGTACTTTTACTCGACTCAATATGATAAAATGAATATAAGTCGTAATTTTGACCCTAAATTCAATGTCAATAATCCTTAAGGTGTTTTTATGAAATTATGTCACAGTTTAGTGGCCCAGTGACCCCCAAAATGACTTGGTACAGCCGAGAGTAGGGAGAGTCCGCTCTCCCTCTCGAAATGCTCTCATATGGCCACGCATATATAGCCTCTGACAGGGAAGTTCTACTCACTGCCTTCTCGTGGCTGGGGTGTTGTTTACGAGAATGAGAGGAAGAAAAGCCAATGTCCGGCGCTTTAACCGGATTCCAAACCAATGGTGCACATGGGCTCCAGTATCCTGAAGGAACAGATGGCGTATGAACCTATTGTTGGTCACCGGCTTCCATGGGAATGCATCTCCTCACGATGCTCCACTGCCTTGTAGATCAGACCTTCAGGTCGAAGGCTCGGGGAGTGACCTCTTAAGAAAACCACCTACTTCGGTTTGGGCACCCGGGCGGTATCACAGCCATCACACATATCGAATGAGATTTGTGTGTCGCATATGTAATTGGTGCCTCCTTGTACCAATATCTATGTGTTAAAATAAATAAAATAAATAAGACTCCAGGTAGATCGTTTGTTATCTCTTATCGGTGTACATACATATGATCAATCGTTGTATATAATCATTGAGTTAAATTGTGTTAGTGAATAATGGAGTTAAATAAGTCAAATACGAGAATGATATTTGAATACTTATATTTCATATAATCGTTGATCGGACATCGAAACAAAACAAAATGACACGTAATATGGAGAAGGCGAATGAGTCAACTCCATTACGCATCATATAATTTCGCTTTGTTCACTCCGTATACCTGATTGTCTGTTCAGATCAATGATGATATGAAATATACATATTCAAAAACCATTCTCGTATTTGATTTATTTTGATTCCATTATTCACCAACGCGAATTAAGTCGATAGTTTTATACGAGGATTGGCATTATGTATAGTTCGATAACAATCATTCATATGATCATAATACGATTAGATATAGGGCCACTAAAACAGTAACACATTTTCTGTGAGAATAAAGTGAATTATCACTTCTTCCCGGTAGTTTTGATACTCAAATAGAAATGTAATAGGATAGTCTAATACTTTAATTCATTACACTGATTTTCAGTACAGGAAAAACTTTGTCCTGAGAAAAATATTCACAACGGTTAGTAAGTAACAAATTACTTAAGAAATTACTAAGCTTAAAAGTACACTAAGTTACTAGGGGTGATTAGATTTTTGTTTTCATCATGAATGAGTGTTAATCTTTCTGTTTAATGCCTCTGAGAAACAGAGTGGAAATTAATGTTATTTCAATAGTTGAAATCATGAATCAATTGAAGCTAGACCACCATCGAAAAATTGGAGGCACTTTTGTGGGACTCCTCCGCAGTGTGAATCCACGACCCCGCCTCGCGAGATTCGAACCCAGGACCTATCAGTCTCGCGCCAGGCGCTTAACCAACTAGACCATTGAGCTGCGTCCAACGGTATTAGTGTCTAACTTCAACTAATCCACGTAATTAAGCGACACATCCACCATTGTCATCAGTGAGTTACTACCTCACAACTGACCCGGTTGAACTCCACTGATCACTGCTTCTCACTAGAACTCCAGGATATATCTCTCGAAGCCAGTCACTAGTGAGCATATGTTGATTAATATCAGAAGGGGTTTTGTTATTTATTAATTATTTTAAAGACATTAAATAAATCTATTTTATGTTCACTATCCAAAAAAAAAATACCTGGCAATTACACTTGTGAAAACTGCATTGCTTTTTAGACAAGGTTGATGAAATAATGTATTGAACTAAGAAATAAAGAGTTCATTATTATTCATATAACATGGACAATTTATATGCAAAATATTGGCATAATGATTCAAATCATTTGACCATTTGATCTGGATAATTATGACAGAAGTATAGTAGAGTGACAACTTTGGGTTAACCACTTAGGACTTCTCTGTTATATTCGGTCGTCGCAATTGTTGTGCCGAAAAAGAAAGCTGATCACTTATACACGGAACGAGGGACCTCAGTAATTCCCACGATGCGAAAGTAAAAACACAAAGACTGTTATAAGTGATGATTTATTAGCCCCAAAACACTATGACGACGATGATGATCAAAATAGTCTAAAATACACTGGTTTATATATTGATTGTACACCCATTTTGATTAATAATTAGAATTAAATCACATACTCAGTTATAACAAATCACACACTGAGCATAGTTCATGTCAAGTGAATACAAGAATATCGTTTATCATACAGAAGAAACTATCATACTGGGAAAACAATCGTGGTCATGTTGATTCCTTTGATCGATTAGTTTAAATAAGCAATCAGAAAAGTTTGGAAGGTTTTAAGGAGATTGTTTAATTTATTTATCTGATAACAGTTTGAAGTTAATAAAACAAAAAAAGTCATGAACAGCATTTTCATTTTTCTAGATCATGAATTCATCTATAATTTCAATAGTTGAAATCATGAGTCAATTGAAGCTAGACCACCATGAAAAACCTGAAAGAACTGGACGGCCGTTTTGTCTTAGTATGCGACTCCTCAGTAGTGCAAATCCATCTATAATTATTATAATTATTGTTCTAAAATACCAGTGATTATTTGTATTTCATATATTTTGTTAGATAATCATTGGAAAAGCTCTACATATATGATGCATTCGGTCATATCACTTATTATTAAACGGTGACGTGTTGTTGAGATAGCTATCTAATTCGAAACATAATACGTAATGAAATTGTTGATTCCCTTATGTTAATAACTAAAATGATCGATTTTCATTGAGGCAGTTGCTAGTCATGACACTGAATTAGAATGGATGTAATGTTGAATAGGACTCATAATGAGTAAATCAATCGAAAATTGACTTTTCTTTCCATCATCTCAGTCTCATGTATTTTGTGCAAAGTTTAAAATGCATTAATAGGTAGTGTGTATTTATCATTACTGATGAAGTGGAAATTGTCAGTATTTTGGTTCTTGAAATATTTGGAATTCATTAAAATATCTATTATACAACTGAAAAGTGAATTTTACATAGTGCTTGAGCTAAATTACAATATATAAATACTCCTAAAACTGATTGTATGACTAAGTACTTCATTTCATTCAATGAAGTCAGGTAATGTTCTCCCTTTCTTACTTTCACTATGAATCTCAACTCCAAGTAAATAGGAAGGTGACAATGGATTGAATTATAATTGACATTAATTAACTGATATCAGTTTGTGTTGGAAACTCTGACCCTAATGAGTAAACCCAAATGAAAGTTTTAGTTTAACTGTTAATACCTAATATCAACCTTTTTACATGTTAACCGATGTCAGTTGGTGATGAAAACTCTCTAAAGTGACAAGCCTAACTCACAGTACTATTCCGAATATATAAATTTGACCTTTTACCTTTACTACGAGGGATAATTTGACACGTGAGGATTAATAACTCAGATGGAATTTATTATTCCACTGTCATTTGTTTGGTTTGTATATTTGATTGTTTTATAATTAGGTAATGTTTCTTGACTGACTTACAAGTTGTCTAAAGTCGTTAGTGTTGTATGCTTTTAACTAACTTTATCAATCAGTTTACAATGAAATGACTAGTCTAAACAACTCATTACTGTGTACACTATGTTATGATGTTGATTAATTGAAGATAGTTGGCAGGTAAACGTAGATATATGTTTCATACTCATCAAAATACTGACCCTTTTTACAGTTTTTGAACTCTACGTCCACGATTTCTTGCAAATAGTCTCCAATAGCTTAACAATATATAATGGTCATGAAATACTAAATAAGACAGTCATTAGTTGTAATTCTTTTTTCTTTTCCTAACATAGACTCGATAATTTTATTCCCATTTCTATCTCTAGCAATACTATTCAGTATTTATTTTCGTTTATTTCTGTTTATTAAGTAAAATCAGTCAGTCATTCAGCTGCAACGTACGACCAGGCACATATGTGCATCGGTCCAAGTTGTCATACCCCATTAGCAAAACAACACGAACACCGAATTCATAGAAGTAGTTAATTCAATGGTTGTAATTTATAAAAGAAAGATTTCATATAAGGATATAGTACAGAAAGAAAGAATTAGTTCGTAGAAACAAAGATATAAAGCAATTTTAATCTCACAGTTTAAGGGAAGACAGAGAGTGTATACACCTACGCTATTGTAATCGATTCTCAGTCATGTCACGCAGAGTCTTCAACCATTGGTTACGATAGTCACGCGGACCCCAACCAATTAGTTTGCATCTACTAACATGACTCAAACCAGAAGTTAGTGACTTCATTTAAGCACTGATCTCATGTTTTGGTTAATAAAATAATCAAGTGAATTAAAACCCACAATTTACCAAACATCAATTACATAATAGTCACTTTTATCACTGAATAGATCATTAAATTGACAATGTCTAATTAGATTATTATTATTATTATTAATTAATCAATTCACAGATTATGCACGATGAGGTCAGTGAAACAGAAAATATACGCAAAAATTTGGCTATTGAACGTATGATTGTAGATGGATGTGATTTATTGCTTGATGTCAATCAAGTATTTGTACGTCAAGGTAAGTCAAGTTAATGATAAATATTTACTTAGTTCAATGAATATAATCTATTAAAAGTGTATTATTTTGATAAATCAATCAGATTTAAGGAGTAGAAGAGATTGAGTTTTTGTACGTAACCCTAAAACACTAGAACAAATAATGAAGCTTTCACTGTTGAAATCACCATTGAAAACGTGAATGCACTAAATGATCGTTTCGTCCCAGCAAGGGACTCCTCAGCACTGTACACCTATGAACCCGCATCCGGAGTCAATTATTAAGGTGCTTAAAATTGATAAAAATTACAGAACTAAGAATGAGAGACGAATATGAACGATTCTCAAAATCTTATGATAAAACGGTTATTAGATTCCGTAGAAGGAAATAACATAAAACAGATAGAAGTGAAATGTATATAACATTTTGAAATGATTCATGAATTATTGAAGATAATTTAAAGACTCTTTACTAATACTTCTAATCTCAAACCTAAATATTATGTACTGAATAACCTATCCGTATCATCAAGATTCCGATACTACTACAATTGGACTTATTTTCTCGTAGTGATTGAAGTGTCATCGAAGGTAAAGAGTTAAGTAAACAATCACTGAAACTTCTCACTTCTCCCCTCGATCTGTTAGTAGTACACAGTTTATTAGTTAGGCAATGTCAATCTTGATATTCAAGTTTTTACTACAGTTAATCCTTTCGTTTATTGAAATAATTCATTTACGACATTTAGACTTCGGTTTTAGCTTAAAGGTGGTATTCTTAAAAAGTTACTACACGTTCATTTTACCAAAAAAAGGAACAATTTTTCATAGTTTGGATCATTGAACAATCTTAATTAGGCAACCATTAAGAAATAGAATGGATTGAACAGCTATTTCGTCTTAGTGTGGGATTCACCAGAAGTGTACCCATCATATCTCCATTATAGGGGATAGAAGACAAAACCTTTAGGTCTCGAGAAGAGTGACTAACTTTTAGATGATTAATTTAGAATGTAATGGGTTACATGTCGAATTTAAGTGTTCGCAATGTGATTTGAAGATCCTCGACTTTATCTTCGATGTGGGTCATGGGTGTGAATTGCTATGACGTATCACATTAAAACGAGATCACTACACAATACTTCCTGATTTTTATGGTTGTCTAACTAAGATTAATCTGTGATGTTAACCATGAAGCTCAACAATCTTCACAAACCCTTAGTAGTGACACTATTTTCATTGGATTAAAAATAATGAATATATAATAACAATATTTTTAATAAGCTACACTTGTTCTCCTTTGACTGAAATCATTGATTCCTTCGAGAGCACAGTTATATCGTGCTAATGAGTATTAAATAACATGAAACATAGATCAAATGGGGACTTACGGCCGATTCCAATTTCTTATAACTTGTGGCGTATGTGCCCCTGTTAATGTATAACGTGATGATACCGCTAATTAGAGAATAGTAATTTATCGATCGAGCCAATGACGCATGAAACCCCGTTCGAGCAGTCTACAGTACTTATCAGTCCTGCTTCCTACCTAGCCCAGCCACTTAAGTCCAGAACACCAATATCAGCCTCTGCGATATGAATCACGTATTTCAAACATACTGGGTTTATATACCAATCAAACAGACCACATCGTACCATAAAATAGGGAACGACATTTGTACGAGAATTAGCCAAAAGTAGCTGTGAATGAGAGAGGTAGTAATTAATAGACTGGGTATAACTCAAGAATGGTAAATTGTATAATAATAGTTCATAGGTCAAAATAAAGCTCACAATAAGGGGGACACGAATATGCATAGTTTAGTGACTTAACAATTATACAATAAAAATATACGTATAGTATTGGTCCATAAATAGATCGCAAAAGTTACCATTCATTATTACAACACAATTAACTACTGGAAATTATGATAACTTCTGTTTTCAAATAATAAACCTGTTAAATCTTGATGAAAGCAACTATGCGTCGACTGTTTCCAACTGCCTATGGAAACTATGAATTAAGAAACGATTAAGCTATTTTATCACAAACAGTTCTAATAAGTAAATCAGAATGTAATAATCATTTGTTTTTATTTTACATTAGGGATCTTTGTCAATACCCAACATTTTTGACTTCTGAATGATTAATTGTTTGGTTTGATATACATTGGTTGTTAGTTTGTTTTTACTCTAGTGGTTTATAACTCATTGTTGAATCTATAGTGTCAATCTATCTTCAATATACCTAATGATCTAATTATTATTATTATTAAATGTTATTTCGGATACTCAAATACTTAGTTAGTGATTTCATTCACTTTTCACAGTACTTAGCGGTCATCTACAAGGAGTTATCTTTTAAATGAGTATAGTTACGCTGTAACACTACTTGAACTGCCTCTCAATACAATATGTATATGATTCCTCCAATTAGGAAATATGAGTTTTGTAACTGCCGATTCACAATATTTCATTCCTTGTGACAAATTCCCACTCAAAATAATTTGTGAATCATATCTTTTCAATGAATTTAACTTTATATTTCTATACTTAACATATAACATTTCATTCTGTATCAACTTGATCATTTCTGTAAATTGATTTGTACTATATAATAATTTACATAACTTATTTATACTCTTGTACCTAAGACAGAAAGAGTGTCAGGATATGTGAGAGAAGCTTAACTTTGAAATAGGTATCATTACCAAGGTTTGACTAGATAATTTCAAATAAATTGAGCATTGTTGTTATTTAGTCTTGAATCCATTTTTGTGATGCAATCTTTTCTATCCTCCTTTTAGTATATATATAACTATATATACGAATCTACAACTTAAGTGGAAGATTTCGTCGATAAGAAGATTTTCATCACTGAATTCTCTTTTTCTTATTCAATGACACTATAGATTATTTTGATTATCAAACTAACTCGTTGAAATATTTCCACATTTTACACAAAAAATACACTTACATATACACGCCTACACATTCATCTCATCAAATTCTAATCAGAAAGGGATATCGTGGATATTATAGTAATTTAATACTTGAATTCATTAGTTAATTGAAACTAGACCATTATGGAAAACCTAGAAGCACTGAGACCAATAGGTCTTGAGTTCGAATCTCACGAGGCGAGATTGTGGACGTACACTACTTAGGAATTCTGTACTAGGATGAAACAATCATCCAATGCTTCCAAGTTTTTCATAGTAGTTTAACATCAGTTGACTCATGAATTCAACTATTACCAATTACAATCAAATTATATGAAACAAATAAATAATACTCAATGAATAACAAGTGAATATTAAATGTTCAATAGTCAATTTTTTTTCATTTTTATTTGTTTATATTTATCTATTTATTCATATTTTGTTTCTATGGTTTATCTGATTTTCATTGTTTCTAGTTAATGGTCATATGACCTTAATTTCATTTATCTGGTTAATGTTTTTCTGTGAAGAAATAACATTAGACCCTAGATCTTTTATTGATTTCAAATAATAATAATAATAATGATAGTTATGATAAATGGGTGAGAAACTTGAAAGGAAAAATGATAAAAACAACAATTATTATTAGTGAAAGATAAATCCAGAGAAGTAGTGGTACAAGTCGTCGTCTTCGTAGTAGTATTAAGTGGGTTACTTGTATCCATATAAGTAGTATATAACGGTGGGTAGGCTGGGAGAATGTATTTCAGTAGAAGATCAATAAGAAAAGAATAGGAACGAAACGAAATTGGTATGAAAATGCATGAAAAATGAAATCTGAGACAATGGATTGATGTTCTCTAAAGGAATAGTGAAGTTTGAGACGATGGATTGATATTTTGCAAATTAACTATTTACTATATGGTTCTCAGGTTTTATCGAAATACTCTGTAATTTCGTACTCAAATACATTCGATTGTCCCCAGTCGTGTTCCTATTCACTACAGTAGTAGTAGTGGTGGTGGTAATAGTAGTAGTAGTAGTGATGATGGTGGTGATAGTAGTGGTGTAGTGAACAGAACACAGGTGAGGACAATCGAATTATACTTAGCACAAAGTTACAGATTTCCTTGGTAAAATAGAAAAACCATACTATAATACTTAATTTGCAAAATTTTCAATGATTGTCTCGAACTTCGTTGTTCTTGCATTTCCATACTAATTGCTTTCTATTCCCACTCTTGATCTTCCCTATCTTCTGCTGCCAGACATTACATTCCTGACTCGCGTCATATACTACTTATATCAATATAAGTAGCACGCACCACAGTGGTAGTAGTAGTAGTAGTAGCATTGTGACATGCTTGTTAAAATAACATTGAATATCATCAGAACTTTTCAAGGCTGAATAGAATTCCTAGGATGGATAATCAGCATATATAATAAAACTAATCTTATATTACTATTGGAGTTTATGGGGAAGACTTGACTGACAAAGAAACGATTTGGATATCATAGTGTTCTCTGAGTTGGATATTTCCTTGAAATATTTTTTTTTGAAAACTAACTTAACATCTTCACTTATCTAGGTTGGTATTTCATTTTTTAGATGGATAAATGAAGCATCATCTCAAGTATGAGACCATTAATTTTGCTTGATAATTTGCAATTAGAAGTATTGATGAAAGTCAATAGGAAAAAATGATTAAAATGTACCTGATGATTAATTTCATATAGAGAATAGTGAAAATCGTCCGCATAGACCTGAGAGTTTGAGATAAACAAAGAGAGAACCTTTTCCAGTTATTGCATTTTCGAAGCTGACATTGTCACTAACATTAATATATTGGATCTATTCACGAAATATATAATAAATTTCAAGGAGAAGGTTATTCGGGTTCATCAGTTATGTCATGAAGACTTAGGAAAAGATTAGTAATCAAGGAAATTGTACTAGTCGGGAGGGGGCAGATTGTATATACCTGTTTAATTTATAGAGGATATACGCCATAGACTGAAGTACCACGGTTGTTTCATTCTATTACGGGAATGTTATGCAATAAAATATACCAAAAATTTATTGAGATTGAAAATGCGAATCGTTGAGTACCACGATCACCAGACTGGTATAATTGTTAAGCACTTGACTCGAGATCAGCAGGTTCTATTCTAGGTCCTTATTGGGGTGATGGATGCGATAGTCTTGGAGTTCGATAGGGCAGATAAAACAGCTCCCCAGTTTCCCTTAGTTTCTCTAATGGTACCCCGACTGAGATCAAATGATAAATACCACTCAAAACATTATGAAAATAGATCATTTAACATGACGAACAATAATGAACATCAAAAAGACAAATATATTCTTTTACAATATAATTGTAATCCATAATCCTGTATGGCTTCGAGAGTGAAATCACCAGTGAAAAAACACATCTCCTCCGTATACAATAAACACTCTCTTGATCTATTTCCAGATAAATGTTTTCTATTTATATCAGCTTCAACTTTTATACTTCATATTATAGCAACCAGTTATAAATAACGATTATAATTAGGCATTTGAAGCAACAACAGGAAATGACTATCAATAAGAAAATCAAGATGCGAGTTTTGTCTTATTTCAGACTCGTTATGTGGATGTACCTGTCATATTTCAATGAGAATGTTTACTCCGGGACTTGAACTCAGCACATTTTATTTTAAACGCCAACGCGTTATCCACTTAGCACTTGAATTCAGATAGCCACTAGCCTGTGTGATGGATTAAATTTTAATTCATTTGTATTGATTGTTTGAATCTTCCCAATAATATTTAGGACTGCAATTGACCGGTCTATTTTTAGGACACGTTCAACTTTCATTATGAATTAGTGGGAATATCGAGACAACCTGCATAAAATCCACATATTCCAATCCAAAATAACCCATTGCATTCCTAAACATCCATAGAAAGGTTCAAATAATAAATAAAAATGAATTAGGTATTTAGTGGTCAATCTCAGACAACTCAACCAAGAAAAATTCAGTTAATTCATTTCCACTAACAACATCACTGACCCGATCCGTTTCCCTTTTTTATTTCTTTATAATAGAAAACAAATTCTAATAATTATCTACATAGAACTTACGTCTGTTACTCCTCGTGAAGAAGCATTGACCACATACCAGCACTCTCCATCCAACCCTGTCCTCGTCAATTCTTCTCAGCTCTTTCCACTTGTTATTAATCCTTTTCATATCTGCTTCTGTTATCCGGCGTAATGTGTTCTTTGGCCTTCCTCTTTTCCGCTTCCTTCGGGATTCCAAGTTAGGGCTTGCCTCGCGGTGCAGTTTGATGATTTGCGTAATGTATGTCCTATTCATTTCCATCGTCTTTTCCTAATTTCCTCCTTAGATGGAAGTTGGTTTGTTCTCTCCCAGAAAAGGCTGTTGCTGATGGTATCCGGCCAATGGATGTTGAGTATCTTGTGTAGACAACCATTTATAAATACTTGTACCTTCTTGATGATAGTTGTAGTAGTTTTCCACGTTTCAGCTCCACACAGTAGAACTGCCTTGACGTTGGTATTGAAGATTCTCACTTTGATATTGGTTGACAGAGTTGTTTTGAATTCCATATGTTCTTCATTTGTAGTGGTGTGACCATTGGTTTGTCAATCCTTGCATTTAAGTCTGCATCAAATCCTCTTCGTTCATCGAGGATGCCGACCAAACACATGGAGGATTCCACATCTTCCAGAGTTTCGCCACCAAGCGATATTGGGTTGTTGTTGTTGTTTGTATTATATTTGAGGATCTTGCTTTTTCCTTTGTGTATTTCGAGGCCTACTGATGCAGAAACTGCTGCTACACTAGTTGTCTTCATTTGAATTTGTTCATGTGTATGGGATAAGAGGAATAGGTCATCTGTGAAGTCCAAACCGTTTAATTGGTTCCGAGCTGTCCATTGTATGCTGTGCTTTCCCTCAGATGTCTCGGTCTTCATAATCCAGTCGACCACCAGAAGAAAGAGAAAGAAAGTTAAACATTAACCCCTTTGGATACCAGTCGGCTCAGTGGTCTAGTGTTTAAGCGCTCGCACGTGAGACTGAGAGGTCTTGGGTTCGAATCTCGCAGGGGGCGAGGTCGTGGATGTGCACTGCTGAGGAGTCCTACAACAGGACGAAACGGCCCTCCAATGCTTCCAGGTTTTCAATGGTGGCCTAGCTTCAACTGACTCATGATCTCAAACATCAAAATTACTATAATATCCACAATATCTCTTCTGATATCAATTTTTGTTTTCTTTATTGATCAGGTACATTAATTCAAGTTATGTGTGACAAATTACGTTCCTCTCGTCCAAGATTAGGAAATTTTGGATCATCTTATCGTGAAAGAAAAGAAGCTGTACGTCAAGTATTTTTATTCACTAATCATTTATTGATTACTGCTCGTACTAATAATGGTAAATTAAGATTAGTCAAAGTAAGTTCTTTAATATATAATGATTTGTTTTAAACAAAATTGGGATAATATATTGATTTTGAAATTCATTGTACATACATTTCTTTCTTGTATCATTATTACGTAATAGAGGCAATCCATTCTAGATTTACATGTGTCGACTAAAACTGATCAAAATTCAGTCAACTATATCAACAACAGGATAATTCAAACCGGTCCTAATAGTGATATAATGATCATACGTTTTGCGGAAGTATATAACTATCCGGACTCGGTAGTTGATTGGATGATATATCCAATGTCCGAAGAAGAGAGTATCGAATTCAAGTGTCAGATTGAGCATCAACACAGGGATACGACAGGTACATCTAGCTAAGGATTCTCAGATAGGACGAAATGCTCATCATGGATTACGAGTGACGGCCTGCTTGAGTATCTGGGCTACCTGTTCCTGTCATCTAAACATTTCATCAAGTTATCTATTTTTGTTTGTTTTAATATATCATTATGTCTAATAATCGCATAAGCTATTCTGGTGCATTTCTGAAAAGTGTACAACCTTTCGTTGTCAAAGTTACAAAAAGCTCAATAAGAGATAATGCGGTTGCTGGCAATATACAACGAAAAGAATGTACATCATTCAGATGTTCATTTACTGGACTGCTAACATCTAACTGACGATCACTCAATATTTATCGCCAGGACCGACCAAGAAGAAAGAGACGGAAACTTGTTGAAATACTTTGAGCAGGGATTCTATATTGTACCAAAAATATAATATTGAATAAAGCTGATGATAATAATAATAATAATACACTACTACCCACATTCCATCTATCCTGTATGTTTTAAAAATAACTACAACTCAATAGACAGTGTGACTGTAAAACATATAATCCAATGATCCTACCAGTTTTATTATCCTTGAGTTGAAAAATAACTCTAAACTGTATTCGATTTATCAAGAAATTTAGTGTTTTATTGTGTAAGATTACCTGAAGATTACGACGAAAGGGATTCCATCAGCGCATACCATCGAAATTGATTGTAAAGTTGAAGGAGCTGTATAGTCTTCTTCAGCTTATGCATTCAACCAATAATAATGAAGCATTTACATTACTTAAACTAAAACTGTATACATCCAGAGCCTGTATGATTAAACACAGTCAGGTCGGTGAAGTTTAGCTGCTACAATATGTTGTTCTTTCGTCATGCTAATGCGATGAATTACAGAGATAACAGTTCATTCATTCAGCTGAGGTACTGACATTCAGTTTACGTATTAAGAACAATTATTAGTGTAAATTGGAATGACCTTTAGAGAATTCTCACCACATTTATTCAATCAAAAAATAAGTGGTGTGAATGAGTAATATATGATGATGAAATAAAATAAATTATAAAGTATCATCAGAAAGGGGTTTTGTGGAGATTTTAGTAATTTAATAGTTGGATTCATGAGTGAATTAAAGCTAGACCACCATGGAAAACTTGGAAGCACTGAACGGCTGTTTCGTTCGAGTATGGGACTCCCCAGCAGTGTGCATCCACGATCCCATACCTCCATATTCGAACCCATGACCTGCCAGTCTCGCGCTCGAACACATGACCTCTAGACCACTGGGCTGGCATCCAACCGTGTTGATGTCTAACTTCAACCAATCCACAAATTTGCGCCACCGATAGGCCCTGAGTTTGAATCGCGGATGCGCACTGCTGAGGAGTCCCACAACAGGACGAAACGGCCGTCAAATGCTTCCAGGTTTTCCATGGTGGTCTAGCTCTAATTGACTCATGAATTGAACTATTAAATTATAAATGATTACTGGTTTTAACAGATTTACTGTTTTTCCATGTTGTCTTGAATTCAATAAAGAAATCCATCCATATGACTTCAAAAGATCTTTATTTAAAAGTGTTTATATGGCCGTAAATAGTTTTCTAACATCTTCCAAGATTTCGGTCTGCATATACTAAATGACTTCTAAACTTAAAAAAAAAATAAATCCTAAGTACTCAAACATTTGTACTGATGGTACAATTACTCTGAAGGATATATAAGAACACTGGTTTAATTTTTTTGTGTCACAACTTTCAACGAGTAGAAAACAAATATCGAGATGGTAGAGAAAATTTGTAGCTCAAGTGAGTGATTTTGGTGGAGTTTTGTTTAGTCGTGGAGCTTTCGTCATTATTCTGAACGACATCATCAGCACAAACTTCAGGTAAAAGTGGAATGTTCGAATTTCTCTATATATGGTTCACAACTTGTCGACCTCGACCTTAATTGGTTATTGTTGACGTTTAACCTGTCATTATTTACCTTTTTATTTTGATTGTAACTCCCATTGATTTGATTCTTGGCCTTAAATTCGTCTTTATTTTTTTAATTTGTTGGTAATTTGGATCGATTTCAATGTGTTTGTTGATTGTTGATTGACATGAGTTCCAAGCTTTTAAAAATCCTCTAGTGTTTTTAGAGTTGCCTCTATCCAAGATTTCAACACTTTGCCAGTCGGATGTGTGTCCACAACTGTCCACATTCATTGATATAAGCGAGGATCTGTCATGGCGTTTGATTGCAATTGGTGTTCGTACAGGCGAAAATGAAGGGAATGATCAACAATAACCAATCAAGATTGAGGTCTACCAAACAAGCTGTGAGCCATATGTGAAGAGATTTGGTCACTTCAGTTCTACCTGAAGTTCGTGCTGATGATATCGTTCAAAATAACGATGAAAGCTCCACGACCAAATCATCTAGCTCAGAGAACAAAACCACCCAAAGCAAACATCCTTTGATTGTTTTCATTCTGTAGTAGCCACTATAATTAAGTTTCGCCTCATCTTGTTCTTCTTCGGTCTCTTTGAAAACTGTTTTATATCTACAATCATAACTGACTAGGTTTCTAAGCAATCTAACATTTTGAGTCACGTTTATTAATAATCATGAAAGCGATAACTACCGTTTTAGCTCTAAATTTGCTCAGTGACCCTGAAGTTTCGTTTTTCACCATGATTGATGCATTCCAATGGTTAAACTTTACTGAAAGCAGGTATCAATGAAGTTGTACAGTTTATACATTTGCATCTGAAACAAGCTTAAAATTTTAAGATTAGAGAATGAACGAATGGATCCATAAGAGATACTTTTATTTATACAAGATCTTCGAATTACGTTGTAGTCACGATGAATATCGTAAGAATCTACCCAAGTGATAAGTTGTTCGAACTGACTTTCTGATCTATTGATTTCATGTCATATGAACTTTTAACAGCGAAAAGCTAACTGTAAAACAAATGAACAACTCCATTTTATCAACTGAATACTTCTATCATAACAGGATTGTGATTATGATTGAGAATACATTCAGATATGAATGGGATTTTTATTGTTTCGCTACTGAAAGTCCATTTATATATCCATACATATTAAATAGTTTAACTCACGAATTGATCATAGCTAAACCACCATTGAAAATATGTAAGCATTAAACTTTCAATTCATCCTAATATGATACACTTCAGCAGGACGGATCTAGAATGTCACATGCCAGAATCGAATTGAGGACTTTCGATCTTACATGTCAACATATTTAACCATAAAAGTGAAACAATAAATGTACTATTACTATTGATTATTATTAATTACTATTTGTTTATGCTTTTTTTGTTGTTATCTAAATGAATATATATACTTATAGAACTGTGGTAAAATCTCATTGGTTGAATGTACTTTAGTTGAAGATACCACAACAGAATTATTCAATGTGGATGATGAAGGTAAGTCTTAAGAAGAAAGTAATTACATGTTTCAATGTTGTTTTTTCTCTTGACATTGACTACATGATGATATTCTTTCTTTCCTTTGAAAAAGAAATTAATTTAAAAATGATTTAATTCACAGATGAAGATGTAGAGAATGACTTCATCTTTCAATGATGAACCTCATTGATTTGATATAGAATTCAGGTTTCTTCAGATAAATCGATAAATTATCTGATAACTCAACTAATGACCGACAGCAAGGTAACCATTTTAGATTGTGGTTGGAGGTGTTTGACAGGAAACCCTGGACCCGGGTTTCGTGCTACTTGACACTCGTCAGCAAGGTGTACCTAAAATCTTGAGGGAACTGGTACTCCCTGGAGGATTCGATCTCGTGTCACCCAGCTTCACAGTCAGAGACGTTACCACTGAGCTATCCGAGTCGCGACTGACCTCTTGTAGGACTGAGATATAATCACAATTGATTGATCACTGGGTGGTGATCAATGTCATGCTTGTCTAGTCCTTATTAGTGCAGTCGCCTAGACTGGTGGCCACATTGCAACATGATCGATAGCATTCGATCTGCACTAATAAGGACTAAACAAGCATGACACTGATCACCACCCAGTGATCAATCAATTGTGATTACAAGGTAACCATCCCTGTCTTTTTTTTAAATGCTTGGACAAGGTATGTGGTGTAGTAATTACTATGAAACAAAAAATATTGGATGATTGCTCTATGGTCTATGGGTTAAGCATTCGTGCATAAGACTGACAGTTCTAGGTTCGATTCCCGTGTGCAAGGTTTTGGGTGTACAGTACTGAGGAGCACTATATTAAGACGAGATGGCTGTCCAATGATTCTAGGTTTTCAGTGCTGCTCTTTTATTGATATAACATAATACTATACTATTATATTATATTATATTATATGGATATTCCTTCCGCTAAAACAGTAAACTTAATTATTTGTTTCTGCTATTTTTTTGTGTTGTCTTCTTCATGAATAATTATTCCTTTATTTTTTGAACATTTAGATCAATTGAATGTTACAAATGAACAAAAATGTCAACAAGACAATACATCACACATGACAAAAAACAATACAACACCATTAAATGTAAATACTAATGTTGAATTAAATACGCGTAATTCTATTCCAATGAGTACACTTGGTACCACTTCTACTACTAATGCTACTACAACAAGTAATAGTATTAGTAATACTACATATGAATTAGGTCAACAACTTCCACAGAATTTACATAAACGTTACATATGTCCAGATTCAACACTTAATCGATATACCTATGTAAATAAATCAAATCAAATGGATTCAATATCAAAGTCTACAACGATAACAGGTACAGTACAACAGCAATCGATTCCATGTCTCTCTCCACAACATAGACATTCTACCTCATTATGCATAGGAACTAATATTAGCAATAATGAGAATGAATTACATGATGCAATGACAAACTGTTTTATTACACCAATATGTAGTACGGATAGTTATTCTCCTAGTATCAATACAATCGATGAAGCTCGTGTCGTTTTAGTTACTACTGTTACTACAATGACAACTACTAATATTATTACTGCCACTACAATGACACCAACAATGAACTCTACTAATACTGCTTCTTCCTCTACTCTACATGGTCGTAATAATTCCAATGTATCATATTCAACAATAACTTCACCAATAATCACGACAATAATAACACCAGATATAAATATTACGAATTCAAGTCCATTATTAACATCATCATCATCATGTATTCAACCGACAAGTCCATTATCATTTTCAATGTTACATCGATTCAGTAGTAACATGGGTTTATTTAATTCAATTAACAGTAACAACAATAATAATAATACATGTATTAATGACAAAACAGATTATGGTAATTTAGATTTTCGTTTAATATGGGAACCAAAAAATGGTCAACCAACAAGTATATGGCTTGTTGCATCAACATTACAAGAGAAAGCTGCATGGTGTTCTGATATTAGTCAAGTAAGTTAGTTGGTTAGTTATTTAGTTGAACAAACAATATTGAAAACTTGAAAACTCTGGTAGTCTAACAGATTAGTTCATTTTGTCTAAAAACAATCTTAGACTTTTGAACTTATAATTAGTTAAGATTGTAAACTCATGCCCAACCCTCCTCCTTTATCCGGGCTTAGGATCGGCAGTAGCCCCTGGAGGGATTCCAGGTGGAGTTTTGATCGCTTTGATGTAAACTCATCTAAGTAGTGATAATGAATATGGTTAGTACTTGGTTCAAATGGTTGGTTATCCGTAACATTTTGAAGATTTAATAAGTATGTTATATTTTGTAGTTTAAACCACCTTTCAAGTGATTTACTGAGTATCCTTTGTACATAATAATGTAGTTTTTTTTACTGAGGATTTCATTTCAAACAAATGAGGAAACCACGAAACCATAATCAACTATGAACATACTAATGTGGCATAGATTCTTCAGGTTTCCACCCCATACAGTAGAACTGTCTTGACATTTATATTGAAAATCCTGACCTTGGTGTTGGTTGACAGTTGTTTTGAATCCCAGATGTTCTTCGATTGTAAATATGCTGCTCTTGCGTTGCCGGTCCGCGCTTTCACATCTGCATCAGACCCACCATGTTCATCAATGATACTGCCCAAATATGTTAAGGTTTTTACACCTTCCAAATCTTCTCCGTCAATTGTAACTGGACTGATGCATGCTGTGTTGTATCGGAGAATCTTGCTTTTCCCTTTGTTGAGTGAATCTAAATAGTACAAAGTCACCCCTCCCCCCAAAATAACAACACTTTGAAATGTTGTTGGGTTCTGATTAAATCATGACAACCTTTTATAACGAAAAAAAGTGCTTTGTTCTCGATACCAGACTGAACATGCTAGGACATGGTTACACAATACGTCGGACTCAATTGTCAATAGTTCAGTCAAGAAAACAGTAAGGAATAATTAGTAGGCGGAATCAAAGTGCTATGAATTTTACGATATAAGCTAGTCCCTTATTATTTAGGCTAGTTGGATTGTCTGTTTTTCATCTTTGACCTGTCACAGGTTAGCTTAATTATACATATCACTTATAAATGTGCCAACACGATTGATCTCAAATCTGTTTCATTACAGATAGAAAATATCTGTTAGTAATCATTTATGTCAATGACTTTAAGTAGGTCGGTTTTCACCAAGCATTGAAATTATTTAGAAAATAATAGGACTTAGCAGTTACTTCTCGCGATTATGAGATTTAAAATTAATGTGAATCCATAACTCAGCACTTGATCTAGTTCAAGAACATAAGATCTTATCATGGGCGAAATATTCTCTAACCTCTGGTGTATAATTCAGTAATCTACATAACTGACATTGATTATTTTGCTAACAAGTGTTTTCAGTTACTGAGGCTGAGACATTTACAATCAGATGACGATAAGATGACTGTTACAATCTGTCGTTAAATACTAAAAGTTGGAAGCATTAACTGTTGGTTTCTAGTTCTATCGTCAACAGATATCATGACTACTATATGATCCGAAAGCCCTTAATTTACATTTGACAGATCGGATGGTTCCAAACCGATCACATGTCATCTGAAAGCTATGTTGAGACGAGAAATGGAAACTTACTAGGGCTTGCAGGTAACCATATTTTTGTGTGGCACACTTTATATATATATATATATATATATATATATATATATATATATATATATATATGATTGATGTACCAAATAATCCGAGTTTTGAGATGAAACTTCCTGTGCTTCATCAGTCCATTTACCCTTACACAGTTGATTGGGTCATGAATTCAGGAGGCGCATATATTGTGATTTTATCAGACTGACAGATCGTAACAACATTTTATGTGAAGTCATGGGTGAGGTACCTATCGCAAGTCCCAAGTAGGATAAGACATCTGTTTAGTACTTTCTTGGTACTCAATAACTCTTCAGCTGATATTGTTCCATGTCTGAAAAAGACGTACTTGAAAGTAAGTAATTTATGTAAAGGTTTATTCCAGATGTTTGAAATCTTCTATTGTTGATCCCAAAGACTACAACTAACACGTCTTCGTTGGCTTATATGAATCTCGAGCACATTCTTTCGATGCCGCTTTTTAGTTACATGATCAAAAATTTATCTATAGTAAGCGACTTTTAATAACGCTTTGACATTTAAAGTAATAAGCTCTAGGTTCGAATCTCAGTCAGAACACTGACATTTGAATTGAAGAATATCGCCAAAAAACAAGCCCCTGATAGAAGGAAACTCACATCCTGCATTTAACTGCTAGCCACAATCCTGATATATTAATAACCTATAGTTTGAGAAGATTCAAATCAGTAACCGGTATTGTCTATAATTGAATTCTAACACGAATATTTTATTAAGTTTTACTCTCAGAAATACATTTAAAATTGACTAATCACTAATCTATGATCAAAATCATGTGTGTTTAGTTATCCTGTTAATGAAATTACACTATTGTCACTAGCTCAAGTAAATCAATATCGCATGCACTGTCAAGTGGTTAGAAATTAGTCGAAAGTAAAACCAATTTGACTTAAGTTATATACTAGTTAGCACTATCCTGATCAATAAAATTTTGACAAGCGCTGAACGAATAGTAAGTACATCGATCTTACTAAAAGTCAGTCATTATGTAAATATCACATTACAGACAATGAAATTGATTGAAATGGGTTTGAATAATTCAGGAAACATTAATTCCTTCAAGATTGTAGATATGCATTGCTGATGAATGTTAACTAGTATTTCAAGTAGGGTTTATTGATGACTACCGACAACCTACCTACAACATATATATGTCTGTGTTTATATTGTCTTTAGATATAATGATTTTTGTCTCTAAGTGATAGCTCATTGAAAACTAAAGACTATAAATATGATTATTGTTGTCATGTATTTTTTATTTTTGACTGATCGATCGATTGATTATTTCCTGGTCGACTCGATTTATTTTTGATACATGCCCAAATTAAATTGTGGTAAACTCCATAATCGAATATGTCGATAATAATAATAATGATAAATACCAGACTAAACAATTTTGTTTCCGACCAGTTAATTTTATTTTCAAATTATCACATGGATATTATTGATTTTAGATCTGCTTTTACAAATAAAACTTTTTTTTAAAAAAAACAAACAAACATTTGAGACGTAGCAAGTATTATAATAATCAGTATAGGCATTGTAAACTTTTACTAAGATCATGAATAGATCTCAGTTGGATAATCCTTAAAAATCTGGAAGTATATCCATGGGAATACCACACAAGTTTGGATCTAGGGCATTTGGTCTAGTGATTGAACGTTTAATGTCTAGACCACTGGGGCACAATCTAATGATATACATGTCCAACTTGAATCAATACGCGATATTACACAGCCATCTCTCAATTTCTGAGGTGAATATGTTCCTCCAACTCGAATCAACTATACTCTACTAATCACAACTTATTATAAATTTGAAAATCTCCTCTTGAAGCTATTCACTGGTGATCACATGATAGTTATCAGTTAGGAGATTATCGAGATTGTTGAACAAGAATAATGATGTTTATATTATGATGTGCTCCATTTGTTTTCTTCTCACACGATAGGTACTGTTGAGGTAGCCCTCAAATGGTTTAGTTTTTTTAATTATTGTTGAAACAAACTATAGTTCTGACGAGCGAGAAAGCCCTCAATAACATTATTTCCATTCATATTATCCCAGTAACCTAATATCTTTTGCTTTACATTGTTCACTGTCTTCGTTACATGTCACGTAGTCCTAGTTGTTGCTGATATAAATACTATTGTTGTATTATAATTTCCACGTTTTGGAATTTCATGCTTCTCCTGGATTCCTATTTTTCTCTCTTCAGTTGCTTAGTGGATTATTATTGTTAAAATGGTGTAGCGATGAGATATTGTACTCTCTAGAATGCATATAACCCTCCAAATATCTATTATTTGGAATAATCATTAGTCATCGCAAATTAAAACGCAAATAAACTAATGAGTTATTCTAATTTAATGTATTAATATACATAGAATTTTTAAAATTATAAGAGTAAGGGTTTGTATGGTTCTGTTGTCCATTCTTGGGATTAGATTTTAGTCAATCTTTGTTAATACATCTTTAGAGAGTCCCACAATAGGACGAAACGATTGTCCAGTGCTTCCAGGTATTCCGTTGTGATTTCGCTTCAATTAACTCATGATCTCAACCATTGAAATAAATAAAATATATATATTACTCTTGACTTATATCAAATAACATTAAGTTGTTATATATTGAAATGATCAAGATTCTACTAATGTGAACCCGACCATACAAGGAATTATTCACACAACTTAATGATGATCCTCTAACAATGGGATCTAAAGAGAAGATGTGAGTTCAGAAAAAGTATTCAATATTCAACAAAGTGAAAAATTACAGTAAAACAACTGTATATGTGATACTAAGAGATGATCTGGAGGTAAGAGCATATTAGAAAAAAAAAGTGGTAACAATCAATGACACAAAAGTTAAGATCAGGTGGAAATATAAAATTCGACAAAAAAGAAGTGTATTCAAAGTTTTGATTACAGGGAAAAGCTAACATCTACCAACAAATTTATTTATTTATTTATTTTAACACATAGATATTAGTACAGGGAGGCACCAAATACATATGTGCCACACATATCTCATTTGATCTATGTGAGGGCTGTGATACTGCCCGGGTGCCCAAATCGAAGCAGGTGGTTTTCTTGGGGGGCCACACCTGGACCCTTTGACCTGAAGGTCTGATCCGCAAGACCGTGGAGCATCATATGGAGATGCATTCCCATGGAAGCCGGTGACCAACGACCGGTTCATACGCCATTTGTTCTTTTAGGATACCGGAGCTCATGTGCACCATTGGTTTGGAATCCGGTTAAAGCACCGGGCATTCGCTTTTCGTCCTCTCATTTTCGTAGACAACACCCCCAGCCACGAGAAGGCAATGAGTAGGATTTCCTTGGCAGAGGCTATATACGCGTGGCCATGTGAGAGCATTTCGAGAGGGAGAGCGGACTCTCCTCACTCTCGGCCGTAACAGGACATTTGGGGCAAACCTGGAAGCACTGGACAGCAGTTTCGTCCTATTACGGGACTCCTCAGCAGTGCGCATCCACGGTCTCGCCCTCTGCGAGATTCCAACCCAGGACCTAATGGTTTCGCGCGCGAGTACTTAACCACTAGACCACTAAGCCTACCAACAAAACCAAAGGAGATAACCAAAGATCTTTCTGACAATTGTCTAAATGAATGCAACTATTAAAAGAAATCACGTGTATTCATACAGTCCCCTTTTTTATGTTATCATTTCAATACATCATTTTCTGAGTAATGACTAAAGAATTCGATACTGAACTGTAATAAGATCATGTTTTTTTTTCAAAAAGTTTTAATAACTATTTCATATTGCTCTTTTTTTCTCCATTACAAATACTCCATCTTTAGTGTATTGAACAATTGCATTATGGAGATATTTTAAATTCAGCTCAATCGGATGTTTCTTCTGTAGCAATGCCTCAGTCTATTCGGTAAGTATATATTTGATCAGTATTATGATTATTATTATCATTATTATTATTATTATCACTGATATTTCCATTTTGTATTGTTTGTTTGAATCTCCCCATTGATGTTTAAGACTGAGATTGGTCAGTCTTTTATTGGTATATGTACATCCTGTACGGACTGTCTCCATATTGCTCTAAGTCACAAGCATTATAAGCAGTTATAGATGGTAGCTAGCAGTGAAACCCAGGACGCATGTTTCGTTTTATTTGGGACTCGTTAACTGGATGTACCTGCATCTTAGAATTATTAATATCTTTAACATTAATATTGTTATTGAGCGGTATTTCGCACATCAACATAGAGTGAATTTATAATCTACTAATGACCTTCATGTAGTCTTGATATAACCCTCAGACAGTATACCCAATTTTCAGTCCATCAGAATACAAGGAATATAAATGAATAATATGTAACATAATGTGCCCACAAAATTTCTGATTTTAAGGTGAGAGTCAAGGTATGAATTTGTGGTCATGGTTAGGAATCGGAATCAGAAACAGAATTTACGGTCAGGATATAGAGTAGTGGTTAAGAATTGAGTGAAGAACCTCTTGTGATTATATGGAAGAGCAATTATATAGTTTGTTCTTTAATTTTAAATATCATGAACTTTTAATTTACCCCTACGATTTCATAAATAATGGTTTCTGTTGTTTAATTCTCCTGTGTCCATCGATTACAGACATTTTAGTAACGAAATACTGGTAGTATTCAATCAGCATTTTATAAAATGTAAACTGTCCTGTGAACCTGACCATCCTTTTTCCAATATTAAAAAGACTAAAATGTCTAGCATTTTTGATCAAAGGAGAGGATGACGTTCACTGAGGACTTCGTTTCGGTCATCTGAAGAGATCTACATCTGTTTTCTTTGCACACGCCATCGATAACTATCCGGACTCGCTGGATGGGAAAAGCAAATAAAGTGAAACTTATGGATCACAATAAAATCCTTAGTGAGAATTATACTCAGCGCTCACCCACTAAATCAACGGAAAAGCCCTAGAAAACACTTGATACCGAGTACATATTGAACATTTAATATACATCCGCTGCTAATTCATAGACACGTATCGTATCTCAAATTATACGTGTTACGTTTTTGATCCATCTCGCAACAATATACAGGAGAGGACTGGTCTAGGCTAAAGCCTTGACACGACAGGCTAACTAGTTCAACCTTGACGCTAGTAATGCCCATGTCCGAGGCACGGACGAAAACTATTCTATCACTTGATTGGATGAAAAGTGTATGAAAGAAAGATGAGTCGACTGCGACTTTACTCCATTTATTCGTGATTCTGATTAATGTGGAAAAAACATAAATAAATAAATGACTAACACGACCACAACACACAAACAACCAGAAAAAATAAAATTATGTCCACACTAAACATCAGGGTAGAAAAGTGAAGTACAAAGGGTTACGTCTAAGTCACAATAATTTTCTCTTGAAAAAGGTTGTGGCAATGAATCATGGATCAAATGAAAGCTTGCGTTCCATAGAATGAACCAGGAGCAAAATTAAATGTTAGTATTTTACAAACTTTGAATTCAGTGAAATAATATCCCCAAAAATAACTTCCACTGTTCGTCTTCGACTTCTTTATTTCTCTGTTCACATCAATATGTTATCGTATTCTGGATTCCATATAAAATTTCGTTAGTCGCTATCTTAAGTCAGTATAGTATACTTCTACTTAATTGAGTTATTAAGTACACAAAACAGATTATTTAATTTACAGATTAGGAGGGGATATAATACAAATTATCACAGTAATTAGTAATTTTTACACAATTCACTATCTGTTATATTCGGTCGTCGCCAATTGTTGTGCCGAAAAAACAAAAAAAAGCGCTGATCACTTATACTCGGAATGAGGGACCTCAGCAATTCCCACGATGCGAAAGTAAGAACACAAGACTGGTGTATAAGTGAGGATTTATTACCCCAAAACACTATGACAACGACGAATCAAAATAGTCTAAAATACACTGACTTATATATTGATTGTACACTCATTTTGATTAATAATTAGGATTAAATCACATATTCAGTTATAACAAATCACAGACTGTCAGCATAGTTCATGTCAAGTGAATGCAAGAATATCTCGCATATTATACAGAAGAAAATATCATACTGGGAGAACAAATCAAATACTACACTGAATGATCCTCACATTGAATTAGAATGGATGTAATGTTGAATAAAGCCCATAATGAGTAAATCAATCGAAAAATTGACTTTTCTTTCCATCATATCAAGTAATAATTAATCTACTGTGTAGAACTCGGGTCCTAACACTATCCTACCTGGAAATGATTTAATTCAAGATCAAAACTTGGTAATTAGGAGGTGTAATAAAATGACATCTCATCAACAAATCTAAATTTCATCTGTCTTTTATACATCAGTGATTATGAATCCTTTAAAACATCCATTTACGTCAAGTGGTTATGATAGAGTAGATTATTGTTATGCCAAAAGAAAACAGCGTGATTGTGTTGTTTAGGATGGATTATATTGGATCCTGTATGATAGGGCCGTAATGACAGGAAACCGGTTCTATAAACTCTCTATAATCCGATTATATTTTAGTTCACCTATATTTCTAGTGGAGCCGATGGTTTTCTGTTTACCAATTGACATATCGACCAGTGAATAACGAAGACCTTAATACTTGTTGGCCCTCGAGCTCCTTCTAACCTGGTAACCAATCAGAAGACGAAAGTAGGAGGCAAATCAATTCTCTTTTGCACTCAGTTCAACCATTACTCAAAGTTCATACAATAATATACTGGAGATGTCTGATCACACAGCAGCATAATTACAAATTTATAATATGTACATAAATTAGTGATCAGCCCTAATGGGTTGGTGTCTGACGAAAGCTGAGCACGGATTCGTAAAGCTCGTTTGGCTTTTGCCAACTTACATCACCTATGACGAAGGTGAGATATCCGTCTATCAATTAAGGCACGAGTACACTGCACAGCAGTTCATTCTGCGAAACGTGGCCATTAAAAGTAAAAGATATTCATAAGCTACTAGTATTTGACCACAGATGCCTTAGAAATATTGCTGACGTCTGCTGGGATCATCGGGTAAGTAATAGTGAAGTTAGATGTAGAGTATTGGGAAATGATGGTAAATCAGTTGATGAGGTTGTAAATGTTCGTCGACTGAGATGGTTGAGCCACGTGGTACGTATGACTGAACACCGATTACCACGACGTGCAATGCTAACTGCTGTTGGAGATGGTTGGAAAAAATTTAGGGGTGGCCAAACCAAAACGTGGCATCAGTCACTGAAGTCACTAACTTCTAGTCTGAACCATGTTGGTAGATGCAGACTACTTGGTTGGGATCCGTGTGACTATCATAACCAATGATTGGAGACTCTTGGTGACATGGCTCAGAATCGGTCACAATGACGTATGTGTATAAACACTTTGTCTTCTTTTAAACTATGAGATTAAAATCACTTCATATCTTTCTTTCTACTAAATAATTCTTTCTGCCTGTACTATATCCTTACAACCACTGAATTAACTACTTTTATGAATCCGGTGTCCATCTTGTTGTGTTAATGCTGTATGGAAACTTTGTCAACGAAAAGTTGTACATTTTTCACAAATGCACCAGGATAGCTTATGCAATTAATAGACATAATGATATATCAAAACAAACAAAAATAGATAATTTCACAGATTGAAATCATGAGTCAGTTGAAGCTAGACCACCATTGAAAACCTGGAAGCACTGGACGGCCGTTTCGTCCTGGTATGGGACTCCTCAGCAGCGCGCATCCACAATCCCGCACCACGCGGGGCTCGAACCCAGGACCTACTGGCTTCGCGCGCGAGCACTTAACCATTAGACCACTGAGCCGGCATCCAACGGTGTTAATGTCTAACTTCAACCAATCCACGAAGTTGCGCCACCGTACACCATTGTCTTCAGTGAGTTCCTATCTCACAACAGACCTGGTTGAACTCCACTGGTAACGGCTTCTCACTAGAACTTCGGGAGTTTTTCCTGAAGTCAGTCACTAGTGAGCAGTTGATTATTATTATCAGAATGGGTTTTGTGGAGATTTTAGAAATTTCACAGATTGAAATCATGAGTCAGTTGAAATTTCTAAAATCTCCACAAAACCCATTCTGATAAAAATAGATAACTTGATGAAATATTTAGATAGCAGGAACAGGTAGCCCAGATGCTCAAGCAGGCCGCCTTTCTAAACTCGAATCATTTGATTCTGATTAATATTATTGATTGTTTACCTTTTTTGTTTAAAAACCAGTAAAAGTAAATCACTCATTTTATTTTATATTATTATTATTAAAATGTTTAGATCGGATCCAAAATTGTTTAAAGATGATGTAGATATTAAATTTAGTCATACATTGAATTCATGTAAAGTACCACAGGTGAGTAAACAAACGCATTTTGAATCAGATAGATTTAATTTAATGGTTTATAGAATTTACCCAATGTTCTAGAATTTGTTATGAGATTAGAACTTGCGGACGATCTTTGAATGATACCAAAGTAACCTTGAGAAAACTCACGTACCTAGTAGGTTCTGAACTTACTTACTTACGCCTGTCACTCCTCGTGAAGGAGCATAGGCCGCTCACCAGCATTCTCCATCCAACCCCGTCCTGGGCAATTCTTTCCAGCTCCTTCCAGTTCCTATTCATCCTTCTCATATCTGCTTCTGTTTCACGGCGTAATTTGTTCTTTGGCCTTTCGCTTTTCTGTTTCCCTCCACGATTCCAAGTTAGCACTTGCCTCGTGATGCCGTTTGATGATTCGCGTAATATATGTCCTATCCATTTCCATCGTCTTTCCCTAATTTCCAATTCAGCTGGACGCTGGTTTGTTCCCTCCCACAGAAGGCTGTTGTTGATGGTATCCGACCAATGGATGTTGAGTATCTTGTGTAGACAATGATTTATAAATACTTGTACCTTCATGATGGTGGTTGTTAGGTTCTAAACTAGGTTATAGTTTATTGTGAAGAATCAGGATTAGCATTTAGAGTAAGAAGTTATGGTTAGAGTTTTCATCATAGATTGACATCGGTCTATATGTCGAAATGTTATTTGGCCATGTGGATGAATGTATTTCACACCAAAATCCAAAACTCATTTTCTAAAATCACATTGATTTGTCCATAGATTGTGGTCTAGGCGACTTTATTCTCGCCAACTTTGTATGATATTTTTGATTGAGATCTTGAACCAATTGATGTTAGATCACTGTTGAAAACCTGGAAACAGTGGATGGCCGTTTTGTCCTATTGTGGGACTCCACAGCAGTGCGCATCCATGACCCCGCTCGCGGGATTCGAACCCAGGGCCTTCAGTCTCGAGCGCGAACGCTTAACCTACAAAACCACTGAGCCGGCATCCAATGGTGATAACATCAATGATGATAACATCAACCAAACCACGGAATCGCGCAACCATCTTCCATTGTACTGAGGTAGACACCTGTTTCTACCCGAAATGGATAATTTTTTTGATGTACTACTTTATTTTAATCAGTTGAGATTATGTTTCACAATTATTTTAAATGTTGTAACCAGTTTTGGAAACAATTAGTTCCATTTATATATTTTCATTGAGTAAAGAGAAGACGGGGATGATTTAGAAAATATGTTATATTTGGGTAGCAAATTTTAAGTAAACATACTATCTTTACAATAAACCATTAATCCTAACTACTGTTAGTTGTATTTGAAGTTTGTCTGTTACTTACTAGATAGAAACTCATTGATATAATACACGGACGACTTCAAACGAAATAGAACCTAGGTGTTATGGCTTGAGATCGCTAACCAATATCATGTGTTAATTATTCAATTAGAAAATTCCAATACTAATTCTTTTTCCTTCGTGTCTACTATTTCCTCAATGGCCTAGTATCCCCATATTGACCAATTACACGCCTGATCAGCACTATTGATCCTGGGATGAAAGCTAAGTTCCTATTGATCAGTTATTCATAAACCCCTTCCTACACCTCTTAGAATCTAACTTTATTATATTTCAAATAGGCATGGTTTATGCACCGATATACTAGACCTCATTATACCATAAAGTGAGAAATCACAAATATACATGAACGGGCCAAAGGTGACTGTGAATAACTGATTGGCAATGAGTAATATAACGGTAGTCAACGTGTTACCGGAAGCTTATGACAAGTGGGATAGATATTCATAATAATTGATTTATTCAGTAGCTATAGAACAAGATGATAATAAATAGTAATTCAGAAAACCGGTTTCAACTTTCACAATGTTCCTTGCATTATAACACTAATACGCTGCTTTTAGACTACTGATTCCGGATTGAATTTTCAATGTTTGCAATCGTAGTTAAGTTTTAAGGATTGTCTGCTTAGTCGGATCACTATTCTATTGAATCCGTTAATACAAAGTTCGGTTTATGTCTATGAGACCGTTGGCTTTTTTTTAACCAAAGTGCTCATTAAGTATGTTGATGACTATCGGTCTATTCAGATAACTTCTTTCTCAAACTACTTACTCAAAGCAAGAGAACAACAAACCTATTTACTTTCCTAATGACACGAAAACTCATTATATTTATGCTACAAACGATAATGCACTACGAATTGGAAACCAATAGAAGTAAATAACTAGGTCATTCGTGGGAAAAATAGTTGAGAAACTGTGAAAACAGTCTACAGATGAACTCCAGTAAGCCCTAAGAAGCTCAGAAAGAGCTAAAGATATTCCATCTAATCATCTTTTGGAAGAATGTTCCAGAATCACCACATGGAACTGTTAATAAATGAAATGAAAGCTTAAAAGTAGGGTAATATAAAAATACCGTCTACAAAATAGTCCGTAAACCTAAAATAAGAATGTAATTAATAATTCATCTTTGAAAGGTCATTAATGTTCCAAATTACCCATTTATTCTTCATTATCTTACATTTATATGACTCTTCTTGTTCGACACTTATAGAGTAACGTAATAACACTTAACGTCCAATGTTAAATAAGGTGTACAAAACTGACATACTATATCTATACTGTTAAGTGAATTAGATCAATGATAATACTTTGTATGACAGGTTTACAGAAACTGTTGAACTCTATAGTTTATGCTATAGACTGAATTTAGTTGGACAACAGTTGAAAGCCAGGAAGCATTACACAACTTTTTCGTTCTGAAATGGGACTCCGAGACAGTGATGTGTGCTACTGATATCGATAGATATAAGTAGTATGTATCCCCAATCGGAAGTGGAATGCCTGGAGGTAGAAGGTTGAGAAAATCAAAGAGAACGAGAGCAGAGGGTGATTGTTATGGAAACGAAGGAACAACAAAGTCAGAGACAATCGATGGATATTTTTCAAACGAACCATTTACTGTATGGTTTTCAGATTTTACTAAGACATTCTGTAATGTTGTATTAAAATACATTCGTTTGTACTCACTTGTATTCTGGTTCACTACAGTGTGTATTTATTATCACACCGGGAATCAAGCCTACGACCTTTAAGTCTTTTATTGAATTCTAAAGCTTTAGAAATTTGAGTTGGCACCCAATGGTATATATGTCTAATTTAAATCAGTCTGTGATATTGTCCAATGATCTTTATTATGTTATTGGTGGGTAACTGCCTCACATCCGATATAGTCGAACTTTAATAGTCATAGCTACTCACTAGAATTGCGGGTTGGGTCTCCGGTGGCACCATGGATATGCATTTCTGAGTAGTCCCACACTAAAATAAAAGAGCTGTCTAGTGCTTCCTTTTTTTCAATGGTTGTCTAACTAAGATCAGTCCATAATATAGACTTAATAATTTTTTATTGTTGATTATAATCTATTGTTTAAAGTCTTTTTCCTGTTAAATATTTTCCTATCTTTTCTTAAATGTCAGATTCGTTATGCAACAGTTAGTCGTTTACTTGATCGACTAACTGATGCCAGATTCTTATCCATAGACTTTTTGAATACTTTTCTACTTACCTACCGTGTATTTACCACTGGTCTGTCAGTGATATGGGCATTAAATCAAGTTCTAGCAAATCCGGATGTAGAAAATGGTGGAAATGCACCATATTCTAATCAAAATCAATCATTTACATAGTGAGTGTTTACTAATTTTTCTCGTTGTTACTATGCAACTTTTAAAGAACTTTTTGTTACGAAATATTATTCTAAAATAACTTGTGAGTAATTCTAAATTACGAAACAGTTAGGAGATTCTCCGAGTATTATATGGGATGTTCACTGACTACACAGACTGGAAACCTAATAAAAATGAACTTTAACGATTGTACTTTGACCGACTGAAGAGAAAGAATCCGGGAAAGTCAGAGCTGAACTAGAGCAAGTCTGTTTATGAAGTAACAACTATAAACTGGGTATACCACAAAAACAACAAACTACAAAGAGAAAGTAAGTGATCAGATAACATCAAAGGTCAGTGAGATAAAATGAAATTCAAAAAGTTATCGAGATCTTCCGTGAAATAGAAGGAGACCAGAAAATTTAAGATTTTAGGTGGTCGTAGAAGAAAATGAAAATTCAAACAGGAAGTTTCGGTTCTATCAAAACTGCAGATACATCATTTATTCAGTGATTATGAACATGAAATGTAGGTCTATATGTTTCCACGCATTAATCTTAAGCATTTAGATTGAAACACAATGAATAATGACGTTTAGACTACTGGCTACATTGATCTGTTTGATTGACAGATGCTGTGGGGATTGATGACTAAACTATACATGACACTAGTTTCTACTCTGCTCCTCCAAACAGTTATCATTTCATTATAGCCAATTCGCGGATTGAGAAACTGGAATTTAGAAAAAATCTTAGATTAGTTGTATTCTCTTATTTACATCGCGTAATGAATTTAGTTAGATAAATTCATTAAAAACCGAGAAATATTGGAAAAATCATCAACAGTATACATCCACAACTTCTCCAGGAATCGAGCCCAGGACCTTCAGGTCTTCCGGTGAGCTCTCAACCTTCAGATCACTGAGTTGAAATACATTGGTTTGTATGTCCAAATTAAGTTAACCCATTATGTTTTACAACTATCTTCCAATGCCGTTAGTAGTGCATGACACTCGAGATGATTGAACTTCACTGATCACAGCTTCTTTCTTCTTCAAGTGTCATGATTTTATATATTCTTCAATCTTATTCAGAAATTTATTCACAACCCATATTACCAATCATATTGATGAAAATATAGCGTTGAACTGATGATAGTGTTTGTAGAGCTGTGACTGCTGAAGATTCTGCTTAATATCAAATGTTATTTTGATTCTGATTTAAATGAAGCACCATAACTTTCATCAGTCTCATGTTAATTTCTAAGCCATGACCACTGGAATTTAACCATATCGGCTGTGAGACATTTATTCATCATAGGAAACGAATGAGAGTTATGAAATAACGTGAATTGATTGAAGTTAGACATTAACATTGTCGGATGCTAGCTCAGTATCCAAGAAGTCAAGCATTTATGAGTTGAACCGAAGGTCCTGGGTTTGATCCATGTAAACGAGGTCATGGATGAGCACACTCCTGATTGTACAATATGTAAGCTAAATAACAACATTATAATACATTCTTTGTCTTTTTTTGTTTGTTTTTTGTGTTTGAAATCTATCCTAAGCTCTCATTTTGAAAATCCTGAACAACGTGATCGATTACATACAGCTAGACCATCAGAAGTTTCATTGAATATAAATCGTTTACCTGTTTTAGAAGAAACTGTACATAGTAACACAGATGATATATCATCGAGTTCAAATTCTATTACACAAATAGAAAATCAATTAGAAACTAATAATACTAATACAACTACTACTAATAATAATATAATCAATAGTATATCAAATCAATTAATGACAAATTTATCATTAAACAAACAAGATTCATTGATGAACAATGAAATTTCAATCACTTCATCTCCATTACCAACAACAGTTCATTGTACTACTACTACTACTACTACTACTACTACTACTACTACTAATAATAATAATAATAATAATAATAATAATAATGTATCAATGAAATTGCATAAAAAATCAATTCCTCGTCCATTATCTACATCAGAAACAGTCAAATATTGTTCACCTTCTATAACAATATCAAATATAATGAGTCGATCAGCAATCAATGATAGTCATAGTTCATCATTATTATTTGATAAACAATCTAATAAACATATGATGAATAGAAGTTTTCAATCATCTACAATTGTTACCATTCCAATTCAAACAACATCTACAACAATGTTAATTCCACGTTCACCTATTTATAGTAAATTTGTTGATTTAAGAGATGATCCACCATTAGAGTTGCCTATTTTACCAGATTTAAAAACAGTGAGTTATTATTATTGATTGGTTGTCATTAACGGAATATTAGTTACAATAGGTATATGTGTATAAGCTTCTACAAGTTTGTATGTATCTGTATATCCTGAAGTAACAAGTCAAGAATTTTTAATTTATTGATTGAGATTTTGAACCGATTGATGTTAGATCACTGTTGGAAACCTGGAAGCACTGGATGGCCTATTGTGGGACTTCACAGCAATGTGCATCCACAAGCCTGCTCGCGGGACTCGAACCCAGGGCTTTTAGTCTCGCGTGCGAACGCCTAACCTACTAGACCAATGAGCTGGCATCCAATGGTGTTAGTGTCTAACATCAACCAATCCACAAAATTGCACGACAATCTTCCACTGTACTGAGGTAGATACCTGTCTCTACCGGACACGGATTAGCTCCACTGGTCACGGCTACTGAGGAGTCCCACAATAGAACGAAACGGCCGCTCAGTGCTTTCAGGCTTCCAACACTGGTCTAACACCAAACGGTTCAAGATCTCAATCAATAAATTAATAATCTCCACATATTCTATACTGATGAAAATTTTTAGGATAGGTTTTTTTCCACCAAATGATGAGTGGCCCAAATCAAAGTCTACTTTGAAGACTGAGAGTGTGGGAGTGAAGTAAGTTGATTACTTATATTTGGAATTTAATCAACTGAGGGTAGATCGGTAGGTGATAAGATCCCTAAAAAAACTCTCTTGACATTTACCAACTTATGTTAGTTGCAGTTTAAGGGAGATATCAATCTGTTAACCCAAAGGCGATTATACTGCACAGAGACTTAATCTATATTACTATATTGTGGTGAAGTATGGCCTATATAAGTAGATATGCATAGATTGAAAGTATTTTCATTATAATTGTTGTCAATCAACTCTTTCACTTCACCTATTATTAAATCGGATGTATTTAATCTGTCTCCAATAGTTTGGAACTACTGTGTTAGTTTCATACCTGTAGAGGTAGCTGACATTTTAATCAATGTGAGCAGTGACCAGCAGAGTGCAACCGGGTCTGTTGTGAGATAGTAACTCACTGATGACAATGATGGATGTGTCGCTCAATTTCGTGGATTAGTTGAATTTAGACATTAACACCGTTCGATGCCGGTCGGCTCAGTGGTCTAATTGTCAAGTGCTTGTGCGCGAAAGTGGTAGGCCCTGGGTTCGAATCTCGAGGGGGCGGGGTCCCATACTGGTATTTCCAGGTTTTCCATGGTGGTCTAGCTCCAATTGACTCATGATTTTGACTTTACATACTTGATTTTCAGGATGGTAATAATTACAGTAATAGTGATACAAAACTTCTGTTAAACATGGTAACAGTAAGGTAGAATAAATAAAGATATTATAAAGATTTTTTAGACAGAGTAACTAATATAAGGATGGTGGAGAAGATTTATAGCTTTTGATGGAGTTTTGTTCTATTAACTGGATGGTTTGGTCATTGAGCTTTCACCGTACTTCTGAAGTTTGTGTAGATGATGTCGTTCAGAAGAACGATGAAAGCTTCACGACCAAATCATCCGGCTCAGAGAACAAAACTTCATCAAATTAACTAATAATAGTTTTATTGTTAAAGCCTTGAATCTTCATCATGAGGATAAATGGGGAAATTATAATCAGGGACGGATGGCTCAGCATGCTAAAATAAGATGTTGAAATTGTAATAAATTATAATCATGAGGATCATAGGAAACATAGATAAACCAGTTGAGGGTAGAAGATCCATGAAGAAGATGGAAGGGGTAGCAGATGGCTGTAGAGGAAGGAAGATATAAAGAGAGAAAATAAGAAAGAGAATTATGAGACATTAGGACCATGGTAAAAGAAGAGGTTGTACCATTTCCTTTTGGATACATAATTCTGGTTTTCCCTGATATGTGGCTATTGATTCGGTAATGTTAAAAAGATCCAATATAACTGCCTTTGGCAGCCTTCTACTTACCTTGTTGATGATTTTGAACACAGAGTCTGCCTTGATTAAGTGACCTATGTTCCCAAGATATTCGATTATGAGGCTTTTTGTTGGACCGTTTCCATCTCCTTTAACCATTCAGGGTAATGTTCTTGAGTTATTTTGGATAAAGTACGCATTGAACGACCTGGCAAATAACTTTATTTATTCTACTTCACTGTTTAACACAAGTTTATTATCACTATTATTGTAATTATTGTGATTATAAACATCCTGTAAAGTAAATATGTATATTTGGGATTGTACAGCTTTGAAAATGTATTCACCAAACAGAGAATCCTTCAGTGAACTAATCTTTCTTATCGATGTTTCAATGAGTATATTCCATTTACTGAAACATTTATGTTTTTCATTTTCTTTCTTAAAATACTCCTTCCTTGATTAGACGGAGAAAAAACAAAAACAAACGGAATTCAAACAAAAAATAGACAATATCATCTTATCTAATTTATCTTCAATTGAACAAAATGAATCCATGAATAATGTCAAAGAGCATACACGTTTAGCTCCATTAGCATCATGTGAAGTAGTACCAGATGAATCGGAGACAATCAATATTAAACAAGAATCATTCAATAATAAACAATTATCTGTATCTATAAACAATAATATAAATAATATAGACAATCAATATCAATCTAATCCCGGTCTAGCTAATTCTCTCAATCCTAATTTACATAATATAACATGTAATCATTTAGATAATCAATTGGATCAATGTAGAAATGTGTTCAATCAAGAAAAACATTTCAAGTTGGATCATGTTGAATTAACAAAACAGGAAGGAATCAAAACAGGAGAACAATACAAGCATAATTTATTAGTAGACATATCAAAATCAGATGTGGCCATATCCATTTCATATGAAAATCAGGTAAAATTATTTAAAAAAAAACATTTTTGTCAGCTCTTAGTGCTGTTAAAGGTATGAGGGTGGTTATCACTTCCCGGTTGCCTACATCATGGAAGGGTTATACTGAAGGTATCTGAAAAGGAAATTGGATTAGAGTTTGTCTTAGTGACCTGAGAGCGTGACCACAGTGCTTGAGACCGGTCCTACACAGCCGTTTTGTGGGTAATTTTTGTGTTGTTGCCGTACTTGTTTAGACCTTACTGACGGAGACGGATATCCATGGAATAAGGCTAGGTGTGCCTTTTAAGGGTCGATCTTTTCCAACCTCATCCTTCTTTCTGGGAAGGCAGTATTACTGTTATGATGAGAGAAACACTTTACTGCCGTCAGACCTTCATACAGTCAGCAGTACGACTTCACCCTCGGACCTTGGGTTTGCTGTTTTTAATTTTACCGCTCATTAACCGATCTGCCTGAAATGGTAAGACCTTAAAGAACTATTTTTTCCAGACAGCACATCCCGATCTGTTCATTACAACAAGCAAACTCTACAACTACTTCAAGGTAGTAGCAATGATCGAAATATATTTTTCGATATTTTATAAATATTAGTACCATATTTATATCACAGTAATGGGAAACCATTTTTCCAGTTGATCAATCATTTTGTAGTGAACAATGTTATATTAGCTTAGTCCCGTTAATATTGATGGAGTTCTGTCGATCATGTTACAATGTGACCACTAGCCTTAATGATTCAACATCACATGCACTATGTTTTCACACGGGATGGTTGGAGATAGTCGACAGAAAACTTAATTCGACCAAGGTTCCATACTATTTAGCACTACTCATTTACAAGATGTACCTGTAATTTTGATGTAACTGATTGTCTTTGACAAAGTCAATTCCATACAACTCAGTACTTTAATTTAAGAACAGCTTCAAATAGAACAAAATCTAAATCTACGATACCCTGTTAATTATATCCAATCACTTAAGAATTCATTTTTATTTTATGGACTCACTTCATATGCTTATAGACTAGAAAGAATAACATGAATTATTTGGGAAATACAAACAAAAACGGTGTACATACTTTGGGTGCAAAATGTTCTGACTGAAATTGGGTATAGTGAATAGATGCATATTAGGAAAAGGCTTCAAACTATAGAACAATTAAAATTGTTTTGTGTAGGATTATAGAGGTTTCATAAATTTTAAATTACAAACTTATCTAAGTTAGACAATGATTGAAAAGATAAAAGAACTGAACGACTACCACATCCTAATATGTTACTTCTTAGCAGTGCTCAGCTATGACTCTGCATCTTAGGTTTGAATCCAAGGTTTTTGGTCTCACATGCCAACGCTTTTTAAAGAGCTATTTATTTATAGATTAACCATATGATCGTTCTAAAGAGAAGAAAATTGTAAAGGACATGAAAACAGAAAGGTAAAAAAGGAAAGTTAATTTCATAGATCGCTTCAAAGAATTAACTATCTAACTAACCTACAACAACATATGTTCCAGCCAATATAGCTCGGTTGGGTCATCACGATAGGCAAGTCTAAACACCACGTCAAGGCACCTGCTACGGTCGGGAACAAGGAATATGATTGAGAGAAAAATTGCCTAACGGACATTTGGAAGTGGCATCACCTAGGTGAAACAAGATAAGTGATTATACATGTTTAGATGCACAAATATGGTTTTCTAGCAATACGTTTAGTAAAGCGTAGTAAATTTGAAGTCATTCGCTTATTGATTAACTTGAAAGATATTGAAATGTTGACATTATGTTTACTGACAAAAAGGATTAACTTGCAGCGTGGTGTCGAGTCCCAGTTGACTATGAACACCGCTACTGAGAAATACGTGTCAATAAATTCAGAAGGGGAAGTAGTGTGTGAAATGCCTGGAAGCAGAAGATTAAGAAGATCGAAGAGAGGAAAATGAGTAATTGGTGTGAAAGCGAAGGAACAATGAAGTATGAGATAACTGATTGACATTTTTAAAATGAAGTATTTACAGTAATAGTTCTCCGATCTTACTAAAAGATTCTATTATTTCTCAGTTGAATACATTCGGTTGTACCGACTGGCGTTCTCATTCACTACAGTATTGGTATTAGTAGCACTAGTATTTGTACAATGAGATTTTTTCCATATCATCTACAGAAATTAGTCATTTTAATGAGAAATAGATTGAATATCGACTACTTGGATTATTGAAGGTTTACATTGAATACGAATTTTATGTTTGATGCCCTTTTTTTTTCTCTCACCTTTAAAGCCAACTGAACATTTTAAATATCCACCAACTGAAGAGATTGATTCTAAGAATGTTACAAAGACAAATGAGGAAAGTTTAAATCAATTAACGATGTTGACTAATCAACAACAATTGAGTTTTCTTCATTGGCCATCTAATAATCTTATTCATAGCAACAGCAATAATAACAATAATAATAATCAGTATTCAAAACTAACAAAATCTCCATCATCACTTAATTATTCAAATGATAATAATCGATTATTAGAGAGTTATTTAAATCAAACTATTGGTTCATCATTACTGTCAGCAGAAACCAATACAGATCGGATACAATCACGAAGAAGTTTTGATAAAGTTCCCGAAGGTAAAGATTCATTTATTAGTAATCATAATAAATTGTGATTTATTATTTCATGCATAGTATCCAAGTTACATTATTGATGACATTCGATAAATGTATAGTATAAAGCTGAATATCTATTTATTTATTTATTTAAATACATAAACATTGGTACAAGGATGCACCAAGTAGATATGCGCCACATAAATCGAATGATTTATGTGAGGGCTGGGATACAGTTTGGGAGCCCGAACCGAGACAGATGGTTTTCCTAAGGGGCCACATCTGGAGCCTTCGACTTAAAGATCTGATCCACAAGGCAGTGGAGCAACATCAGGAAGTGCAATCTTATGGTAGCCGGTGACCAACAATAGACTCACACGTGTTTTGTTCCTTCAGGATGCTGGAGTCCATATACACAATTGGTTTGAAGTCAGGGTTTTTCAACCCCGTGTCCAACGACCCGGTTAAAGCGCCGAACATTCGCTTTTTGTCCTCTCAATTTCGTAAACAACACCCGTGGTACGAGAAGACAGCGACTAGGACTTCCCTGGCAGTGGCTGTATACGCGTGATCATGTGTGAGCATTTGGAGAGGGAGAGTTGACTCTCCCCATTCTCGGCCGTACCAGGACATTTTGGGCCATAAGACTGAATAAATCAGATTAAAGAAGATAACTGGTAAATTTCTGAGTGAGATTCAAAAATGAAAATGAGTAGTAGAAATACCTTCGTATCTACACTATTCTTTAGTTCTCAAATAAACCTCAATCTAATCGCATTTCATTAAAAGGGGTCAACCAATCAGATAAAACCACTTGGATTTTCTTTTCTTTTTGCACAAATTTCATCTAATTTTGTGGTTATAGATCATTTTTCAATTCTCGTTGATAATAGTTCTCAATGAAAAATGTAACCTCACATCCTGATACTAATTATATAGTTCTAGCAACAACCAAGAAAAAATATAAAGAATCCTAGAAACTCATTCAGCATCTTTTATGGGTACAAGAAGATGTATAATTTACTATCTATATTGTGACAGAATTTATATTTGCTTATTCTTTACATTGTACAAGAAAATCAACTTGTAAAATATTTTAATAGATTCATTCAATATGTATAATCTGTTTGTTTTCTTTTCCATGAACAATCCATATACAGAAGATACTTTTTGATTGATTATGAACTGACTAGAAATTCATAGTGGTTATTTTAAGCTCATCATCATGTTATAATCATGGTTAAAATACTTTTTTTTCTTTTTTTGAACATGTTTACATTCATTTAGTAGGTTAATATTACATTACTGACTAACGTATGTTACTCCTAGTAGAGAGCATAGGCCGCCAACCAGCATTCTCCAACCCACTCTGTCCTAGGCCTTCCTTTCTAGTTCTAGATAATTTTCGTTCATTTTTCTCATATCGTATTCCATTTCTTGGTGTAATGTGTTCTTCGGTCTTTCTCTTTTCCTTTGACTTTGAGGATCTCATGTGGGGGCTTGCCTTGTGACGCAATTCAATGTTGCATATAAATGTATAATTTTCACTAAGGATTTCGTTTCAATCATTCAAGTACTCATCCACTATGTGAATGGTAAAACGTTCAAAAGTACTTGATACTGTACATATATTGCGTTAATTATATTCATAACTAATCAATCAAATCGTTTACTGTAAATTTAAATAGTTTAGTTAGGATCAAATGGCTTGGTACCTGGCTTCATATAATGGTTATATCTATTACTGAAACTACACACTTGATTTGACAATTCTTTTGGTGATTATGGGTCAGCTTACTATCCGATATAAATGCTATCAACAATCGTGTTATTAGAAGCACTCGACAGCTTTTTTCGTTCTCGTATAGAACTTTTCAGTAGTACTCATTAGTAACACTACCGAGAATCGAACTCAAAACCTTTAGATCTCTCAACGAATGTTTAATCTTCACATCACTAATTTTAAAATTCAATGTTGGTTATGCCTAACTTTAGTGGACTTCCGATATTGTTCGAGGACCGTCAGGTGCTTCCAGGCGGCGAGACTCTAAATTATGGACGAGCCAATCAGAAGCGTTTGAGAGGTTTCAAGGTCACAGCGCCAACTTTAGTGCCTAATGCTAACGTACGACCGGTTCACAGGAAATTTTGTACAAAACATGATAATTGAGCGGCTACAACAAATAAAAAGGCGAGACTATAATTTGTGGACAAGTCAATCTGGTATAAGAAAACAGATCTCGGATTTTAACGCGAAAGCCTTTCATCAATTTGGCTAAATAGATTTCTGGTATTATAGCTGATGTCAGTTCGTGATGAAAACTCCATATATACTCAATTCTTAACCAAAGCAAATTCTGACAATTATTGCGAACTGGATAATAAAAGCACCAGTAATACTGGCTGCAGCCAGGTACTACAATATATATTGATGTTTGGAGAGCGTACAGACCCTACATAGGCTTGGTTATGTGCATTATGTCGTTATCCACAAGTGGCATTTTGTGCACTCAACAACTGGAGTGCACACAAACAATATTGAAGCTATGAGGTCGAGGTTGAAAGAGTTTTTGAGACTTTATCATGGCTCCAGAGGCCCATTATTCTGTAGCCATATAGATGATTTCCTCTACTGCATGCATTACGATTTTAGAACCTCTGAACCTCTTTCTAATCTTGACAAGTTTTTGAACCATGTAAAAAAGTGTATCTACCTTATTTCTTTGGTTTTGTACAATATATTTTTACTCTATACTTACTGTTTACTGATTGGCTAATTTTTATCAAGGTCACTTAAGATTCATTCAAAGGATGTCCATAAATCATAGTCTCGCCGATAATCCTCTTCCTGTTCACTGTATTCTTTTCTCTTCTTTACTACTGAACTGGTTGTCACTTTAGTTCTCTTGTATGAATGTTTATATACCTCTGGGACTATCCGGCGCTGAAAGTGGATAGAAAACACATTGAGGAAAGCATCCAACTGTGTCACAGAGCAAGCCCATACTTGGAATCCTCAAAACCAAATGAGAAGTGGAAGAACTGGGAATGAAGGCCCATGACAGAGTGGGTTGAAGAATGCTGGTTGGCGGCCTATGCTCGATTAGGAGTAACAGGCGTAAGTAAGTAAGGGACCTTAGGACAGACAATAGATCTATTTTTTATATTATTTCGTTAAATATATTGTGAAGAGATTTACTCAGTAGCCTTCTTTTTGAACTCAGTGTTATTCCACTGATTTTATATTCAACGCTGTTGTTAAGTATATATAGTTTACTAAAATAAGGAAATTTTACGTCATAGACAGAATTCCAGAAGATTTCAAGTAATAATCTAAACCATGAGTCAGTTGAAGCTAGACCACCATGGAAAACCTGGAAGCTATGGACGGCCGTTTCGTACTAGTATGGGACTCCTCAGCAGTGCGTATCCACGATCTGTGAAACTTCTAAGATCTCCACAAAACTCCTTCTGATATTAATCTAAAACAATAATGACATAATTACTTTGTAATAAAAAAATACCTAATTAAGATCAACTCAAAGTGTTGATTCCATAGGAAATGATATACACATTTGAAGATCATCTTCATCTAAATTTGATAATCAATAGTTTATAATAGTCTTACTATAATACTTAATTTGCAAAATGTTCAATAATTGTCTCGAACTTCGTTGCTTTTTATTCCCGCTCTTCTTTTCCTGATCTTCCCCCATCTTCTGCTGCCAAACATTACATTCCTGACTCGCGTCATATAACTACTTATATCAATATAAGTAGCACACACTACAATCTTACTAGAAAAAGTATTTTCATTTTATTTTCATTTAGATAATATACAACAACAACAACAAGTACCGTTGGAATGTCAAAAACAATTAAAAGATACTACTGAATTATCAAATCATACTTCAATGAAACAATCAACAATAATGTTAAAACCATCATCATTACCAATCAAGAATACAATCAAATATTATCCAGTTGCTGAAAGTTTAGATTTAGCTACACGATTAACAATTTTAAAAAAATCCCCTAAAACATTTACAGCATGTCAATCATTAGCAAAACATACAATGATTGCAGCATTAAATTGTTCTGGTGCATTTGTACATTTAAAACCAACCTCAATAATACAATATCCAATTCATCAATCATCCAATGATGATAATGATAATAATCATAATCATACACAATTAAAATATTTAGATAATTATTCACAATGTAAAAATATAATGATTCGATCATCTCCATCAAGTCCAAATAAGTATTCAACAGGGATTTGTTCAGATATTAAAGTAAGTGTTGTTTTTGCTGTTTGGTTCGTTTGTCTTTTTGTTGTTGTTGTTGTTGTTGCTGAATATTGATTTGGTAAATTGATGGAGAAGATTTGGAAGATGTAAAAATGTTTACATATTTGGGCAGCATCATTAATCAACATGTTGGATCTGTAACAGATATGAAGGCGCGGATTAGCAAAGCAAGAGCAGCACACATACAACGGAAAAACATCTGGAATTCAAAACAACTATCTGTCAATCAACACCAAATTCAGAATTTTCAATATAAATGTCAAGACAGTTCTACAGTATGAGGTGGAAACTTGCACAACTACGAAACCCATCACCTAGAACATACAAGTGTTTATTAACAGTTGTCTACGCGAAATTATTCGGATCAGTTGGCCAGACATTATTAGCAACAACCAACTGTGGGAGAGAACAAAGCAAATTCCAGTGGAGGAAGAAATCAGGAAGAAGTGCTGGAAGTGGATAGGAAACACATTGATGAAAACATCCAACTGCGTCACAAGGCAAGTCATCAAATGGAATTCTCAAAGCCAAAAGAAAAAAGGAATACCAAAGAACACATTACGCTGAGAAATAGAGACAGATATAAGAAGAATAAACAAAAATTGGATAAAAGTAGAAAAGAAGCCCCAGAATAGAGTGAGTTGGGGAATGCTGGTTGGCGGCCTATGCTCGATTAGGAGTAACAGGCGTAAGTAAGTGAGTAAATTTCAGTTTAATCATTGAACTTGTTCGGGAGATTCAGAAAACTCCTCAAAAAGAAAAAAACTATGAGAGGATCTGAAAACATTGAAAAGCATCTTATCCAATCGTCATTTCATTTTATGATGGATGTAAGAAATGGTGGTGTGGATCTGTCTTCTGGAGAAAGACTTCTCGACCTTGAGTATGCGGATGATATTGTCTTACTGTGCGATAACGCCCAAGACATACAATCCGCACTTAATCAGTTGGCAATCAGTGTCCGTAGGTATGGTATGTGCCTTGCACCTCCGAAGTGCAAAGTACTTCTACAAGACTAGCAGGATTCTAATCCTGTACTCACCCTGGATGGTGAGCAGATAGGAGTAGTCGAGAAGTTCGTGTATCTAGGTAGCTAAATAAGTGCTGGTGGGGGCGTGAGTGATGAGATCAATGCACGTACAGTGAAATCCAGAGCGGTTTATGCCAATCTGGGATACCTTTGGCGCCTTCGTGATGTCAGTCTGGCTGTTAAAGGTCGGACCTACAACTCGTCAGTGAGAGCAGTTCTGCTCTATGCTTGTACAACCTGGCCTCTCCAAGTTGAGGATGTTAGACGGCTCTCTGTGTTTTATCATCCTTGACCATTAGAGTATAAACATGTTGGATATATAGTAGTTGTTACCCGCTGAAAACATTGAAGATAGTCGTGGAATATCTTGAAATGATTGAAGTCTGACAATATACACCGATGGATTCCCGGCTCTTCGGTCTAGAAGTTATGAATATTAAGTTCTATCTCTGGCTGAGTTGTGAATTTGCACTTCCGGGAACACCCATATTTAGATGAAAACGTTTTCTAGTGCTTTCTGATTTTCAATGGATGTTTAGTTTTAATCAGTTCGTGTTATCATTCACTATTCTCCACAAATCTCTATGTCGAAATAAGTCTAATCTGTAGGTGATATTCACCATAGATTAACCATTTTATGAAGGGATAATGATTTTTTTAATAGGAAAAGATCTTTAGTTATTGATTTATTCTATTACTTCAAGTATAAATTGAATAGGTTTAGACACTGAAACTACTGACAGAGAACCTTGCATTGCAAACTCTTTAATCGCACCAGACAAGAAAAATCGTTCTTATCATCCGCTGTGATCACCGTGTAAGTAATAGTGAGGTTGGAGGCAGAGTATTAGGGATTGGTGATGAATCAGTTAATGAGGTTATGAATCTTCATCGACTGAGATGGTTGGTCCACGTGGTACGTATGCCTGAACTTCAATTACCACTACGTGCAATGCTGACTACTGTTGGGGATGATTAGAAGGAAGTAAGGGGTGACCAAACCAATACGTGGCATTAGTGTTTGAAGTCACTAACTTCTAGTCTAAGTCATGTTGGTAGATACAGACAACTTGTTTGGGTTCACGTGACTATCGTAACCAATGGTTAGAGACTATGTGACATGACTCAGAATCGATCACAATGGTGCAGGTGTATACACTCTCTGTCTTTCCTTAAACAAAGAGATTAAATTGCTTCATATCTTTTTCTCTACGAACTAATTCTTTCTTCCTGTACTATATCCTTATATGCAATCTTTCCTTTATAAACTACAACCACTGAATTAACTACTATGAATCCGGTGTTCATCTTGATGTGGTAATCAGATATGGCAACTTGGACTGATGCATATATGTGTCTGGTCCTACGTTGTAGCTGATTGTCTGAACACTTAAATTCCAACTATTTTTTTTACAATACACTTGATATCTGAAATAATTTATCCATCATTCTCATTATCTTCAGCATGGATCCTGTAACAGCTCCGATGTTTTTTCAGTATCATTAAATAGTAAGATCAGTCAATTCACTGGTCAAGTATACTTAATATTACCAATGAATTCTTTCTATTGTTATTCTGACTTTTACTCATAATATAACATATTAATAGAATGCGAAACAATGTGTGAATATACGTGGTACCTCTCAAGAAAGCGAGAACACTGATATAGATTCATTCAGTACTGTCAAACATGTTTCTACGAAATCCACTGATGTTTTAGAAACTTCAACAAACATTAAACAGTCAATTCAAAGTCATAACAAACAGACTGGAGTAGTCAATTCGAATCAAACAACAAATGAATTGGTGGGTCTATATTTTGATTTGCGTATTCATCCCTATTTTAGTGCATAATAATTTCATAGATTATGAGTACTATGAATGTTTTATCTTAATATAGAATGATGAACATTCAATTGAGAAAATGGGTACTTTAAGTAATGTCATTAACTATTGACATTATTAAGCTACTGGCTTGCCATGGTTAGTTTTCTACGGGATGAGGCCGCTGACCTCATGCCCAACCCTCCTTCTTTATCCAGGCTTGTGACCGGCAGAAGCCTCCGGAGGAACTCCAGGCGGAGTTCACTTCGCTTCTCGGCTCTCTGGGCTAACATCATGTGTAGTATCTCTTCTTTGCAGTGTAATTTCTGCAACGGTCTCTAAACTGAGACCAATGAAATTACCCGCATTTTTCACCTCCGGACAAGTGATGTGAGCTTGCTCAACCCCGTCCACGGGTTAGCCTCGTATTGCACTACCTCGAGGATTGGCCCATTAGGTTCAGTGGTCTAATAGGTTAAGCGTTTGCGCGCGAGACTGAAGGCCCTTCGTTCGAATCCCGCAAGCGGGATTGTGGATGCGCACTGCTGAGGAATCGTGGATTAAATAATAAACAAAATGATATTGGGTACTGTCATACAATAGATAATGGTAAATGGAGGAAATGTTCTAAGTTTACATTGGCTACATCACTTCTCATTTTAAACCTTGTTGGTACTGAGACAAAAGGAGTGGATATTAAAACTGTTATAAAAATACCAAAGCATTTTTATATGAAAATAAAGGAAGACAAATTAAATATAGGACAAAGAGTGGAATGATAATAATCATAAACAAAATAAAATGTTTCCATATTACCCTGGTAACAAAAATAGATTAATTATTTCTAGGCCAAATTCAAATGTACTTAGAAACCTGTTATTTAAATAAATATATATATATATATATAAAACATGACCTTGGGAAACGGGAAGATTAGTAAGCTATAAGTAATAACAACCAATCAGAAAACAAGAAAGAACATAGGTAAGTATGAATTAGAAGAAAAAAACATTACTGAAATGACCATTTATTGACAAAAAGATATAGACAAATTCACATATCAGAAGGGGTTTTGTGGAGATTTTAGAAATTTCACTGATTAAAAAATCGTGAGTTAATTGAAGCTAGACCACCATGGGAAATCTGGAAGCACTGGACGGCCGTTTCGTCCTATTATGGGACTCTATATCTAGTTCGATCCAATTTTTGTTTACTCTTCTCATATCTGTCTCTATTTCTTGGCGTGATGTGTTCTTCGGTCTTCATCTTTTCCTTTGGCCTTGAGGACACCATGTGATGGCTTGTCTTGTGACGCAGTTGGGTGTTTTCATCAATATGTTTCCTATCCACTTCCAGCACTTCTTCCTGATTTCTTCCTCCACTGGAATTTGCTTTGTTCTCTCCCACAGTTGGTTGTTGCTAATAGTGTCTGGCCAACTGATCCGAATAATTTCGCGTAGACAACTGTTAATAAACACTTGTATGTTCTAGGTGATGGGTTTCGTAGTTGTGCAAGTTTCCACCTCATACTGTAGAACTGTCTTGACATTTATATTGAAAATTCTGAATTTGGTGTTGATTGACAGATAGTTGTTTTGAATTCCAGATGTTTTTCCGTTGTATGTGTGCTGCTCTTGCTTTGCTAATCCGCGCCTTCATATTTGTTACAGATCCAACATGTTGATTAATGATGCTGCCCAAATATGTAAACGTTTTTACATCTTCCAAATCTTCTCCATCAAGTGTGATTGGATTGGTGCATGCTATGCTGTATTGAAGAATCTTGCTTCTCCCTTTGTGTATGTTGAGGCTGCTGTTACACTCGTCTTTTTCTCCTGTATTTGTTATTGCGTATGCGATAGAAGAGTCAGATCATCTGTAAAGTCTAGATCGTTCAGCTACATCCTAGCTGCCTACTGTATCCCATACTTACCCTCAGATGTTGACATCTTCATGATTCAGTCGATCACCAGGAGAAAGAGGAAAGGCTGAGAATAATCAACCTTGCTTGACACTGGTCTGTACTTCGAATGAGTCCATCAGAAGACATGAGTTCACTATGAATTCTGAATCAGAATTAATTTTCATCCTGTTTAAATGTAAAGACTATTGAAATTAAATCAAGTAACTTATATATTTGTGTGGAACTATCTTTTTTGTTTGTTTTTTTTTCAGCGTCAAACTATTCGAAAAGTCAATGGAAAAGAAATGGACCATTTAAATGTAAATAAACCATCCTTGGAAACAATCAATTCATTATCATCAAATAACATTCAACGAATTTCAGATATAATGTTGAAAGATAGAAAAGATTCACTTATTCCTCAACAATTAGGAATTGTTGACTGTGCCAGAGGATCTGTAGTATCATGTAAGTTTATTCTCCACATTATAATACTTATACTGTTTAAAATAAACTGGATTATATAGAAAAGTTCATGTTTCGTCCTATTTAGGACTCATCAATTGAATGTACCTAAATTTTAGTGTTTATGTTCACATTTGAACTTATACTCATTACTATCAAATTTAAATACTAAAAGGTTAAGCATCAAGTTTAGATAATCACAATTCTTGTTCAACAATTATCATATTCATATCATTATGAGTAAGTATTTGAATGCTTTCGTTTTTTCGCTAATCAGCATTGAATCTCTACCAGTCTTTAGTGAATAAACATGATTTATTTTATTGATCTTCATCCAGCAATGAAGATGATAAAATATTTTATATCAAGAACCGAATAAAAATGAAAAAAAGAAGTGAGTCAATAGAATATGGAGATTCGTTCCTGTAGATGATGTTGAGGGTAAGGATCATTAGATTGAGTTACTGTTATATCTAGAGGTAATATTCTTGATATGACGAGTACAACTTGTTAGGTTCGTTAAAGCTTGAATGCTACTACTGATTCGGCTTATTCGGAACGGAACGTAGGATCAAGGATTCAGAGACTCGATAGGCTATTCTGGTCCGTTCTCCCCAACTCAGCTAACTCGACCAAGAAGTCTTGGTAAGACGTAGTAGTGTATTCTACAGGCAACCAGCAGATACCAGGTCAGGTCAATCAGGCACAGAAATCAACCGTATTTATACAAATATTTATAATCGATATTGTCATGGAAATTTTCTTAACATTAATCAATAAGTTCATCAATTGACTGACATTCAAATGTTTAAACATTTAATCGATAAGTTAATCGATAAGTTAAAATTACAAAATACGAGTTTTGGGGATCTATCGTCCCCAACACAACTCGAGCACTTGAACACTAGAACCCTCCCAATTCGCAAATGAGAAGACAGAAGATAAGTGAAAGGAATGCTATTCCAAAACAGTGTCAATTATGGTACAAAACTTTCAAGTATTTATAAATTTTAGTAAAAACGAAATCATCATTGTTGTTATTCAGTCCACACACAGGGGGTTATTAGCATTGTCCAATAGGGAAGCGACATGTAGTGATTCTGGAATATTCTTCCCAAAGATGACTGGATGGAATATCTTCGGCTCTTTCTCAGCTTCTTAGAGCTTCCTCTAATTTACCTATGGACCGGCCTCACATTTACTTAAATTGTTATATGGAAATGTATATTAAAAACTTCGATTCAGTACTAACCGACAGTTTGATAAACAATATGAAATAATGTCTTCTAATCTTTTTTCTACAGTATTCAAGCCTATAAAACATGTGTTAGATTATTATAACACTTCTTTAAGGCGTTCTACTGTAAAACTGTGATTAGTTGAGCTCATCCATGTTGGAAGTGAAGCAGTCATTCATCAGTAGTATTTTTAAAAAAATGGTTGCTCCATATCCTTCGTTGAATGAAGTGAAATTCTAGACTAATGTATCCCGGTTTATTAGTTTATAGGTCAAATATTACCACGAGACCAGAGTGTCCTGGGTTCAGTTCGTGGTGGAGTAGTGAATGTGTATTGCTGAAGAGCTTCAAACTAGGATGAAAACAGCCGTACTGTGACCCAATACTTTCAATAATCATCTGATATAGATCAATGTATGATGTGAATTATAACTAACAGAAATAATCAACTAACTACTGTCGGGTCTGTTGCAATTCACCAAAGAGGTATATATCATAGGAACCCTAAATCACCTCAACTCATAAGAGAATCAAACATTCAGATAATTCAATGAATTAAAGTGGCTTAAAGCAATTATCTGATAACCGAACATCTCTTAAATTTCAATATTCAGATAGTTATTAGCGTAATGATGGTGGATTGATTGTTAGTAATAAAATTATTTTACAGTGTTTAAATAATTTAACAATGCGATGGTAGTTGGAGGTAGTCGACAGGAAACCCTGGATCCGGGTTTCGTGCTACTTGGCACTCGTCAGCAAGGTGTACCTGTAATCTTGAGGGAACTGGTACTCCATGGCGGATTCGATCTCGTGTCACCCAGCTGCACTAGTAAGGACGAGACACGCATGAGATTGATCGCCACCCAGTGATCAATCAATTGTAATTTAACAGTTATCTTCTTGTTCCCATGTTTTTTTCATCTTAAAACTCATTAATATCATTAAAACAACAGAAAGAAATATCTTTTCACAGGGTCCGGAGTTTCAAATGTATCAAAACCTAAACGTCCATCAGTGTTCTCATGTCCTGAAGCAGAAATTGAATCACCAAGATCAAGTGTTATAAATCCATCTCTTAATGAATTAGCTTCTAATAAACGAACTCGACCAGGAGCAGTGGTCACTTCATCTAGAAGATCAAAACGACGGTAAGTACCGGTTATTTGTCTATAAATGTTATTTCGAAGTATTTAAGTAATCAGTTTTGTTTGAATAATAGACTTTCTTGAAAGACCACAACTTACTTAGTTCTTTTTTAAAAAATTTTTTATTGTTAAATGGTAGTTCTGATGTTCAAGTGTTTCCAATTTCTGTCACTTTCCTGATCTTTTCTATCTTCTGATTGGTTGTTTTCATTATTCAAAGGTCAAGGTTATCGTTATGTATATACACAGAGATATTCTATCACCATTCCTGAGATACTTGACTTCTCTCTTCAATCCCATGAGAGACTATTGCTGGAGCGTTATGTATTATTCTTCCAGTTTATCCAGTTAGACTAGAAGAATCTCATGATTGTTTGTAATTTATAGTCTTAAAATTGAATAAATTCGTAGAGAATTAATTTGCTGTTAAAATGTAGTTATCACTGTTGAGGTGATCCAGAAAACTTCTCTTAAAAAACAAGAAAGGATTAGGAAAACACTAAGAAGCATTTTATCCTATCAGCGTTCACGTGAAGTTTAGCCAGAAACATCAAGAAAGTGAAAAGTCACATGTAGAGTTTCTGGTTGGCTAATTTCTGTGCTGTTACTATGTTTAGTAGCATTCCAGAGTTTTCGGGAAACCCAAGGACATCTAAAATACTATAAAAACCCTATATTTTCTGTGACAGAATGAACCTCTGGTGTAGAGTGCTTCTCGCATATTTTGCGCCTTTCTTTCGTGTTCAGGTCGCTGTATGGTTCTAGCTTGTGGGTTACGAGAATAGCTTAGGAACCGAATATAGCATTCATTTAGCAAGACTTACCAATCACCATGAACTAGTGTGAAGTATAGACTTATTGAAAACTGTTTGTTTCATTGGTTTTAATAGTTAGTCCATGATTAGAACTCTCTTCAAAACTAAATAACTTCAGAAGATCTCTTGTCTAATCATGAATCATATGACTAGCTTTTCAAAGATCTAAGTAATAGCTATAATTAGTGGAGTTCAACTTCGTTGATCATTTGATGCCTACAGTAATTGCTCATCATGAGACTCCTAGTATGTCTATTCTACAGGACATCAACACAATTCGGATCCAGAACACGTGACTGGCCTGACTAAAAGGTGAGTATGGTGTCATGCTAACAACCGATAATATTCACAATAATAATAAGGGTAGGAAAATATATAACTCATCTAATACCTATCAGACTATTTACTAATTTGATTTGGCGAACAATAATCATTATTTTCTTCGCCCATCCATCAGTTTTCATGAGTTTGATACCTGAAATCTTTGTTCTCTATACCGAATGCACTGATTTCTACTTGTTTGATGGAGCTTCAACTTGACGATAATAACATGTGGACCTTTGGATTTAAATATGTTTTTATTTACTGTTGTTATTTTAAGATCTGTCTTTTTTTCTTCCTTGAATCTTCTGTTGTTCAATCAACCAGAATCTTTTTATATGTAAATTTTTATATTCTTTGAAGATAGTTCTCATGGTGAAAGTACACCTTACTGACCAACTCATAAATAACCTTTTGTTATGCATCGATGAGAATAAGGAATGCTAACTGTTGAGATCTATTCCTGGACTATTACTATACGTATATTTTTACTGTATGATTGTTAAGTAACTAAACTATTCATATTCATGTCCCTCTTATCATGAGCTTTATTTTGACCTATGAACTATGATTATACGATTTACCATTCTTGAGTTATGACCTGTCTATCAACTACAGTCTCCCACATTCACAGTCACATTTGGCCAAATCTTGTACACATGTCGTTTCCTATTTTATGGTGCGATGTGGTTTGTCTGGTTGGTATATAAACCCAGTATGCTTGAAATAAATGATTCATATTACAGAGGCTGATATTGGTGTTCTGCACTTAACAGTCAGGGCTAGGCAGTAAGCAGAACCGATAAGGACTCTAGACTCCTCGTACGGGGTTTCATGAGTCATTGGTTTGATCAATAGTTCACTGCTCTCCAATTGGCGGTATCGTGACGTTGACCATTAACAGGTCACACGTTATAACACCTTTATAAAGACTGGTTTTTAATTATTCATAATGCAAGTAGTATAAATGAATAATTTTCTAAATAAGAATTCTGAAGAAATTTCAGACTAAGAATTAATAGTAACGCTAAGAAACAGAGTGAAAAGAATCCTTTGCAATTATCATGATGAATACATGTTCAATAAGTTCCATGGTTTCAAATATCAAGAAACTTTAAACTACCCACCCCACCCCCCAGACTTATAAATCTGTTTACATTCTAATTCTACTAATTTTGTATAGTTTTTCCCATCGTTCTTAATATTATGCAAGCTGTTCATCATAGAGTTTCAAGTAACATAAAAACTTCAATAACCTCTATCTTAAATCCACTCGTTTAGTCAGGAAAGTATACTTGTATCAATTTTGTCTTGAAGTTATTTTACGTTGGAAATTGTTAAGAACAAGGAATCAATAGTAGATAGATGTTTTGTTTTATGTTAGGATCTCTTCATCAGTCCTCATTCATGGGTCTATGTACAAAATGATGCCCAAGATACGTCGGGTCTGTGAAATTCTTAAATTCAGCCACAGGTAATGCGATTGTTGCGTTCCGTGATAATCCAATCTGGCTACATATAAACGCTTTGTAAAAGCTTGCAAAACCTGCTGTGCTAGTGAGAAGATTGAGAAAGATGACTGGTAGATTCTTATTGGCAAGCCGAATTAAGTGCATTTTTCCTTATAACCTAGACAAAGACATAAAAGGTGAGAACTTGACTAAGTGTATAATCGGCCTCTTCTAATAGCTCACGTTGATTTCAATCTCATCCACTGTTTTTTTCTTGGAATGTCATGAGAGAACATGCATGTGGTATGTCAAAACTCGCTCAGTCTATTACTTATTAAACTGCAATGGTTATCTCAATGAAATCATTAACCAATTTAAGTTAGGAAATCATTGAAAACTTGGAAGCACTATATGTCAGTCTCATCCTAGTATGGAACTCTTCAGAGTTGCTCATCCGCGAACCCTCACGAGGTAATCAAATCTAGGAACTTCGGTCTTGTGTAAGCCCGTAGCCTCTAGAATGCAGAGTCAGCATCCAACGGTGTTAATGTTTGACTTCAATCAATCCACGACATTGTGTGACCATCTCCAATTGTCTTCAGTGTTTCCAGGTTTCATATAGTGGTCTAGCTTCAATTAACTCATGAATTCAACTATTAAATTACGGTAATATTCACAAAACTCGTCTCTAATGATTATAATTATGCCAAATTGATAATTATTTCCTTCTAAATGCCTCAATCAAACTTTTAATTCATTTAATGATAAGTATTTTACTAAAATACAAAGAATTTACAAGCCTTTAGGTGAATGATCCCTGTAAACCATTTCAAATTGTTAACATTATTGGCTACTACTGTCATTGAAATGTCATGCATTTACACGGTTTAAAATCCTATGAAACGTGCCTGATAACCATTCATAGGTTTGTGTAAACTTTTGGTCTAGATTCATCACAGTAGGCTTAATTATACAGATGTTTAGTCTGTTACATTGTATACATATGAACAGGACTGATAACAAACATTTTTGATGTGGCTATAATTTATGGACAAACGAATGAAATGAAGTCTAGTAGGTGTCTTCGATTCTGGCGCAAAATTCATTTAACCATATAACTAAAGAGCATTGATATTATAGCTAATGTCAGTTCGTGAAAAAAAACCTTACTTTAATTCATAACCATAAATTCTAACTTTAAATCTAATAGAAAGATTCAAAGTATCCATTGAAAAAGTTCAGAGGGACCCTGAAGACTCTGGGAAACATTTTATTCAATCGGTATTGAATAGAAGTATCTCAGATATATCTGGAAAGTGAAAAGTTACGTGTCAAATTTCGGATTGGATGATTACCTAACCTGGTACTATATTTTGTGTGGTTGCAGAAACTTCCAGAAGCACAAGATCAACTAGAATACTACAAATACCCTCGACTTGCTGTACATAAACTAACTTTGGATTAAAGCGTTCTTTTCACACTTTGTGCCTATTCTCTCGTGTTCAAGTTGTGTAGATTTAGCCTGCGGTAATAAGAAGAGCTTAAGAAACTGATTCAAGAGTTCAGTCGAAAGGTTAATCAAAATCCTAATCCTAATTTCTTATGTTGATTTACGACCCACTTTAGGTCGTGATAGGCTGGTGAGTTGTTACAAGGTCACTTTGGAGCCACTCAAAGGCCCTCCATAAATTGTGATCTTACCATTTTTTCTATGTTAGTCAATTTGGATACTTGATAGCATAGTATTATAAGTTTGGTTGTTTTTTATCCTTATAGATCGAGTAACACAGCAGCTGCTCAAGCATTTGCAGTCGCAACAGCAGGCAGTGCAAATCCTCTAGCTGCAGTCGGAATTATGGGTTTAGGACCAAATCTTTTTCGTTCCAGTGGTTATCGTTTCACTGCTGGTACAGCGACTTCTCTAGCTTCACAAACTGGTCTAAGATCAGGCCTAATTCCTCATTCCAATCCTTCTATTGGTAACATTACTAATAGTCCAATTATCAATAGTGGTAGTAATAATAGTAGTAATGTTATGTCTACAGTTTTAATCAATCGTTCACAAGTTCAAAATACTCCTAACTATACTTATCCACTATCTCCTGGTATTTCAAATAAAGTAATGTCACCAACAACCATGGGAACAAGTGGAACAGTCGTAACAACAACAATAATGACCTCATCAATGGTATCAACAACATCGACAGCAAATACTACATTTCGTTTAAATTTAAATAAGAGTGGACTGAATCTAATTACAACATCAACACCGGGAACAATAACAAATACTAATTCAACATCAAATAACAATACATTCAATTTTCATCCGTATAATTTAACCAGTCCAACTTTAATACAATCATCATGTCTTGGTGTTGGATCCAGTACAGGACATTGTACAAATCAGGCGAAAAGAAATACAATGTTAGCGACAGCATCATGTTTACGAGTATTGAATGTTGTAAGACATTGGATAACCAAATTTCCAGATGTGAGTTAACATGGCTATTATTATTATTATTATTATTATTATTATTATTATTATTATTACACTATTATTATCAATAATATAGTCAGTCATTGATGAACATTACCATCATAGGATGTGAGAAGAGTGTACATAGGTTCAATTAGTCAAAACTCATGCTATCGAATTGAGGGAGCTGAAAATGGGAAATCCAATGACTGAGATGGTTCGGCCTGAACACCGATTATCACGACCCACAATGCTGACTACTGTTGGGGATGATTAGAAGAAAGTTAGGTGCGGACAAACCAATACGTGGCATCAGTGTTTGAATGAAGTTACTAACTTCTAGTCTAAGTCATGTTGGTAGTGCAGACTACTTGGTTGGGGTCCGCGTGACTATCGTAACCAATGGTTGGAGACTATTTAACATGGCTGAGAATCGATCACAGCGGTGTAGGTGTATACACTCTCTGTCTTCCCTTAAACAAAGAGAATAAAATTGCTTTATATCTTTCTTTCTACTAACGAATTCTTTCTTCCTGTACTATATCCTTATACACAATCTTTCTTTCATATATTACTACTACTGATTTAACTACTTCTATGAATCCAGTGTTCATGTTGTTTTGCTAATGAGGTATGGCAACTTGGTCCGATGCATATATGTGTCTGGTCCTACGTTGAAGCTGACTGACTAACTGGAAAGAGGTTAAAAGAAATGAATGAGATCGAAGAAATGATATTTAAATCACGATTTAATGCTAAATAGAGTGTGAATGCTACCGTAGATAAACACTTCTGAGGTATCCTATAATATAACGAATGGTTTAAAGCATTATTCTTTCTGTCTAGTATATTACGACATTACCTTATTACGATAATGAAACTGTTCACGTTATACCAGATTTAGGATTCACGACCCAAAACAGAGAACTAGAGTCTAGACTAGAGAATAGTTTATTCAATATAGTTAGGAACTGTCACTATCAATGAGCCTAGAATAGAAATCAATGGTAGGAAAAAAAAATCGTGGCAAGACTATAATTTATGGACGAACTAATCACGTATAAGATAACAGGTCTCGAATTTTGGCTCGACATTCACTCATCCATTTGATTAAATAGAGTTTTGGCATTATAGATGATGTCACTTCGTGATGAAAACCATAAATCTAATTCCCAACCCTAACCATTAACTGTAAATTATAATTCCGATTCCTTATGCTGATTTATAACCTTCATTTGGTCCTGGTTATTAAGTGGGCACTCTCAAGTTCAGTCTAGCGTCGCTCTAAGGTCGTCCACAAATTATAGTCTCATCGAATGTTCTTTGCAATTAGAATTTCGAAGTTTTATTCATTTAATTGTGATTTTTATTTTCAAGATTAAAAATAAATTTGATCTCATTTCATTTCATGATCATGTTTTGTTACATGTAGGATTTTGAAAGTGATCCGGTTTTAAAACGAGAAATGCAAACTCTATTAGATACTTTAGTCACATGTCCTCATTTAATGCCTAATGATCAAAAAGTAGTTAATCAATTATTACTTCAAATGATTTCTGATCAATTAGTACAAGATAGAATTGATCTTGATAGTATATTAACTCCAAGACAAGTAAGTCAATAATGTTTTTTATTTGTTATTAATCAAGTCTTTTTAAGCCTTGTCTATGCATTTATGTCTCGGATATTTTAGCAAATAAAATCTACCTACTTATAAGTAGTTTAAAATACAAGTAAATAAAACAGAACGTTTTACCACATTATGAAATTGAAATTGGCATACATTAAGTTTATTGAGCAAAAAAATAGGATATTCCTATTCTTATCGATACCAATTTCGGTACTGTACCAAAGGATAACTAACTTTGTACATAAACCAATGACTTTTAACGAAGGGATCTTCTTCAATGAGTTTATCATCTACATAATCTCTTTGATCAATAGAACATTGTCTTTTAGAATATTTACTTTTAATAGACACTAACTTACAAGCATAAATTTTTTAAACAACATATCTTGCTTTTAAAATTTTCAATAGCTGAGATCACGAGTCAGTTGAAGCTAAAAAAACCTGAAAGCACTTGACGGCTCAGTGATCTAGAGATCGATAGTTCCTGGGTTCGAACCTCGCACGGCGGGATCATGAATGAGCACTGCTAAGGAGTCTCACAAAAAGACGAAACGGCTATCCAGTGCTTCCACGTTTTCCGTGGTGATCCAGCTTCAAATGACTTATGATCTCAACTACTGAAATCCCTACAATCTCCACAAAAACCCTTCTGATTTTAAAAATTTTCTTCGTTTTCATATAGAAAGATTGAAATTAATAGATTTAATGAGAGGTTATCAGTAGTATATTACTGGTGTTTTTTTGGCTTTAAATTTCTGTATAATATTAGATCCCATCAGAGAAAAATTTCGATCAACTATCTGCATTGGATATTTCAGAACAATTAACTTTTCTAGATTTTCAAATATTTCGGTCAATACGTAGCGAGTAAGTTCATTTCAAATCGATTCTATAAACTTCCATTCTTACTTCATTTCTTTAATCTGGATGATATTTTTTTTAACAAGGTTGTTCTCCATGAGATGGAGTCACTAACCCCACATGCATAACCCTCCTCCTTTATCTGGGCTTGAGACCAGCAATAGCTCAAGAGGGGCTTCAGGCAGAGTTTTAATAAAATATAAGTATAAATTATTTATAGTAATGTCATCATTCATATATCCATGCTGAGATCAATTAGCTTATATACATAAACATGCATAATCTGTAAGTATATTTATTCGTTAACGGGTAATATAGATTCTCATAGTCATTTATAAGCAATAAAATAATCAAGCATAAAGTTTTCATCATTCCAAGATACCACACCTGTTATAACTTGTGGACTGTGTGCACTGTCAATGTGTAACATAATGATACCGCCAATTAGAGAGCACCGAATTATCGATTGCATAAGACCTGTACGAGCAGTCTAGAGTCCTCATAGATCCTTGTTCCTGCCTAGCCTTGCCCGTTCGAGTCCAGAACACCAATATCAGCCCCTGTAATATCAACCATTTATTTCAAGCATACTGGGTTTATATACCAACCAGACAAACCACATCGCACCATGAAATAGGAAACGACATGTGTACAAGATTTGGCCAAATGTGACTGTGAATGTGGGAGACTGTAGTTGATAGACAGGTCATAACTCAAGAATGGTAAATCGTATAATCATAGTTCATAGGTCAAAATAAAACTTATGATAAAAGAAACATGAATATGAATAGTTTATTCACTTAATAATTATGCAATAAAAATATACGTATAGCATTGGTTTATAAATCGATCCCAAAAGTTACCATTCATTATGATTATCGGGGCATAACAACACCACACACCAGCATACTGTAAGATGAGGTTGACAAGATAAATGCCAAAGTATTAGTAGAATATTAATGACAGTATTAGTGATCATATAAAAAGATTTTAAAATAGAGAATATATGTCAAGACAATTGAATGAGTTCATAGTATTAAATATTATTCAATCATTGAATTAAGTGGTAAACAGATAAATAAATTCATCTATGATTACAACTGATTGATCACTAGGTGGTGATCAATGTCATATGTGTCAGGTCCTTCTTAGTGCAGATCAAATCCTATCAACCAAGTTACAATATGGCCACTAATCTAGGTGACTTGACATTGCATGCACTATGTTGAAATAAGAAGGTGGTTGGAGGTAGTCAGCAGGAAACCTTGGACTTACAGAAGGTGGCAACGTCTCTGATTGTGAAACTGCGTGACATGGGATTGAATCCTTCAGGGAGCGTCATTTCCCTGAAGAACACAGGTACACCTTGCCCACAAGTACCAAGTAGCACGAAACCTAGATCCAGGTTTTCCGGTTCACTACCTGCAACCACCATTTTATCTCATCTGTGCTGTTTTGATTGATTTTTGATGATGTCACCAGGCATCTCCAAACATTGATTACAAATATTGTAGGTATACATATAAATGCCATTTTGTCTGGTCTTTTAGTGAAGACCGAATTTCATTGGTTAAGTTGTAGTGTACTCATTAATCTAAATGAATCAACATTGTATTCGTTATGTTTAATGTTAGATGGTCTAAGATAGTTGATAGGGAATTCTAGACCTAGAGTTCATGTTGTTCAAGATTCATCAACAATGACGAGACATATACGGAATCGATTACTATTGCGAGATCATTTAATGGCAATTATCTCTTACAATACAGTTTGAATCCGTTTTTGCATTGATTGTTTGAATGTTCTCATTGACTTTTTGGAATGACATTGATCAGGCTCTTTTTGGGACATGTACATCCTGTGCAGATTACCTCGATATTGCCACTAAGTCACAAGCATTATAAGCAGAGATTGATGGTGGTTAGCAGCAGAGACTATTCAGTTGAAGTAGCTAAGTGGATAACTTAACGGTGTTTGAAGCAAACGACACCGGGTTCGAATCTCCAAATGAATATACACTCTTGGATGCAAGCACATCCAGCTGACAAGTCCTAAAGGTGACGAAACGTACGTTCTAGATCTCACTACTAACCATCATCTATCTCTGATTAAAATCCAGTTTTCTATAGGTTTATTTGCTGTGATTTTATATGAAGTTGAGAAATGTCTTTCATCTTATGAAAATGTATTTTGTTTAAAAAAAAACAGGGAATTACTTAATCAATCTTGGATGAAATTAGACAAAGAAGAGAAAGCTAAACATGTTCTGCTTGTTTGTAAACGATTCAATGAGGTAAATGCTATTGATTATTGATTGTTTAATCTTCTCGAATGCTTTTTATTCACATAAAATTAAGTTATTCAGATTGTTAGTCAAAGTGACAACTTATGTGGGGGCCCTTTACTTTTGTCGTCATTTAGATCGAACGATGTTGTCGAAAGGGCTCTCCACTTTAGTGGCCCGCGGGTCTGACTCCAATTAGACCGTATGAATGTTTGTTATCACCTATTCTCGTATATAATCATCGACTTAAATCGCGTTAGTCAATAACGGAATTAAATAAGTCAAATAACGAGAATGGACTCGTGAATACGTATATTTTGTATATGAAGCGAATGGAACAGAAAGAAGAGAAACGACACGGAGTGGAGATGGCGGGTAAGCCGACTTCCATTTAACCAAGCGTTAGTCAATAGTTATAGTTACACAAAAGCAAGTTACAGACATGTGATGAGTAATGGGATAAAAAATGTACACACACCTACGCGCTCATATAAAAACAGTCAAGGTTGAATAATTAACAAGGTCGGAATGTGACTCAAGTAGAATGAATAGAATGGGCTGTCCGAAAGCGAGAATAAGATATATGGGCTTAACATAATAACCGACACTACACTTACATTATGCTTCCTCATTGTTATTACACTTTGTTGAATATGTATGGTGTGTATTCACACAACTAGAATAGCCATATGATAAGCGTTAAGAGCTTTACTCATTCAACAGCTAATACTGCTGAATGAATACTTACATCATAGAACATCTCTCACTAACAGAATCATGAAGAAAAAACATCAAATCATAACCACGACACACTACTCAATATACCACTTCTTACTTTATATCATCTAGCCTAGCTTAGTTGATACATCATTCATTAATAAAACCTGCTTGGATTAACATTTCGCCTAGTATTAGTCTCTAGCTCTCTATCTAAGATTTAACTACATTCATTTTAAGCCAATGAAAAGTCATTCCACTACAAGATAAATATGATATGCACTTTATCATTAGGTAAATCTTCCACCATCATATTTACTCAATGAGTGACTTGAAGAAGACAACTTCGACTGGGCAAATATGAAATTTTTTATGTATATTAAATGTAAGAGATCAATTTCACGGTATTTCCTTCAATATATTGAGGAGCCTTACTAGAAGAATTAGATAGAGTCTGTCCATTTAGTGACCATATTAACTTACCAGGGAAGCATACTCCATCGGTTACATGATAAAACTTTATTGCACCTTGAGAAGGTCATACAGTAAGACTATAAGACTATAAGACTATAATTTTAGCGACGCTAGTCTGATGGAGTTCACTTAACAACCAGAACCGAATGAGGATTCTAAACCTGTGTGACGAATTAAAATCATAATTTACAGTTGATGATTAAGGTTAAGAATTAGATTTCAGGTTTTTATCACGAACTGACATCAGCTATAATGCCAAAACTCTATTTAATCAAATGGATGAGTTAATTTCGAGCCAAAATCCGAGACCGGTTATCTCATACCTGATTGGTTTGTCCATCAATTATAATCTCACCGGTCATATTTTTCTTCAGGTAATCACTTGAGTTCCATTCCTAATCAGGGAACCTGGCTTGGAAAATCAAGTTCCTTGATCATTCATCTCCTAACTATTTCTTGTATTGTTCAGAAGATTCAGCCTATACTAGTTAAAATGCCGAGAGTGGGGAGAGTCCGCTCTACTTCTCGAAATGCTCTCACTTGGCCACGCGTATATAGCCTTTGCCAGGGAAGTCCTACTCACTGCATTCTCGCACCACGGGTGTTGTTTACAAAATTTAGAGGACCAAAAGCGAATGTCCGGCGCTTTAACCGGGTCGGTGGACATGGAGCGTCCACCTAAGGCAGTTGGAAAACCCTGATTCCAAACCAATGATGTACATGGGCTCCAGTATCCTGCGGGAACAAATGGCGTATGAACCAATCGTTGGTCACCGGCTTCCATGGGACTGCATCTCCTTACATTGCTCCACTGCCTTGTGGATCAGGCCTTCAGTTCAAAGACTCGGGGTGTGGCCCCCTAAGGTAACCACCTGCTTCGGTTTGGGCACCCAGCCAGTATCACAGCCCTCATATAGATCAAATGAGATTTGTGTGGCGCATATGTATTTGGTGCCTCCTTGTACCAATATCTATATCTTAAAATAAATAAATAAGTTAAAATGTAACTTAAACCTTTTGGTATTATTCACATGTCCTTCTTTTTGCTCTCTCATTTGTTGAGTCAGGTTAGTCGCCTAGTTGTTTCTGAGATTATATCACGAACAGATTTAAATGATCGAGTTATGTGTATTGATAAATGGGTTGCTATCGCTGACATTTGCCGGTGTATGCAAAATTACAATGGTGTATTACAAATATGTTCAGCATTAGTCAATAGTTCTGTATATCGACTTAAACGTACCTGGGAACGTGTTAGTAAACAAACTAAACAATCAATTGATCGTTTACAAATGCTTGTTGCATCCGATGGACGGTTTAAATCAATGCGTGAAGCTTTACATAGGTATGTTAGATTGAGAAATATTTTGTTTGGTTTCTTCATCAGTACAAGCTGATGTTGATCAGTTCTGAATATGATATGTGTAAAGCACTGATATAGATATATTGATGAAGGTCAGTAATAAGCTGAAATCACCATGTTATCTAATGGTTGTTGGCATTTCTTTGAAAGTTATGTCTACAATCAAGTATTCAGTGAACCAAACTTGAATGATAAAATGTGACGTTTAGTCATTTATCTCAGTAGCTCATTTTATATCATTTAACTGATTAATTATTATTTGAGAATGTGACATTGTTATAGATTTACGTCAGCTAAACTATTTCTAAACGAGACTATAATTTATGGACGAGTCAATCGGAAGCGTTTGAGTGATTTCAAGGTCAGAGAACTTAAAAACTTATTTTCTCTACTCATTTACATACATACATACATACATACTTACTTACTTACATACTTACGCCTGTTACTCCCAGTGGAGCATAGACGCCGACCAGCATTCTCCAACCCACTCTGTCCTAGGCCTTACTTTCTAGTTCGACCCAATTTTTGTTTATTCTTCTCATATCTGTCTCCATTTCTCAGCGTAATGTGTTCTTCGTCTTCCTCTTTTCCTTTGGACTTGAGGATACCATGTGAGGACTTGTCTTGTGAAGCAGTTTGGCGTTTTCATCAATGTGTGTTCTATCCACTTCCAGCACTTCTTTCTGATTTCTTCCTCCACTGGATCTGATTTGTTCTTTCCCACAGTTGGTTATTGCTAATAGTGTCCGGTCAACAGATATGTAAAGATTTATACATCTTCCAAATCTTCTCCATCAAGTGTGATTGGATTGGTGCATGCTGTGTTGTATCGGATATTACAAATATATTATTTCTCATTTTAAAAGTAGTATCATGTTACGATCATAAAGATGGATTACTAATTAATCTTTGAAACCTACTTTTAATTCAATAGTGTGAATAATACACATTCATATTGCCATGTATCATTGATCGCTTCAAACTGTCAAAGATGTTTCCGCCAAATCAATAGTGTAATAGTGAATATTGAATATCTGAACTGATCTTGTAGATAGTCTTCCTGAAAGTTTTAAACCAATCATTTTCCTAACATTTATTGCACATGAATTCCATATTCATAACAGAGAACAATTAATGAATGGACAAATTTTAACTATCAGCTATCATAGGAATTCGTTTACTGATATCATTGGTTATATTCATAGGTTAATGTAGTTTCCTATACAATCTATTTATTATTTCTACTTCCATCATTCAAGACTTAGAACGATAAACTAGTTATCTGAATTAATCTTTAGATTCTACCAGTACTTACGATTGATATAATTGGCTCTAGCAAACTATTTCCGTAATTTAATGCAGAAGGGTATTATATAGATTGTTACATTTAACGTTTTACATTACAGACTGGCTTCTCGTTAATCAACCATTGAAAATCGAAAATGACTGGATGATGGTTATGCAACATCATGAATTGATTAAACTTGGAAAGACAAACCATTAGATTCTAGTCTGAAGATCGAGAACTACTTGAAAGATATGAATGTCTTAGGTTCGATTCCTGATGGATTTAAGGCTTAAGAGTGCTGTAAAATCTCATTCTAGAACGAAATACCTGTCTAATTCTTACTGAATTCTGATATTTGCCTAATTAATAATACCAGTCAATGATGTGAAACTTCATACATACTTGTTTTCATGTTAACTTATCTTTAGATGTGATCCTCCTTGTATTCCTTACCTTGGAATGTATTTAACGGATTTATCATTTATTGAAGAAGGTGCATTGAATATTACAGAGAATAATTTGGTCAATTTTTGTAAAATGCGTATGGTATGTATTGAAACAATGATTTTTTCTAAAACAACATTGTTTAATCTTATTATCTTTAATAAATAGTTGAATACATGAGTCAATCTAAGCTAGATCATTATTGAAAACATGGAAGGATGAGACTCTTCAACAGTGCGCATCCACAATCCGTCACGCGTAACTCTAACCCAGGACCTTCGGTCTGTCATGCAACCTCTTAACGTTCAGACCACTGAGCCGAGTCCCGCGTGTGGGATCGTGGATGTGCACAGTTGAGGAGTCTCATACTGGGACGAGACGGCTGTTCATTGCTCCCATGTTTTCAATGATGGTCTAGCTTACATCGTCTCATGAACTGAACTATGAAAACTATTGCAATCTTTACAAATCCCCATTCTGAGAAAGTGAGTAACACTAGAAAAGAATTCTAATGAAGTTGCAATATACCCATGTCATGTATTTTCTTAAATTATTTTAAATACCGACTAAAAGTAGTCACGATGCAATGTCCTGATCACTGGACCACTGGACCGAGTTGAAACGTGGAGAACTACTACAACCATCATCAAGAAGGTAAAAATATTCATAAATAGTTGTCTACGCAAGATACTCAACATCGATTGATCGAATACCATCAGCAATAGTCTTCTGTGTGAGAGGCCAAACCAGCTTGCAACTACATCACAAGGTAATCCCTAACTTGGAATCGTGTAGAGAAGCGAAAAACTGGAAGGCCAAAAACACATTACGTCGGGAAATAGAAACAGATATGAAAAGGATGAATAACAACTGGAAAGAGTTGGAAAGAACTCTCTAGGACAGGGTTAGATGGAAAGTATTGGTGGGAGGCCTATGCTCCTCGATGAGGAGTAATAGGCTTAAGTAAGAGTAGTTAATAAACTTCTGCAGATCAGCCATCAAACTCATTGTTAATTAGTATTAAGATGTATTTTGCTTAGTGTTTAACGTTTAGAAATAATTCCAAACGAAGAAGGTTTCTCTTCAATTTACAAAATTTCTTCAGACATGTTTCACATAGTATCCTTCTAAAAGTCATCAAGAACTACCTATTATTTGTTAGGACACAATGATAACTCTTCATTACACTTCGATATCATGAAACTAATTCTTTATTTACTCTTAGCCCCCCCCCCTTTGTTAGTTCAACGCAAACCCTACTTGACAACGACTTAAAAAGATCGATTCCTATTAGATTTTATCCAATGCTATACTACTGATGATACGAATTAATGATTAGCTAAGGTATCTATCGTACTGCATAAATTCCACTTATACTAGGAAAATTACTGAACGAATGAATACCATTGGAAATCTACTAAAAGTCAATTGAGTATAAAATCATTTAAACAATTTTACGATTGGTTTCTTATCCATATGTTGTATTTGATATTAAACACATCTCATTAAATGAATTGTATACGACACTTAAGAGATCATAACTAAAAAATAGGTAGATACTAAGATATTTATCACTTAGATACTTTCCTAATTTAAACATAGAGATTGCTAGAATAGTCTAAAAAACAGGAAGTAAAGTATCCAAGATTTCACTGCTATACAAATATCCATCAATTTCATTAAAAACTTGGATATTGTTCTGCTTACTGTTCTTTTTTAAATTACAGATAGCTCATGTGATACGTGAAGTTCAACAATATCATCAAACACCATATCTTATAACGCATAGACAAGAAGTAAGTGCTATTCATTCACTTTGAAATAATATACATTATAAATATAAAGGGAATTATGTAGATTTTTAACATTTTCCAAAGCATAACTAAACTGCCACATTCAAAAACCACGAACAGCTAGACGACCATTTCGTTGTGGATGGGTATTGCTGAGAAGTCCTATACTAGGAAAAAATAAGACGTCCAGTGCTTCTAGGTTTGGGTTTTGGCAACTTACTTCACCTATGACGAAAGCAAGATATCTGTCTATCAATTAACGGACGACTATACTGCACAGCAGTTCATTCTGTTCTATATTACGGCTGCGAAACGTGGCCATCAAGAGTAGTAGATATTCGTAAGCTATTAGTATTTGACCACAGATGCCTCAGAAATTTTGCTCGAATCTGCTGGGATCATCGGGTAAGTAATAGTGAGGTTGGACGCAGGGTATTAGGGAATGATGATAAATCAGTTGATGAGGTTGTAAATGTTCGTCGACTGAGATGTTTGGGCCACATACTACGTATGCGTGAACACCGATTACCATAGCGCTCAATGCTGACTACTGTTGGGGATGACTAGAAGAATGTTAGAGGTGGCCAAACTAATACGTGACATCAGTGATTGAAGTCACTAACTTCTAGTCTGAGCCATGTTGGTAGATGCAGACTATTTGGTTGGCATCCGCGTGACCATCGTAACCGATGGTCGGAGACTCTGGGTGACATAACTGAGAATCGATCACATTGGTGTAGGTGTATACAACACTCTTTGTCTTCCCTTAAACTATGAGATTCATATCGCTTCATATCTTTGTTACTTGGTTGATTGTTTTACTATAATAAATTGTTAATCACTTTTTCTTTTCGTTCGATACATTTTTTCATTAGTAATTTTAGATCAAATCGATCAGTGTAGGTAACTCAGTTGTCTCAATGAATGTTAATATTAATTCAGATATTCCCTTGATTGTTGTTCATTGTAATTTCTTATAGTTCAAAATGTTAGAACAACATTGAAAACCTAGAAGCACTGGACGGCCATTTCGTCTTATCATGAGACTCTTCAGCAGTGCTCATTCACGATCCTGAGTGCAGGATCGTGGATAATAATAATGTTCTTACTAATGACTAGGTTCAAGATGAATTTCCTGGAGTTCTAGTGAGAAGCCGTGACCAGTGGAGTCCAATTGCTATCGAATGTGAGACAGATATCCACCTTAGACAATGGATGAAGTGTTGCGCAAAATCCTAGATCGACTAAAGTTAGACATTAAAAAACACCATTGGATGCTGTTTCAGTGGTCTAGGGGTTAGATATTCGCTCACGAGACCGAGGACCCTGGGTTCCAGTCCCGAGTACGGGATTCTGAACGCGCACTGCTGAAGAGTTTCATACTAAAAAGTAACGGTTAATTGCTTGCAGGTTTTCAACTATGGTCTAGCTTAGATGGACTCATGGATTCAGCTGTTAAAACACCACAAACTGCACAAATCCCTGTTTCGAAATGTGCTTTCTTTTTAAATAACAATGTGCAAGCGATTATATTGTCATACTATATCGCTCTTGTAATCATATAATAATATCTCAAATCAAACTATCCGTATTTGGATTCGTCATAAATTATTGATTATTGAAGTGGTAAAAAAGCACTTTTCATGCTGTCAGTATATAGTGATATCATAAACATAACAGATAAACGTCGTTTTTGAATAGTCCCAGAAACATATAAAAGTCAATTCATTTATATTCTTTCATAATTTGATTAGTCGTATATAAAATTATTTACGATATTAGAATCTTTGCCAGAAACCTCTAGAATTCCAATGTCACATGTACTCATGTAAACAGATTAACTCTGGGTGTAAAGCTTTAAGTGTATCACTGATTATTCGTTGAATAGTAATCGATTTTTTCTTTGTTTATTCAGTACTTACCGTTGATCTAATTCTCTTGATCATGTTGCAATGTTTTCACTCATCTTAATGGCTCAATATCGAATACACTAAGTGAAGAAGTCAGGTAAATGCTGATGGTCGAAAGGAAACTCTGAATTTAGATTTCTCATTAGTTAAGATTCATCAACAAAGCTTAATTGTATTGTTGAGGGAACTGTTGCACTCTAATATATTCAGACCTGCATCTTACGACTTTTTATCTTGAATGACTCAAACTAGTAATCAGATTTCAACGTCATCGAAGTAATTCAATGAGGACTATAAGACTAAACAAACACGACATTTTTCACCATATAGAGTGATCTTTTTGTTGTAAATTTCTCAACTTCATATGCAGTTATTCAATGCTCAAATTACTTACTTACTTACTTACGCCTGTTACTCTTCGTGAAGGAGCATAGGCCGCCCACCAGCATTCTCCATCCAACCCCGTCCTGGGCAATCCTTTCCAGCTCCGTCCAGTTGTAATTCATCCTTTTCATATCTGCTTCTATTATCCTACGTAACGTGTTCTTAGGCCTTCCTCTTTTCCGCTTCTCTTCAAGATTCCAAGTTAGGGCTTGTCTCGTGATGCAGTTTGACGATTTGCGTAATGTATGTCCTATCCATTTCCATCGTCTTTTCCTAATTTCTTCTTCAGCTGGAAGCTGATTTGTTCTCTCCCACAAAAGGCTGTTGTTGATGGTATCCGGCCAATGGATGTTGAGTATCTTGCGAAGGCAGCTATTTATAAATACTTGTACCTTCTTGATGGTGGTTGTTGTAGTTCTCCAAGTTTCAGCTCCGTACAGTAGAACTGACTTGACATTCGTATTGAAGATGCTCACTTTGATATTGGTTGAAAGTTGTTTTGAGTTCCATATGTTTTTCAATTGTAGGAATGCGACCCTTACTTTGCCAATCCTTGCCTTTACGTCTGCATCTGAGCCTCCTTGTTTATCGATGATGCTTCCCAGGTATGTGAAGAGTTCTACATCTTCCAGAGTTTCGCCATCAAGAGTGATTGGACTGCCGTTCTCCGTTTTGAGTTTGAGGACCTTTGTTTTCCCCTTGTGTATGCTGAGGCCTACTGATGCAGAGACTGCTGATACACTGGCTGTCTTCATCTGCATCTGTTCGTGTGTACGTGATAGGAGGGTTAGGTCATCTGCGAAGTTCAAATCGTCTAATTGATTCTGAGCTGTTCATTGTACTCCGTGTTTTCCTTCAGATGTCGAGGTTTTCATAATCCAGTCGACCACCAGAGGAAAGAGGAAGGGAGAGAGTAAACAGCCTTGTCTGACTCCGGTCCTCACTTGGAATGCATCTGTCAGCTGTCCTCCATGCACTACTTTGCACTGTAGTCCGTCGTATGAGTTCCGGATAATATTGACAATCTTCTCAGGAACTGCGTAGTGACGAAGAAGTTTCCATAATGTCCTCCAATCTACACTGTCGAATGCCTTTTCATAATCAATGAATTTGATGTACAGTGACGAGTTCCACTCAACTGATTGTCCGTAGTATTGCAATTTGGTCTGTGCACGATCGATCCTTACGAAATCCAGCTTGTTGATCTCGAAGTTGGGCGTCTTCTGCATCTTTCATCCGGTTCAGCAACACTCTGTTGAAGACCTTCCCTGGTATTGATAGTAGTGTAATGCCTCTGTAGTTCTCACATTTTCTCAGATCTCCTTTCTTTGGAATCTTGACGAGGTGTCCTTCTTTCCAGTCCATCGGCAGTTGTTCCTCCTCCCAAATCCTTTTGAATAGAAGGTAAAGCATGTTTGTAGTTACTTCGATGTCTGATTTCAGTGCTTCAGCTGGTATGTTGTCGGGTCCCGCTGCTTTCACCTTCTTGATTTGTCTGACAGCCATTCTGATTTCTTCCTTCATAGGACATCGTGTTACTTTAATGTAAAATTCTAATACAGATTTGGTTGTAATCAGCTTATAAGAGAACTATGTGATTTAATGAATTCATATTATTCTGGATTCATATTTGTTTTGCCTTGATTTAAACATTTTTAGTACCGTAAGCATTTGATACATTGAATTGATCAGCGGTGTTTGTCTGTTTGTTTGTTTGTTTTTTTTCTTTTATAAATTTTCTCTTTTTTATTTAGGTAACTGATTATCTATTAGATCCATCAAGATTACTTGATGAAGAACAAACTTATCAAGCATCATTAATTATTGAACCAAGACAATCGATTAATCGACAATCTTTATCAGGATTTACATAATCAATCAATCAATCAATAATATTACATGGAAACTAGAAATCAAGATATTGATTATTTTCTATATATTTAAATAAATATAAATGTATCAATAATGATTAAAGAATTAATTGCCTTGTTGTCAAGTGTTTGTTTATTTTTATTTTCTTTCCAAGGTATATTCTTTCTTTATTGTTTTCTTTTGTACTTCTTCTTTATATCATTTAAATGTATTAAAAAATAAAAGGTGTACTTCATTTAAATTTAGTTACTAAGTCAATATGTTTGCATTGATATATGATTGGAAAACAAAAAAAAAGTGATTTATGTTTATCATTTTTGATTTGTTTATTGATTGAGGGTTTGTTTTTTTTCTGTTTATTATGTAATCATTATTTGTAATTTGTCAATATGACTATTGTACATTCCATAATACACTTTTCATTTTAAATTCTAGGTAGTTTTCTTTTTTTTTGTTGCTTTGGTTTTAGACATCAATGTCATTTTCATTTGGATTCTTTTCATTCTATAATAAGAAAGTTAACTACTATCTATTACATAATAATAGTAATAGTTATAATTAGTTATCTTTGATTGTTTTTTTCTCTCTGATTTTTCTCTCATCTATGATTTATCTAGTTTATTTTCATTGTATGTGTGCTCACACCCTATTGACCATCAATATGATCAGCCCCCTCCTCCTCTCTCTCTCTATATATACATATATATATATAAGTTTCTTTAGATTATTTCCTTTTGTCTGTTTCTATGCAACATTCCATTAGTGGTTTTAATTTGTTCAAAGAAAAGAAGTGAGAAAACAAAATACTTTTTCCATGAATGAGATTATAAATTCCTAAATTTGTTATTGTTACTCTCGCTATTTTTTTTTCATATTTGATCATTGAAAAAGCGCCAATTTGAACTTATCTTTTAAATCGAATATGCTGCATTTTATGTTGTTGTTGCTATGCTTATTTTTTTGTTGCTATGTCTCTTTTCCTATATATATATATATATATATATATATATATATATATATATATATGTAATTGTAAACATGTTTAATATTTAACATCATATTAAGTGTTAAACTATTTTATTTATGTATAATTTTGTAACTTTGATAGTTTACTATTAATTGAATTCAGTTTTGTGATAGAAATATATATACATATATGGTTCATGTCAAATCCTTATTTATTTCCCCGGCTGATATTCCTTTATTTTTCTTTTCTCAAAAATATTATTTCACTTTTCTTCAGAGATATCAAATAATTTTCATTATTATTAGATAAAGAGATAGATAGATAAATAGATATTTGATTGTTTTATTGAGTAGAGAAAAGAAAGAAAGAGGAAAATAAAAAAAGAAGAAAAAAAACAAAAAAAGAGAGAAGATAATTTTAATCTTATTTTTATGTTTCTATAGAAGAGATTTAAGAAAAAAAATTATTGATTTTTATATCTTATATTAATTTGTTGTTATGGTTTTGTTCCTTTCTGTTTTTAATTATTTTATTCAATAAGCATTGAACAAATATTCAACATTGAACATTGAATAATAAACACATAAACTACATATATACATATATATTGCTTAGCAATATATTTATTGTGATTTATTTCTTGTGAATGTGTACTACATGTATTGATTGCATTTCTTTTTTTGTTTTATTTCTCCTTTTTTTGTTTTTTTTTTGTTTAAAAGTGTATATTACATAATAATGAAGTAAAGAGATTAATCAGATTTTCAATGATGTTTTATTCTTATTATATAAGACTTGTTTGTTTGTTTTATTATTTCACATTTTGATCAATGTTTACAAGAGTATTCTATTAAAAAAAAATTCTAAATCTAATCTAATGTATTTGTTAGATCTATCAAAGCGTCCAATTCACCCGACTGAGATACGCGCAAAACTGAAGTTTCCAAAACAACGATTTGTCTACAATAGCGATTCTTTATTGAATAATAAACAAAATTTAGTTACAAACCTCAACTTGTGAGGTGTCTGGGGCGTTTAAACGCGTCCTTCAAGTATGAAAATAAAAAAGGCTTCCTGTAACAGTAACATAAAGAATAATTATAACTTACGATAGCACAAAGGACAGCTGATAGCTGTGTCTAAATTTGATAACAGTTTAGGAAAAACCGAAACCCGAACCAAAAGCACAACATTATGGAAACCGTTGCGTTTAAACAAATGCACAAAACTGTGAATAACAGCTACAGTGATTGAGGTACAGTAATTAAAATGATGAATACAATAATAAGTACAATAAACATTATAAGTATATGTGAACATTTCAGAACATTACAGTACAAATTGCTTTACAACATAAATTTGAAAATTGTTGGGAATACAACTGGTTACTGAATATAAATAAGTAGTATGAAACAATATACAAAAGAGTAGAAAGGGAACAAGTAGGAGCAATGTAAGACAAACTTAACAGTATTTAATTATGAAGTTCAAGAGAGAATAAATAAACAGAATTAAGATATATTGAAACTATTGAATGTCAAAATTCAACAATCTTTTATAGAATATTATATTTTATTAGAAAGAAAAAGAAAACTGAAAGGAATGGTTAGTTGTTTTTCCTTCATTATTATAATTATGATAATAAATAGGATACAGTCAGTTAGCTACAACTTAGGACCAGGTATATATATACATCGCTTCAAGTTGATAGATTTTATTAGCACAACAAGATGAACATCACATTCATAAAGTAATTGGTTCAATAATAGATTGTACTTACTTACGCCTGTTACTCCCAATGTCTTGGGCCTTCCTTTCTAGTTCTATCCAATTTTTGTTTATTCTTCTCACGTCTATCTCCATTTTTCGGCGTAATGCGTTCTTTGATCTACCTCTTTTCCTTTGACCTTCGGGACTCCATGTGAGGGCTTGTCTTGTAATGCAGTTGGGTGCTTACATCAATGTGTGTCCTATCCACTCCAAGCACTTCTTCCAGATTTCTTCCTCCACTGAAATTTGGTTTGCTCTCTCCCATAGTGGATTGTTGCTGATAGTGTCTGGCCAACGGATCTGAAGTATTTTACGTAGACAATTGTTAGTAAACACCTATATCTTGTGGATGATGGTTTTCGTAGTTCTCTAGGTTTCCGCTCCATACAGTAGAACAACAGACCATGTATCGGGGTATAGTAGAGTAAGAAAAAATTAGTTCGTTGAAACAAAGATATAAAGCAACTTTATTCTCACAGTTTAAGGGAAGACAGAGAGTGTATACACCACCATTGTGATCAATTCTGAGTCATGTCATCAAGAGTCTCCAACTATCGGTTACGATAGTCACGCGGTCCGCAACCAAATAGTCTGCATCTACCAACATGGCTCAGACTAGAAGTTAGTGAAATCAAGCACTGATGCCACGTATTAGTTTGGCCACCTCTAACATTCTTCTAGTCATCCCCAACAGTAGTCAGCATTGAGCGCTATGGTAATCGGTGTTCACGCATACGTAGTATGTGGCCCAAACATCTCAGTCGACGAACATTTACAACCTCATCAACTGATTTATCATCATTCCCTAATACCCTGCGTCCAACCTCACTATTACTTACCCGATGATCCCAGCAGATTCGAGCAAAATTTCTGAGGCATCTGTGGTCAAATACTAATAGCTTACGAATATCTACTACTCTTGATGGCCACGTTTCGCAGCCGTAATATAGAACAGAATGAACTGCTGTGCAGTATAGTCGTCCGTTAATTGATAGACAGATATCTTGCTTTCGTCATAGGTGAAGTAAGTTGCCAAATTTCATAAGACACCAATCCATTAGTGCTGATCAGACTTCCAAGGTAAGTGAAGTTGTCGACGCGTTCGACTACTACCCGACCGTTGCTGATTTCTTGACGCCGTGATCGTGTTTGCCTATCGTGATGATCCAACCGAGCTATACTGGATTGAACAAATGTTCTTGTATGTTCTACCATGCCAGGCAGGTTGATTGAAGAACAGTAAGACTAAAAGCAGTAAGTCAAGGTCTGAGGACGAAGTCTTACTTCCGACTGCAGAGGTATGTGACAGCAGTAAGGTTTTACCCTCGGGCAATCAGCATCTGCAGCGATGCTTCCTTCTCATAAGCAAGGATGGATTTAGAAAAGGTCGACCCTAAAAATGCACACGTTGCGTTATCTCATGGATATCCATCTCCGTCATGAGGTCTAAACAAGTACGAAACTAACACGAAACCTACTCACAAAAAAAGTCGTGTGTGACCGTTCTCAAGCAGTTATCTCTTGGGCATTGTGGCCACACTTTCAGGTCACCAAGACCACCCTTAAACCAATTTCTTTTTCAGATACCTCTAGTAGAACCCTTCCACGATGTGGGCAACCGGTAAGTGATAACCACCCTCATAACTCTAACAGCACTCAGAATCACTGAACAGTATACAGTCCTTAGAATATCAAATGAATTGTAATGATTAGTAATCGCTGATATAAAGTTAAAGGGGGTTCAGAATAGTAGAGTAAGCAAGTAAGACTAAAACTTCTTCAATTTAATGCATGATACATGTAATACAATTAATTAATGTACATTTTCTGCAATTCCTTTCATTATAGAATATACAAATTAATCAAATTAGGGGAAGTTGTAACAGGTATTTCCGAAAATTCTTTCAAATCATATGAATAGTTTACAAACTCTCACAACTTTACTTATCATCTTTTTATCAGCATTTAGTATATTGTGGTTCGTACTTAATCACAAAGCTTGAAAGTATATTGATTATCATGAACTTTAGCTTATATAATGTTATATTGTAGTAAAGGAGAAAACAAGTAGGGACAATTGAATGTAGTTGAATATAAAATTAGATAACATCTCAACAAAATCTGAACACGTACCACACTTGTCCTCCCTTTAAAACAGTCGTTCATGCGGTGGTTCTGCTCGCTGTGCTACTTTCTTCTTTTCTGCAGTCTATGAAATGCTTTTCGTCAACATGTCGAGTCTGCGGTGCGATGAACCTCGATAGTTCCGTCAATCTACCGGGCCATCAAAATCCGACGTACACCCAGAACCCGGGACGTCCAACACCTGTGCTAAAGAGAGCTGCTGAGCCATCTACATCCGATATCCGCCTAGCAACTCCACGTCCCACTGCTCCTCTCCGTCAACATTACCCACTAAAGTCAATGCCACCCTATAAGATCCATTTTGAATGTTTTGTGTGTGAAAATCCCTCCATGTATATACTTGCAGTTTGTGCCCATTGATTCCTTTAGTTGTACATTTTGTTAGTCTTTTTGATTCCATTTGAGTTGGTAATATTTGTATTTTATTATGGTTTTTATTTTTATTACGCCTTCACTAAGTTTCCGTATTTTTTCCTGAACTGCATTTATGTTGTTTTTACTTGATACTTAGTCTTGGCGGCCGCCATATTGGTTTGTTCCTGCTTTTGATTGCTTTACCTGTGTTGACTGGAATTGTGCATTTGTGGTTGTGAATTGAGGCACTCTTTCAGAATTGGAAACACTCCATGTTATAAAGTAACCAAATCTTATCTTTTCAACGAATCTGTACGTGGTCTATCCAGACAAGATAGAATAACATCTATTTGTTGTGATTGGTAATTTTCTTGCATTCTTTATCAACTTCCTTATTTATTGTTATTTAGATTTGATTAATCCAGCAATTATTGTTTAAATAGCTGGGTGGTCATATTTGTTTAGGTAACAATGTACATTTAAATTTATGATGCATTTTAGAACTGTCACTTTACCCAATCAATTTGTTTTGATTTCAACCGGGCAATGGCACGTATCTAACCCACTGATATGATGGGAAGAAAAAATCAATTTTTTATGGATTTACTCATTATGAGTTTTGTTCAAGATTACTTCCACTTTGATTCAATGTAATGATTACTCAATGTAGTAGTTGTTTTCTTTTCTCGTATGATATTTTACTCTTTATCATAGTATGCGAGATATTCTTGTATTCCACTGACATGAACTATGCTCACAGTATGTGAGTTGTTATAACTCTAAGTATGTTTCATGTGATTTCATCCTAATTATTAATCAAAATGGGTGTATGAATCAATATATAAATGAGTGTATTTTCGACTATTGTGATCATCGTTCGTCGTCGTGTTCTAGGGTTAATAAACCTTCACTCATACCAGTCTTGTGTTCTTACTTTCGCATCGTGGGGATTGCAAGGGTCCCTCGTTTCGAGTATAATTGATCAGTGTTTTTTGTTTTTCCGGCACAACAATTGCGACGACCGGATATAACACCCACCTAGACAACTATTCTTCAGTCCAAGCCTTAGTTTGCATCTTACACCCCCGCCAGAACACTCCACTCGACCTCAATTCCCCACACCAGAAAGATCTAACTAGCACCTCAGCTCCAGGTCGTCAACAGATTCCACAGAACAGCACTCTTTCTCTCTCCTGTTTGTCATTGACACCAAATGTTATGAATAAGAACATAAATGAGGACAATCAAATCGATTTGAATACAAAATTGCAGAACATCTTAGTAAAATCTGAGAACCATACAGTAAATACTTTGTTTGCAAAATATCAACTAATCGTCTCAGACTTCATTGATCTTTCGTTCCTACAGCAATCATTCTCTGTTTTCGTCCTCTTTCCTTTGATCTCAAACTTCTGCCCCCATGTATTTCTTCTACGATTGATGATACGTACTACTTATATATATCAACATCAGCAGCACACACCACAGTATTACTAAATATGAACTAACACTACGCTGAACTTTTTTAAAATGACTGAAAGTTTTGTAACCCAATTATTCTACTGTAAATGGCTATAGATATTGCAGTTAAGAGTCAGTAATAAAGGCCCATTGAAAGATATGCTTTATTAAAGGTATGATAGTCTATATCACTTGATAACTTACCAAGATATTTGTCTTATCCGAAATACTTATGAGTATTTGTTATATGAACGTATTTTTCTAATTAAATGCTTGAAGTTTGTTTGCCAGTCGACAGTTTATGTCAAACACAACTGGTAGACAGTTATTTACGAGATTTCATTTGTCGATTCGTTACACTTGAATAGTGATGATCTCTGTCTGGATGGTAAGTAAAAGAGAAAACTCATCACAAAAAAGATACGTATCACATTTATTTCAACGGCTCAACGACGTAGTCAACGAGAATCACCCCATTGAGTATAGAATTCGATTTCTAATTAATTAACAATCCATAATTTGTTTTATATCGAAAAAAGTTTGAACAATCTCCCCCGTATTGATTAAATCGAGTCTTTACTCCTTGCTCTATACCCGAACATAAGAAAGTAAGGAAAGAATTGTGAAAACAGACATTATTATCAGGGTTGATTCAGTCACAGGAATAAAAAATATTTCGGTGAATAATCTCAAATCCATCCATATCTATGTGTGTTTATGAGTAATCTTTACAGTGTGTAAGCTTCTGAAAACATGTCAAAATCATTGAGAAGATAGGTAACTACACAATCTGAATGTAAAGCAAATTATTTTGTTTTCTAGGAAGTTCTTATTTAATGTTTGTTAAACAAAATATTTTAGCCTCTCCAGGGGACAACAATGATTTCTTGGAGAATTTTTGACGGTTATCAATATATTTGTTAGGACAATTATGAAAATATTCATCATTTCAGACAATTTTTTGATATATTTATACAGACTTCATCCCTTGCCTAAACTAAAACCCAAGGAAATATTTAAAATGAAATCAGCTAAATATTTCACAATCAGATGTGAAAGAATCGGATTTAAAGAGTGAATGCGTTTACGAGTGGCCAAAGTACTAACAGTTATTTACATTACTAAGAAAAGATGATTATCAAAGTCGCCTGAACTTTTAGAACTTGTTAGTTCATGGTCTTTCAAATTTTTCTGGTTATCAGTTATTGTTTCCGTGTATTATTTGCATCTAGTTCTTTTGAAAACCTCTGATTGATGATTGACAGTGCAGGATCCTGATTGCTAACAACCGCGCTGTCGATATCCCGTAGAATGGGGCATCCAGTGAGACAAACGTAAAGGATGGTAGCACGGAGTTTGCACAAATTTAACGCCTGTGGTTTTTAAGCGTTTAATAAGAGTGGTTACTTGTGATTGCGTCAGCGATGCTGGTCGAACACAAACAGCTTTCTATCCAACGCGATTGCAATGATGAGTGTGAGAAAGTGAAATCGAGATGCATAAAATGGTACTCTCAGTCAATACACAAATAGATATGAAGTTATTGTAAATAATTTCAGAGGTGATTAGCTGACGTGGACCAAACGAGGAAGGACCGACTTCAGAGAGGTCTAGTAAGAATAAAAGCCCAGGAAAAGTAATCTCTTCTTTCCCATGTCTTCCAAGTGCATCTGGCAGGAGATGTCGAGAAAGCCTAATCTTAAGGCCAGGTTTGTTTTTATCAGGACAAACAACAACATGACCACTCAAGTCATCGACAATCATCTATGGTCTCATAGTGTGAGTAACTCAACTGTGACTGCTACTTCAGTGGGGCTGATGAATGGGTGCAAATCTAGAATAAGGAACCACCTTATGCCGTTAAACAAAAGCCAGTCTCACAAACACTAGTTGAGAAATCGAGGGCTGATCATAGTGACAGACCAGTCATCTTTCATAGTCAAGGAGAGTGAAGTCTCGGAACACAAAACTCTCTTTGAGCATGACATTGGGTTGATGACAGGTCTACTTAACCAGCTAACACTTGAAAATATCTCTAGGGTCACGTTGCTTAAGGCTTATAGACTAAATACCCAAACGGACTTGAAACAGAATAAAGTCAGGGTGCTAAAAGTGGTACTTAAATCTCTCAGTGAAAGGAATTTAGTGCTACAAAACGGACATGAACTAAAACAGTTAGACGTTTTTATTGGTGAAGAATAACTGTTGGGGGCGTTAGATCCCCAGAACTCACTTGGAAAAGGTCCTAAAGTTGTAATTTTATCTAGAAAATTAGAATTTCGTCGTTCTCGCGCGAAAGGCGCTCTTGTCACCTTCATGCCGTATTTCCTACTGGGAAATATCTTAAATTCTATGGGTCCGTTGCGTTTTTTAGTATCCTATTTGGTAACTCTCCCCAATGACGGTTTTGTACTGTATATATACGTTTTGAATAGTGTTTGTTGTTATCGCTTGTTTCTGGCTGTTTGCAGAATATACTTTCCTATTCCAAGCTTGGACCTCTCCCTCTAGTTAGAAGGGCTGGGACGCGTCAAAAGCTAGCTTACTGGTCTTTGGTCACCGAATCTTGTTTCTCGTTCGTAGATTAAGTGAACACGTGATAGCTTTAACCCTAGCAATTACCACCCTCAGACATATGAAAAGACGAGAAGCCGTAAACGAACTAGGACTAAGGTTGAGTGCTAGCGAGAAATACCTTCGAATTGTGGGTTTTTATGCAGCTTCGACAGAGATTGATACCAAAGCCACATCTTGTACAGAACGTAATCACCTAAATGGTCTTCAGATTCGTTACACAAACCTACGGAAATCCCTCGAAAAGCGATCGGAACCAGGTGTAAGTATAGAAACCGCCAAGCCTGATGTAGTCACCATCACAAAAGTTGCCTGACACAGTTTGTAAACACTGGGGGACTTGACCTTGTTAGGTGTACGTTGGTACAAACCGACGAAACCCATGGACGTAAAGGGGCAGCCCTATTCATTGGGACTAGCATTGTCGATAGCATATTCCAGTCCCAACCTTAAGGTGATTACAGCTCCAGGTGAGGGTTTCGATGTCGACCTTCTGTCAACCATTATTCAGTGTGCACTTGTACAGTGTATCGCAAAACCAACAAATCTTGACTTGTAATATGACCCGTCATTGGTGGGTCTTGTCTTCACACACCACTGTGAGGATGTCATCGACATTCCGCACCTTCCCCCCACTAGTGAATAGTGATCACGTTGTACTCTAATTTAAGTTTAGGGCACATGGCATACAACTTGTGTCTGCACCACTCCGTCTCAATATCTGTCGAGCTAATATTTTGGCAATCAGAGACAGTGCTATGTCGACTGATTGGTCGGTTGACGTGGATAGATCGATCGAAAACGAATGGAATACGTTTAAGGCTAAATTCGAGTCCGTTTATCTCATGGTCAACACGTAAACTATCGCATTGCCCATTATGGATTAATAAGGAAACCCGGAAGCTGTTGAGGCTCAGGAAACACTTCTGGGACTTGTTCTTGTCAACAGGACACGCATCATTTAAGTGTGAATACAAAAAAATTCGGAGCATATGCAAAAAGACCATAGCTGAATCCTATACTATTTACGAACAACAGTTGGCATATGATAGTTGCACTTGTCTGAAGCGATTGTTTTCGTATATTAGATGACGAGTAAAACGTAACGATAGTATTCCCTTGTTACTGTTACACGAAAATTCAGATTCACTATCTGAATCAGATCGGGCGAAAACTAGGACTATCAGACTATTTTAGCGAAGTTTACTATACGCGTATTGTTGCCAATACTTGTTCCAATCACACCGAGATACCAGCCATTGGATCTGTACATTTGATTGACGAAACTGTTCTTCCATTGATAACTAACCTCAAACCTTATAAGATACCGGGCACTGACGGATTACATTCACAGTCATCTCTTGCTCGCGACACTCTTCAACATGTCCCTTTCACTCGCTCAACTCCCTAGAGATTGGAAAGACGCTATATTTAGTCCTACATTTGAGGATGGTCAGAGGCAAATCCTATCTAACTACCGGTTTGTCAGTCTAATCAACATAATCGACAAGTTACTTGAGAAGATAATTCGGGTTAGGTTACTAAGTCACAGAGATTCACACAATCTGTTAACTCCCGAGCAACATGAGTTTCATAACAAGCGTTCATGCTTGACTAACTTATTGAGAAAAAGGATCAGACAACAGCCTCGAGTCTATCTAACCAAGTCATCCAAGTCAGCTTGGAGATCCAAATGATCAGCCTCACTTAATACTGTTCTCCAGATTTTTACATCATCTGCGAACAGTAATGTCGATGACTTAAGCAACAGCGGTAATTCAATAACGTGGAGAAGGAAAAGTAGAGGGCCCAAAATGGCGCCTTGGGTACACCACTTTTGATCCGCTTCTTTTCGGATAGCGTTCCATTGACCCTCATTCTCTGTCTGTGGTCACGTATGAAGTTTCCTATCCATTCCTGTACGGCACCTATTATTCTGAAGCTTAAAAGCTTCTGCATAAGACCAAAGTGTGAAACCTTGTCAAATGCTTTGCTAAAATCTGTGAACATCACATCACGTTATAAGTTATTTCCAGGAAGAGTGTGCTCATGCACATCGGACACGTTAATAGTTACATTTATACTATTGATGGTACATCTCTTTCACGCGTTCAAGAACATAAGACGTGAAAACAGCTACTCATTGTAACGCAGCTGCTGTCAAAGGTTTTCGTTATCTATAGTCACTTCGCCGAGCGTTCAAATGATTTGATGAGTAAATGTTTCGAATTTTATATCTCACCTATGTAAGACCACATTTAGAGTACTGTATCCGAGCAGCTAGCTCACGTCTGATAAAGGATACTAACTCACTTGAGCGTGTTCAGCGTGTGGGAAAAAATTTAGTGAAGGGTCTTTCTAAACTCCTTTGCAGTGAGCGCTTAAACCTCTTAAGCCTTTTACCCTTGTCGTATCGTAGGACGCAAGGTGATCTTATACTGACATTTCGTATCTTTAAGTATGATTTGAGTAATAATATGACTCATCTTTTTGCTTCCTCCAGCGCTAAAATCTCCAGGGCTCACAAATCGCGATCAAATGAACTTAAAGTGGGGTACAGTGAATGACTGTAACACTATACATCAAGAAGTGGTATCAGCCCCATCAGTGAATATTTTCAAGGAGAAGCTGAATCTTCACTGAAGGGCAGTATGTCAGGATTAACACAAGTTCACCAACCTACTATTCTTATTACTGAAGACTGAAGAAGAATATTCGAAAGAACTTATAGAATGACTGGAAGAAAACCGCATTCTTTATGAAAAGCAGTACGGTTTTAGAACAGGTTATTCATGTCTCCCAAATTTATTAGTATCCCTCGAAAGCTGGTGAGCTCTTTAAGAATAAAAGCTACCTATAGATGAAACCCTCACCAGCTTCAGTTAGGCTTACAAAAAGTTCATAGCAAACAGGTGTTAATGAATTTAGGTAATATTGCGATTGAGCGCCAACAGAGGGCACGCGTGAAATCCAAGTTGTCGGTCAGGAAACCTCATTTAACGGAGCGCCTCAGAGTACTGATTTAGGACGTTTTAATTCTCTCGTATATACACGATCTTTTTAATCTCCTATCGTCATCGGTTTTGTTATTGCTAACGATATCAAGATACGCAGAAATATAGAAAGTGAGGGTGAAAGTTTAGACCTTCAAAACGACCTGTGAAAAAATTTTGAATAGGCCAGAATTCGGCAGTTGCCGATAAATGCTTCCAAGTGCATTATGATGCATATCGGTCATCGAAGAACATATGTGGAGATATGCACGACAAGCTTATTTTGTGAATAGTTTTCGATGTTGTTTGTACTTATTTTGTCAATTTTTCACTGCACGTGCATTTATCATTAAGTGATTGTACTTGTTGTTTAAGCAATATGCCGAGACGGAGTGATGAGTATACACGGATTCTACGACGACAAAGAATTTTTAGGCATCACATCACCGGGAAATATGGTGACCGTTTCGCGACGGAAATTAAAATATTGCCATGAAACGCAAGCGCCCACATTGCTTTACGTGACATCCAAAAACGAGATAGGTAATGGCCTATCAGTCTGTCTCTCTGGTTTATTATTCTGAAATATTGATTAAATATGGGGAATAAATACATTTAAAAAATACCTTCCAACCGTTTCTGCAGTTACCAATCGAGTCAGGTACGTTCTCCTTACCTTGTCATGTGTCTAAGGGCAATTTTATGTAAGCAACCAGGGGTGTACTTTTTACGGAAATCGAGAATTAAGTGAAAGGTGCGTATAATGATGTTTGCATGCCCGTGTAGGATACGGACAGCCGCGCTTTCTGCTCGTGCGCAGTTCATAACAAATGTTTCTGTCCCTGTTGTGCTTTCCATGATTTCTTTGAATTTATCAAGAATCCAGATGACATCTGCACGCATTTATTTTCGCGTCCACGCAAACATTACAGTACGTCCTCGTCCAAAATTATCTGTTACAACCAACTGGAATAATGAATATCTACAAAGTAGAATACAAGGAAAAACATAATCACTTCTTATTATTAGTATCATACGTAGAATCAACACACAGAACTTCCGGATATTTATTATACAAGTGTATATGGTCATAACTACTGAAACATACTTTCGTTACATATTCATTTTCTAAATGTTCCCTCACTTCACCTTTTTGTCGCAGCATATGCAGTACCTGCTTTCGAGTGCAACCTGAAATATATTTCTATACACTTACCAGTGGAGAGTTCACCTTTCATAGCTTTGACATCGGCAGCAGTTACCTGCTTACCAGTTCTCTCCTTAATACTTCCTATAACATCATCTGCTGACTGACAGTGCAATATTACTAGCTTCAAGTTTTCTTTTTCTTCGGATGACAATCTTCTTGTCCATGGATCACAAACTATCCATGAACTACTACATGGATGATTGTGGAGCATGTTGTAGGATTTGACGACATATCCTTGCTCCTCTAGTGTCACACGGAAGTTTGATTAGCAATTACGGAATTTAGACCTTAAACGTCAGATATTAGTTAAAGTCCTCACGGTTTTTGCTTCAATTTCAAAACTTCCGATTCCCGCTGGTGACCAAATGTACAGTGAAACGTTACAAACTGGTATTTGAACCTGACATCCTTCAGCAACTTGCTTTCCGTGTGGATGTAACGAGTATAAGTAGTCTGAGAAGGGATAAAATTATTCATCCACACTTATTGGAACTCTTTTAGCGCTCTATCAAAATCATTCCAGCATGCGAAACGCTTGTTCACAATCATCGCTAAGGTCCACTGAAATGTCACTTGAGCATGAAGCACTACAAACAGAGATCATTAATTATAAAAATATTATTCCTTACAACAATAATAACCCAAGTAAATACTACAAATACTTAGGATTTACCGGTGACTTGACATTTCGTTGAGGTTTACTACAGTTGTTGGGATCACAGATCAAGTTACGAAGCAACAACAGAGCCAACGTGTACACTACAAAACAGAATGCTAAATCAATACTTTTGGTAGTTATTTTGTGCCTTTTAATGCAACATAAGATGACTTATATATGAAAAAAACTTGATACTCATGCAATCCAACTAACCCACGCCAATTGAAATACGGAATGACTACCTCTGCTTAGGCCGTTCAAGGTCGTTAAAGCGAAAGGGTGGGCAGATTCGAACGGCTCTAACGTTTTAACCGTGCATATATGTAGTCAGTTCGGTTTATAGTGTTAACGTTTATTTCTCGTATATTAACAATAACATTACTCATTGTTACATCGTGAATAAGTCCGCTCACAGAATTCGCAGCAGCGCTCTTAGATCTGATAGACAATGTGCCCTTTTCTGATGCATAAGATCAGTTAGAGTAAATGATTATCCAGTAAATTTCCTCGTCGAATGATAAACTGCTACAATGACTATTAAATGGATGTGAGTTATGGGACTGATTAGTTCTTACAAAGTTGGTGACGCATCTCTTAAAGAGATCTGTTTAATGTCAGCAGTTGTTTTTCAAACATCTTTATCTCGGTTTTACTAGTTGCACTCAAAGAGTTCTTCAGTTTTAGCAATCGGTTGCTTGGCTAAGGTAACTGGGATCGCACTAACTTCGGCTCTAGTGTCTACTAGGAATTTTTTAGCCGGAAGTGTTGTCCAGAATATGAACGAGGTGACTAGGAGCCCAACTAGTTCCAGCAGTCGCCATTACTGTCTGATCGATACGTTTTCCAACAGGAAAAATGACTCAAAAAATTTGCGGGACGTGACATAATTTCTGGTTTTGTCGGCATATTTTCTGTGATACTAACGATTGTGGTCATCATGTTTATCTATTCTTGTGGTATATATGAGTTCACATTCTGATCGTTTGACATGTTTTTTCTTTGGTACATTTTTTGCTCACTTGATCATGCACTTTCTTGGAACGGAGTATATTTATCAAACTTATAAACACTGAGACCAAGGAATCGATTAACTAAGTTAAGTTCGATGAACTTACCACTACTGAGTACACGAAACCTGTGTATATGAATTGAAGTCCGATTTCTTCATCCCAATATACGCTCACAGGCCTCAAAAAATATATATTTGTTGGAAATTCTACTAGCAGAAGTTGCAGCAGAGGTGTCTGATTTCATAAACAGTCTCGCAGTGCGAAAGCCTATAATAGGTTAAAGATTATTCAACAAACCTTTATCAGATGGGGAACAACTACATCCACTGGACCAGTGAGAGCTGGGGAACGGGTCAAGTTATTGCGACAGATGAAGTAACTAGTTGGATTTTGCAAAATCGATGACTTTAAAAAAAAAATATGGATGCAATGCTTGCCAACAACTGCAAGGCAAATCTTTTAGGTTTCTAACCAGCTTTTAGACTTGACGAACCTGACCGGAATGTCTGATAAGATTTTGGGCTTGACACATAGTCATACCCCTTACATAAAATCTACCAATTATGTAAAATATGTTCCGACACGTTCTAGCGTTGCGTCGCTAGCGGCAAAGACAACAAAACCCCAAAGTCAATACAAAACAACGTTATGTGCTCTACCATCTAAACTAGAGTTATTATAACTTTCGGTATCTGCCGTAGCTAGAAGAGTCCGTTCTGGGGCTCGAAACCGAACAGATAAATGACCGTTTAAAATACCAATAATCAAGGAGTATCTCTGTTGATACCATAGAAAACACAATAAAAAGGCTACACAATCTTACCACCTGTTAATACTTCCACTCTTTCTCTATAAGAGAAACACGAAAACCAGGCAGTAGTATTGACAGTTGTTACTGGCTTTTACGATGTCGTACAATCTGCACCACGAGCACATACATCTTGCGATTTGGCTTACGCACTATGTTAAATTCATTTTATGGTTGTAGAAAAATTTTATGAACAAATTAATTCCCTAAAAGTTGTCACTGTTTTATGACTTTAGTGTAAAAATGCTAGTTACGTGACAACTCCCCTGTTGCTCAAAAAAGAGGAAAAAGTAACTTGATGAAAAAAGTGGGCTTAAACTGTTTTATTTCCTCTTTATGTTCTGGCGAAATCTGTTAGTGTCATTTTGTTCAAGCTTTTTATCAGCTTCAAATATGATTAGTTTAGGCTATCAGGATAAGCTCACACATGAAGTAGTACATGTCTTCTTAGGATAGAATTAACTGAATCTGTTCATTTTTATATAGTGTATCAATATAGCCTTAGATTTTCTTATTTTCTTATACGGTTTTTATAAGACCTTGATCTGTGTGGGATTTTTATAACGTCGATTATTTTTACTCGGTTCGGAATTTATCTATTTGTTTATACACTATTGGAGTTATATTATACATTTTTGTGGTTACTGTAATGGCCTTCTTATTTTTCAGTTTACGAGATACCTGTTACGTGCAAGTTAAACCAGAAACAATCATTTCCAGTGTGTGAAGGCTTGAATTTATTCAACTTCAACAGGTACCCCTCACACTATGTCAACGTCTAATATTTTGCTAGTTACAGGGAGGCCAGGTGTGTGTCAATTGCTTTAATGGGCTTCATGTATTTGAAATTATGTCTTTATACAACATATTTATCTAATTAATATAGACACATATAATAAATGATCAGTGTTTGTTTTAGATACGTGAAGGTTCCTTTTTTTACTTAAAACTTATGGGTGAGAAGTACAGTTTATTTTGAAAACGCGGCTTCTAAATACAGGTTGATGTTATTTATTTATTTATTTATTTCAACACATATATATATTGGTACAAAGAGGCACCAAATATATATGCGCCACACAAATCTCATTCGGTGTGTGTGAGGGCTGTGATACTGCACGGGTGCCCAAACCGAAGCAGGTGGTTTTCTTAGGGGGCCACACCCCGAGCCTTTGACCTGAAGGTCTGATCCACAAGGCAGTGGAGCATCGTGAGGAGATGCAGTCCCATGGTAGCCAGTGACCAATGATTGGTTCATACGCCATTTGTTCCCGCAGGATACTGGAGCCCATGTGCACCATTGGTTTGTAATCCGGTTAAAGCACCGGACATTCGCTTTTCGTCCTCTCATTTTCGTAAACAACACCCCCGCCACGAGAAGGCAATGAATAGGACTTCCCTGACAGAGGCGATATACGCGTGGCCATGTGAGAGCATTTCGAGAGGGAGAGCGGACTCTCCCCACTCTCGGCCGTACTAGGGCATTTGGGGGCACAGGTTGATGTACTGATGCTTCAATCATTTTCTTCTGTGATTGGTAGTAGTCGTCGTGAGAAACGATGCCTTTTTGTCATCGCCTATGCCCCGACAAATTGCAGCCCGGATGCAATCAAACATGGATTCTTCCACCACGTAACTGTTCTCCAGAAAGTGCGTTCGACAGATATCGTAGTACTAGCCGGAGACTTGAATGCTCAGATCGGGCGTATGGGCACAGAAGAGAATCGTTTAGGTGGCCGATAGGGACTTGTTGGTCGCAGGACAGATAATGGGGATCGTCTACTGCAACTGCACAGACCACAACCTGTTTCTGGCTAGCACTAATTTTCTTCACAGTCATTGTCGACGTGCCACCTGGTATCCTCCCTCTGCATCTCAAGCCTGGACTCAGATTGATCATATCGCGATCGGCTACCGCTGGCGTGGTTGTGTGCAAGACTGCCGCTCCTTTTGGAGTACCTATCTGGACTCTGATCATGCTCTGGTCTGCGCCAATCTTACCTTACTTTTCAGTGTACGACGAAGTGACCGCCACCAACGGATTGATGGTAGCAAGCTGGTTGCAACTTCTGTTGCTAGTAAGTATCGAACCGAGCTAGTTTCTAGGCTAGCTACTATTCCACCAAAAAGTATAGATGAGCACTGGTTGCAATTGCATGACGCCATGACAATGGTGAGTAAAGCCGCTTGCAGCTTCGCGAAACGTCCCGCTTATAAGCACTGGATTACTTCAAGGTCCTTACAACTCATTGAAGCCCGTCGGTCTACTCCGGGTGACCGTGAGTTTGACCACAAACGAAGGATGCTACGTAATGAAATTGGGCAAAGCTTGCTTAAGGACCGAGAAGCCTGGTGGTCGAAGCGTGCTAATGAGCTGGAAGCAGCAGCGGCATCTGGTAATTACCGGAAGCTCTTCCAACTCATCCAAGCCACTGGCGGCAAGAAGTCTGGTGTGAGTGAAACAATCTGCGAGGATGACGGGATGCCAATCACTAACATCCATCGACGTCTTGGACGATGGGCAGAATTTTTCGAAAGGCAGTTCAACTGGCCTGCTGCTCGGGCAACATCGGTCAGACTGTCCTGCCCTCCATGGCCGGTGGCGACTGATCCACCAAATGAGGCGGAAGCCCGCAAGGAACTCCAACTCTTGAAACGCTACAAATCACCTGACCCAGATGACTTACCTCCGGCTCTTTTTAAAGTTGGTGGTGACTTTCTGACTAAGGAACTGACGGCGTTGTTTACAAAGGTCTGGGAGTTAGAGAGTGTACCAACATCATGGAATGAGTCGATAGTTGTCCCTATCTTTAAAAAGGGTTCACGTCGTTCCTGTAACAACTATCGGGGGATAAGTCTACTTCCGATTGCGTCCAAGCTATTGGCTTCCGTCATACTTCGTAGGTTGTTCAAAACCCGAGAAAGATTGACTTGCGAGGAGCAGGCTGGTCTTCGTTCTGGTCGAGGATGTATTGATCATATCTTCACCCTCCACCAAATGTTAGAACACCGTCACACTTATCACCTGCCAACAATCGTAGCATTATTCACCGATACATACTCTTAACCTCAAACTTAAGTTAATTCACACATTGAATGTAGAGAAACTAGAATACACAAGGAAATAAATAATCACTCCACACTCTTACCAGTGACCAAGGAATGGGTTAGTTTGGAATAATACAAATTATCAAATACTGTTATGTTCTTTTGTGTCTTCGTAAAATAATGATATTTTTCGAGCTAAATTTTTCTATATATTTGAGATATCTTTTCTCACAGAAACTCCATGTCATCTTTTACTGTTGATAATTGTAAATAGTTCCTACTTATTATTATTATCGATAACTGTCATTTATTGATGCTTTAGTTGTATTGGGTACCGAACATTACTCAAATATTGTGGTGCTTTTTCTATATCGTGACATGTTACTTTCATTCAGCGTTATGTGAATGTTTATTTTCCTATTCTATTTACAGGTATTTGGTTGTAAGTAAATTTGTATCTTTTGACAGGTATCGGTAAAACCACTTTGGTTTCTCATGTTTTTGAAGAGCTTCTTAAAAATGGTATACAGGCAGTTGGTTTTAAGACAGAAGAAGTTCGACAGTTCTATTCAGGAAAGTCTACTCGTTTTGGATTTGATGTAGTTCTATTCGATGCATCTCGAACATATCCTAGAGCTTCATTAGCTCGCCTAATTAACCATTCAAGTCAACAAGTACAACATCAACCTCGTGTTGGTCAGTACCTAGTAAATATATCATCGTTTGAGAGTTTAGCTATTCCTTGTTTACAGGTCAGCTAATTTCATTGAGGTAATTCATGATGGTCATTGTAACAAAGTGATTTTAAATTATGTAGTATAAATAGATAATTAGTATTTTATCTAGTGAAAAAGACTCAAAGTTTCCTCTTTTCTTTTGGTCTATCTTCCTCATTGGAAATGATAATAATCAACAGTCTATTATAAACGATTTGGAAAACGTTTCTTCCATTAACAATGTAAGAAAAAATGATTTAGTAGTCTGTATCATTGACGAAATTGGTAAAATGGAGCTATGCTCATCAAAGTTCACTTATCTAATTGAAAAGTTGATTTCATCAATTTCGAATTTACCTACAAATGGTCAACGTGATATAAAACATCCTACAGTTGTTCTTTTGGCTACTGTACCATCACCGAAAAGACAAGATGGTACACGTGGTATTCCGTTGGTCGATCATATCTGTTCAATGAAGGAGGCTTCGATAATAGAGGTAAGTTAGAAATACTGTTTAAATGATATACGTATATATTTATGGTTTCAATGCATTTGACATGGAACTTTTGATTGTATAGTTGCAACTAGGAAGTAAAAACAGCTTAAATTGATATTTTTTTCTTGATAACCATTGTGGTATATCCTACTTATACCGGCAGATATTAGTACTATGTATCGGTAATTGGAAATAGGATTCTTACTGATAGAAGAGGGAAACGAGGAGATGAGAAAGAAAATCAAAAGCGGTCGGATTAGCAACAGAAATGGAAGTACGATGGAGTTTGGAAGCGACAATTTAAGGAAGTTGTGCAATTGTTGTATTCACTGTATTGTTTTCATATTTTAAAGATGGATTATGTGATTTTGCATAATACAATAAATTGATTTACCTTACCCAAGACTTTGTTAATTACACCATGATTGAAGTCCATAAATAATTTACTAGGTATTTGACCTATACTCCATGATATTATTTTCACGGTTTATATATACTTATCACACTTGCTGTGCCGACAGATTTATAGATGGTAGAATTGTGTTATAGTTTTTTTATCGAACTCTACTCGTAAATTTCTACACTGTAATTCACCTGTGTGGTAAATTTCATTAGTTTTAGAAAAGAATCAGTTTTGTCAGCATAGGGTTGTAGAGATTGTTGAGATTTCATGGAGATTATGAACCGATCAATGTTAGACTACCACTGGGGATCTGGAAGCACTGAATGGTCGTTTCGTCCTAGTATGGGACTACTTAGCAGCGCGCATCTACGACTCCGCACGCGGGACTCGAACCCAGAACCTTTGGTCTCGCGCACTAATGCTTAACTTCTAGACCGCCGGGATCCAACTACGTCAATGTCCGATTTTAACCAATCCACAATATTGCACGACCGCCTTCCACACTCGATACGGTTCATTTCCACTAGTCACCTTATACTTATAATTATCATGTGCTCTCCAGTGACCAACTTCGAGAGGTAATTCCCAGAGCTGATGAGAAGTCATGACCAGTGGAGTCCTATCCGTGTCGGGTGTGGGAGTCGTCTACCTCAGGCGATCGATGAAGGTTTGGGCAAGATTATAGATTGATTGAAGTTAGATATTAACACTGCTGAATGCGCCGGCTCAGTGGTCAAGAAGCCAAGCGTTCGCGCATGAAACCGAAGGTCCTGTGTTCCATTCCTGCATGCGGAGTCGTGGACTGCTGAGGAGTCCTATGCTAGGATGAAGCGGCTATCCAATGCTTTCAGGTTTTCAATGTTATTCTAACATTGATCGGTTTCTTTTTCCTACCATTTAAAAACTTTAATGACAAATTGTTAATCAAAAAATCGTCACCAATCGAGTTTAATCACCAAAAAAATAAGAAAGAAAATTGCACTACTAGTCCAGTTACACGTACTTCTGATCTTGATTTCTTCTATTCAACCCGGTTTGTCGTATTTTGTCCTGTTCAAAAGAAGAAAAAACGAATAACAAAGTACTAAGGTCATACATTTGCATCAATTCTTAGTTAATTAAATTGAATTGAATCGAGTTTTATATGATCTTTTATTTCGATTAGTCTTGTAGTCTGACAAACGATTTGAGTTATTTATGTAATCAATAAATGATCCCTAACGATACAATGTGTGGCTAATTAATAACTGACTATAAGACGGAAAACTCCGCCTGTAGCTCTAATAGGGTTACTGCCGGTCCCAAGCCCGGGTAAAGGAGGAGGGTTGGGCATGGGGTTAGCGTCCCCATCCCGTAGAAAACTAACTCGCTAAAAAAACGCTTACCAGAAAAAATTATTCAAACCATTTAAACTCTGCCCTGGGAGTTAGAAGGTCTTCAGTTAGAAGAATTATGACGCTTCATGGTGAAAGCCGAGTTCCTTCGGAAGCCACGAGGCCGATGCCCCTTCTAACAACCAGAGCAAAAATTTTTATAGGTACATGGAACGTTCGAACAATGTGGGAAACCGGGAAGACCAGTCAAATAGCAATGGAAATGAGGAGATACAACTTAGCAGTACTGGGAATCAGCGAAACCCACTGGACCCAAGCTGGACAGAAAAGGCTAGCTACGGGAGAGATGCTGCTATACTCCGGTCACGAGGAGGACAATGCTCCACACACTCAGGGAGTCGCTCTTATGCTGTCCAAAGTAGCACGAAATGCACTTGTAGGATGGGAGTCTCACGGATCCAGAATCATCAAAGCATCATTCAAAACAAAGAAGGAGGGGATCTTAATGAATATTATCCAATGTTATGCACCCACCAATGATAGCAACGACGACATTAAAGATCAGTTCTACGAGCGGCTACAGTCAATCATTGAGAAATGCCAAGAAAGGACCTAACTATTCTGATGGGAGATCTAAATGCCAAAGTCGGAATAGACAACACCGGATATGAAGATATCATGGGACGACATGGACTGGGAGAAAGAAACGAAAATGGAGAAAGATTTGCAAATCTATGTGCATTCAACAAATTGGTCATAGGAGGCACAATATTTCCACACAAGCGTATACACAAGGCTACATGGATCTCACCGGACCACACTACAGAGAACCAAATAGATCATATTTGCATCAACAAAAAATTCCGAAGGACAATGGAAGATGTAAGAACCAGGAGAGGTGCTGACGTAGCTTCAGATCACCACCTAGTTGTAGCCAATTTAAAACTGAAGCTAAAAAAGAACTGGACAAGTGGACAAACAGCACTACAAAGGTTCAATACAGCCTTCCTTCGAGATACTGACAAACTCAATGAATTCAAGATAGCTCTCAACAACAGGTTCCAAGCCTTACAAGATCTACTGAAAGAAGAAGAAACTAGTATGGAGGACAACTGGAAAGGCATCAAGGAAGCATTAACTTCAACGTGTCAAGAGGTTCTGGGCCTAAAGAAACACCATCATAAGGAATGGATCTCTATAGAAACACTGGACAAGATCAAAGAAAGGAAGAACAAGAAGGCAGCAATTAACAACAGCCGAACACGAGCAGAGAAAGTTCAAGCACAAGCTGAATACATAGAAGCAAACAAACAAGTGAAGAGGTGCATTAGAGCCGACAAGAAGAAATACGTGGAAGAACTAGCAACGACGGCAGAAAAAGCTGCTAGAGAAGGAAATATGAAACAGCTTTACGATACAACGAAGAAACTAGCAGGGAAATACAGTAAACCAGAGAGGCCGGTCAAAGACAAAGAAGGCAAGCCAATCACCGAAATTCAACATCAGCGTAACAGATGGGTGGAATACTTCGAGGAACTCCTGAATAGGCCGGCTCCAATGAATCCACCGGACATCGAAGCAGCACACATAGATCTTCCTATAGATGTCAACCCACCAACGACGGAAGAAATTAGAATGGCCGTCAGACAAATCAAGAACGGGAAAGCAGCAGGACCCGACAACATACCAGCTGAAGCACTGAAATCAGACATCGAAGCAACCACAAGCATGCTGTACCTTCTATTCAAAAAGATTTGGGAGGAGGAACAAGTGCCGATGGACTGGAAAGAAGGACACCTCGTCAAGATTCCAAAGAAAGGAGATCTGAGCAAATGTGAAAACTACAGAGGCATTACACTACTGTCAATACCAGGGAAAGTCTTCAACAGAGTGTTGCTGAACCGGATGAAGGATGCAGTAGACGCCCAACTTCGAGATCAACAAGCTGGATTCCGTAAGGATCGGTCGTGCACAGACCAAATTGCAACACTACGGATCATCGTCGAACAATCAGTGGAGTGGAACTCATCACTATACATCAACTTCATTGATTATGAAAAGGCATTCGACAGTGTAGATAGGAGGACATTATGGAAACTTCTTCGACACTACGGAGTTCCTGAGAAGATTGTCAACATTATCCGGAACTCATACGACGGACTACAGTGCAAAGTAGTGCATGGAGGACAGCTGACAGATGCATTCCAAGTAAGGACTGGAGTCAGACAAGGCTGTTTACTCTCTCCCTTCCTCTTTCTTCTGGTGGTCGACTGGATTATGAAGACCTCGACATCTGAAGGAAAACACGGAATACAATGGACAACTCAGAATCAATTAGACGATTTGGACTTCGCAGACGACCTAGCCCTCCTATCACGTACACACGAACAGATGCAGATGAAGACAGCCAGTGTAGCAGCAGTCTCTGCATCAGTAGGCCTCAGCATACACAAAGGGAAAACCAAGGTCCTCAAATTCAACACGCAGAACAGCAATCCAATCACTCTTGATGGCGAAACTCTGGAAGATGTAGAGTCCTTCACATACCTAGGAAGCATCATCGATGAACAAGGAGGTTCAGATGCAGACGTAAAGGCGAGGATCGGCAAAGCAAGGGTCGCATTCCTACAATTGAAGAACATATGGAACTCAAAACAACTTTCAACCAATATCAAAGTGAGAATCTTCAATACGAACGTCAAGGCAGTTCTACTGTATGGAGCTGAAACTTGGAGAACTACAACAACCACCATCAAGAAAGTACAAGTATTTATAAATAGCTGCCTACGCAAGATACTCAACATCCACTGGCCGGATACCATCAGCAATAGCCTTCTGTGGGAGAGAACAAAGCAACTTCCAGCTGAAGAAGAAATTAGGAAAAGACGATGGAAATGGATAGGACATACATTACGCAAACCGTCAAACTGCATCACGAGGCAAGCCCTAACTTGGAACCCTGAAGGGAGGCGAAAAAGAGGAAGGCCAAAGAACACATTGCGTCGGATTATAGAAGCAGATATGAAAAGGATGAATTACAACTGGACGGAGCTAGAAAGGATTGCCCAGGACAGGGTTGGATGGAGAATGCTGGTGAGTGGCCTATGCTCCTTCACGAGGAGTAACAGGCGTAAGTAAGTAAGTAAGTATAAGACGGAACTATTGACGAAGAGATTCCAATGGACGGATATCAAGAGATTGGAAAGCTAACCAGTAGATTAGATTTTTCTTTCAAGGAAATGATTAGATGTTACTTAACAAATAAGTGAATAGATGATGTGGGTTTTTCGTGCTCTGGATCTATGAAATAGACCAAATAGCAAATAAAAGAATGCCGTCAGGCACATACTATTGGCGATGATTTAGTTTAACTTTCTGTTGAAGCAGATATAAACTATTGATTTTTTCACTCAAGTAGCTGATTGAGCACGCATATAGAGGAAGCGTCTGCATCAGACTCTATATCAGGCCCGGAATTTGACACCAGTTATATCATATAAATGTTTGTAAATAATAATGTATACATCGTCTATCCTCATTAATAATTATCAACTTAATCCGGGTTAGTGAATAACGGAATTAAATAAGTCAGTCAAACACGAGAATGGATATTTGAAAACGTATATTTTGTACACTCACTAATCTGGACTGACATTCAGAGGAATGAAGTGAAGAAAAGAGAGTGAAACGAAACGAAACGACATTCAGCGAAGAAGGCGTTTAAGCCAACTCCATTTAAGCAAGCGTTAATCGATATTTATAGTCACATAAAAATAAGCTGCATACATGATGAATAGAACATGAAGTGTACACACACATATATACGCTCATACAATAAACAGTCAAGGTTGATAAGTGAATAATAAATAAGGTTAAAACATGACTAGAGAAGAATGAATAAATTAGCCTGTCCAAGAAGCTAGAATAATTTATATATAGGCTTAATATAGTAACCGACACTACAAATTGTATATATGTAATGGAGAGACTATAATTTATGATTCAACCAATCAGATATAAGATAACGGGTCCTGAATTTTGGCATTATATCTGATATCAGTTCATGATGAAAACCTTAAATCTAATTCCTAACCTTAACCATCAACCGTAAATGAGAATTCTAACTGCTTTATAACCCTCATTTAGTCTAACATCAGTCGGTTCATGATCTCAATCAAAAACTTAATCAGTAGGTGTCTACTTTCAAGGTCGCTTCAGCGTCTCTCAAAGGTTATCCATAAATTATAGTCTCACCTATTTAACTTGTATTTGTCAAGATACAATATCATTAAATTTCTTTTCTTCTAATGTTATATTATTGATTTTGTATCAATGGAACACATTTCCACTACCAAAAAGAAAAGAAGCATTTTTTTTTCTTACTTTTAGATTGATCTATCAAATCGTGATGAGATTATTCAAGAAATAATGAAAAGAATATTAAAATGTAAATCTTCATAGATTGGTAATACTTTATGTTTTGTGATTGGTTCACAAGGATTTCATGAAAGAAGAAGCTTCGTCCCCACAATATTCTTAACAGAATCTAATAAACATATATCTGTTTTGTTGTTTTACTATTTTCGTCAGTATGGTTGATGTTCTGGTTATCATTTTTTCATGTGAAATATAACGGTGATAATGCAGGTTACTATTTTTTGTTTACATTGCTGTCACCATCTAATAACAATCATCTTGTGCTTACTGATGACGAACATAGAGAAATAATTCTTGAAGCTCTTATGAGGAATTGTTAACAGTGGAGTTTAACTGTGTTGTATGTAAGACAACATATCACTAATTTCAATGAATTATGCTCATAAAATATTATGAGTTGATTGAAGTTAGAAATATAAATCGTTGGACCATAACTCAATGATCTGAAGATTCTGCATTCTATCCTCGTTGGAGTTGTGAATAAACTGTTTAGCAGTTTCACAGTATGATAAAATGGTTGTCCCATCAAAATCTGTATGTAATATGAAACTTCAGACTTAATATACTCATTGATGTGTCTTATTGACCTGATCGTTACTGAAGCCTTACTTCGTGTTGATTTAAGGTCTGAATAGACTAGGATATGAAGCATGAAAAAAACTAGTTAACTGCATTTTGACGGGCAAAGTTATGTGTAATGAACGATTTAGTCTAGATTTCAAACATAACAGTCTAATTTGAACTCTCGTAGATTGTGCGTAAATAAGACTTATATTGAAGTCAGATCGTTTTCTTCTTGATCTTAAACATAGTGTATTGGTTCATGTCCGAAAACTCAACCCCAATCACTGATGTTCTATAATATTTATGTTGAAACAGAAAGTGACAGTTGACCGCATTCATTGTAGAATATTCAAATTGTATCTGTCTTGAAACTAGTCAATCCATAAGATACTCTCATTATTGTAGACGACATACTAATGGGGGAAACTATGGTTTTCTGTGTTACTATATCGTTAGATTCCTTGGATATTAGATGTTTTAATCCATCAAAAGTAACATACAAATTCTATCTTTTTGGGCAAGATGATAGAGTAATGAAGTAGTACCATAGGAATTCCACGTGATTATTTTAACCAGTGGTTAGAGACCTTTTGTGGCATGGCTGGAAGTAATTTGCAGAGGCGCGGATACCGTTACATTATGATGATAAATAAGGAACTTATACTTGATAAGGGAAGGCCCGGCGTGATAAGATATAATGTCGAAATTCAGATAAACTGTAATCAGGAAGATCATAGAAACAAAAACAAATCAGTTGGGTGCAAAAGGTCTATAGAGAAGATAGAAAGGAGAAAATTACAAGAGATTAAGACCATGGTAGAGGCAGAGGTTGTATCAGTTTCCTTTGGATACATAATTCTGGTTTTTCCAGATGTAGATCTAGTGCTTCAGCAATAGTAAGAAAACAGAATATAACTACCTTTGGCAGCTTTCTACACACCTTGTAGATGACATTAAATATAGATTCCCCTTTGATCGAATGACTTGTGCTTACAAGTTTTTCGATTATTGGACTTCTTATTAAGCAATTTCAGCGAAGTGATGTAATGTTCTCGAATACTTGTAGGTAAAATAAATGTTGAACGGTTTATATATCTGGCTTCACATGAACCGGTAAATTAATAAACGCATATAGAAATGGTCAAATGAAATAATTTGTTCCCCACGATTCCAGTGTTAGGGGTTGTTAATGTACGCTGCTGAGTAGTCCTACATCAGGACGGAACGGCCGTCTAATGCTTCCAGATTTCTGCTCTGCTTTTACTGTTTAACGAAAAATGGTAATATTCCAAAATTCTAGGACAGTTAGTTTGACTATAAAAATCTGTCTTGTTTGTATTTAATTTAAATTATACCTTATAGAGCATTCATTCATGAATCTCTTATCTTCATTACAACGATAGTTTCATAGTCTTTCACTGTAATTGTTATTGGTGTTACGTTTTGTGACCAGATAGATGTTGATGATGGTACATGAGTTAAAATATAAATTAAGATAAATGGACAAGGAATCAGTTGTGAGTGCAAAACGTTTGTGAAGATTATTGAATTATATAGTTTCCATCGCTGATAATGATCATGTGCTGATTTTGAGAGGTAATTCTAGATGTTCTAGTGAGAAACCGTTATCATTAGATATCAACTATGTTGAGTGTGAACCAGTTACTGACTGATGTCAAAAAATTCACTATTAAATGTCGTCCTATTCTGAAACTATTACAGAACGTCAGAAAGATACAATATAAGCCATTTCCAATACTGAGAAACTCAAGAAAGACAATATATACTGGTCGTGCAAAACTATTAAGTGGTCAATCTGACTGGTTTTAAGAGAAACAACTGTACGACATTCGTGAGTATCGGTTACCTTATTTCACTTAGGCTTATTATGTAAGACAACTGTCGTAAATTCTGGTAATGAAACACTGCTTAGTTAGACTTGAACATGTATCATTCAGTATTACAAATAATGACGCATCGCAGTGCTATTTATTGATTTATATACCAAATCATACTGATTAGTCGATAAAGTTATCTTTATTAATTTAATGATTAAATCTATGAATCAGTTGATGCTAGACCACCATGGAAAATATGGAGCACTGAACGGCCGTTTTATCCTAGTATGAAACTATTCAGCAGTGCGCATCCACGATCCCGCCCCCCCCACGAGATTCGAACCGAGGACCTATCGATCTCGCGCACGAACGCTTAACCTCTAGACCACTGCTCCGGCCGGTATCTAACGGTGTTAATGTTTAGTTTCAGCCAATCTCTATTAATTATACAAATGAACTGGAATCACATTTTAAATGTTTATCATAAAGAGCAATTTCTTCTTGATAGTCTCGCTATTAACGTGTAACAAAGTGATAAATAAAAACAGACCAGTTTTTCAGTGATAAATTAAGTTTTTAAAAAAAACTGTTCACTTAAGTTCCTCTCACTTGTATCAACGGTTAAAAATAAAACAGTGAAAGGTTACAGATGAAAAACTACACGCTAAAACTAAGAAGCTGTTTTGCTTAGTGGGGTTTTTCATAAATGGTCTATCTAAATACAGTCGGTGGTATAGATTGTAAAAGCCTTATTCACTTTGTTTTTTAGCCGAAACGATGCTAATTGGTTATTTCTATGCAGATAATTGAGGCATGTTTATTGTTAATCAACTGGTTATAAAGCAGAACAAGAGTTTAGGTATTATGAAACATAATTATTATCTTTTCGTAAGCAATGGTGGATAGTGGCGTTTGAAGCGAATGGTACTGGGTTCGTGTCACAGAGTGAACATCAACTCTGTGAGACGCAGGTACATCCAACTGACGAGCCCCAAATATGACGAAAAGCGCGTCCTGGATTCCACTGCTAGCCACTATCAATCATTGCTTACAAAAAGCTTGTGAATTAAGGCAATATCGAGACACACGCACAGTATGCACATATGCCGATAACAGACTGATCAATGGAAGATACAAGCCAAACAATACCAAGTGAATTATTATTATCATTATGTATTTATTAGCATTATCAAAAACAAATTATTGAACGATGAATTGATAGTGTGTTAATAAAATTTCGCTTTAACTGGTATTTTCGTTAAAAAAGAGTGTTTTACATTCATTTAATGTTTGAATAATTCCTCAAAAAGTTCTGCAAGCTTTTGAAGATTTCTAAAAGGAAAAAGAAATCACTTATTACTTTTGATATCTGACGGTAGATGATGATTGGATATAGTTTTTTTTTTAAAAAAATGATGATTTTATAATATTACGCTATGAATGTTCATTGTCTGTAGTGGGTGACTATCTCATACTCGACTTGTTTGAATTGCATTGATCATGATCTTTCACTGGAACTACATTTTAAAGTTAATCACTAACGAGCACAGGATTACTATGAGTATATACGCTTTATGGAGATTGATGAATTTCTATAGTTTATGTCAAGTACTGATCTCTTAGTCTGAGAACTGATGACATTCAGGAAGTACTGAACTTAAGATCATTGGTTTGAGTTGCAGATGCATACTAAAGAGGAGTCTCACACTACTGAGAAATAACTATTCAATCCTTCGTGATTCCGATTGTTGTTGATTCTAGATTATCAGAAAGATGCCTTCAATTTTTCAATAATTGTCTAACCTTGATTGGTTCATAATATCAAAGAATAATAACAATTGTATTATGCGTAAATTGTATATTTATTTTTAAATCACGTACTCGTTTTCTGCGAATTCAATTGTTTTTCTAAAGTAAATACATAAACATACATCACATCTCATAAATATTGTATTTAATAACGAGACTATCAGTTACCTTACATTTCTGTCATTTCAATTTTGGAAGGCAGAATCCGGCTCACACGTCTGCGTCATGCCTCCTGGATAGTGGGACGGATGACCGAAGAACTAACGTGAGTGGTAACCCGGGTAGTAGAGATCGGGCTAATCAACCCACTCGACCGTTACCCTCAAACCGACTACGAACTACACAAAGAAACAGCACAATTACTCTTCGATCGAAAAACCACAAAAAAACTGACAAAAGTGGTGCATGTAATGTACGGGGTAGCTTCTTACGGGGCGAATTTCGACTGGTTGCAAAACAGCTATTCTAGCTCCGCTAGTTGTGCCGTGCTTCGATGTAGCATTTTTCTCTCCGGAGGGGCCTACTCGGCTTCACCAACTTATTTGGCTGGAAGGCGGGGGTATTTCAATTTCCTATTCCATATATGGGAGGTTTATGATCATTCAAAAAATAGGGAAAATATGCTCATTCTTACTATTTAGCATCATAGTAAATTTGTAGTGACGAAAACACAATAAGGTTACAGTCATAACTGACAATACCAGCCCGACTACTCTTATGTGTAAATCTAATCTTTTTACCTTTCCTATTAAGAATAATTCAACAATTAAAAGCTAATTAATCATGTCAAAACTATTGTTTCACTATAACTTCATTGGCTTTTCAGTAGAACTATGCTATACTTATTGCTTTAATCGATCAAGCTAACCAATGTTATGTATTAACGCACTTTTAAGATGTTCCTGAAGATGACTTGTCTTTAGAAATCATGATTTGGATCATATTTCTCATTTGAGAACGATTGGTTACTGACGTTTTTGTGAAATAAACTTTTACGGTTAGGAGTTAGAGTTTACGGGCTTACGGATAGTAACCAGCTTTTGACATAATTAGTATTAAGACTTGGGGTTGATTCAAGTTACCATATTATGATTTACAGCATAAGTGATTGAAAGGTAGTCACAGTTGTGTAAAAACTTTTAATCTATTGTAGTTTTATTACTCTTCCACATTATATAGCTCCTTTGCAAAAGCTATACTATGAATAACTATTTTTCATTGGTTAATTTAAAGGTCACTCCTTAGGTAACAAGGTTTACTGTACAGTATAGATTTGCCGCTTATGTCGAAGTGGCATCCGAAGTTGTCAATAAAGAATTAACTGTAAGAAAGGGATTTTCAACAACCTGTTCATCAAAAATGAAATTTTAATAGAAATCTAGTTTTTGATTGAGATCATGAATCGATTGATGTTAGACCACCATTGAAAACCTGGAAGTACTGGACGGCCGTTTCGACCTAGCATGGGAATCCTCAGCAACATCAGTCGATTCGTGATCTAAATCAAAAATCTAACAATCTTCACAGCCTTATATTGAGAAATCTAGTTGTTTCTGTTTTTCATTTAAGACTATTATATGTGAATTTATATCCCACTGAACAATTACATAGCGATCAACATTCAGTAACTTAATGAATAAAGGATTGTTGTTTAAAGCAACGGGTAAAATATTCAAATTTGGTTGTAAATATTAACATTGACATGATTAGGTACCAGCTAACCATTCTGGAACAGAATTCAACGCATGTCCTGGATTTCAGTCGTAGATACAGTACAACTATACTAAAGACCTATAATTAAAGTCAATATCAATGCATTTCATCTAGTATGTGCATATTTAACAGAAGAGACTGATTAATTACAGTTAATGGGGAAATTCAAACCCTAACATTAAAACTAACGTTTACATTCACTTGGTATTGTTCGCTTATATCTTCTCATTGTCCCAGAGTGAACATCCGCTCTGAGATGCAGGTACATCCAGCTAACGAGTCCCAAGTAGGACAAAACGTGAGTCATGGATCCCACTGCTAGACACTATCCATCTTAACGTTTACGTTTCCTAAAGATGTCAGTTTTGGAGTGTTTTACATTCTCTATTTTTGAAAAGCATCGCTATTTAGTGCAATTGAGTTCTTTTTTCAATGGAATCAGTTGAAGTCACAAAAATATATGAAGTAAATATATATTTTACACAAAGGAAATCATTTGACTTACATTCGAGGAATCAAGCCAAATATTAAGTTCATCAAACTGAAATGTAATAAAAGTTTGAATATTTTACTAAAATGAATTTTTCATACGATTACTTACGCCTGTTACCCCTCATAGAGGAGCATAGGCTGTCCACCATCATTCTCCATCCAACCCTGTTCTGGACAATGTTTTCCAGTTGCTATTTATCTTTGTCATGTTTGCTTCTATTTCCCAAAGTAGTGTGTTCTTCTGCCTTCCTCTTCTCCGCTACTCTTCAGGAGTCCAAGTTAGCATTTGCCTCGTGATGCAGTTTAATGATTTCTTCAATGTATATCCTATTCACTTCCAACATCTTTTCCTAATTTCCTCTTCAACTGGAAGCTGGTTTATCCTCTCCCACAATATGATAATTAAACAATAATCATTTGAAATTGTTTCTACGCTGTTTGACCACTAATAAATAAATAATGTGGCGTTATTAATTAACAATATGAAGGTCACTCAATCACCACCGACGGATTTGAGATGTGTCCATTAGACTGAATGACTTCATATTTCGGTTCACTTCAACTGATATTAAGAGATTGTTGACTATCGGTTATATGCCATGGATATAAGCTCCGCGTTGGTTTTAACAATTATTCGGGACAAAAGTTCTCATCTGAGTCACTGTATAATCTCATCAAACAGGAAGCTTTTCTAACTGAATGTAAAAAAGCTGCTGTTTTTCAAAGTTGATGCTGTGGAGAAATCTATTTAATCTGATGGAATATAACAAAACCAAAGTTATTTATTGGTGTCTAAGCTTAAATAGTTTAATGCATGTACATCTAGCTGACGAATTCGAAACAGTACAAAACTCGCTTCGTAAATTCTACTGCTAGCCACCACTTATTTCTGTTTTTAATACTCCTGACAGAATGACAATATCGAGGCAATCCGCATAAGATGAACATATACCAAAAAGAAACTGATAAATGATAGTCTTAAACATCATTTTGAAGATTCAAACAATCGATACAAATGACTGAAGATATCTATACATTCATACGAAGGTTCAGAAATGAGTAGAATTAAATCCAATCGTCTAACAATAAAAATAAAAGTTATTATAGATTGTCATCATATTGAGTGATGGAATATCCCCTTCAGTAATTTTACATAATTCAAGGTGAATACTACGATTGCGTAAACCAAAGATTGATACAGATTACATCTATACTTATAACGTAAAACGTTTTAGGCTTTTTTCAAATTACACAGATTGAAACCATGAGTCAATTGAAGCTAGACCACCATGGAAAACCTGGAAGCACTGGACGGCATGTTGTTTTCCCTTGTTGATTTCCTCTAATAGAATGAATGAAAAGAATCTTTATTACATTATTTATCAATCATTTAATTCTACTTACTCGTTTGGTTTCATTTTCTTTAAACATCTAAAAGAAAGAAATAGATTCATATTTCAGATACTGAATTATACATGTGTATATACGCGAGTAGGTATTCGTTTAATTTACAGATGGTATTTGCCATGAGTTAACCTTAGATGACATGAGGTACTCTGAAAAGACCCCATACTAAGATGAAATATTCATAGAGTGATGTGGTGTTTAAATGAACTAGTGATTCCTTTGTACTTGTTGAATGCTTGATTTCGAATTCTAAATACAATACATTCGTTTGTGATTATCTAGTACTTCTTGATCCGATTACGGTATTTCTGGGATTCTTAGTTCATACTATAATTTAAATGCTTCTAATTATCACAAGTGATTGCTGATTTTGAATAGTAAACCAAATGGGATCTATCATCAAGAAATACCAACGATAAAAATGAACTTGTTAAAGATACTCATAAATATATGTATGAGAACGGCCCATGAATGAACTCGAGGAATCTTTAAGAACCTCATAAAGTGCCGAAGATATTCCAACCAATCATCTTTCGGAAGAATATTCCAGAATCTTAATGTGTAGCTTCCCTTTTGGACAAATGCTAAAACCCTCTGTATGCAGATTGGATGACCGTAATGATGATTTCGTTTTAACTAGAAACTATAAATAACTGAGGATTTTGTACCATATTTGACACTGTTTGGAATAGCATTCCTTTCACTTGTCTTCTGTATTTTCATTTGTGACTTGAAGGGATCGAGCACCTGAGTGCTCGAGTTGTACGCGGTATATCAAGTATCTAACATCTAGCTATAACAATATGAAAGTCAATCTGTACTAGCTCCCTCCAATAAAAGAAAACAAGTAGTATATGAGTTCACATCATAACAGTAACAATTACCAAGTAATATTGATTGTAAGAACTAAGACGCGATCGCTACAAATGGTGTTTCAATATCTTTATAAACTACTTTGGATAATTGAAGTTGACTGATGCGTTTGCATGAATCTATTCATAATGATGAAGTGATGGAGAAGATTTGTAGCTCAAGTGAATGATTTTGATGGAATTTCTAAATTTAAATGATCTAAGTTTACCATAAATTTGTTCTGATGTTTTTTTCGAAAAAAAAATAATGAAAGTTTTACAACTCAACCATCCAACTCAGAGAACTAAACTCCACCAGCATAGTTGATGATGGAGTATGTTTACGAACTGAACTTGACTGATATCTTGATAGAAATTCTCATCTCCATCACCTAACAGTGAATTTGCAGATATTACAACTGAACTAGTTCAGAGGAACTTGAAAAAATTTGATTTTCTACATACAATTGTGTCATGTGTTGTATAGACAATCAACTAAGTGCATGTATACTATTTACACTTCATTTATTAATAACACTTACTTCTTTTGTATGGCTTTAGTAGTGTGACTAAAACAAATGTGATAATAACCATAACAATCATGGAGAAGTATGTCGTGTTATTCACTATCAATATAAAGACTGTTAACTAAATCCTATCGATGTTATCATTATGTATTAATGTGACAAAGCACCTCATGAAGTGTGCAAAAAGAAGTGACGAAGGGGAATCTAAGAGTTGCATGGATTAAAGTTAAATAGTGATTGGTTATCAGTCTTTCATAATGGGTCCTAGTTGTCTTAAGAGAAAAATATGACCCATCATTTTGGGTTCAGTCGACGAGACAAGAAGATCAGTCCGTTTATTCAAAACGTCAACAGAATGAACTTCGGAATACACGTAAAACTCCCTTGAATCGCAAAAGAACTCAACTGAATGGTGGTGAAAAATAAACAACTATAAAATCAAATTATCCTATCAAAAGCAGAAAGTCAGCTACATGAAAATTTAAAACAAATAGACATATACTGAGTGAAAGGAAGAAAATAAAGTGTCGCAATAGTCAAACGAGATGTGTGAGCATGAAAGTAAAACGATATCATACGACTGTCTGTGTGAATCAAGTTTACATGTTCATTGGAAACGTATTGAAAGGATGCGGGAATAAAATTATGCTCATTGTTGATAGCTGTCTGTTCAGTGACACTCATTCACTGATGCATCATTGACACATCACATCTAACTTGTGTGATGTTGAGAATTGAAAATTCCTATAGTTTATCGAACACAGTTTAAATTCGAACAGCTAGTTCTGCTTCACCAATAGCTTCTTCTCAACATATCAATTACTGTTGATGTAACTGCACTGTTTGATTGATGGTTATTTGAGTGGAAATGGAACAATACACCATCATGTTATTACATGTAGAACTGTGTACTTACCTTGGAGTTGAGGTCACATGGTAATGCCTAAACGAAAATGCGTAATAGTTCATGAAAATAATAGTCTGCATGTTATACATTCACAGTATTAGCATGTGTTGGACGAAGTCGTCTGACGAATTGACGATATGACCACTTATAAATCAAGTGAATGAATATCATTGTGAATTGTGTTAGATTGTTGATGATGAATGACAGAATTGTGTGGACGAATTTTGTTCGTCTGTCTGTATGTCTGTCTGTCAGTTTCCAGGTATCTGATAATCAACACTCGTTCAGTAAAAATCTAACAACAATATCCCTCAATGTGTTCGTTTGTCAGACATGAGGACCTTGGTGCTTGTTCCATGTAGTTGTGAATTGAACGTTTACAGTTCGTGGATTCAGCGTATTCATCGTTGTTAATGTGTGACATGATAATTCTTATTGATTCAAATATACACTGATTACTAAATATTGTTTATTGTAGTGAATGAAAATAGAAGACTGTCATATTTGATACGTGTGAATGCATTTTACTTACCTTGCAGTTGTTTTTGCTGCTGCCGCTGCTGTTGGTGCGGTGTGGTGAGTCCTAAATGAAGTGTGTATTAAAATTGATGAGTATGTTCCATTAATCGAACAGTTTGTGGAATAATGAGAGTAATGACAGTGACAATAGCAATAGTAATGATCACTAATATTCAGAATGAGTTACAATGTGATGTGTGTGATTGTAATCAACATGTCACTACAGATTGGATGGTGCTGGCCGATGAATTCGAGATGTGATCAGTTGAACGTGTATTCGGAAATTTCTATGAGGCACATGAGATTGTTGTTTGTGAATGGAAGAATTGGTCGATTGTTTGGACCCTCTCATCATTACAACGTCTTCAACATATCTCAGACTATGCATGAAGTTCCAAGTTGATTCAGTGAAATTACTTATTGCATATTTGAATTCGGACATCAGTGTCTTTGTAAAAGTGGTCGATGATTCGAATTTCGTCTGTGTATTTGGACTGATCGACTTGATTGAGGATATTGAGAGCAAATTGTTCTAGGATTTCAATGCTGCTTAGTCATGTTCTCTCGTCCAGGGATATTCATATGTAGGATTATGAGAAAACTCAGTGAAATTCACTTGCAACTCATCAAATGTAAATCTGTATCAAGTAGGTGATGGAGATCTATCCCTACAATTGTGATCTCACATCGTCAATACACTTAACAACAGGAAAGATACAGTAATACAATCGGAGCATTCATTTGGGTAACTGAAATATTTGCTATTAGAGTGTGAATAGGAGAAGAAGGAGAAAAAGAAGGCGAAAAAGAAGGAGAAGAAGAACCAGTTGAAATCCAACTGGTTGACGTCGTCATCCAACACGTGATGTCACCTACAACACAGTCGAGAATATTGTGCAAACAACACGTGACACTATTACACAAGATCAAGTGTGATTGAGGGTGATCGTGAATTTTTTTAGATGGTTGAATCGGAGTGATAATGTTGAGGAAATCTGTGCTCGATATTGGATTGATTACATTGATGATTGAGACACAGGTACATGCTAGTGACGGGAGATAGTTGAGAAAATTCTCACATTCACACCACTCAATAATTGGTTTGATGACGTCGCAACATAGCCAGTTTAGTGAGAATCGAGAGGTATTGATGTGACAAACCCTAATCATCAATCGAAATGACACGTTTGTCTGTGTGAATGAAGTTAGTTAGTTAGTTAGTTCGTTGGTTAGTTATTTAGTTAGTTATTTAGTTATTTATTTATTTATTTATTTAGTTAGTTAGTTTGTTAGTTAGTTGGAGTCGAATTGGATGAATGCATGAATGAAATTGTGCTGATTGTGATGGCGGAGAAGATTTGTAGCTCAGGTGGATGATTTTGATGGAGTTTTATTTTCTATGCTGGATGGTTTGGTCGTGGAGCCCTCATCGTTCCTCTGATCGACATCATCAGCACAAACGTCAAATGGAAGTGAAGTGTTCGAAGTTTGTGCTGATGACGTCGTTCAGAAGAACATTGAAATCTCCACAGCTAAACTATCCAGCTCAGAGAACAAAACTCCATCAAAATTATGCTCATTGTTGATAGCTGTCTGTTCAGTGACACTCATTCACTGATGCATCATTGACACATCACATCTAACTTGTGTGATGTTGAGAATTGAAAATTCCTATAGTTTATCGAACACAGTTTAAATTCGAACAGCTAGTTCTGCTTCACCAATAGCTTCTTCTCAACATATCAATTACTGTTGATGTAACTGCACTGTTTGATTGATGGTTATTTGAGTGGAAATGGAACAATACACCATCATGTTATTACATGTAGAACTGTGTACTTACCTTGGAGTTGAGGTCACATGGTAATGCCTAAACGAAAACGCGTAATAGTTCATGAAAATAATAGTCTGCATGTTATACATTCACAGTATTAGCATGTGTTGGACGAAGTCGTCTGACGAATTGACGATATGACCACTTATAAATCAAGTGAATGAATATCATTGTGAATTGTGTTAGATTGTTGATGATGAATGACAGAATTGTGTGGACGAATTTTGTTCGTCTGTCTGTATGTCTGTCTGTCAGTTTCCAGGTATCTGATAATCAACACTCGTTCAGTAAAAATCTAACAACAATATCCCTCAATGTGTTCGTTTGTCAGACATGAGGACCTTGGTGCTTGTTCCATGTAGTTGTGAATTGAACGTTTACAGTTCGTGGATTCAGCGTATTCATCGTTGTTAATGTGTGACATGATAATTCTTATTGATTCAAATATACACTGATTACTAAATATTGTTTATTGTAGTGAATGAAAATAGAAGACTGTCATATTTGATACGTGTGAATGCATTTTACTTACCTTGCAGTTGTTTTTGCTGCTGCCGCTGCTGTTGGTGCGGTGTGGTGAGTCCTAAATGAAGTGTGTATTAAAATTGATGAGTATGTTCCATTAATCGAACAGTTTGTGGAATAATGAGAGTAATGACAGTGACAATAGCAATAGTAATGATCACTAATATTCAGAATGAGTTACAATGTGATGTGTGTGATTGTAATCAACATGTCACTACAGATTGGATGGTGCTGGCCGATGAATTCGAGATGTGATCAGTTGAACGTGTATTCGGAAATTTCTATGAGGCACATGAGATTGTTGTTTGTGAATGGAAGAATTGGTCGATTGTTTGGACCCTCTCATCATTACAACGTCTTCAACATATCTCAGACTATGCATGAAGTTCCAAGTTGATTCAGTGAAATTACTTATTGCATATTTGAATTCGGACATCAGTGTCTTTGTAAAAGTGGTCGATGATTCGAATTTCGTCTGTGTATTTGGACTGATCGACTTGATTGAGGATATTGAGAGCAAATTGTTCTAGGATTTCAATGCTGCTTAGTCATGTTCTCTCGTCCAGGGATATTCACATGTAGGATTATGAGAAAACTCAGTGAAATTCACTTGCAACTCATCAAATGTAAATCTGTATCAAGTAGGTGATGGAGATCTATCCCTACAATTGTGATCTCACATCGTCAATACACTTAACAACAGGAAAGATACAGTAATACAATCGGAGCATTCATTTGGGTAACTGAAATATTTGCTATTAGAGTGTGAATAGGAGAAGAAGGAGAAAAAGAAGGCGAAAAAGAAGGAGAAGAAGAACCAGTTGAAATCCAACTGGTTGACGTCGTCATCCAACACGTGATGTCACCTACAACACAGTCGAGAATATTGTGCAAACAACACGTGACACTATTACACAAGATCAAGTGTGATTGAGGGTGATCGTGAATTTTTTTAGATGGTTGAATCGGAGTGATAATGTTGAGGAAATCTGTGCTCGATATTGGATTGATTACATTGATGATTGAGACACAGGTACATGCTAGTGACGGGAGATAGTTGAGAAAATTCTCACATTCACACCACTCAATAATTGGTTTGATGACGTCGCAACATAGCCAGTTTAGTGAGAATCGAGAGGTATTGATGTGACAAACCCTAATCATCAATCGAAATGACACGTTTGTCTGTGTGAATGAAGTTAGTTAGTTAGTTAGTTCGTTGGTTAGTTATTTAGTTAGTTATTTAGTTATTTATTTATTTATTTAGTTAGTTAGTTTGTTAGTTAGTTGGAGTCGAATTGGATGAATGCATGAATGAAATTGTGCTGATTGTGATGGCGGAGAAGATTTGTAGCTCAGGTGGATGATTTTGATGGAGTTTTATTTTCTATGCTGGATGGTTTGGTCGTGGAGCCCTCATCGTTCCTCTGATCGACATCATCAGCACAAACGTCAAATGGAAGTGAAGTGTTCGAAGTTTGTGCTGATGACGTCGTTCAGAAGAACATTGAAATCTCCACAGCTAAACTATCCAGCTCAGAGAACAAAACTCCATCAAAATTATGCTCATTGTTGATAGCTGTCTGTTCAGTGACACTCATTCACTGATGCATCATTGACACATCACATCTAACTTGTGTGATGTTGAGAATTGAAAATTCCTATAGTTTATCGAACACAGTTTAAATTCGAACAGCTAGTTCTGCTTCACCAATAGCTTCTTCTCAACATATCAATTATTGTTGATGTAACTGCACTGTTTGATTGATGGTTATTTGAGTGGAAATGGAACAATACACCATCATGTTATTACATGTAGAACTGTGTACTTACCTTGGAGTTGAGGTCACATGGTAATGCCTAAACGAAAATGCGTAATAGTTCATGAAAATAATAGTCTGCATGTTATACATTCACAGTATTAGCATGTGTTGGACGAAGTCGTCTGACGAATTGACGATATGACCACTTATAAATCAAGTGAATGAATATCATTGTGAATTGTGTTAGATTGTTGATGATGAATGACAGAATTGTGTGGACGAATTTTGTTCGTCTGTCTGTATGTCTGTCTGTCAGTTTCCAGGTATCTGATAATCAACACTCGTTCAGTAAAAATCTAACAACAATATTCCTCAATGTGTTCGTTTGTCAGACATGAGGACCTTGGTGCTTGTTCCATGTAGTTGTGAATTGAACGTTTACAGTTCGTGGATTCAGCGTATTCATCGTTGTTAATGTGTGACATGATAATTCTTATTGATTCAAATATACACTGATTACTAAATATTGTTTATTGTAGTGAATGAAAATAGAAGACTGTCATATTTGATACGTGTGAATGCATTTTACTTACCTTGCAGTTGTTTTTGCTGCTGCCGCTGCTGTTGTTGCGGTGTGGTGAGTCCTAAATGAAGTGTGTATTAAAATTGATGAGTATGTTCCATTAATCGAACAGTTTGTGGAATAATGAGAGTAATGACAGTGACAATAGCAATAGTAATGATCACTAATATTCAGAATGAGTTACAATGTGATGTGTGTGATTGTAATCAACATGTCACTACAGATTGGATGGTGCTGGCCGATGAATTCGAGATGTGATCAGTTGAACGTGTATTCGGAAATTTCTATGAGGCACATGAGATTGTTGTTTGTGAATGGAAGAATTGGTCGATTGTTTGGACCCTCTCATCATTACAACGTCTTCAACATATCTCAGACTATGCATGAAGTTCCAAGTTGATTCAGTGAAATTACTTATTGCATATTTGAATTCGGACATCAGTGTCTTTGTAAAAGTGGTCGATGATTCGAATTTCGTCTGTGTATTTGGACTGATCGACTTGATTGAGGATATTGAGAGCAAATTGTTCTAGGATTTCAATGCTGCTTAGTCATGTTCTCTCGTCCAGGGATATTCACATGTAGGATTATGAGAAAACTCAGTGAAATTCACTTGCAACTCATCAAATGTAAATCTGTATCAAGTAGGTGATGGAGATCTATCCCTACAATTGTGATCTCACATCGTCAATACACTTAACAACAGGAAAGATACAGTAATACAATCGGAGCATTCATTTGGGTAACTGAAATATTTGCTATTAGAGTGTGAATAGGAGAAGAAGGAGAAAAAGAAGGCGAAAAAGAAGGAGAAGAAGAACCAGTTGAAATCCAACTGGTTGACGTCGTCATCCAACACGTGATGTCACCTACAACACAGTCGAGAATATTGTGCAAACAACACGTGACACTATTACACAAGATCAAGTGTGATTGAGGGTGATCGTGAATTTTTTTAGATGGTTGAATCGGAGTGATAATGTTGAGGAAATCTGTGCTCGATATTGGATTGATTACATTGATGATTGAGACACAGGTACATGCTAGTGACGGGAGATAGTTGAGAAAATTCTCACATTCACACCACTCAATAATTGGTTTGATGACGTCGCAACATAGCCAGTTTAGTGAGAATCGAGAGGTATTGATGTGACAAACCCTAATCATCAATCGAAATGACACGTTTGTCTGTGTGAATGAAGTTAGTTAGTTAGTTAGTTCGTTGGTTAGTTATTTAGTTAGTTATTTAGTTATTTATTTATTTATTTAGTTAGTTAGTTTGTTAGTTAGTTGGAGTCGAATTGGATGAATGCATGAATGAAATTGTGCTGATTGTGATGGCGGAGAAGATTTGTAGCTCAGGTGGATGATTTTGATGGAGTTTTATTTTCTATGCTGGATGGTTTGGTCGTGGAGCCCTCATCGTTCCTCTGATCGACATCATCAGCACAAACGTCAAATGGAAGTGAAGTGTTCGAAGTTTGTGCTGATGACGTCGTTCAGAAGAACATTGAAATCTCCACAGATAAACTATCCAGCTCAGAGAACAAAACTCCATCAAAATTATGCTCATTGTTGATAGCTGTCTGTTCAGTGACACTCATTCACTGATGCATCATTGACACATCACATCTAACTTGTGTGATGTTGAGAATTGAAAATTCCTATAGTTTATCGAACACAGTTTAAATTCGAACAGCTAGTTCTGCTTCACCAATAGCTTCTTCTCAACATATCAATTACTGTTGATGTAACTGCACTGTTTGATTGATGGTTATTTGAGTGGAAATGGAACAATACACCATCATGTTATTACATGTAGAACTGTGTACTTACCTTGGAGTTGAGGTCACATGGTAATGCCTAAACGAAAACGCGTAATAGTTCATGAAAATAATAGTCTGCATGTTATACATTCACAGTATTAGCATGTGTTGGACGAAGTCGTCTGACGAATTGACGATATGACCACTTATAAATCAAGTGAATGAATATCATTGTGAATTGTGTTAGATTGTTGATGATGAATGACAGAATTGTGTGGACGAATTTTGTTCGTCTGTCTGTATGTCTGTCTGTCAGTTTCCAGGTATCTGATAATCAACACTCGTTCAGTAAAAATCTAACAACAATATCCCTCAATGTGTTCGTTTGTCAGACATGAGGACCTTGGTGCTTGTTCCATGTAGTTGTGAATTGAACGTTTACAGTTCGTGGATTCAGCGTATTCATCGTTGTTAATGTGTGACATGATAATTCTTATTGATTCAAATATACACTGATTACTAAATATTGTTTATTGTAGTGAATGAAAATAGAAGACTGTCATATTTGATACGTGTGAATGCATTTTACTTACCTTGCAGTTGTTTTTGCTGCTGCCGCTGCTGTTGGTGCGGTGTGGTGAGTCCTAAATGAAGTGTGTATTAAAATTGATGAGTATGTTCCATTAATCGAACAGTTTGTGGAATAATGAGAGTAATGACAGTGACAATAGCAATAGTAATGATCACTAATATTCAGAATGAGTTACAATGTGATGTGTGTGATTGTAATCAACATGTCACTACAGATTGGATGGTGCTGGCCGATGAATTCGAGATGTGATCAGTTGAACGTGTATTCGGAAATTTCTATGAGGCACATGAGATTGTTGTTTGTGAATGGAAGAATTGGTCGATTGTTTGGACCCTCTCATCATTACAACGTCTTCAACATATCTCAGACTATGCATGAAGTTCCAAGTTGATTCAGTGAAATTACTTATTGCATATTTGAATTCGGACATCAGTGTCTTTGTAAAAGTGGTCGATGATTCGAATTTCGTCTGTGTATTTGGACTGATCGACTTGATTGAGGATATTGAGAGCAAATTGTTCTAGGATTTCAATGCTGCTTAGTCATGTTCTCTCGTCCAGGGATATTCACATGTAGGATTATGAGAAAACTCAGTGAAATTCACTTGCAACTCATCAAATGTAAATCTGTATCAAGTAGGTGATGGAGATCTATCCCTACAATTGTGATCTCACATCGTCAATACACTTAACAACAGGAAAGATACAGTAATACAATCGGAGCATTCATTTGGGTAACTGAAATATTTGCTATTAGAGTGTGAATAGGAGAAGAAGGAGAAAAAGAAGGCGAAAAAGAAGGAGAAGAAGAACCAGTTGAAATCTATATTGTCAGTTACTATGTTAAGCCGATATACCTTATTCTAACTTTCGGACATCCCATTTTATCCATTCTACTCGAGCCATACTTTGACCTTGTTATTTATTCGCTTATCAATCTAGATTGTTTTTTATATGAGCGTATATGTGTGTACACTTCATGTCCCATGATTCATCCCATGTCTGTAGTTTATTTTGTCTGCCTATAAATATTGAGTAACGCTTAATTAAAATGGGAGTTGGCTTCCCAGCCATCCTCCCCGTGCGTCATTTTGCTTGGCTCTGTTTCATTCACTTCATATACAAAATATATGTATTCACAAATCAATTCTCGTTATTCGACTTATTTAATTCCGTTATTGGCTAACGCGATTAAGTCGACGGAAATATACGAGAATAGGTGATAGCAAACATTCGTACGATCTAAACAGAGGTCAGGTCAAACGGGCTACTAAAAATCCAACTGGTTGACGTCGTCATCCAACACATGATGTCATCTACAACACAGTCGAGAATATTGTGCAAACAACGCGTGACACTATTACAGAACCTCAGTTTTCACCATTTCACAAAAGTCAGGTCAAATAGGTATTCATATACGTCTCCGATTCACATGAAAACGATTTCACTCACAGTCTATCGGAGTGATTGTAACCGGTTTGTCATCCATTAGGTAATCCTGTATATTAACAAGCTGTTTTCAGTTTGTTCACAGAACGAATCAAATAATCATTTCTGATGAATCGATTGTTTCTCTTGACATAACATCCCTGCTCACAAAAATACATCTTCTTCAAACCACAGATATGTTTTCTGTGAATTCTGACCTCCCACTTCTACCAGTATCAGAGCTCGAAGGACTCATACAACGTGTAGAAGATCATTTGCAGTGTATGTTTATCGTAATTCAGTAAACAGTGTGGCACATTCGATGTTCAGTTTATTGAATAGACACAAGGAGTGCAGTTGATCTACACTTCAACATTGTTCTTCCAAATAGTTACTACATGGGACTTACAAAAACTCCATATCACAGATCAGAGAGCTACAGATACTCACATAGGAAGCTCAACTAATGAGAGTGAGATCATTTCTAAGGAAGAACGAATGTTCACGAAGTTTCACTGAGAAATGCTGAAACTGTTATGACTAAAACGACAAACAAAATACAGTCGACAGAGTTCCTACTCTCATTCGACCTGGTTTTAACGGTGACAACATTGCATCAACAATAAACCGAAAATCGGAAACGGCACCGATCGAGACGTGTCTGTGCTACAGCCAAACTGATTATCTCACACAAAACAACGTGTTTCGACTACAATCCGAGATCTGTGATTACCACATTCATATTATTGCCAACTGAGTGTGTAGACGTGTATGCATCTATCAGTGGAGCTGGCTAAATTGGTAGAATAGAAGTAGTGGATAACAACTAGTTTGCAATACAAGTTCTACATAGTCTTAGTCTACACGGACTATTGATCTTCAGTAGTGAACTTTCAAAACACCAACCTGACATCAGTTGGACATCGAGTTGACATGACTAGATGTTTAAAGGTGATAAACCAACAATCGAACTCTACTCTTACATCTTCTGAAGATGTGACAAACAAACTTGTCAAACAAAATTTGTGTATTCAAGAAGAAAATGTGTTGAATGTTTCTTGTCTTACCACGATGATATTACCGTCAAGTTGCTACGTCATTTACACGACTACTTCATTTATTTGTATTCCTCTGCCTTCATTTCACCGAGATTCATGAACTCTTTACAAACTGACTAGTCGCAACTCATGTTAATCGCAATCACCATTAACTGGTCTTCATCCAATTCACTGGATGGTCAATCAATCGTTTAGCTATATAGTATTTCGTTACCACATTCCATGTACTGGGATATTCTGTCACACGGTGAATTCATTTCCGAGCAGTGTGATATTTCTCAACTACATTCACTTGATCACAAACAATGCTCCAACACATACTCAACTGTATTCATATTTCACCAATTTCACTGGAATAAGTATGTGCTGATTTTTGTGACATATTTATATTAACACTTTATGGATTGTAACCAGGTGACGATAACCGAACAGACTGAAATGAACTCATGTTATTCTATGAAAAATCACTAGTAATCATAACATACAAACACACACGCATTATATATGTGGAATTGAGAGGACAATGGAATCAATCAGCTGCGATGTTACATTGAGTGAAATAAACAGATACAACTATCACAAGTTATTTACAACACGATTATTTGAAATACATCAGTAATGATTCTACCGATATATCACATACAAGTTATTTAGAAATGCTTACGTTTTTCGTGTGGGATGAGCAGTGTGTCTGAAATGAGCGAGTAAACAATTAACGTGAAATATTTCATGCTATCCTATGGTGAATTCACCACAATTAAAACAGTGTTATCAATCGATATGGTTGTGATGTGACCGATGGATGATTTGGTTGGAAATTCAATCTGAATTGTGTAGGATGGTTTGAAGTGAATGATGCAATACAATACCTAATACCATCCATATCACTACTTACTCGTTCTTACTGCAACTTGGATGTATACACTACCACTAGTACTGTTGTGTTACATATTCAACAATGTTATCATTCGTGCACATGTTGAACTCAGTCGTGATCTAATGTCAGTAGTAGTATTATTAGTGAGAGTATTGGTAGTAGTAGTAGTAGTGGTAGTGCTAGTAGTAGTAGTAGTGGTAGTGGTGGTAGTGGTAGTAGTAGTAGTAGTAGTGGTAGTAGTAGCAGTAGTGGTAGTAGAAGTGGTAGTGGTAGTAATAGTAGTAGTGGTAGTAGTAGTAGTAGTAGTAGTGCTAGTAATATTAGTAGTAGTGGTAATGGTAGTAGTAGTAGTGGTAGTAGTTGTAGTGGTAGTAGTAGTAGTAGTAGTGGCAGTAGTAGTATTAGTAGTAGTGGTAGTAGTAGTAATGGTATTAGTAGTAGTAATGTGAATGGCAAAAATCTCAGAAGCATTATTTGGCATGTTTCACATCAGCTTCCACTTTTGTGTTTAAATGCTACGAGACCGTCCTCATGTACGTTCCAATGTATGTTTAGTTGAAGTGTGAGTATGTCCAGTTGACAAATATCTCTTTCACAATACATGAACAAGTAAATCACACTGACCGGTTGACATTCTACTGTCTATCAAAACGTCGACACTGGTTGTAATTGTGTAAGTAAATAAAGGTAAATATGAACTACTTACAGTGCAGTTCGCGGCGTAGTGTAATATCTGAATGAAATGTGTTAAAATTCAGGAAAATGATAGTTCGACATGTGACACGGAAACTAAACAAGTAGATATTCAATATACAATGTTCAAAGTGAACGATCAGATGTCCCTTCAAAAATAAAGCACAAAATGTGGTTGCGATCACCTATTCGACATATTAGAATATTATTTAGTAGTTAGAAATTGAGATGATTTCTAAAATACTCGATTAAATGTTGAAAATCAGTGTCAAGTTATGCATTGACGAAGTTAATACAGATCGAGCGACATAGATGTGGTAAACCCTCACGTGAAAAATAATATAGAACAGAGTGCTTGAACGTGATGGTGAATAATGTTAGATGGTTGAATCGGAGTGATAATGTTGAGGAAATCTGTGCTCGATATTGGATTGATTACATTGATGATTGAGACACAGGTACATGCTGGTGACGAGAGATAGTTGAGAAAATTCTCACATTCACACCACTCAATAATTGGTTTGATGACGTCGCAACATAGCCAGTTTAGTGAGAATCAAGAGGTATTGATGTGACAAAACCTAATCATCAATCGAAATGACACGTTTGTCTGTGTGAATGAAGTTAGTTAGTTGGTTCGTTAGTTAGTTATTTAGTTAGCTATTTAGTTAGTTAGTTAGTTATTTAGTTAGTTAGTTTGTTAGTTAGTTGGAGTCGAATTGGATGAATGCATGAATGAAATTGTGCTGATTGTGATGGCGGAGAAGATTTGTAGCTCAGGTGGATGATTTTGATGGAGTTTTATTTTCTATGCTGGATGGTTTGGTCGTGGAGCCCTCATCGTTCCTCTGATCGACATCATCAGCACAAACGTCAAATGGAAGTGAAGTGTTCGAAGTTTGTGCTGATGACGTCGTTCAGAAGAACATTGAAATCTCCACAGATAAACTATCCAGCTCAGAGAACAAAACTCCATCAAAATTATGCTCATTGTTGATAGCTGTCTGTTCAGTGACACTCATTCACTGATGCATCATTGACACATCACATCTAACTTGTGTGATGTTGAGAATTGAAAATTCCTATAGTTTATCGAACACAGTTTAAATTCGAACAGCTAGTTCTGCTTCACCAATAGCTTCTTCTCAACATATCAATTATTGTTGATGTAACTGCACTGTTTGATTGATGGTTATTTGAGTGGAAATGGAACAATACACCATCATGTTATTACATGTAGAACTGTGTACTTACCTTGGAGTTGAGGTCACATGGTAATGCCTAAACGAAAACGCGTAATAGTTCATGAAAATAATAGTCTGCATGTTATACATTCACAGTATTAGCATGTGTTGGACGAAGTCGTCTGACGAATTGACGATATGACCACTTATAAATCAAGTGAATGAATATCATTGTGAATTGTGTTAGATTGTTGATGATGAATGACAGAATTGTGTGGACGAATTTTGTTCGTCTGTCTGTATGTCTGTCTGTCAGTTTCCAGGTATCTGATAATCAACACTCGTTCAGTAAAAATCTAACAACAATATTCCTCAATGTGTTCGTTTGTCAGACATGAGGACCTTGGTGCTTGTTCCATGTAGTTGTGAATTGAACGTTTACAGTTCGTGGATTCAGCGTATTCATCGTTGTTAATGTGTGACATGATAATTCTTATTGATTCAAATATACACTGATTACTAAATATTGTTTATTGTAGTGAATGAAAATAGAAGACTGTCATATTTGATACGTGTGAATGCATTTTACTTACCTTGCAGTTGTTTTTGCTGCTGCCGCTGCTGTTGTTGCGGTGTGGTGAGTCCTAAATGAAGTGTGTATTAAAATTGATGAGTATGTTCCATTAATCGAACAGTTTGTGGAATAATGAGAGTAATGACAGTGACAATAGCAATAGTAATGATCACTAATATTCAGAATGAGTTACAATGTGATGTGTGTGATTGTAATCAACATGTCACTACAGATTGGATGGTGCTGGCCGATGAATTCGAGATGTGATCAGTTGAACGTGTATTCGGAAATTTCTATGAGGCACATGAGATTGTTGTTTGTGAATGGAAGAATTGGTCGATTGTTTGGACCCTCTCATCATTACAACGTCTTCAACATATCTCAGACTATGCATGAAGTTCCAAGTTGATTCAGTGAAATTACTTATTGCATATTTGAATTCGGACATCAGTGTCTTTGTAAGAGTGGTCGATGATTCGAATTTCGTCTGTGTATTTGGACTGATCGACTTGATTGAGGATATTGAGAGCAAATTGTTCTAGGATTTCAATGCTGCTTAGTCATGTTCTCTCGTCCAGGGATATTCACATGTAGGATTATGAGAAAACTCAGTGAAATTCACTTGCAACTCATCAAATGTAAATCTGTATCAAGTAGGTGATGGAGATCTATCCCTACAATTGTGATCTCACATCGTCAATACACTTAACAACAGGAAAGATACAGTAATACAATCGGAGCATTCATTGGGGTAACTGAAATATTTGCTATTAGAGTGTGAATAGGAGAAGAAGGAGAAAAAGAAGGCGAAAAAGAAGGAGAAGAAGAACCAGTTGAAATCCAACTGGTTGACGTCGTCATCCAACACGTGATGTCACCTACAACACAGTCGAGAATACTGTGCAAACAACACGTGACACTATTACACAAGATCAAGTGTGATTGAGGGTGATCGTGAATTTTTTTAGATGGTTGAATCGGAGTGATAATGTTGAGGAAATCTGTGCTCGATATTGGATTGATTACATTGATGATTGAGACACAGGTACATGCTAGTGACGGGAGATAGTTGAGAAAATTCTCACATTCACACCACTCAATAATTGGTTTGATGACGTCGCAACATAGCCAGTTTAGTGAGAATCAAGAGGTATTGATGTGACAAAACCTAATCATCAATCGAAATGACACGTTTGTCTGTGTGAATGAAGTTAGTTAGTTAGTTCGTTAGTTAGTTATTTAGTTAGCTATTTAGTTAGTTAGTTAGTTATTTAGTTAGTTAGTTTGTTAGTTAGTTGGAGTCGAATTGGATGAATGCATGAATGAAATTGTGCTGATTGTGATGGCGGAGAAGATTTGTAGCTCAGGTGGATGATTTTGATGGAGTTTTATTTTCTATGCTGGATGGTTTGGTCGTGGAGCCCTCATCGTTCCTCTGATCGACATCATCAGCACAAACGTCAAATGGAAGTGAAGTGTTCGAAGTTTGTGCTGATGACGTCGTTCAGAAGAACATTGAAATCTCCACAGATAAACTATCCAGCTCAGAGAACAAAACTCCATCAAAATTATGCTCATTGTTGATAGCTGTCTGTTCAGTGACACTCATTCACTGATGCATCATTGACACATCACATCTAACTTGTGTGATGTTGAGAATTGAAAATTCCTATAGTTTATCGAACACAGTTTAAATTCGAACAGCTAGTTCTGCTTCATCAATAGCTTCTTCTCAACATATCAATTATTGTTGATGTAACTGCACTGTTTGATTGATGGTTATTTGAGTGGAAATGGAACAATACACCATCATGTTATTACATGTAGAACTGTGTACTTACCTTGGAGTTGAGGTCACATGGTAATGCCTAAACGAAAATGCGTAATAGTTCATGAAAATAATAGTCTGCATGTTATACATTCACAGTATTAGCATGTGTTGGACGAAGTCGTCTGACGAATTGACGATATGACCACTTATAAATCAAGTGAATGAATATCATTGTGAATTGTGTTAGATTGTTGATGATGAATGACAGAATTGTGTGGACGAATTTTGTTCGTCTGTCTGTATGTCTGTCTGTCAGTTTCCAGGTATCTGATAATCAACACTCGTTCAGTAAAAATCTAACAACAATATTCCTCAATGTGTTCGTTTGTCAGACATGAGGACCTTGGTGCTTGTTCCATGTAGTTGTGAATTGAACGTTTACAGTTCGTGGATTCAGCGTATTCATCGTTGTTAATGTGTGACATGATAATTCTTATTGATTCAAATATACACTGATTACTAAATATTGTTTATTGTAGTGAATGAAAATAGAAGACTGTCATATTTGATACGTGTGAATGCATTTTACTTACCTTGCAGTTGTTTTTGCTGCTGCCGCTGCTGTTGTTGCGGTGTGGTGAGTCCTAAATGAAGTGTGTATTAAAATTGATGAGTATGTTCCATTAATCGAACAGTTTGTGGAATAATGAGAGTAATGACAGTGACAATAGCAATAGTAATGATCACTAATATTCAGAATGAGTTACAATGTGATGTGTGTGATTGTAATCAACATGTCACTACAGATTGGATGGTGCTGGCCGATGAATTCGAGATGTGATCAGTTGAACGTGTATTCGGAAATTTCTATGAGGCACATGAGATTGTTGTTTGTGAATGGAAGAATTGGTCGATTGTTTGGACCCTCTCATCATTACAACGTCTTCAACATATCTCAGACTATGCATGAAGTTCCAAGTTGATTCAGTGAAATTACTTATTGCATATTTGAATTCGGACATCAGTGTCTTTGTAAGAGTGGTCGATGATTCGAATTTCGTCTGTGTATTTGGACTGATCGACTTGATTGAGGATATTGAGAGCAAATTGTTCTAGGATTTCAATGCTGCTTAGTCATGTTCTCTCGTCCAGGGATATTCACATGTAGGATTATGAGAAAACTCAGTGAAATTCACTTGCAACTCATCAAATGTAAATCTGTATCAAGTAGGTGATGGAGATCTATCCCTACAATTGTGATCTCACATCGTCAATACACTTAACAACAGGAAAGATACAGTAATACAATCGGAGCATTCATTGGGGTAACTGAAATATTTGCTATTAGAGTGTGAATAGGAGAAGAAGGAGAAAAAGAAGGCGAAAAAGAAGGAGAAGAAGAACCAGTTGAAATCCAACTGGTTGACGTCGTCATCCAACACGTGATGTCACCTACAACACAGTCGAGAATACTGTGCAAACAACACGTGACACTATTACACAAGATCAAGTGTGATTGAGGGTGATCGTGAATTTTTTTAGATGGTTGAATCGGAGTGATAATGTTGAGGAAATCTGTGCTCGATATTGGATTGATTACATTGATGATTGAGACACAGGTACATGCTAGTGACGAGAGATAGTTGAGAAAATTCTCACATTCACACCACTCAATAATTGGTTTGATGACGTCGCAACATAGCCAGTTTAGTGAGAATCAAGAGGTATTGATGTGACAAAACCTAATCATCAATCGAAATGACACGTTTGTCTGTGTGAATGAAGTTAGTTAGTTAGTTCGTTAGTTAGTTATTTAGTTAGCTATTTAGTTAGTTAGTTAGTTATTTAGTTAGATAGTTTGTTAGTTAGTTGGAGTCGAATTGGATGAATGCATGAATGAAATTGTGCTGATTGTGATGGCGGAGAAGATTTGTAGCTCAGGTGGATGATTTTGATGGAGTTTTATTTTCTATGCTGGATGGTTTGGTCGTGGAGCCCTCATCGTTCCTCTGATCGACATCATCAGCACAAACGTCAAATGGAAGTGAAGTGTTCGAAGTTTGTGCTGATGACGTCGTTCAGAAGAACATTGAAATCTCCACAGCTAAACTATCCAGCTCAGAGAACAAAACTCCATCAAAATTATGCTCATTGTTGATAGCTGTCTGTTCAGTGACACTCATTCACTGATGCATCATTGACACATCACATCTAACTTGTGTGATGTTGAGAATTGAAAATTCCTATAGTTTATCGAACACAGTTTAAATTCGAACAGCTAGTTCTGCTTCACCAATAGCTTCTTCTCAACATATCAATTATTGTTGATGTAACTGCACTGTTTGATTGATGGTTATTTGAGTGGAAATGGAACAATACACCATCATGTTATTACATGTAGAACTGTGTACTTACCTTGGAGTTGAGGTCACATGGTAATGCCTAAACGAAAATGCGTAATAGTTCATGAAAATAATAGTCTGCATGTTATACATTCACAGTATTAGCATGTGTTGGACGAAGTCGTCTGACGAATTGACGATATGACCACTTATAAATCAAGTGAATGAATATCATTGTGAATTGTGTTAGATTGTTGATGATGAATGACAGAATTGTGTGGACGAATTTTGTTCGTCTGTCTGTATGTCTGTCTGTCAGTTTCCAGGTATCTGATAATCAACACTCGTTCAGTAAAAATCTAACAACAATATTCCTCAATGTGTTCGTTTGTCAGACATGAGGACCTTGGTGCTTGTTCCATGTAGTTGTGAATTGAACGTTTACAGTTCGTGGATTCAGCGTATTCATCGTTGTTAATGTGTGACATGATAATTCTTATTGATTCAAATATACACTGATTACTAAATATTGTTTATTGTAGTGAATGAAAATAGAAGACTGTCATATTTGATACGTGTGAATGCATTTTACTTACCTTGCAGTTGTTTTTGCTGCTGCCGCTGCTGTTGTTGCGGTGTGGTGAGTCCTAAATGAAGTGTGTATTAAAATTGATGAGTATGTTCCATTAATCGAACAGTTTGTGGAATAATGAGAGTAATGACAGTGACAATAGCAATAGTAATGATCACTAATATTCAGAATGAGTTACAATGTGATGTGTGTGATTGTAATCAACATGTCACTACAGATTGGATGGTGCTGGCCGATGAATTCGAGATGTGATCAGTTGAACGTGTATTCGGAAATTTCTATGAGGCACATGAGATTGTTGTTTGTGAATGGAAGAATTGGTCGATTGTTTGGACCCTCTCATCATTACAACGTCTTCAACATATCTCAGACTATGCATGAAGTTCCAAGTTGATTCAGTGAAATTACTTATTGCATATTTGAATTCGGACATCAGTGTCTTTGTAAGAGTGGTCGATGATTCGAATTTCGTCTGTGTATTTGGACTGATCGACTTGATTGAGGATATTGAGAGCAAATTGTTCTAGGATTTCAATGCTGCTTAGTCATGTTCTCTCGTCCAGGGATATTCACATGTAGGATTATGAGAAAACTCAGTGAAATTCACTTGCAACTCATCAAATGTAAATCTGTATCAAGTAGGTGATGGAGATCTATCCCTACAATTGTGATCTCACATCGTCAATACACTTAACAACAGGAAAGATACAGTAATACAATCGGAGCATTCATTTGGGTAACTGAAATATTTGCTATTAGAGTGTGAATAGGAGAAGAAGGAGAAAAAGAAGGCGAAAAAGAAGGAGAAGAAGAACCAGTTGAAATCCAACTGGTTGACGTCGTCATCCAACACGTGATGTCACCTACAACACAGTCGAGAATACTGTGCAAACAACACGTGACACTATTACACAAGATCAAGTGTGATTGAGGGTGATCGTGAATTTTTTTAGATGGTTGAATCGGAGTGATAATGTTGAGGAAATCTGTGCTCGATATTGGATTGATTACATTGATGATTGAGACACAGGTACATGCTAGTGACGAGAGATAGTTGAGAAAATTCTCACATTCACACCACTCAATAATTGGTTTGATGACGTCGCAACATAGCCAGTTTAGTGAGAATCAAGAGGTATTGATGTGACAAAACCTAATCATCAATCGAAATGACACGTTTGTCTGTGTGAATGAAGTTAGTTAGTTAGTTCGTTAGTTAGTTATTTAGTTAGCTATTTAGTTAGTTAGTTAGTTATTTAGTTAGTTAGTTTGTTAGTTAGTTGGAGTCGAATTGGATGAATGCATGAATGAAATTGTGCTGATTGTGATGGCGGAGAAGATTTGTAGCTCAGGTGGATGATTTTGATGGAGTTTTATTTTCTATGCTGGATGGTTTGGTCGTGGAGCCCTCATCGTTCCTCTGATCGACATCATCAGCACAAACGTCAAATGGAAGTGAAGTGTTCGAAGTTTGTGCTGATGACGTCGTTCAGAAGAACATTGAAATCTCCACAGCTAAACTATCCAGCTCAGAGAACAAAACTCCATCAAAATTATGCTCATTGTTGATAGCTGTCTGTTCAGTGACACTCATTCACTGATGCATCATTGACACATCACATCTAACTTGTGTGATGTTGAGAATTGAAAATTCCTATAGTTTATCGAACACAGTTTAAATTCGAACAGCTAGTTCTGCTTCACCAATAGCTTCTTCTCAACATATCAATTATTGTTGATGTAACTGCACTGTTTGATTGATGGTTATTTGAGTGGAAATGGAACAATACACCATCATGTTATTACATGTAGAACTGTGTACTTACCTTGGAGTTGAGGTCACATGGTAATGCCTAAACGAAAATGCGTAATAGTTCATGAAAATAATAGTCTGCATGTTATACATTCACAGTATTAGCATGTGTTGGACGAAGTCGTCTGACGAATTGACGATATGACCACTTATAAATCAAGTGAATGAATATCATTGTGAATTGTGTTAGATTGTTGATGATGAATGACAGAATTGTGTGGACGAATTTTGTTCGTCTGTCTGTATGTCTGTCTGTCAGTTTCCAGGTATCTGATAATCAACACTCGTTCAGTAAAAATCTAACAACAATATTCCTCAATGTGTTCGTTTGTCAGACATGAGGACCTTGGTGCTTGTTCCATGTAGTTGTGAATTGAACGTTTACAGTTCGTGGATTCAGCGTATTCATCGTTGTTAATGTGTGACATGATAATTCTTATTGATTCAAATATACACTGATTACTAAATATTGTTTATTGTAGTGAATGAAAATAGAAGACTGTCATATTTGATACGTGTGAATGCATTTTACTTACCTTGCAGTTGTTTTTGCTGCTGCCGCTGCTGTTGTTGCGGTGTGGTGAGTCCTAAATGAAGTGTGTATTAAAATTGATGAGTATGTTCCATTAATCGAACAGTTTGTGGAATAATGAGAGTAATGACAGTGACAATAGCAATAGTAATGATCACTAATATTCAGAATGAGTTACAATGTGATGTGTGTGATTGTAATCAACATGTCACTACAGATTGGATGGTGCTGGCCGATGAATTCGAGATGTGATCAGTTGAACGTGTATTCGGAAATTTCTATGAGGCACATGAGATTGTTGTTTGTGAAAGGAACTTTTAACTGACGGTTCGTAGTCTATTTTGTATTCCTTTTCTTGTGAATTTTATGTTTATACGTCTGTGAGTTGAGTTTTTTTTTTATTAAATGGCTTTATTTCTTATCGTTTTATAACTGTTTTTATTATTAATGTTTACTACTTAGAAATAACCATCTGAAGTCTTTTAAATTTATAGTAATTTTAGTAATAACGTGTGAATGCGCAGTACTTACTCCTTTTGCATGACATGAGTAGTTGGGCTGAAATTATCAATGAGAATTATTTCATGTAATGTGTTCATGATAAGAGTATGGATCAAATTCTTTTTTCAGTTTGATTGGTTATTGATAATCTAGTTATGATCTGTAACTCATTAATTGATCAATATTATCCTTCAATGTTTATTTAGTCGATAATGTAATTTTTCTTCTTGTTTGTTCAATGTATTTTTAATATGATCTGTAAAGTTCTCAAGTTTCCACTTTCAAACTGTTTTTAAATATAACGCACTGGCTGGTTAACATGTGATTTATATTTCTTCAACCATGTCAGTTGTGAGATAGTAACTCACCGATGACAATGATGGATGTGTCGCTCAATTTCGTGAATTAGTTGAAGTTAGACAATAACACCTTTGGATGCCAGTCGGCTCAGTGTTCTAGTTGTTTAAGCGCCTGGCGCGAGAGTGATAGGTCCTGACTTCGAATCTCGCGGGGTGCGGGATCGTGGATGCGCACTGCTGAGGAGTCCCGTACCAGGACGAAACGGCCATCTAGTGCTTCCAGGTTTTCCATGGTGGTCTAGCTTCAATTGAATCATGATTTCAATCAGTGAAATGTCTTCAATAGTAAACTTATAATTGTTACGGTGATTTTAAGATTGTATCGTTTATGCTCAAACGAATTGAGTTAGTATCTATACAAGTGGTTGATATTTTAAAAGATAAATCTTTATGTTACTATGTAATCGTTTCTATAATTATCATTCCATTGCAATTAAAGCAAGCTAAAATCAAGAATTAGAGTTTGACAGTATAGGATTGTGGAAATTGCTAAGTTTATGATTGAGATCAAGAGTCGACTGATGTTAGATCACTATTGTAACCTGGAAGCACTGGATGGTTGTTTGTCAGTCAAAAACTTAAAAATCTCCAAAACCATTTACTGATAGTAATCATCATGTACGCACTAGTGACTAGCTTCGTGAGAGAATTCTTGGAGTTCTAGTGAGAAGCCGTGACCAGTAGAGCTAATCTGTGTTAAGTAGAGACAGTATTGACCTCAGACAATGGAAGATCATCACACGATTTCGTGGATTGGTTGAGGTTAGAAAATAATTGAATATAAAAATGTAGGATTCTGTGAATCAACGCTCATTAGTGGATTTTACCCATTTGAAAGACAAGTTTATATACTTATGTCGACTAGTTATCATTAACAGTTTTCACTTGTTTATAAGTATCAATCCCAATGTTGGATTTTATAGTTTCAAATAAATTGAGCATTGGATAGAAAAGTTTTAATAATAAATATATTTTGTGCGTTATATCCTAATGTGTAGAAAAATTGTATTTCTGACGTTTCTTAACTTAATGTAAGCCACTTCTTTAGAGCTGTTTATTTACTCTGAAGAGGAACCTTATATTAGGTTACGAAACGTCAGGATTATAATTTTACTCCCGATTGGGATATAAAAAAACATATTTATTATTGTTTTTCTCTTGTGTTACCTAGCACTCTAATAATCAGTTGTTAGGTCCTAGCTAATTCAATTATAATCAAGTAACATTGATTTTATACCTAATCCATTAAGTGAATATAACAACTTTAATTTATTTATTACTTTTCCTGAAATCATATTGATACAAATACTATTGAGGTATCACGTCCAAATTATTTTGTTGCGCTGACTTCTTCCATACGCATTGAGAAGTGGGATTAAAATGAACAAGTGAATAATTAACATGGAATTATGTTATGTTATCCAATCATGATCATACTGTAGTGAACGAGAACTCATCTGGAGACAATCGATGTATTTTGATATCGAATTACAAAATCTCTTGGTAAAATATGGTAACCATACATTAAATACTCTATTTGCAAATTTCCATCATTTGTCCTTCATATTCTGTATGATTCACCCAGTTCCAATCTATTCTCTTCAACTCGATCTTCTTAGCCTGCTGCTGCCAGGTTTTCCAATTCCAACTAGTGTTACATACTAGTTATATTTATTGACATATGTAGCGTACACCACCATATTACTACAAACTGAATGCTATTTTTCAATGTCACCATTAAACCAAGTGACTAAGAATTCTTTCAGAACTTTTTAAGATGTTTGAATATGGAATGATAGAACTGCATTGATCGAAGTTTCATACTTATTGATATCAATCAGTCACTACTTCAGTAATTGAATAAGGTCACATTTCAATCTGTATTTTATCGAAACATAAATATTTTTATAGTCATTAAAGCTTGATTGTAATGTCAACTTCAGAAGTTATAATATGTATGTAAATACATATTCTTCAATATAGATATATATTCTTGTAAATATATTAGTCAATGTGTAGTGGCTTCGCTTCATCCATCAATCACCCTTGTAATCGTTACTACATAGATTCCGACGGTGTTTGAACTCAGAAAGCGACAATAAGAAGCGGCGACTACAATCTATTAGCGAATAGCACAAATCACAAAGCTATAAGCACATCAAGCGAATTTGAAGCAGAGAAGTGAATGTGTGTGTGTATATGCGAGCAAATACAGAGGCAAACTTATAGTCAAATCGAATAAATGCATAGCAAGGCAAAACAAGGGTTATTAATAGAATTCGAGTACATATATAAACATTGGAATATGAATATGACTGATTGAGTAATATTTAAGCGATCAACATTTTAGCTAGAGTCTCCCATTTGATCAACAGTACACGTTTCTATAAACAAGATAGTGATCATAGTAGTACAAAGAAATACGCGAATGGTTACCGTTCGAATAATATGGTCTGTTCAATAAGTTAATAAAAGGGCTTAACCAACATTTAACAGTAACCGAAATGGATTGTAGAAAAGTTACTATAACTAACTAAAATATACTGATTATTTGGAATAAAGAATTCAATGGAATCATCCAGTTATTAACATTTCTAACTTACTGTTTAATAGTAGTGTTGGTGTTACTTTGAATAAAAATTGAATAATTTAAAAAAAACTATAAAAATCATACTGCAAACAATCATAATGATTTTGCATGAAGTTTCTAATGTCATTCAAACTGTACTGTAATTTAATAGTTGAGATCATGAGTCAATTGAATCTAGACAACTATGCAAAAAATCTGGAAACACTGGACGATTGTTTCGTCCTACTGTGGTACTCCTCAACAGTGCTCATCTACGATCCCGCCCCACGGGATTCGAACCCAGGACCTATCAGCCTAGCGCAAGAACGCCTAACCCATAGACCACTGAGCCGACTACCATCCAACGGTGTTAATGTCTTACTTCAAACAATCCACAGAATTGAGCCACACGTCCACTATCGTCTTCAGTGAGTTACTATCTCACAACAGACATGGTTGAACTCCACTGGTCACGGCTTCTTACTAGAACTCCAGGAAATATCTCTTGAAGCCAGTCACTAGTGAGCATATGCTGGTTAATATCAGAAAGGGGTTTTTGTGGATATTTTGCTAATCGTGGAAGTCATTACTAGCGTTGTGATCTATTTAACAATCAATGGTTTAAATAGTCTAAGCTAATAAATGAACACTGAAATTCAAATACATTCGGCTAACGAGTTTCAAAATAGGACCGAAAGTTTCGTCCTGGGCTCTACTACCAGTCATATGTTAAATATAATCTCTGATTGTTAAGAAAAGAGAGCTTGCTTTTATTATACAATCATTTTAATTACCCTTAAACACTGTAGTACACAATATGTGTTTTGAGATGGTGGAGAAGATTTGTAGTTCAATGTGTGTGTGTGTGTGTTTAAATTGCTTTATTAAATTACTATCAAATATAAATGACAAACAAGTTCATTTGACTTAATACGTAAACGTCAGTTATATATATTTAGAATCGCATTATTTAACCCATGAACCATGTATCCTACACTTAAATGTTGGGCTATCTATTTATTTAATACTGATTACTGATTAATCAGTGTCAGGTAGAAACAGGTATCTACCTCAGTACAATAGAAAATAGCCTCGCAAGTGGGTGGATTGGTTGAGGTTAGACGTTAACACCATCGGATGTAGGCTCAGTGGTCTAGAGTTTATGTGTTCGCGCGCGACATCGGAGATCCTGGATTCGAATCCCGTGGAGCGAGATCATGGATGCACACTGCTGAGAAGTCCCACAGTAGGACGAAACGGCCGTCCAGAGCTTCCATGTTTTCAGTGGTGTTCTAACATCAATCGGTTCATGATCTCAATCACATACTGAATACGTGTATTCTATCATCAAGCTGACTCTAATTTGAATCACAAAAGAAAAAGCTTTAATCAAGACATCTATTTGATGAAATAGGTAAATATTAGAGTATAATAACAAATATTTACAGAAGAAATTTCAATAAATCATTTAAATAAATAGAACCCAAACATTCTACTCACTGGAAATACCTCGGTGCATCTCTTTGACCTACACATAAAAACGTATGTAAATTATAAATGCATTTCAATATTATGTGAAAAACAAAATAGTTGTCAATAAGAAGAAGTTAATACGCTGGCAAATTTTCATATAACAAATACAGTATTCATAAAAATAACATGCAAAGATCAATAGTGGCTAGCCGTGGAATTTACGACACGCGTTTCGTCCAGAGTTGACGTTCACTCTGGGACTCGAAACCATTACCTTTCGCTTCAAATGCCATCTCGTTATCCACTTAGCTACTGATTACTGGTAGCCATTAGCTTATGCAATCGAGTGAAGTTTAAATTCATTTCGTATTGGTTGTTTGAATCTTCCCATGAATGTTTAGAACCGTAATTAATCAGTTTCTTACTAGCATATGTACATCCTGTAAGAATTGTCTCAGTATTGCCTCAATTCACAAGCATTATAAGCAAAGATGGTTGGTGGCTAGCCATGGAATTCAGAACACGCGTTTTGTCCTATTCGGGACTCGTCAGTCGAATGTACTTGCATCTCAGAGTTGATGTTCACTATGGAACTTGCGTCCTGGATTCCACTGCAAGCAACGAGCACAGTATACACATATGCCAATAAGAAACTGATCAATCGCAGTTTTTAAACATCAATGGGAAGATTCAAGTAAACAATACCAAGTGAGTTCATAAAAATATTTTCAATCAAGTTGAAAGTAACTCACTAATTTATAAGACAGATAGTCAAATTCTGAGTGAATTTCATGGTATGGTCTACAGAGTTGTCGTAACTATTAAATTTCATTAAAATCACATGATGATCTGAGTTAATTAACTGCTGAAAAATTGTAAACACCAGACAACTGTCTTAACATTGTATGGGTATCCACAGAAGTACTCATCCACGACCATACAACCCTGAATAGAGTTCAGGATCATTGGTCTCACACGTGAATTCCTAATCTCTCATTAACTATGTTCTAAGCTTTGAAGTATGTTTGTTATTTTGGAGCTAAATGTACTATTTTCAAAGACCACCAAATCGATTTCAAACATATCAAAATATTGCAAAAGGTTTTCTTGCAATTACAAAGAAAAAAGATTAAATGTAGCGTTCTATATAATACTTAATCCTACTTCTCTCAATAGAAAAGAAGGCCTTACCATACATCCTACTTGGACTATCTATCCTAACCAGCTAGTCCTGTCGACTACCTCCAACCACCATCTAATTTCACAATAGTGCCCGCAGTGTCGAGTCAACTAGACTGATGGCCACATTGCAACATGGTCGATAGCATTCGATCTGCATTAATAAGGACTTGACACATCTGACATTGGTCAACACCCAGTGACCAACCAATTGTGATTACACCTCGGTCCTACTGGAGGTCGGTCGCGGCTCGGATGGCTCAGTGGTAACGTCTCTGACTGTGAAGCTGGGTGACACGGGATCAAACCTGTCAGGGAGCACCAGTTCCCTCAAGATTACAGGTACACCTTGTTGACGAGTGCCAAGTAGCACGAAACCCGGGTCCAAGATCTCCTGTCAACTACCTCCAACCACTATCCAGCTAGTCTGATATTATTCACAATTCACACTATTATCTTACAAATTAAACTCTATCCTTTCTCACTATCAGGGTCACACATTTTTCATCCTTAACAATGCAGACATACATACACACAAATTTACATACATGTCACTTATGAATCACTTTGAGTGAAATGACATGACATTGACTTGTTCAGACCTGGGTTTTTTTATTGATCGCACATAATATTCTTGTACTGTTCCATTGTACTTGAATTAATTTTGATTCGGTTAGTTATCTACTCTGAAGAGGTGAATTAAACTAAGTTACGAAACGTCAGAAAATCTAATTTTTCTACTCATTTGGATATTACAAATACACTTATTTATACTATTTATCCGTTTGAATTCAAAACAAATAGATGGATAACAAAACGAATAATTTTATAACCATTCTATAACAGTAGGAATATTATTAATAAACTTCAACCTATATAGTACTAAGAACTTTATAGACATTGAAATGATACCTAGTTGCGCTGTAATGAAGAAGAGCAGGAGTGAGGAAAATCGAATGTATCTAACACGAAATTATAGAGCATCTCACTAAAATCTGAGAACCATATAGTAAATAGTTAATTCGCAAAATATCAATCCATCGTCTCTGATTTCATTCTTCCTTCGTTTTTATATTAATTGCTTTCCATTCCCGTTCTTTCCTTCTTGACCTTCTACTGAAATATCTTCTATGCCTGACCACTATCATATACTACTTATATGGATATAAGTAACCCACATCACAATGTCATTACATCATTATATCTTGCATTTTAAATCTATCTAATAAGTCATGATTATTATGAATGTTTAATTCTGATCTCATCATCTTATTTGTTCCCTAATTGATAAAGTATGATGTTTGTCAATAGAAAAATTTTTCAATGTATCAATAGTATTTTGACTTACCTTGACAACTGTCAAATGTCACAATCCCTATGAAAACAGATACAAAAATCAATATGAATTTAGTCAACATAATGAAGTCATATCTAACAGATGAATTACTAAGGTATTTATAGGGTTAATTATTGAATAATATTTGTAAAGTAATTTCATATTGAGTACATTGAAATATGATATTTATATATATGGATAATTAAACAAAAGAATGAATGGATGAATGAATGTTAGTTTATATTTACATTGGTTGTTATTACCATGTTATTTAATTTGGAACGAATTCATTTTGTATAATGTACTGTTATAGTTAGTATGATTACTATTACTATTATTAGTATTGTGATGTGAGTTACTTATATCCATATAAGTAGTATATAACTGTGGTCAGGCATAGAATGTATTTCCGTAGAAGATCGATAAGGAAGGAATGGAAACGGAACGCAATTGGTATGAAAACGCATGAACAATGAAATCTGAGACAATGGATTGATGTTTGCAACAGGAACAGTCAAGTTTAAGATGATGGATTGATATTTTATTGAGATGCTCGGTAATTTCGTGTCAAATACATTCGTTTTTCCCGTTCTTGTTCTTGTTCACTACAGTATTACTGCTATTATTAATATTGTTATTATTATCATTAATACTACTGTAGTGAACGGAAACACAAGTGGGGATAATCGGATGTTTTTGACTGAGATTATGAAACGATTGATGTTAGACCACTATTGAAAACCTGGAAGCACTGGATGGCCTTTTCGTCAATCGGTTAATGGTCTCAGCCAAAAACTTGATAATCTTTACAACCATATAATGATAATAATCATGTGCTCACTAGGGACTAACTTCGTGAGGGAATTCTAGGAGTTCTAGTGAGGAGCTGTGACCAGTGGAGCTAATCTGTGTCGGGTAGAGACAGGTATCTACCTCATTACTATAGAAGATGGTCTCGCAAGTGTGTGGATTAGTTGAGGTTAGACAATAACACCGTTGGATGCCGACTAAGTGGTCTAGAGGTTAAGTATTCGTGCGCGACACCGAAGATTCTGGGGTTCGAATCCCGTGGTTAGGATCGCGATTGCACACTGCTGAGGAGTCCCACAGTAGGACGAAACGGCCAGCCAACTTAGTAATCTCCACAACCCTATACTGATGATCGAATGCATTTGGACACAAAACTACAGCACATCTTAGTAAAATCTGAGAACTATACAGTGAATACTTAATTTGAAAAATATCAATCAGTTGTCTTAAACTTGACTGTTCCTTTCGCATTTATCAGTCAATCATCTCAGACTTCATTCTTTTTGCATTTTCATATCAAACGTTTTCTGTCCCTGTTCCTTTCTTCTCCACCTTCTTCTGCCAGATATTCTAATTCTGACTATTGTTATATACTACTTATGTCAATATAAGTGGCACACACCACACTCCTACTACTATTATGACCATTATTATTCTTACTACTGTTATTATTATTATTATTACTAATATTATTATTGCCATTATTATTATTACTATTATTACTATTACTATTACTATTAGTGGTTTTATTCGATATTATAATTTTGGTACAATATAGAATTCTCAGCACAAAATGTTTCAACAAGTTTCCGTTTCCTATTACTTGGTCGATCCAGATGGCAACTATTGGGTGATCGCCAGTTATATGTTAGTAGTTCAGGAATAGACATTTGAATAATGTACATTCTTTTCGACGCATATTGACATCTACCACAATGTCTCTGATTGTACTTTTTTGTAACTTGTACAGCGAAAGGTCGTAAAATTTCCACAAACACACTTGAATAGGATATGCAATTAATTGACATAATGATATGTTAGAACAAATAAGGAAACAGATAACTTTTTGAAATATCTAGATAGTAGGGACAGTCACCCCAGATATTCAATTGGGCCGCCTTTTGTTAAAGATGAATTGTTGAAACTTGATCTATTATACAAAGGGTCAGAAACAAACATTGCCATAGAACCTCATGATCGAATGCCGCCTTAAGGCCGAGAAATACCACTATTGTGGAATGTCTAAATGTGTGGCTATGTTCTAGGACCTGACGTAGTGTGAATATTTAGTCTATACAACCACGTCCAGGTCGAAAAATAGTCTGGTTTTCTCTAATCTGCTATTCACGAGCATTGGTTAGGTGTCGAAGTATTATTGAAGCTAATATTTTAGACACAATATTAGTCAAACTGACTCCTCTGTGATTGTCACAAGATGACTTTTGTCCTTTCTTATAGACTGGCGCAATCAGTGATTGAGGTCAGTCAGATGGGATTGCGCCCAGTTCCCAGATTCTACCCAAGATCTCAGTCAATCTCGCTGCTAATACTGAAGCGCCATCCTAAAAAATCTCAAAGGTAAACCTGTCAGGTCCTGCTTCTCTCCCATGCTTCAGATTTCCCATAGCTTTTTCAACTTTGTAAAAAGTTGCAGGATTTACTTTAACTTGCCATTCAGGTTGAGTGGAGATCGTGGGAAACCGAAGTGTGGCTGAAGGCTAGTTAACTGATTCCCAAAGTGTTCTGCCCATCGATCCAACATCCTGGGTTGAGAATGAATAATAAGAATAAGACATTTGATTAGACGTTAAGATAACGACTTCTTTGATTCGTCATAAAACAGAGGGACAAAGGTCGGATCGAAGACACATATAGTATTAAAAATTTTATTTCTCCTGTTCAACCAATATCGAAGTAAGAACCTTCAATACGAACATCAAGACAGTCCTACTGTATGGAGATGAAACTTGGAGAACTACCACAACCATCACCAAAAGAGTACATTTATGTATAAAAAAATTTCTACACCAGATACTTAATGTCCATTGGCCGAAAATCACCAGAAACACCCTATTATGGGAGAGAATAAACCAGCTTCCGTTTGAAGACAAAATTAGGAAAAGACGTTGGAAGTGAATAGGACATGCATTACGCAAATCATCAAACTGCATCACAAGGTAAGAGCTAACTTGGAATCCTGAAGGGAAACGGAAAGTAGGAAGGTCAAAAAATACATTACGTTGGGAAATAGAATCAGATATGAAAATAATGAATAACAACTGGAAAGAATTGGAAAGGGTGGTGGGTGGCCTATGTTCCTTGACAATGGGTAACAGGCATAGGTAAGTAAGTAACTTTCTATGTTCATCTTTATCAACGCACCCCTTTTAATGGTCGGCCTTTCGATATCCACCCTTATTAATGTACACCCTTTTTAAGCGTGCATTGTTTCATACTCTCTTCTACTAACGTCCTTGTTAGTGTGAACCATAATCTCCAGGATACTTTAGATATATATTTACACAAAATTTTAAGTATTGATTACATGATAAGACATAAACAATGAAAAGACAATGATGACATAACAGAATAATATTATTAGTAGGTTAATATAATGTAAATAATTACAATATTAACACTTTGTTTACACCTAACAATCAACAAAAATCAAATTTCACGATTGTTTATTTAACTTTACAAAGAAAACAAAAACAAAATGAGAATCGACAACAACGTTTTCTCTAATCAACAAAACGTTGTACAACAATCTTTGCTGATATTTTTTTAATAATTTTGATAACGGTTGGTTTTACTTTGCCTTTACGAATGAGACGTCACTTTACCTTAGATGAATATATATATATATGTATATTAGATTCCTTCCTAGTGTCTATTCTTTCTACAGGACTTCAACACAATTCAGATCAAGAACATGTGATGATTAGCCTGACTGGAACGTAAATATATTTCCATACCAAAAACCGATATCACTCCGACACAATCCAATAATTGTAAGGATAGGATAATATATAAGTCATCTAACTCCTGTCAGACTATCGGAAAGTCTGACTAAACAAACAACCAATCATTATCATTTTCAACCACACATCAATAATATTACTTACTTACGCCTGTTACTCCTCGTGAAGGAGCAGAGGCCGCTCACCAGCATTCTCCATCCAACCCTGTCCTAGACAATCCTTTCCAGATCTTTCCAATTGTTATTCATCCTTTTCATATCTGATTCTATTTCCTGACGTAGTGTGTTCTTCAGCCTTCATCATTCCCGTTTCCCTTCAGGATTCCAGGTTAGGGCTTGCCTCGTGATGCAGTTTGACGATTTGCGTAATGTATGCCCTATCCATTTCCATCGTCTTTTCCTAATTTCTTCTTCAGGTGGAAGTTGCTTTGTTCTCTCCCACAGTAGGCTATTGCTGATGGTATCTGGCCAATGGATGTTGATTATCTTGCGTAGACAGCTATTTATAAATACTTGTACTTTCTTGATTGTGGTTGTTGTAGTTCTCCAAGTTTCAGCTCCATACAGTAGAACTGTCTTGACGTTCGTATTGAAGATTCTCACTTTGATATTGGTTGAAAGTTGTTTTGAGTTCCATATGTTCTTCAATTGTAGGAATGCGACTCTTGCTTTGCCGATCCTCGCCTTTACGTCTGCATCTGAACCTCCTTGTTCATCGATGATGCTTCCCAGGTATGTGAAGGACTCTACATCCTCCAGAAATTCGCCATCAAGAGTGATTGGATTGCTGTTCTCCGCCTTGAATTTGAGGACCTTGGTTTTCCCTTTGTGTTTGCTGAGGCCTACTGATGCAGAGACTGCTGCTACACTGGCTGTCTTCGTCTGCATCTGTTCGTGTGTACGTGATAGGAGGGCTAGGTCGTCTGCGAAGTCCATATCGTCTAATTGATTCTGAGCTGTCTATTGCATTCCGTGTTTTACCTCAGATCCCGCGGTCTTCATAATCCAGTCGACCACCAGAAGAAAGAGGAAGGGAGAGAGTAGACAGCCTTGCCTGACTCCGGTCCTTAGACGTGTGTATGTACTTATTCCTATAACTATATATATGTCTGTTCTTTTTGAAATTAACTTTATCAAACAGATGAACACAAATAAATACAGACGACAAGTGTTCAACAGAATAAGATGTGTCATAGATTCACTGATATTGATTCTATATCTACTCTATGAAAAGTATTAGGTATAATTGAATACATCTGATTATTTACTTCTTATTTTCACTTTATTAATTGTTCATTACCTTTGGAAGAAATAACGTTTGTTAAATGGTAAATGAATAATTAAAATAATCCATTTGTGATATTAAGTTCAAGATTGGAACATGACTCTATGGTTTTATACATCAAAACTGTAAAGAACTGATGGAATTTGGTTAGCAGTTAAATCCAAGATGCTTGTTTTATTTTATTTCAAACTTGTCAATTCAATGTATGTCAACCACAGAGTTGATTCCCACTCCAGGTTTCAAACTCATTATCTTTCAATTCGAACTCCAACGTATTATCAACAAGAAGGTAATTTAGCCAACACAAATTAGATTAAGTATAACCTAATGTTGATGATAGAAACATATACATGGTAAATGTTAGGTTCTTTAAGCTTGAATGCTACTACTGATTCGGCTTATTCGGAACGGAACGAAGGATCAAAGATTCAGTGAATCGATAGACTATTCTGGTCCGTTGTCCCCGACTCAGTTAACTCGATCAAGAAGTCTTGGTAAGACGTAAATGTGTATTCTACAGGCAACCAGCAGATACCAGGTCAGATCAATCAGACACACAAATCAACCGTATTTATACAAATATTTATAATCGATATTGTCATGGTAAAATGTTTTTAAACATTAATCAATAAGTTCATCAATCGACTGATAATTAAACATTTAATCGATAAGTTCATCAATTGACTGCCATTCAAATATTTAATCGATAAGTTAATCGATAAGATAAAATTACAAGATGTGAGTTTTGGGGATCTATCGTCTCCAACAGTAAATGAGACTTTCATGTAGTATAGATAAACTTGATCATATTTGTAATTTGATACATAGTTTGAAATCAGTGACATCTTACGAATGTTATATATATTCAAGGTTTCAAGATACACTTTTGCCACATTTCTGTTTCATGTAATAATGACAATGATTATCATACTTATATTGTTAATCTTATTTTCAAGAAAATAGTTTCATTTCATCAACCGATCTTAGTTAGAATTAATGGATAGTTGTTTCGTTCTTGAAGGGGAGTTCTGAGGAGCACACAACTATGATCTAAATCCTGATCGAACCTATGAAATCCAAGTCTTGTAGTGAGCATTTGACTTTTGTATCGTTGCACAGGCATCTTGTAGATTTCATGTTTAACTTCAATGAATTCGTAATTTTGTACAGCCATCTTTGTGTCATCGATGGATAATTGCCTCACACCCAATATGGTTGAACTACTGGAGTTGGCTAGCGTAAGTCAGTCAGTCATGTCAGATGTGATGTGGTTACATGTCAATGACATTGGGATGTGACATTGCAATAACGCTAATTGACTGGAGTTAGAAATCTAAGATATTGGATGCCGGGTCGGTGATCAAAATGTAAAATTTATTTGATTTTTTTCCTTCACCAGAATACTGTTATGATCTATCAGTCCGATTCACTGAGTAATACATGACACCTGACTAGCTCATTATCTGAGAGATGGATGAGAAGTTTTGTTATAAAATTCTAGTAGGTGTATTTAGAAATCATTCACATATGTTGCTGGAGTGGTGTAGAACAGGATATATTGGTGATGACCTAACACAGACAAACTAATTACTCATTCATACTAGGTCCTACATTTTGATTTATCACTTACAAATTGTCCTTGTGACACCACTTGATCTATCTGATCCTGTATCAACATGCGGTTTTATCTAGGTTTGCCCCATATATCACTAACTCACTATATGAATTTCATTGAAATCATGAACCGACTTAAGTTCGACCAACATTGGAGACCTGAAAGCACTGGATGGCTGTTTCGTCCAAGTATGGTACTCCTTAGAAGTGCGCATCCACAACCCTACAATAGAAAATCCAACCTAAGAGCTTCAGCCTCGCGAGGGCTACTATGAAGATATGAACATAGACAGTATTAACCAGAAACAAGGTTTTTTAGTTTACCTACTATTCATATTCGCAACTCTTGATTATTCCAGCTAGATAGAGGGAGAGATCACTACTTTATGAGAAATTGTATTCCACCTATGTATTTATGAATAGACAAGCTGACTTGGATACTCCCATATGGTAGGTGGCCCCCGAATGCCCTGGTATGGCCGGGGGCGAGGTGGGTTCGCCCTCCCTCTCGAAGTACTCTCACACGGCCACGCGTATACAGCCTCTGCTAGGGAAGTCCTACTCACTGCCTCCTCGTGGCGGGGGTGTTGTTTATGAAAATGAGAGGACGAAAAGCGAATGTCCAACGCTTTAACCGGATTCCAAACTAAATGTGCACATGGGCCCCAGTATCCTGCGGGAACAAATGGCGTATGAACCAATTTTCGGTCACCGGCTACCATGGAACTACATCTCCTTACGATGCTCCACTGCCTTGTGGGTTAGACCTTTAGGTCAAAGGCTCGGTTTGGTCCCCTAAGATAACCAATGCTTCGGTCTGAGCACCTGGGCAGTACCGCAGCCCACACACAAATGATGAACTGTACTGTCGATGATTATGGAAACTAATTTTCTTGCTTCAACTAACAATCAAATGATTCAAATTATTATTATTATTACTATTATTGTTATCATTATTACTATTATTATTATCGTTATTTGCTACATCATTATTCACCCTCTTTTATTCCTACTCTGTCTATACTTATTTTTTCGACTTATACAGCAGCTCGTCTTTAGTGGAAATTCGACTGTATCTAAACGTTCTCGAGTCACTCTCCGGTTGAAAATTGTATGTTACCACCGAATATGAGTACTAAAGCAGTTTTTCTGAAACCACATGCACCATTCAAATTAGCTGCCTTCAACGTTCGCACATTTATGCGGGTCGGACAACAGATAGGGCTGGCTATGTCTTTCGAAAGTATTAATATTGATGTTTGCTATATATCCGAGACCCGTATTCAAGACTCTGGTTAATTACTACAAATTCGCTCTCCACCTGTCGCTTCGAAAAGCTTGTTTTACGTGCGTTTATCCGGAGACCCTGAGGACGTTAGACGACTCTCTGTGTTTGATCATCGTTGTCTCCGAAGGATTACTGGCATCCAGTGGCAACACCATGTTAGTAATGCAGAGGTTCGGCATCGTGTGCTCGAACACAGAGACGATAATGCAATTGGTGTCACCATCTTGAAACACCGACTTCGGTGGCTTGGACATGTCCTACGAATGTCGTCCCATAGAATTCCACGTCGTGCATTATTTGCCGACTCTGGGACTGGTTGGAAGAAGCGGAGAGGTTGTCAGTGTATGACATAGCATCGTGGTATGAAAGAAAGATGCAAAGGACTGACTTCTGTTGGTCCTTCACGACTCCCTGACTGGAGTGCGAGAGATAGTGCTACACAGTGGCTAGAGACGTTATCAGATATGGATCAGAATAGAAGCCAGTGGCGATCCTGATGTAACCTTCTTTTACTTTCTTCATAAAAAGTGGTTGTATCTTCCTTAACTGAAAGATTTCTTCTGATTGTACCTTTCTGTCCCCCCACTATTACTATTATTACACTTCCTTACACCAATCTCTTCGTTATTGCTTTTTTTACGTTCCTTACGTTTTCTCTTTTCTCCTTCTTAAATTCTCATTGTTTTGTGGCACATGATATCTTTGACGCACTTCTGTACCAATATATATGTGTTCAAATAAAATAAATAAGGTGAACCTGGCAGAGTTAGAAATGGGAGTACAGAGTCCAAGTGATGTCTGAATTTAAATCACCGTGTAACTCTGGGGCATCTTATGGTTTAATTAATTTATTTGTAATATCACACGCAATGTCATCCAAGACGCAATATTTGACGCGAAAATAGCACTCTTTCTCATTAATCAAGAAATCCATATTACTCAAACCATGTAGATAAGTAGTAATGATAGTACTTGTCGAAATTATTAAAACTGACATTTTGGTTCGTCATTAAAATTCTCTATTCATTAGTTACATTTAGATAAAATTTAATATCAAGTGGCTGTAGATTATGTGAATTCGTGCGTCGTTTAACTCACGCCTCATTACTGCATATACTAAAGTGTTTTATAGAATAGTGGTAGTAGTGTTTCGTAGAATATCATTATTTCGAAACTACCGGTCTCTTTGAGTATTATCGACTGGATATTAAAAGTTATCTATATGAAATCGTATTGTCGTCACCCAGCTAAATGTTAATCGATATTTCTTCTCCTATATTAACAAGGTTTTGATGGTTGTGATTCATGGTGTTTTTTATTGTACCTCAATCTACCCCTCATTGGATAATCTTAACTTTAGGTGTTTGGCACCTGTCGGGAAGGTACATGGAACCTAGGTTTAGGGTTTCCTGTCAACTACTTCTAAACAACACCTTGTTACTGCAAGTATAGACGAATTTTACTGCTCAAGATGAACATTCTAATTAATCGTTTATTACATTGAAATTGTCGTAATTAAGTCTTACTGCATTACCTCAACAATTAACTCCTAACACTACGATTTCTTTGGACTAAAACTGAACGTCATTAATTGATCTGTTATGTGAAGTGTTAGACATCATCACTGTTTACTTTATAATGACAAGAATTGGATGCTTTCGAAAGAACTTAGAAATTTATTAGCAATTTTTATAGTACGCTTTAACTGATGAAATCCATCCATTTTTGAGTTGCACAACCAAAGCTCTAAGGTCGGTTTGATTGATTCATTCTTGTTTTAATCATTTGCAATAAAGCACATGTCACTGGAAAGAGTGAATTTTAGGTTTTATCATAGAAAAATGTCTAATGTATATATGAGATTGGCAAGCAATATGTTTCATTTTACATCACAATAGACAGTAAATTCACTCTGTAAGAGGGTAGTTACACAATGAATTTCACGAGAACTACTTACTATTAAGACTCTCTAAAACCTGTACTGAATTCTGAATAATTTCAGAGAAGCTTAAATGTCGTAAGTTTCACCAGTAGTGGGCTCATGGATAAATATTTTAAAAAGAGAGAAATTTTAATAATAGCCTTTGTTAGAAATAGGTGACTGAACAAAAAATGTACAAGCGTAGAGGCTAATTCCTCTCCATTTGACCCTAGTTCTATGATATCCTGTTAACTCACTGTAACGAACGAGAACACACGTGGGGGTAATCAAATGTATTTTAATACAAAATTATAGAATCTCTTGGCGAAATATAAGAACCATACATTAAATACTCCATTTGACAAATTTCAATCATTTGTCCTTCACATACTGTATGATTCTTCTAATCCATATTTCCTTTCTGTTTTCTTCAAGTTGACCCCCACAAACTTCTGCTATCAGGTTTCCCATTTCCTATTGGTGTTACACACTACTCTTATGTCGACAAACATAAGTAGCATACACCGTAGGAATATGAATTTATTTAAGAATAAATATTCAATAACCAGAACAGCCGTTATTCGAACAGTGTCTTGTTAATAATCAATAAAACCACAAGCACGAGAGAGAGAGGCACCAATCACACTGAGAAGTGAATGTCTGTGTATATGTGCGTGTGAGTAAAAATGCTCAAATATGTGTATTTTATGAATGTCAATCAATTATGGTCAAGTCATTGATTGACTATCTGTATTTTATAACCAATAGGAAGACGATAGACAAAGATCGATGTACGGACATGAAATCGCTTAAATTAACATATACTATCATGTTAGTTGATTAATTGTCTAAATCACAGCATCTAAGGCTAATAGGATGATGATATTCAATGCGCTTACTACCATAGAAGTATATAACCGATTCTACTGAAAGTCAACAAATGTTTATATTTTAATAGTTGAATTCATGATTCGATCCAAACTAGACCACTATTGAAAGCACTGGATGACCGTCTCATCCTAATACGGGACTTCTCAGCAGTGTGCATCCACGATCCCGTACGCGGGACTCGAACCAAGGACCCTCAGTCTCGCGCGCTTAACCTCTAGACTCATGAATTCAACTATTGAAATGTTTACCTTCTATTTAGTCAGTTTATTTCTTAATAACTCACTGACTGTTGGTGTTATTTTTGACCGTTTATAAACTTATTACCCAGTATTGTAACATGAATTACCTAGGCATGTACAAATTAAGATTTCTTGATGTATAGTGCGTATCAATTTCATATTCGGCGGATGTGACCAATTGAATTCACTAAACTAATGATATTGGGCAAATCAGTTAACTTCACAAACACTCTGATGGAGTTAAGGTCAGGATTAGCCAATACCTTGTCTATTTATGAAAGTAAGTCATCAATCTATTTTCACGTGAGTCCTAGGTTTTTAGTACGAAATTCACAAATGAAAATCTTAACCGTAACTGAGATCTACGTGGGGGACTTAAAGAAATGTATTTCAGTCCTTGTAAAGGTTTAAAAGAGACAGGTAATCTATCCTCATTTTAACAAATTCATAGGTCATTCTTTTGATTCATGTACAGACTAACTTGTAGAGGATGTTAATAAATGCCAAATCTACGGTTATTTTAAGCTTAACATGTTACAACGCTTAGATGGTGGTTGGAGGTAGTCAACAGGAAACCCTGGACCCGGGTTTCGTGCTACTTGGCACTCGTCAGCAAGGTGTACCTGTAATCTTGAGGGAACTGGTGCTCCCTGGCGGATTCGATCTCGTGTCACCCAGCTTCACAGAGACATTACCACTGAGCTATCCGAGCCGTGACTAACCACCCAGTGATCAATCAATTGTGATTAGATCTCAGTCCTACAGGAGGTTAGTCACGGCTCGGATAGCTCAGTGGTAACGTCTCTGACTGTGAAGCTGGGTGACACTAGATCGAATCCGCCAGGGAGCACCAGTTCCCTCAAGATTACAGGTACACCTTGCTGACGAGTACCAAGTAGCACGAAACGCGGGTCCAGGGTTTCCTGTTGACTACCTCCAACCACCATCTAATCTCAATACATAGTGCCCGCAGTGTCGAGTCACCTAGACTGGTGGCCACATTGCAACATGATCGATAGCATTCGATCTGCACTAATAAGGACTAGACAGGCATGGGATTGAGCACAACCCAGTGATCAATCAATTGTGATGTTACAACGCTATTGCCTACTTTCGTGTATACTCAGATGATTAACTATAAGGTGTTATCAACATAGAATGTAATTATTTGTCGATCTTACTGATCGAATATTGAAACAATGTTAGACCTATATCGATCTATGCAGTACCAAATTCATCACACACACACATTTCACATATTCAATCCGCTGTTTACAATATGTCTAAAGCTTCATCAGGATTTAGATTGACTGGCATCAGGTAGGCGGCTTACAATAACAACCACAATGAATAATACTGTGAAAAAGGAAATAACGACTCTCCTTAATAATTTTTTTATCTCTCCTACTCTAGCCTCTCTAAAGATAATGGATTATCAACCGTGATGAAGCTGAAAAATAGAAATATCCCGACTTCATATCCACAAAGAAAACGAGGTTATAAAACCAAGGTAAAGAGAATTGAACATCAGTTTCTTAATGGATGACATGTAAACCACACGTGTTAGACGATTAAATCCGGATAAAGAACCTCTTAGCTCGAACTTGCTACTAGATTGTTTAATTGATATAGCCAGTTTGGACCACCAGGATTAGAGCGGAAGAAGTGATGGCCAGACTTCAAGAAAACGACATTTTTTTCAACTCCTTCAGTTAAATCCAAGAAGCAGGACTTATTTTCAAGTAAGGAGAGATGATATGGAGAGACAACCAGAAGTAACCTAATGAGAAGATCAATCGATGGAAATCAGAATTCACTTAACGGGCGAGTGCATTCCACTGACAAAAAATGGACCAATTTCCTAAGGACTATAGTATATATATATATATATATATATATATATATATATATATACGAATGAGTATTTTTGCATTTCATTCGGTAGCCCAATACACTCTTTCACTCACTCTTGTGTTCTCGCTCAAGTAGTCGATTGGGGGGGTTAGCGCGTAACACACTGTGTATCAGTATCAGCCCGTCACATGTTGTGCTAAACACATTAGCAATTATATTAATAACCATAATAATTATTATTGCCACAAACGCTAGGAATAATCAATTTAGCAGTGTGAATAACATAAATGCACAGGTATAAATTTACTGTCCATTCAACATTCATTACAAACAGACAAGCGAGACTCAGAGAGAGAAATTTCATGTCTGCTTGACGAAGTTTTCATGTATACCATTCATTCGGATTGAGTAGTGATGACTGCAACGGTAGCCGGAGGAGCAGGAAGACTAGTATCCATTGACGAATTAACTGGTTCCTCTTTATCCTTATTTTCCTCTTTTATGGCAGAAGATTGCAGAGTTGGTTTGTCCAAATGAGATGGTTCAGTTGGTGTTGTCGTCGTCGGTGGGGGTGAACGTGTTGGTGATGATGACACTTTAGCATTATTATTATTATTATTAAAACTTCTGGCTTTGGCTGCTTTCATTGCAAACGCTCGTTTCGCTGCAATGGTCTCACTCGGTAAAGTGAACAACTTCAATATATTCTATTTATTGATCACAACATATAAAAACAGAAAAAAGAATAAAACGAATAAATAAATGAATTATAAAACGACACGAATAGAATATACAATAATGAAGTGACAGAATAACGGTGATGTTGTGTCCGGCGTTTTAACCGGGTTGGTGGATACGGAGGACCCACCTAGGACAGCTGGAAAACCCTGATTCCAAACCACTGGTGTACATGGGCTCCAGTATCCTGAAGGAACAAATGACGTATGAACCAATCGTATGTCGTCGGCTACCATTGGACTGCATCACCGTTTGTTACTCCACTGCCTTGTAAATTAGACCTTTAGGTCAAAGGCTCCGAGTGTAGTTCCCTAAGAAAACCACCTGCTTCGGTCTGGGCACCCGAACAGTATCCCAGCCCTCACATAAATCGAATGATTGATGTGGCGCATATCTATTTGGTACCTCCTTGTACCAATGTTTATGTGTTTAAATAAATAAATAAACAAGAAGCACATGAAAGATTATTTTCTCTGTGAATAAGCCAGTCAGTCAGCTACAACGTAGTACCAAGCATATATATGCATTGGTCCAAGTTGTCATACATCATTAGCAAAACAACATGAACACCGGATTCATAAAAGTAGTTAATTCAGTGGTTGTAATATATAAAAGAAAGTTTGCATATAAGGACATAGTAAATGAAGAAAGAATTAATAGAAACAAAGATATGAAGCGATTTTAATCTCACAGTTTAAGGGAAGACAGAAGGTGTATGCACCTACGCCATTGTGATTGATTCTGAGCCACGTCACCAAGAGTCTCCAACCATTGGTTACGATAGTCACGCGAACCCCAACCAAGTAGTCTGCATCTACCAACATGGCTCAGACTACAAGTTAATGACTTCAAGCACTGATGCCATGTTTTGGTTTGGCTGCCCCTAACTTTCTTCCAACCATTCCTAACACCGGTTAGTACTGCACGTCGTGGTAATCGGTGTTCAGGCATACGCAACACGTGGCCCAACCACCTCAGTCGATGAAGACTCACAACCTCGTCAACTGATTTATCATCAATCCCTAATACCCTGCGTCTAAGCTCACTATTACTTACCCGATGATGCCAGCAGATTCCAGCAATATTTCTAATGCATCTGTGGTCAAATACTAGTAGCTTACGAGCATCTTCAACTCTCTGTGAATAAAATTACCTATCAAATATTGATGAACTGAATATTTTAGACAATTGTCTATGAAAATGATTTTAGTAAAAGGTAACCACTTTGAAGAAATAACTGAAGAGATATATACTAATTATACGATAAATTATACAATAGATATATGATATTAACACAACTAACTAACTTACAATGCATTCACGAAAAATATTTCTGTAACTACGAATTCTTCGAGCATTCTCAGCTGCAGCATGCATATCTGAATCTTTTACAACAATATTTTGTGGAAATATTTTTGGATAGTGTTGTTTAAATTGATCAAAAGTTTTGATGTCATAAGAACATACACATTGTAGATTAACACTAGTTCGTTCGACAGTTCGCATATCCTATTTTTTTAAAATATAAAAACAAAGTGACAAAGATAGAAAAGGGTAAAGTTTGTGAACATGAGAAGAGATCAAATATAATCAGTACAATTAGACATGATTATTATCAATATGTGGCTTTGGTGAATTAATATTTTAAAGTAATAAGGTAATAATAATAATAACCTGACATATATGTATATCGGTTCAAGTTGCAATGTTATTAGCACAGCGAAATGAATTTGTCAGGGCAAATCACACAGTAATAGAAATATTAACAGTACTGTTAATAATCGAAAGTATAAGGCATCGAAGATATGATACGAAGAAATACAAATTAGTGATATAATCTGAAAGAAAATTTATTAAAAAATCTAAAAACTTAGGATTTAAGAGAAGATAAAGAATGAATATACCTGAATAATTGTGAGCCATGTCACAAGGTCTCCACAATAGGTTGAACTAGTCATGCAAATTCCAACCGGGTATTCTACAACTGCCTACACAGCTCTGTCCAATATAGTGTCTTCATGAACTGATGACATGTGTTGGTTTGGTCGTCTTAGCATTTCTCAACCTACTTCTGCATAAGCCATCATCACGACTCAAGGTAGGTAGTGAGTGAGGAAACATGCTACATGTGCCAACCGTTTCGATCGATAAAGATTGACTATATCATCAGTCGATTCCCTATCCTTTTCTAATTTACTCTGTGCTCATTTCATAATCTATAACTCAATGGTCTCAATAAATGCAAACAAATTAGTCAGCCGCACATAGAATCTAGTATATATGGACATCGGTTCAAGTTACCATAACACATTAACACAGTTGAAATTTTCAGGTCAAGTCCCAGAATACAAATAGTAACATTATCAGTGGTAGTAGGAAAGGTTAAGCATAAAAGATACAATTCAGGAATATATAAATTAGTGAAATGAAAAAACACAAAAAAATCTGTCAGGAATTCAGAAACCCAGAATTTAGGAAAACACAAAGGATCGATGCACTTACGTCATTACAAACAATTTTCAGTCATTCAAACTCTCTAATCATTACTTACGATAATCACGTGGATCCTAAACAGATAACCTACACGTGTTAACATGGCTCCTTAGTCCAATCGTCAATCACTTTACATGAACGGATGACATGTTTTGGTTTGGACTATCTCAGATTTCCTCCAGCTTACTCGTGCTCCAGAAAACATAGTCTATTGAGGTAGTCAGAGGTTAAACATACGTAACATATGTCGCGAAACACCTCCGTTGATGAAGATTTATTACCTCGTCAATTGATTTCCCATCCTTACCTAGTACTCTATTCCTGACTTAGACACTCAGTGGTCCTAAAATGCACGAGCAATGTTTCGTAGTTACATCTATGATCGAATAACAGTAACTTAGGAATATACAAGCAACGCTTCAAGAGTATAAATGGTGGGAACTTACTTTTATCTAACAAACACAAAAATTTATACTTTAACAACCAACTGAAAAATACTCAATCCTTTTTTTTATAAAAAAAATAACGATTTACTTACTCTTGAATGTTTATCTCTACAAGCTTTCCAAACATCAAAGACTACATCATTGAATGATAATAACGCAACAGGTTTTTGAACAATCCACTGTGGATCAACACGTGATTTATACTGTTCTTGATGAGCAACACTATGTAAATGATTTTCTAACTTATCCACACCGGATATATTCATATTACAAAGTGAACAACAATATAGTTTGTTCTCTTTTACCGCTGATTGATCCAACTTCAATTGAATTGGATCATAAAAAGAAAGAAAATTTATATATTTAGTAATTTTTGTAAATGAGGAGTAAAAGTAGGAAAAAAAAGCAAGAGAATTTATGCCCAGAGACAGAGAGAGTCATGTGAAATTAATACTTTAAACAATTTGCGTTCAATAATATTCATGTAAGAATAATCAAGTTTCCTTAACAACTACTATTCTACAATAAGAAATAGCAATGATAATTATCGAATTGTTTTTTTCAAATAGATCAAATGTTCCAATGGTGAAGTATTCATGATAAGGTTTATTAAGTGTATATGTAGATTTTCATTGTTTAATTAAATAAGAAGTGGTAATGATACTACTAAATTGATAAAACTGAGTTAGTAGGAGGAATATAAATTATAAATCAATGATTTTAATGGTTGAAAAGGGAGAGAGTTTGTACTACTACTAAACCGCTCTGCTTTGTTTGTATGTACTAACCAGTTTTAACGTTATATAACAACTGGTTTTTCTTTCGATGTTGAGTAGCATTCATTGAAATAATGTAACTCTAAAAGCCGAATTTGCATGTAAGTACATGGTAAATGAGTTAAAATGAATAAATTATCCGTGAATAAAGACATAATGATTCATTTTGAAAATCGATGTTTGAATAATGAGCTAACCAAAAACTAGATTTCAAGTATTTCGTTCTTGATTGGCAGGAGAATGGCCAGTGGTTACCACATAATGAGCAAAGCGTGCATGAGTTACAAAATAACTCAGTTAAACAGATTTAATTGAAACGAAGTACATATCTGTTTGCACACTTATCGTGAATAAAGTTTACAATATCCCGAACAGTGATCAGTAACGAATTCGAATGACGCAAAAGTTTATTGATGATCCAATGAAGCTTCAGTTAGCATTTTCAAGGTCACGGGGTAAAATTGAGGCGGGGAAGTTGAGCGAATAACACATTTTGGCCAATTTTAGTGGTAATACAGTAATACATCACATTAGGCTACACATATATAACATGTTATATGACAACAGATACTTAGCGACAACTAGAAGAGGTACAAAGACAAGGGATGAAGTGATATTACGCAGCAATACATGCTGGTTGAAAAAGTTTGATCGAAAGAGTACCTTCTTCTGTTCAATCGAAACTGAAACTATACCAGATCATAATTTGATGTATTCTCGGAGTACCAGTTACCACTACTACTGTCACCCCTTATAAGACATAATCCATATCGCAGTGCAGTGGTAAGAGTAGTAGAAGGTATTGAAGTACATTCGGTATTATAGAGGATAAACTTACAAAAAAGATCGCTATCAATATATTCGTAAACGGATAGCTTCTACATCATTGCCCACCATCATGGTGTATGTACAACCAAGAACTATGATACAGATAGATAATTGGCGTTATTACATGTGTCTACACAGGCATAGTTGTTATTATCGGGTGATTGTTCACAAATGCCACTTTTTTTCTTGGTCAAACGACAAATGTAGATACAAATCATATTGAAGTCAGGTGGTATTGTCAGAAGATTATCTTCAAACTTGTTAAATATGTACAAACATGATGTTTTGAAATCATATGGACGAATTCTTGTATCGCTCATACTATGAATTCAGTCCCCACCCATTTAATGTTAGCCTTATTATTTACTTGAATTATCGTGGGGGGGGGGTTCGGCAACAAATATTTTATTCACATTTATCATTATTTGTGATAAAAGATAAATAAATAGCAATATATTGCTATTCTTCAAGTGTTTAAATAAGACCAACGTTGTTTGTCATCTAAAATGATCCATGGCAACAGTGAAAACTAAGCATCTTGAGAGAATTTCGCAATACGTTATGAATATTATGTTGTGTGAAATTCCGAATACGGTACTCACACTCGTTTCGTAAAATATAAACTCAACGGCGCATAGAAACATAGAGAAAGTGATAACTAACAGATAATTTATTCAAAGCAGTTGTTGGAAATAGTCTACAGGAGACTATGGAACTAGATTTCGTGCTATTCGGTAATTGCCAGCAAGGTGTACCTGTGATCATGATGGAAATGATGTTCCGAGATGGATACAATTCCAACCTTCAACTCAGGCAGGTTACAACTGAGTTGTTCTGACCGCAAGTGACCTGTACTTACAATTGATCAACCATCGATTCCCTTTAGACTACACTTTACTCACAAGCCCAAAATACCACAAAGCCAAGGTCAAGATCCTAATGTCAACTATTTTCAAACATCACCTTACGTCTCAAGATAGTGCGCATGTCGAGTCACTGAGGCTAGAGGTCACATAAGAACTTGATTGATAGAACTCGATCAGCACTAAGGAGGGCCTAACATACATGACAATGGTCACTACCCAGTGATCAATCAAATATATTTTAACTGGGCACTTGTCGAAACCTATCAAACATGTATGTTTGAAGTGTGATTCAATATTTTAAACAATAGGATTTCATCTAAAGTATGAACATCCCGATTTACACCTGCTCAAATAGTAAATATGACCGATCACTTAGAGTTAATATTTCAGCCCAGTATATATATAGACTCTGTAGCTAGAAGTACTGTGCTTTGGGCATATATTCATAGATAAATAATCTGCCGAATTATGTGATCCAAAATAGAGAGTAAGACGCCAAAGCACTACTATTATTATCCAAAACATTATGTATACCAATGACTAGGTATTGTATCCATACGTTATTAAAGCCAAGAAAAATCTGACAAACTTCGGCTTTACAGTTGTACAGTGTAGTTGTATGGCTGCGTTTACGGACTTGTGTACAAATATTATATTATCAGACACATACACACACGGACAAATTTACCTCGTCTATGTATTCTTCACCTGCTGGACCAGGTTCTTCATACAATAAATGTCTTAAGTCTAAATATTTACGCATGAATATCTTTTGTTTAGAGAAATCTGGAACAGTAGAAGACACTGTATTACTATCATTATTATCACTACTAGTAGTAGTAATGGTAGTTTCCTCCGCTTTCTCACCAAACAAAGTAGTATGCGCATCTAAGGAAAAATTCAATTTCGCAATTAAAAGGAGGGAGAAAGCATGAGATTATATTCAAACATCAATGCGAGTATATAAGCGAGATGATAATATGCATAGACACATATATTGTCACGTTGTTATTCATATAAATACTGAATAAATTTACGCTGTGTATACCAGTTCTTCGTAGAAAAAGAAAAGAACTAATTGCAATCTGTAGACTGGTGTTACAGACTTGGGGTCAGCTAACAGTAAGCCACCACCTCAACTCAAGATTGATGTGTTTGTAGAGGAATTATTGTTACTAACCAGCAGTAAAGTATTACTTACTACATATTCCGCGAAAGATACACACCCTTCAAGATTTCAACATGTCTGAGTCGAGGGTGAATAGATAAGTAGAGAAGAATACTCATACTTTAGACAGTGATCAAGCATCTCATGTTAAGACCGGAATGATCCGTCACCAAACAGGCAACAATATGATAATATACTCAATAGTTAGTGAGTTACATAGAAATATAATTTTGTAGTGAGACACACTGAATAGTATGAAGTAATGCATATGGTGTGTTAGCGTTTGGTTACTTCATCAAACTGGACTACATGTAGCGTGGGTCAGGTATTCGTCTCCCAACTCCGAGAATGAGTATGCTGCACAGTAGTCTGCTTTGTATTACTCAAAAGCTATGAAATATGGTCTATCAAAGCAGAGGATATACATAATAAGCTATTAATACGTCTCTGAAGTTTTGCGACCATAATATCGAACAACCAAGTGATAAATGCTCCGTTTAGGGAAAAGGTAATCGGTAAAAGTGTAAGCCATTTAATGGCGCTAAAAACTTTCATCAACTGAGATAGTTAGCAAATGCGTTACTCATCACTAACCATCCCCCTGCCAACACATACAATGTTGGCTAGCGTAGCGACAAGTTGAGAGAAAATTAAGGCTGACATACCAAGACATAACCATCAATTTACTAAATCAAGTCACTAAATGTAGGTATCGACAACATCTTGATATAGATACGGGATTCAGTTTGCGAGCAAGCCCGTTCAATAATCGTAATATATATAGTTGCAAAAATTAAGTGACATGGGGGAGTATTGTTCAAAGTTGCATTACTTCACCATCTTTCTATGAATCGTAATTTGTGTCATTCCTAACTTTAGAATTGTATACCTCTTATTGTGATTTCCATTGAGACTTGAACTGATCCTCTTGCTTAGCATCACAAATCGGTAATTCTCCCTTTCGATTATGTGAGATGCAGCAAGTTGAACGAATACACATTCGTGTTCGTTTCGTCGCTGGTGACTGGAATAACTGACCATTACGCTACATCCCACTAAATAGCAGGATTAAATCGAATGTTAACCCTAACAAAACTTTAAACAACGCATATACATATGATATGATGCAAAGATTGTGAATGTCATCCTAACTGACACTAAATACTCTGATACGTAAGTGATTTCCACCAAATTGAAGCAAATCCCCCCTTGCCGAGTATACAGAGGTCTGTATACTCAGCGTCAAGCCCAAATCTTATGCGTTAGGGCTGAGTGTACTACCAACCGGTTGTCAAAACCGAAAAACGTGGAGCAAAGAAACGTTAGAATTGAGACCTATTTGGTCGAGAAACGAGTGCTTCAACTACTAAGACACCAATTTGTCGTAGATGTCTTAGCCTTCGTAACGGTTAATTTTGGCAAGCTGTGGTCTCCACATTTATCATACGTAAATAATATGAGTCATAAATAAACTCAGTCACCAGATCCTAGGGCACATGTTAATGATAATATACGGTTGCCCAAAGCGAAGTGTAGTGGGGTTTGGACCTGGGATATAGTGGGTGAAAAGCGAATCTCTGGACAATAACAAAACTACCATTCCAGACATTGATCATAAGCCTTCTCTAGCTCCCAACTAAGTCTTTAATTTTAATAGTACAAGCTGATAAAGACAGAAAAAAAACTTTTTGATAACTTGAAAAATAAACATGGCACATACACACACACACACACGCTACACATAAACATACCTGAATTCATATAAAGACAAAATGATTCCAATGGATCATCAGATGGTAATTTTATAGTTTTATCCTCTGTATTATTTTTTATTGCTTTATATACCTCATAAATTCGAGAATTAACTTTATGTCGTCTGAATTTTAAATGTTCCATATAACGTGTTTTATTGATGAATGTTTCTTTACATATACCACAATAGATTTTAGGAGTTTTCCCTTCATACTAATCAGAAAAAAAACAATGAGAATGTAATGTTAATGTTATGATAAGACCATAAACAACTTTTGAATGGATTTCTTTTTTTTTTTTTCTTAAATGTATCAAAACAAAAAATAATGAGAAAATAATCTCCTTAGATGTATAAAAGTAGCACAGAATTCATGAACATTTCACTGAATAAAATAGCAAGCATATTTTTTGTATCTGTTGGCATTATAACATATGAAGTGAATGAAAAGTTCACTTGTATATTATATATCAAACGGAGCTGGTTTATTCTAACACATATTACTTACTTACTCCAGAGTCGATGTTTACTAGGGGACACGAACCCAGTAATGTTCGTTCCAATTACTTAATTGTCTATTGCCCCTTGAGTAAGAACACAGGTCCCCCCAACCAGAATTCTCCATAGAACTCTGTTTTGGGCAATGCTTTACAGTTTCTATTAATCTTCTTCATGTTTGATTTCAATTCTCGATGCAGTGTGTTCTTTGACCTTCCAATCTTCTGTTTCGCTTCAGGATTTCATGTTGGCACTTGCCTTGTGGTGAAGTTTGATGATTTCCGCAATCTATGTCTCATCTACCTGAAGCACATGGGCTCCAGTATCCTGCGTATGAACCAATCGCTGGTCACCGGCTACCATGGGAATGCATCTCCTCACGATGTTCCACTGCCTTGTGGATCAGACCTTTAGGTCAAAGGCTCGGGGTGTGACCCCCTAAGAAAACCACCTGCTTCGGTCTGGGCACCCGGGCAGTATCACAGACCACACACACAAATATGGTGTGACGCATATATATTTGGTGCCCTCTTGTACCGATATTTATGAGTTGAAATAATAATAATACTACCTGAAGCGTATTTTCCTAATTTCCTCTTAAGCTGGAAGCTGGTTTGTTCTCTCTCACAGTAGGTTGTTGCTGATGGTATTTGATCAACGGATAATAAGTATCTTGAGTAGACAATTGTTGATAAATACTTGTACTTTCTTGATTATGGTTGTGGTAGTTCTCCAAGTCTCAGCTCCATACAACAGAAATGTTTTGATATTCATATTGAGGGTTCTAACCTTGATGTTAGCTGACAAGTGTTTTGAGTTCCATGTTTTTCTATTGTAGAATTCTGCTTTGTTTTGACGATCCATGTCATTACATCTTATCAAATCCCCCTTGTGCATCAATGATGCTGCTCAGATAAGGAAAAGTTTCCATTTCTTCATTCTAACACGTACTTTAAGACATATATGTATTCAATTTATCTTTTAAAAAAACTAATCAAACCTTTGAAGTTAATCTACTTACACAGTCATTCAGTGTGGAGGAATCATCACCTTCGTCTTGTTTAATTTTAGCGATTGTTTCTTTAAACAAATTTAGATTCTTATTATGAGGTTCAGACTGTAAATGTTTGGCCAATTTCAACCTCGTTGTAAATCGTCTTTCACAAATATCGCAATATTTACGATGTGGACGTACTCTTCGCTGATGATTTAAATGAAATGAAAGAAAATTTCAAAATAATTGGAAATAAGGAACACAGAGACAGATTATAAATCAGTGGAAATTAACATATTTAAACTATTGGATGCTGGCACAGTGTCTTAAAACGCTTGTTGTAAGATCTGAAAGCAATGGATTCGATCACAAGCGGAATAAGAGGTTGCGTGTGCACATGAACTGAGGAACACCAGACACATGTCTAGTGATTCCTGGTTTTCAATAGTTTGCCCCTGATGAAGAGACTATAACAGTTGCAATTAATTTAGGACATTGTGACAATGATATATTCAATCAAAGTAGCCTGTGATTGTGATTAATCGTGAATGATAGACAGACATATTCAGTTACATGAAGTTTAAGAGATTATTTTATTTTGTAAAGTTCATTTCATCTTGGTCCTAGTTAGCAATTTCTCTGTACTGTATTTCCATCAGGAATCGTTCTGATTCGCTCTACCGAACGGTCGGATAAGTGAGTGATTGTGAGTATCACGTGATCAAGTATCGTGATCTAGACTCTAATGTTAATCTGGTTACTATGAGCTCCATGTCTGTTATGAGAAAATGATTATATGGGCTGAGTGATGTAAGGGTTCAACTTTATTTGATCGATTTAACTATATTAGTACATGGTTTGAATTGTCGAATACACCATAACAAATAAATACAACCCGCAAAAAATCCATACAAAATGTTGACTAAGACAAAACTAGATTTAGAGTTGTTCAAATCATCTGCTTTCTGGGTAGAATTTCGCAAAGTCACCATTGAGAATTGTCTAAGCTAGCCAGTTGTAAGTTTTCTGGCACTTTTCTCTCAAATGAATAAAAATTTACAAAACATACATACAATATGTAATCATTGATTTCAGCAAGTAACATAATGTAACAGTTATATATATACAATAAAAAGAATGAGATAACGTGTCAAACTTACAATAATTATGCCTTGTTTAGCTCTATCAATTCTATCTTTAGCACATAAAATTCTAGTACTTTTGTCAAAGGGTTTCTTTAAGAAATACAACGGTACTGTTCTTTTCTCATTACTACGACTTTCCATCTATAGAGAGGGATAACATGAAATAAATGGAAAGAGAGAGAAAATATTATGTTACATTTCTTTTGAAAATTGATAATTGAATGTACAGTTAATAGATATTCATAGTTTTAGATCACGAAATGATCTTGGTTAAAAATCTTGGAAGTAGTGGACGGTCATTTCATCCTAGTACGGGACTTCCTTAGAAATACAGATCCACGACCCAAGATGCGGGACCTTTGGTGTCCAGTTTCATTCTAATATGAGCCACATCCAATGCTTCCAGTTTTTCGATGGAGATTTGGCTAAGATTACTTTGTGACCTAAAAGGTATAAAGATTCTACAATCTCCACAGATCCCTCTATTTTGTTAATAGATTCATTAAATGTTCCATGTGTTCACGCACTGTAATATTATTTTCTTTTCCATAAAAACTATTCGTTTACAGTGTCTTTTCGGACTGGCTGGCTAAGACTTGTTGAAAATTCGTCACAATGGTTTAAAGCTCATCCCTAAACTATTCACTTTCAGCCAAAGATAACTTTTGAGAACTGATATACTTCACTTACAGAACAAACATATACAATAACAGAACATCACACACAAATGACAATTAATATAAGAGGCATACCGATTTGCGCTCACGAACAGGAGGAATAGCTGGTAGTGGCGGAGACTGACGATTCTCTGTTGTTATGGACCTACGCCCACCGTGTGAAGTACGCATTGAAGGTGGTGGTGGTGGTGGGGGTCGGGGTCTGTAGGAACCTGTAGGTAAGACAGAAAATCATGATATACACATAATACAGATGATATTCTGAAGTTGAACGAAAAAGGTTCGATGAACATAGAAAAAAAAAAGAATTATAGAAATCATTGACTGGGAGAATATTAATTTAGAGATTGAGTAAAGCAACTGAAGATAACATTTTGTAATATAATAATTTAACTGTTAAGATATTAGTATGCTTTTTTTTTAATGGAAACAGTTTAATTTATTGAAAAGTTTATTGGATATAACACTATCATTGAATGTGAAGTAGATGATTTAGTGTTCATTACATAATCTTGTTGGTATAGCCTTTTTGGATAAACAAATTAATTACACATGCTAATTAATAAGTCTGTCGAATGAACGCTTGATACGATTTTCTAACCACTTCCAATAGATCCAGGTGGAATTGACGCAGTGACTTGAACGCAATAGGAAAGATGGGAAGTGTATAAAGAACGCTTTACTCTAAGGTTAGTTTACGCATAGGAAAACGAGGGCTTCTGTAAGTTTCTGGGACCACGTTAAATATAGTAGTAGTATGGGTAAATATTCAATCAGAAACGAGAAACGTAACTTTTTATATTCCAGATACTTCTGAGAGGCTACTATTTAACATTGACTGCATCCCTATAGACTTTTTTGAGGAATACATTGGAACTCCCTAACATTATTCATATCTGTAGTCAATATACAAGTGGGATTTAGTGATTAGAGCAATTGGTTTGAATCTAGCACCAACAATTTCGATTTGAGCAGTTAGGATTAGTATTACTAGCATGCACATAGACAAAAACCAAGTGGTTTAAAACTGATTATATATCTGATGCAACAAGCATAAATTCATGAACCCGGTTTAAACGGTTAATTAACACTACCCCCTCCAATCAAATCGAAGAAAGTGAGACAGATTTCAAACCTGGGACTTAATGGTTGAAATATAAATAACTTAAACACTGGGTCACAGGGCTTCACTAAGTTTATGAATGTCCTCAGTAAATATTTCGCATTAATTTGATTACTATGTGATCTATTGTTATGAAGCTTCGTCTGTTACACAACTACTAGGATCAACATTAGACGATCAAATAGTTTTAGTCTCAGAAGTCAAGTACTAAATACATAACGATAAGCTTATTCCAACCCACATATTCATACGACGATTTACTAAAGGGTTGCGCAAGATTATAGACTAACTAGAGTTAGAAATTAACATCATCGGATACCGGCTTAGTGGAGCGTGAAACGTTCGCGTTCGCGCGTGAAACAGAAGGTCCTAGACCCGAGTCCCACGTGAGAGATTGTGGGTGCGCATTGCCAAGGAGTTCCATAATAGGACAGAACGACCATTCGATGTAGAGATTAGGAATGGTAGCAATTCTGTTACCTTGAGCGTAACATTTCCATACCTCTAAGGACCGTAACCATAACCACAGTTTAAGCCCTAACACTCTTAAAGCAATTTCATTTCTGGACTCCATAATTTCGAAGCACATTATTTACTGATCACAAGCGATGTAAGATGCTTTTTTAATATTTCAATACTCTGTTGGTGATTTACGATTACTTCACCAGCCAAATCAGTCAGAAAGGGAAATCCCATCAAAAAAAGCATCCGGTAACAGGGCATTCGTAATTCCGTTTTAAAAGTCACGCATAAATTCAACAATCTCCATCTCTATTCTAATTGATCGATTTCATTTGTTTTAAGGCTATCATTTAAGTTTAGTTCTAACATACAAAACGAAATGTTTACAGGATAACTCACCATACATATCCGGATGAATCCTACCATCGTCTTGTTCACCACGTCTAGGAGTAACTAATGCCTTCAAATCATAAGTTGGAAACTGGAAACAATGGCAATTAATAATAATAATCACATTATTCAATAATATATTTGTTTGATCACAATATAGAATTCTCATCCCCAAATAGTTAAGATTGCAACAAAAGGCGTAATTTATAGACATTTTACTTGTGAATATTTAGAAATCTATTAAACAGTGAATCGAAGACCATCTAGATGGGGTGGTTTATATGAATATCGTGATCAATGGCTAGAGTTCGAGTGACATGGGGTTCAGAATTATTCAGAATAGCTTAGGTGTACTCATTCTTTATCACTGCTTAAATAATAAGTTCTGAAATCACGAATTGAGAAAGCTCAACTGGCTTTAGCTATGATTGACAATATCCTAAATTCAACTAGAAATACAACAGATAAATATGGAGAATTTTCAGAATAAACTATGGTTCATCTAATAATATGATCAGACTCCAGATACATTTTTAGGTATGAGGCCAATGATAAGTACCTACAGATGATCAGACCGAGATAGATATTGTGTAGTGCAAACCTGTTAGCTAGTGGTTCAAAGCCGAATGGTTTGGACCGTTAAGACACTACTTAAGGAAAAACATAAAATATGGAAACTAAAAAGCAAAATAATGTAATTACCTGAAATTTAGGCCTCTCATCACGATTATCGTAATTCATAGGAACGTCGCGTACTGACCGCGGATGATTGACCCCTGTAGAAATATGGGCAGAAATTTTTAAAAGTTAAATTAGCATTGGATAAATACTACGTTGTATTAAACAACTGTATAAAATAACGGTACATTTTCAAGATTAATAATTGTCAAATCTTTTTAAAAACTAAGTCCATGTAATATCCTCTATCTATTATTACCATCATCAAAAATTGACCTCAGTTAGGGTATCACTGAAAGCTAGAAAGCGTCAAACTTAATTCGAGATGTTTTTGAAGCTTCAGAAAGAAGAGACTGGCGGAGTTCAGATATGTTGAGAGAAAAACGGTTGCATATGACCACCACCAAAGCATATACGAATTAAACGTTGAAAACATTGGTTTTATCATGAAATTATTGAAAACTAAAGATAGAAAGCTATTTCGTCGTTAAATACCAGATGGAAGAATTATTCAGCTGTTCCGTATACCTATATAAAAAGTATGATTTACGTGTACGTTGTAATATGTATTCGTCAGGGACTTTCAACAGATTACCTACCACGATTATTGCACGCATTTATGGTTAGTTATACATTAGAAACTAATCTATAAGTTCGTGTACATAGCTTTAAGCCATAATTTTTTGAGTAGGTACTAATCATATACTTTTCAGCAGTTCTAACTTAAAGAGATGACGGTTTCTGCTAATCACCGCAATGCATCTAACAATTAGCAAAAGATAATTTCAGTGTAGTAATTTAGTTAAAGCAGTGTCAACAAAAAACCAGGAAGCAATGGACGAATGTTGCACTCTAGTATGGAACTCTACAACAGTGCATTTTACGACTCTGTAAGAAGTTGAAACCCAAAGATATCGTGAGTAAAACGACAGTCACACTATTAATTCAAGGTGAAATCGTATTCATGGACACCGACGCAATCATTCGCAAAATTCTAAAGTCCTGAGTTCGGTCGATGGTGGAATCATGAGTGTGCACTGCTGAGGAATCCCACACTAAGAAGAAACAATTGTCCAGTTCTTTCTAGTTTTTAATGGCACAACAGCTGATATCAGTCTATGACGAATATAAACTATAATTTAGACTATATTATGCAAAGTGTATAATGTGTTTAAGTAAGACCGGTGATAATGTGATAAAATAGAAAGGGTGATTTAAGAAACCCTTGGGAACCATATGAAATAAAAAACACTTTCCGAAAGACAAAGTACTTGGCACTTAGAAGGTGCAAAGCATATGCCATAACTACGGAAACTGACTTCCAACTTACTATGTATGGATTGCATGGCTTGAGTATCGTTGGACAATAAGACAATAAAATAGTCATACAGTGGTAGTCGTACAGAACTAATAATGATATCAGCGTTAGTAAAGAAGATTAAGCATAAACAAAACAATTCGAAGAGAAAAAAAGAATCTGAGAAATAGGAAAAATGACATGATCATCTTGAGAACTCAAGATCTAAATGGAGACAGACAGTAGGTGCATTCGTGACCTTGTGACCAAGTCTGATTTCACATAAGGATAATGAACAGAATTTATTCATGATATCGATGGTCTCTATTACCCAACATGCAACCAACAAATATATGATATACATATTAATTATAATTTAGATTAAATAAATATTTCTGTATTTTAAAAGAAAATGGAACACATCATTTAACAAGAGATAGGAAAATTCTAAATTTGATAAAACGTCAGATTAATAATTATATACATATTTCATTATTACTAACCGTATGGATCTATGTCCATTGGATCTCTTAATTCACCTCGTTTCGGTGTAGTAAATGATCTCATTTCATAATTTGGTGGCTGAAAATAGAACAATAGGACAATGTTATGATGTTTTTATGCAATTTACCTATTTTCATTATCAATCTGGACAACATCCACAGAACTTAATTTCATAATAGATAGCATTACAGAAAGTAAGCAAGGTGTACTTGTAATCTTGAGGGAATTGAGGCTCCCTGACGGATAATGATATCATAAGTAACAATAATGAAAGCTATGCATTTAAAGCATTTAGCTCAGAGAACATACAATACAAAATTTAAAAAATCCACCTGAACAGAGAATATTCTCCATCATTTAAATATTAAACATTAGTAATGAAATAGGTTTTTACGTGAACTAGATAATCATAACAAGATGATACGTTTTTATTTTTGAAGAAAAAAAACAGACGGAATACAAACCTGTAATCTTCGTTTCTCTTCAGAATGACGATGAACAGAATAGCTCAAAGGAGAATCGTCTATGTGAGAAGGTGGTCTATCAAATGAACGTCGTACTTCTCTTGGACCTATGTAAGAAAAAAAAAGAAAAAACGGGGGTTTAAAAAAATAAAACTTATCGGATGAATGAAACGATTTAACTCAAAATAATCAAACCAAACACAAATCGTTAGTAGTGAAAAAAGAGCCTTAATTGAGGAGGAGCAAGTACTTTTTTGCTTTAATTAAATCGGCAATCACTTCACATGAACGGATGACATGTTTTGGTTGGGACTATCTCAGATTTCCTCCAGCCTACTCGTGCTCCAGAAAACATAGTCTATTGAGGTAGTCAGAGGTCGGCCATAGGTAACATATTTCGCGAAACACCTCCGTTGACGAAGATTTATTACTTCGTCAATTGATTTCCCATCCTTACCTAGTACTCTATTCCTAACTTAGACACTGCTTACATAGTGGTCCTAAAATACACCTATAATCGAATACTAGTATTCTATGGATATTCTTTATTCTTAATACCCACGTTTCACACTCATGAAGTAGAATAGAGAGAACTGCTGAACAGTATCCTCATCCTTTGGTCGGAAGACAGGTACCTCATCTATGCCACAAATGAAGCAAGTTAGTAAGAGCCGATCGAGCATTCTGAATCCGTGCCGAGATTTCTTCAAATACTATGCCATCAGGACTGACAAGACTGCCGAGATAGGTGAAGTGGTGGATACGCTCAACTACTTCACACCTTGTCATTAATTCAAGTGCTTGTGCAAGCCCATTCAGAAGGAACATGCTTGCATTGTTGCTCAAGGTGGTCAGAAAACCAAGTATTTTGTCAGCGCCTTCAACAAACAAAACTATATTATCTGCGTATTCTAAGTTGACGAGTAAATTTATGTGTCATGCATAGACATCATTCAACATCTCTTACCCTGATGTGTATTGATGCATGTAGTATAGTTAGACTGCAAAACAAAAATCACCACATCTAACGTACAACTTACCATATTCAAATATATCTACACCATCTTCTTGTTCGACTCGTCTTGGAGTTGCAAACGTCTTCATATCATAACTTGGAAACTGCAAATAAACAAATAAATGAATAACGAAAGTGTTATATAACAAACACATATTTATTCTGCTATTCTATATATAATTCATCATACCTTTAATTCTAAAAAGAGCTCAAACATTACAATACTGCATGACTACTACTACTTACTAGTTAATCAATAAAAAATTACCTGTCTCGATGGTCTTTCAGAAGAATGAGGAAGACCATGATGATTTGAAGAATCTTCTCCTCTAGAAAAGGATCTTTCCAATGAAGACCGTCGGGCTCTTGGACCTGTAAATAAATAAATTAATCAGTCAATTTAAAATATCATTTAAATATCTCATTATTATAGATTTGAAAAAAGTTTAAACAAGATGAATTAAATAAATCTTTTGTCATGTTTAATTGAGTACAACTAAGTATTGTGTTATAATTTGTGGTCCAGTTCATCGATAGCGCATGTTCGTACCTGTTGATCAACGAACCTCGTGTATTAATCCCTATGCATAGGTTAATTAATCAGGAAAACAAATAAACTCAATTAATCATTAGTGTTTGACGCCCAAATAGTCATACTAAACTATACTACATATGTGAAATTTAAGAGATTATGTCAATTTATAATGATTATCTGTGTAGTAATTATAGGATGATTAAAAGTTTTTATGTAACAGAGAATTATTTTATAATCAAACTGTTCATATAGGTCATGTACCAATAAACAATATACAATTAAAACGCATGATTTATGGACAAAATACAAGAGTCTATCTGAACTTGTATCTAATCATTACAGTTATGTTTATCAAATTTATTATTTGAATGAAGCTTAATTTTGTATATTAACTTATTTATTATATTTTGAGTATAATTGTAACCTTTGAAATATTTTCTGGGTCGGATTAATAAGGAAATAAATATCGATTTTTGTCCAATTCACATTCAAGTTATAGCAGGAATCGAGAAGAAGAAGAAGAAGAAGAAGAAGAACTATAAATATGTAGTACACTTACGAAGATTATCCATCTCTACATCATCTCCAACTGGTTCACCTCGTCTCATTGGCATAAAAGATCTCATTTCATAGTTCGGAGGCTGGAAACAATGAAAGTAACCGATAAATCAATATGATGTCATAGTTAATTAACTAAATTATACAAATTTCAGTAAGAAAAAACATTAGAAAACCTAGCCCACACATTTAAATGTTTACGTGTATTATTCTACTCAAAAATGAAATGATTAACTTTTATTTTTACCTGTAACCTAGGCAATCCTTCAGGCCGTTGAGATGGATGCCTATCTAGAGATCTATCTCTGAGAGTTGGTCTTCCTAAAGATGGTCGTGTAGCATTTGAACCTGTAAATACAAAACGTATATAAGATATCACTGCACTATAAGACGAAATATCATTGTTATGACTAATTTTTATGTAGCTTATTCAGGACGTATTGGCTAAATCCACTAAACCATGAGTTAGACATATATTGTGTTTGAGAACAACTGATTAAAACATTTCGTAGAAAATAAAATCGGAAAATGATTTACTCGAAAGTTGAACTAATGAGTCAATTTAAGCTAGAAAACCATTGAAAACTTGGAAGCGTTAGACGGTCGTTTCGTCCCAGTATGGGACTCCTCGGCAGTGCACACCCACGACCCAACATCCGACACTCGAACCCTGAACTTTCAATATCAAAAGTGGCAAAAATTCAAAAAAAACTAGACAGTTGAATGATACTACTGAAATTACACTTGTTTAAATCATAGAAAATACATAATGCTGTTGATTGACATTTTCTACAAAAGTGAACATCGTTATTAAAATCATTTTTCGAATAGGTTTTAAGATGTGTATTAGTAGTTAGTGCTCAATTATTAACTAACGAATACGGTTCGGGACAAACTCCATCAACATTAATATGTGTAGCTGAACTCCAACTTGGTTACTGAGTTACATCAAATACAATAATTTGAAGTATGATATGGTTCGTGAACTTCATTGTCGGTGTACTAAAACTTTCATAGTTTACTAGTTTGATAGTGAAACAAGGAGAAGAAAGGTAATACCAATATGTATATAGAATATACCCAACATTTAAGTTAGACAAATGAAATATGATAAACTAAGTGTGATGATAATGTCAAAAGACTTATTACGTTAAATAAAAGATGACAGTAAATGGTATGACATTTTTACCACCTAATAAGTCCGAATTCATGTGAAGAGTGAACGGCAAACAGAAGCGCACATGAAAGCAATGTCATTATTAAATACACCTTAAATGAGACAGAAAAAAAAAGTATTAATGGGAACTTAATCCATGTAACAATTGAGTCCATTTGTGTTACATAAGGTTTAAACGAACCATGACGACGTAGATACGGTGAACGATCCAAATTTGATGGCTATAAAAATCAAGAAAAACTGTTAGTTAAAAAAGAGTAAAAACTGAACGGGAAAAAGAGTGAATTATTAATTTAAAAAAAAGAAACTAAATTAGATATAAGGATAAACATTCCTTTTCAATGTTCAATAAAAGTGATATTTCTAGCTTTTTCGAAGATTTTCCATTTTAATTTATTGAGTGAGTACTACAATATCAGTGTAGAATTTTCACATCACTGTAGCACATCTCAACTTTTCAGATGTAAACAACAACAGATAAAGTGCAAGTTACAGATTGAAATGAAATGTCCAGTGAGAATCATGTCCTTATATGCAACATTTACTCACTAAATCAACAGGAAAATGGTAGATATAGCACACATAATAAAGACAACGAAGCAGATGCTCTACAAAATCCACGGATACATATTTTATTCCCTAAGTTAATTGTACCAGTGTAAATGATGAGAAACCATATTACAGCTTATGCTTGGAATGGTAATGATGAAAATAAAATTCGACTAACAGTGGAAGGGTGATGGGGGTTCAAAACTCGGATTGAACATCGACTGTGTGATCCAGGTACATCCAAGAGACAAGTATCAAATAGGATGAAACTAGCGTCCACGATAATTTAAGTCTGGAGTGAGTTCACGAATGATATATAGCCAATTTTACGTTAAGTTTCAAGAATTGAAATCTTAATAATGATAGAAGTCACAAACAAATCACGCTACAACTACTCTACTTGAAAAGCTGATGACATTTCTGGGATATTGACACGGTTTAACAATTATTGTGAGTTATATTTAACTTGGAATTTCGATACACCGTATATCTAAGTCCCAACTAATCATTATGGAAAGATTTATTGAAGATATTCAGTCACTCATGTGCAATTCCTATACGAAACAATATCACCCGTCGAACAGGACAGTGGTTGGGTATACATAATACATGAGATAGACTAAAGAATAACGAATGAGGTAAGCAGCCACTGGATAGAAATAGTAAAAGAGTAACAACCCAATAAGAGAAAACATTTTATGGTGGTAAAAGTAACGACAGACAACAAGTGAAGAATTTTCGGGCAGATAAAATAAAAGGATGCACGCTTATAAAGAAGAAAATAATGATATAGTTAGACCGCAAGCAACTTTTGAGGATTCAAATAATTCCCAACATATTCCTAAACAAATCATATGTAGGTTCACGAAGTTTACAGCTCCAAAAAATACAACAAGCAACTAGATTTAAAAGGATATCACTAAATAATCGATTAAGGATGAAAAACTTTGGGAAAAAGCATTCAAAGGAAAATTGTACATCTTAAGGAGTACATGAATCAGCGGACTAATTTTTTGGTAGGGTTCAACTAGAGCTAGACTAGTCATAATAAAAGAAAAAGAAAGTGGTACAATTACCTGATTAGCATCGTCATAGACAATTTGCTCTTCACAATTACCGTATTGATTGTATTCATATCGAACAAGTGACGCAGACCGACCACTGTGCGACAAGCGACCTGAAACCGATGAATGAGGGTATATAAATATACGTGTTAATATCAAATACAGGAATTTCTAAACACAAAAGAATTGAAGAAGTAAGTTATGACAGTGTCAATGTATTGGATGAATAATTTAACAAGTGAACTCCTTTTTTGAACGTCGATAGAATATTAAAGTGGAAGAATGTATTTATAAAATATCAGCGAAATAATTTGAACTAAATTCAACGTTTCACCCGGCAATCTGGTCCAAGCTTTTTCAACTCGGCGACCAGTTCGACCACTGAGTAAAAATATGAATTATTTTTAAGCACAGACAAAACAAATAAGGTGTAAAGCTTTTGAACCAGGGAATATTTTTCCATGTACATCTACATACATTTTATGTAGGTAACCTTGAGAAGATAAGAACTCACTCTATTTAAATACTAAATTGACAAGAACTCTGTTTCCTTTTAAAAAAAGGTTGAGAACCTGATTTATTTAAACACAACTAATATCAGGGTGTTCACATATGTTTGATCAAATGGAGTTGTTGTTTTTGTAACTCACCAAATATAAATGTATGCGTATATATTCAACCTAAACATACTGTTTGTTTTTTGCTAAGGCTAACGATACTTACTACATATCCTTATCTAACCTGAAATAAAAAATGGAGCATGATCCGTACTTGTATTCGTGTTGTCGACATTGAACTACTGAAGAGCAATTTAGGAATAGGATAAAACCACACTAGAACTATTACCTATACACATTATTACAATCTAATCCCACACTAGCATATCTTTTGAAATTCTTATGTTATACTTAAAAGTAATAAAATGGATATAATTTTGTGTGTAAACTTGTATTTGGTTGTTTGCGTATATTCGCTGAAGATTATTAAATGATGAAAGAATACTGCACATAAAAATAAAACTAACTTCTTGGAGGTGGAGATGAAGAACGCATAGGCATTGAATGCCGACTCATATGGTTTGTTTGTAGTTTGTGATTTGATTCCTATAGACATACAACAAAAACAAAAACGAAAGAAATTGGAATGTGTAACTTTACATAATGAATTATGCCTGGTTATGAATTCCATTTAAATCAGAAGGGTTTTTTCTGTGGATATTATAGTAATTTTAATGGTTGAGATCCTTAGTCAATTGAAGCTAGACCACCATGAAAAACTTGCGAGCACTGGACGGCCGTCCCGTCCTATTGTGGGACTCCTTAGCAGTGAGTACCCACGATCCCGCCCAGCGAGATTCGAACCCAGGACCTATCAGCCTCGCGCGCGAGTGATCCCAGGTTTTCCATAGTGGTCTAGCTTCAATTGACTTATGATCTCAATCATTCAAATTCCATTTAAACATTAAAAACACTAAGTTCAGAGAAGGGATCTCTTTTGAATGAATTTATTATCAAACTTATTGATATATGTGAGATACAAACACTAAATTGGATGCTACACCATGGACCGTTGTATAACAATAACAATAAAATCTGATATTCAACTACACTATTGAAACAACGATTAAAACAATTAGTCTCTCATAGAATGAAGGCAAATAAATAAATAATAAAGATTACTTGTTGATTGGAACTTTGAAATCCTCTTGCAACGAAAAATGAAGGCGGTGATGATGGAGGTAGTGGATGAGCAGCAGCAAGACGTTGATTTCCAGCTAAGTAGTATGAAGAGAAAATAAGGAAAAAGAGTTGAAGAATCAGTCACTGATTACAAGAGTAAACTGAAAATACTATATCGCGATATATTACACAAAATGGAACTTTTGGTACGGTTTTATCTAAATCTAGTGTTTATATTTTTCTTCTATAATTATTAAATACTTAAACTGTTGTCGTATATTACCTAGTCTACTGTTACTTTATAACAGACCTATTAACTAGTCCTGCTTCCACTTATTGCTTCGTTATATCCCTATTGTAATTTTTTAATTATGTTGGTATGTGGTCAGAATTTTACATAATATTATTTTATGAGTGATTCAGGACTTGGAATTATGTAGTTAGTAATTATCTGCCTGTTGTGTTATGCTTTATGCTGGGTATCGGACAATCGAGTGTGGGAAACTGCATTCTGAACCAATAATTGTTAAGTATTATTCTCAGCTAACTCACTATCACAATGTCATTGGTTAACCGAAGGGTATTGATATTAGACAGAGTCTAGTTAAATTAATCAGTACTTGAATTACATCAACACAACTACTCTTCTGTCTTATGGTCCCAAAATAAACTTAAACGAAATTTTCACCGTTATGTTACTAAACAAAAAAGATCAATAAATGAATCAAGTTTCGCTAGATGGGAATTTGTATCATTTAATTTAGTGAATAAATAGATCAGTAGGTATTCGAGTATGACATAAGATATTACTATCACTACTGAATGATATTCAGGTAAAACTACTGACATGTGTCAATTTTTTAATACAAAGTTACATTCATTGTATGAGTGTCCAGAACGTTAACGCAATACGTTCGAATTCTTATTCCCTGTTGAAAATTAAAAAATCCAGAAGGCTGACTACCGATCAACTGATTAAGAGTAAATCGAAGAGTAGTAAGAGAAACCAGAATTCTAGTACACATCCAAGTAACCTTTGGACGCTGACTATGGAAAATCCAGTTTACAAAGTTATTAGGCGAGTAATTTTTGGTGCTTTATAAAACCTGACTTTAATGAGTTGAGAATAATTTGAAAGCTATTTAAGATCAATTATGGTTTCCTCCTACACAGAATAGTTGAAACTTGGTAGCAAAAATAGAATACAGAACTCTGAGACCAGGTAAAATATGCTTAGACATAAAAGAAATGATAATTTAGTAAGTGTAGTCATTTTGAAGCGCCGATTTCAGTCAATAAGAGACGATTTTTGTATATCACCTCAGAGGCTATACCGTGTATATAATCTTAAGCAGTAACTGGGTATAAAAGGTAAAAAGGCTGTAAGTTAACATGGCAACGTGTGTTTGCATACTACGACACTAATCATGTGATGTTAAAGATGGTGCAAATTGAAGTAGCCAGAAAATAAAAGGATTCTAAAGATTTTGATTTTGTTCAGAAAAATAACATGCAGCTTCAAAATGAGCAAAATACACATTTCGATTGCATAATTATTTAGACAGACTACTGTTGATCTTAATAGTCTGTATGTCCCTCGTCTTGATGTTCAGCATCGTAGTTCGTCAGTCTTTATTGGCATCTGTGAATCTTAAGCGAATTGCTTTCATAGTTCTTTTTTTACAAATTATAGAGTATCTGTGGCTTTTAACAAAACAGCTGTCACGGTGACTCCCTCAAGATGTATATATGCCAACAAATACTGATCAAAATTCAGTCCCGAACAACAAAGACAGGATAATACAAACAGTTACAGATTAACATCATAAGTAATCAACAAGTCAGTGGCCAGCTGGACTTGGAAGCTTAAGAGACAATGCGTCCACATTCGAAGAGATAGGTACTGGGTTCGAGTCACAGCGTGAATATCAATATAAGCAGGCATGTATAGCCAGCCGGCAAGTCCCACACAAGATGAAACACGGGTCTTGCTCCTCGCTGCTGACTGTAACTCAAATAAACTAAAAGTTGGATACTGTAATATTATTATTATTCCAATCACTATTCTCAGTGTTGAAGAGACTGAGGATTTCTACCGTTTACATGCACAATCGGAGTATGTACACAATTTAAAAACTTAAAATTTCGATTCGCTGACGATAATTAAGATACCTAACATATTACCTCTAATCTCTGTCAATGATCGCTCGAACAGTGAAACAAAATAGCACCCATAATTTAACTTACGACGTGGAAATGGTGGATTTGAAGATCCAGGTACAATTTGGGGATAAGGATGCTGAAATAATTTAACAGAGGATAAAATATTGATTGATGTAAGTAATTACAAAAATAGCAGCAAGAAGTAACATTTACAAGACAGATCTTTATAGTTAGTATTCGAAGACTTTAAAATGAACATTTAAGTACTCATATCGAAATAGTTTGCGGCAATTTTCTGGGCATCTAGTTACGCAAAAATCTTATGTAGTAGAGTGGAATCAGAACATGTAGGGTATATAATTGTGTAACAGGAAACGAAACATCATGTACACGGATAAGTATGTGACTTTAACATATTTAGACGCGTTATTGACTTAATCTACAAATGCAGCGAGAAATTAGACAACTCAAGGGGTCCACCATTGGTTTGGAATCAGTGCTCTTCAACTCCTCTACAGGTGGATCCTCCGTATCCACTAACCTGGTTAGACATTCGCTTTTCGTCTTCCCAACTTCGTAAACAACACCCCCTCCACGAGAAGGCAGGAAGTAGGACTTTCCTGTCAGTGGCTGTATACACGTGGCCATGTGAGAGCATTTGGAGAGAGAGCGGAATCACCTTACCCTTGGTTGTACCGGGGCATTTGGGATACTAGAAAACTACTACCTTTACCACGCCAAGATTTATATGACGAAATTAAGTTTTTGGCTTTTATTCCCCCTTTATTCTTACAAACTCATATGCTACAATGTGGACCAGATCCACTATGTGACGTTAGTAAAGCCAGAATCTTGCCACTGCTGAACGAATTTGTGTAAGTCAGTCGATTGAGAAAGATTACGTTACCGAAGTACAATCTCAGCAAACAGTATTGATAATGCAAATCAGTTAACAAGTGCAGTTTTCTGACTGAAGGGTTTAATCACAACTGTGAGGGATAGGAACACTTTTTTTCCAAAATTAAAGGGAAGTATAGTTTGAGGCACACTTAACAGTTACGTCCCAATTTGTTATCAAATGGTTGATTGACAAAACGTGTCACATCCTGTCACTTACGATATTTAGTTACAACTGTTTACGCGTGTATTGTGTTTATAACCGTGTTATTTGACTAGAGAACTGTATATTGTAGCCAGTTGGCTAGTTGATCTAGGGGTCTGAATCGATAGTTGGAGTCACTAACTTTTAGTCTGAGCCATGTTGGTAGATGCAGACTACTTAGTTGGGGTCCGCGCGACTATCGCAACCAGTGGGTTGGGTGATGTGTCTCGGAATCGATCACAACGGTGTAGGTGTATACACTCTTTGTCTTCTCTTAAATAGTGAGATGAAAATTACTTTATACCTTTCTTTCTACGAACTAATTCCTTCTTCCTAAATTATATCTTTATATGCAATCTCTGTTGTATATGTTACTATCGTTGAAGTAACTACTATGAATTCGGTTTTCATCTTGTTGTGCTAATGAGGTGTGGCAACTGGGATCGATGCATATAAGTGTCCGGTCCTACGTTGTAGCCGACTGACCTGCATCGACAGGTCAACATTATGAGCCATTGCAATCACTACGCATTACAGCACTCCATCGATCGATCTGCATCTAACTTATTCCTTTTTAACAGTCTTCCAGGAGAACATCGAGTCGCCATATTATAAACCACAACACTGAAGCTCGAAAGTTAACGCGAAGAATCAAAATCTTTACCATAGTAGCTTCACCAAAACCATATTTATTTGAATACTTACACTTTTTGGATGGTTGTAACCAAGATAAGGATTCTTTGGTGGGTTATTAACGTGATCCAAGCCTACAAATTCAAAATTTCAAGATAGATAAAAAACAATTAGATACGAAGAATATGGATATCCACCCTCGAAAAACCCGCATTGTAAACAGAGTGCGGTAGAAAAACAGTACAATTAAGATCTAACACAATACGTACCCCACTGGTCCGTGAAAGGAGTAGCATACCCATACTGTCCCATGTTACTGTTTATTTTACTTCTGATTTAAACAAATCTAAAATAATGGAAAATGGAACACTTAATGTAGTTTACTCTGTACGATAAGCTGAATTTCACGAAAAATGTGTGAATGTGTTGAACTCTATAAGTACAGTTAAATATATGAATGACTACACATTCGAAGAACTGAAAGTCTATGCAAACATGCACTTTAGGTTGCAGTAAAAAGAGTCCCAATTCATTTGCAAGGCGCAAATCTATATTTGGCTTTAGCCCATACTCCAAGTGAGCATCAGTGATGCTACCAGGTTAACGGAGCACAAATAGATATAGAGACTTGAATCTGCGATATAGTGGCTGAAAGTCGAACGCCTTAGTCACTGTTTCACTCTTACTTAACAAAACATCAGCCACAAGGTCGTATGTCATAACACCGATAAACTTGTTTCGGCTCAGGTAACTTGCTCGTACTCCTCGCAATAAGTGTAAATGGAAGAAAAACAAACAAACCTACTTAGCAAGTAAACAATCTGTTGATGTCACGTCGAGCTCGGTGGTTTGCCCCCAAATGCTCTGGTGCAACCGAGGGTAGGGTGAGTCCGCTCCCTCTCCAAATGCTCTCACATGGCCACGTGTATACAGCCATTGACAGGAATGTCCTACTTCCTGCCTTCTCGTGGAGGGGGTGTTGTTTACGAAGTTGGGAAGACGAAAAGCGAATGTCTGACGCTCTAACCAGGTTAGTGGATACGGAGGATCCACCTGTAGAGGAGTTGAAGAACACTGATCCTAAACCAATGGTGGACACGGGCTCCAACGCGCCGTTGGAACAAATGGAGTACGAACCCACTGTCACCGGCTACCACCAGACTGGATCTCCGAAAGTTGCTCCACTACCTTGTAAATTAGACCTCTCGATCAAAAGCTCGATGAGTGACACCCTAAGAAAGCCACCGACTTCAGTCCGAGCACCCGGAGAGTGTCCCAGCCCTCACACAAATCGAATAAAACGTGGCGCATACATATCTAGTGCTTCGCACCAATCTTTGCGTCGGGACAGAGTCAAACAAGACTAACATAAAGCCAAGTACTGAAATTGAAGCGAAATATTGCAACAGCCCTTGATTTATCAAACTCTGCTACTGTCTCTGAAGACAGGAAGGAAAGGATATACATGCTACTGGAAAACAAGTTTCAGCGTAGAAAGCATGACGGATAGAATACCAACTAAATTAAAATCGAAGCGGTTAGACTAAACTAATAGAGTGTTGAATGCCGGTAATTCTAACAGAAATTTAACGTATTGACCAACAGGTGAATGAACAATAAAATGATATAAACTTCGACAGCGGCCATACTGTTTCCCCTCGTAAAGGTCACTGAGACTTGATGACCGCCCTTCAATCTTCAACTTTGCTATACAAACTAACAAATTAATAGCTCCGTCGGACCTGAAGTAAAGACATAATATTTTTGCTCCTTTTCCGAATCTAGAGGAGACTTGCGAAGGCTTTTTTAGAGATAGTTAACACAGTCATATCTTGTAATTAGTGTTTTTTGTTAGTCGCATTCTTCATTGTTTTGAATAATTTGTATAATGACCATTATTGACACACTTCTTTCCGACAATTTAAGTCACTCCACATGTTTTTCCTTGTGTAAAATTCATATTTTGGTATGTACTCAATTGTCTCTATCTTCGTGATAACATTTCCATTATTTGGAATTGATAATATTTTGTCCGCCACGACATTCCACAAAAAGTAATCTGACAACATAATCGTTGCGATAGACTAACATGTTACTCATGTGTTAACATCTTAACTCTGTGGAGTAGCTACCCTGAACGATAACATAAAACTCACGTTGGACTAACTCCTGTTACCGACAAGTGGTAGAGAATGTCATTGTCACTCTAAAGAGCCCCTTGTTCAAAAGGAGTTATGAAGATTCTGCGAGCTAGAAAACAAAGCTTCTCAGCAACAAAGTCATTGCTGTAGAAGGCGTAGTTCTGTCTGATCCAGGCGTCGTTGTAATAGTTAGTATCAACTTAGAGTCGAAGTTTACCAGCAGCTATGGGGACTTGTTTCTTGTTGGCAGAGGAGAACTTACATTAGGAAAATTTCTGATGATGGATCAAAATGTTCAAAAAGGCGTCGGAAATGTTATTAATACATATTTATTGCAAATTTATAATGTGAGTTGACCTAAGGAATGATTTGATCTCAACGAATAATAATCAGTAGCTATAATGAAATCGTTGAGTGACACAAAGTCCTCCATAGTAAAGCAGTAGGGGAGCTAAATGAACAAATCAACCATCTGCAAACCACTCATCGGATTTGGCTGAGTTGACATACTTCGATTATAAAGGTGTTGCATGTAAAGGCGCTGTCAAACCCCGAATACTTGTGGTATCTCTAGTCTTAATGATCCAATGCTTTCATACATGAAAAAATTTCATGATAAATGTGTAATCGGGTAAAAGAGTCTGAAGTTGGTTTTTTACAACCACTAAACTAGTTGTATTTACAATGAAATATGGGCTGGATACTGCTGCTCATAGCCGGGATAAATAAATCCTAGGAGTACCCACTCTGTAAATAATTGAACATTTCTGAAAACCATTTCTTTTTCATTGATCTAGCTAGATAAATACACCCCATGAAGCATCCTCTCCATTCAACGACTCAGCATATTTGAAGTTTCTCCTTATTCCTAGATGTTTATTCTGTAAGTTTTACTCTGACCTATGATCATATTTCTCCGTTCTTTTGACCGTTATCATTCTTTCTTTTGTATTTGTTCACAGTACAGATTTCATGTGAACGTATTTCCAGTTTCATTTGATCTTATCACGGTATTTTTATTATGTACAGCAGTTTCCAAAGCATTATTTGTTATTACCAGTGAGTCTTTTATAAATCTAAAAACGGGTATTATCTTTAACGGTTGATATGGATTACCACACTTTGACCACAACCAATTTCTAACTACTAAACTAGTTAACGAGTAAATTTAAATCGTCTCGGAGAATAATGTTGTCAAAATTACCACATTATCATTCATACTACTACACTATCTTTACGTAAACGTGCAGAAGATCAGAGTAGGTCCAGTGATTTAATGAAAGTGATTGTAAATGTATGGTAAAATAACGACCGATGGTTGTCATACTGATACTATTTAGAACTTTAAACATTTGGTTTTTTTCCATTCTGTAAATTGTGCAGACATAGTTTGATAGTGCTTGAAGAGGATCATAACTAGGTAACTACAAACTAGATTCGAAACGCAGTGATCCTGGTCTTCCAAATCTAACTGAAATTTAGATATACAAAGATTAATGAGAAATTACTTTGTTTGTACGTCGTCTAAAATTCTATACTTGAGCTGTTGTACCTCCAGAAATCAATGATATTATCACTGGCTTTGGTCAACACAACTCCATAAGAAATGACAGCAGTGGTCTTTTCAACTCGATGCAAGTAATCAAAATAAAAGAAGCAGTGCTCAGAATGTCACATCTTTAAACAATGAATACATGATCGTAATTTAATATCTAAGTTACGTATCAAGAACATGACTCCAAATTATAACTTATCTCGTACTTTGATAAGAAATCCTTTATAGCAACTACCTGGAGATCAGTAGCAAACAATTGCCAAAATATATGCGAAATCTCGTCGGCTTTGTATGATGTATGTCGCTCAAAGGATTTGCTGCCAATTGTTTAGTCTTGCGGCATAGTTTATAAGGCCTGCCACCTTTTAAACTGTATAACTTAGCCCTAATTTAACAACATACTATTTATACACTGGAAATTTGTTATTCCTCTACTGCATGAAAATTTTTGGCATAACAGGCCAAAGAAAATGGTTGAAGAAGTTTCACGTAAACAATTACATAAGATTTGTGGCAGTTTGATCTTGTCAGTAAATTTTCATGCCTCGTGTAACTTATGTTTATTGGGAATAAATTATTGTCATTATTTTTATAAATTGCCCCTGTTCATATTCAATTAATTGACAAATGGTTGGTTCGAGTACTCTCAGATCATTACTGATGTTTTGTCCGTTGCAAGTAAGTGTAGCATTTATTTACAACAGATATCAATATCATAATTAACTGTACACCACTTCTCACAGGTTTCCGTCCATTTGGCAAATGTTTGGTTTTATTCTTTGTCTTAGATCATTTAGAACGTCTGCTATCCAAATTTATACCGTTCTGGAAGTTCTTAAGTTAAAATGTGTCTGCACAGTTCCTGTATGAGATATCCCATAATGGTCATTACCAAACAGTTATTGTTTTGTAGACAATGCACTACGTGCTTTTATATGATCGTTCCGATTATTCAACAGGGATCTTGATAACTGGGATTCAACAGTGAGCTGTGCTGTTCAAATCATACTTATGCGTGTTGGTGTTTAGTTCAATCACAACAAGTGTGAAAGAAACTTTTAACCGTGTATGCTTTATAATTGCAAGTTTCAGAACCGTGGAATAATGCCAATACGTGATCGGTAATAAATTAAATGGATTAAACTAGTTCATCACAAAGATATTGGATTGCCGATTGTAATTGAGACATATAAACGACTGAAATTTACAAAATGACAGACCGGAAGTTTAACAAGAATTTCTTTCGTGGGACTAGTACTATTCAGAGCATGAGATATGCTAGGCTTCCTTGCAGGCAATTCAGTGGTAGTTCACCCATACAATGGAATCAATGGACAGGCCAACTCATAATAGTTCAGCAAATTACTAGGTTTTAGGTTACTTTGCCATAAGAAGTCTTCTCGTTTTATGACAAATACAGATATGCCTAACCCAGCTGTCTTACTTGTTCAGAGCCTGTCGAGTGATATTGAATTCTAAACAAACTATCTAACAAGTCAGGCGTGCCCTAACAAAAAAAACTAATCAATGGACATTGGATACTTCACTGGAATTCATTGACTACAGAAGTAATGGTCAGTAAGTGTAATTAAACTAGAGCATCGGGGAAACCGGTCGCTTATTATGCACATTGTAGCATGTGAACACACTGCCAGCCTGATATGATCCTACCCGTACTTTAGGTTGCTACGGAAAGGCTTAAGAAAAATTGATGGAAACAATGCAGTTTGACTTCGACTCAGGATTATGCAAGTTAAGTAGCAGTGTAATTCTTGTTAATTTCCAGTGAACGGCGACTACTGATAGATAGATACCCGGATGCATAGCTGAGATGGTTTTACATGAACAAGAAAAAATCGAACGTATCAAGACTCGCTTTGGAGGCGGTGGTGAGCCACCGTATTTTAAAAACTTGATGAACAGTTCACATACACTGTCGTAACAGCACCCACCTAAGAACGCAAAGTCACCACTGTGAGTTTATTTGAAATGGCAATAGTTAGGCCTAATTCAGATCATTGTTTCACAGTGCTAAACACAACATTCTCAAGTGTAAGAAACGCACCCATTTAACTTTACAGGTGATCGGATTTTATAAGGGTATTTATGATTTAGTTATCTGAGTTGTGAAGAAATCGGAATTACAATTTGAGTGGAGCCACGTTTATAAATGCAAAATGTAAGGGACACCTAGCTCTGAATAAGGACGGCGTGAATACTGTGTGCTCGGACCATCACATCTGAATAAAATGAAGACTCAAGTGGGAGTTACAGTAAATAGTTGATATAAAAACACCCATATCCTATCGAACGAAATGTTGTGGTGTCGACTGTTCTGACACTACTTTAGATAAGCTCGTGAATATACGCCCCCATTTCACCCTGTATATTACCTAGGTTAACTCCGTTTTCATGATGGTGGTGAGAGGCCGAATACGAACGGTGACGGAGGAATTTATTTCGGGCATTCATGTAATCAGATCCATAGTAAGCGACAAAGAGGAAAGCGAGACGGAGAGCAATGCAGGTGAATGAGTCAACTCGATTTAACCAAGCGTGCCCCTATTATTATAGTCCAACGGAAACAATCCAAACATATGACTGGTGGGAGAAGCAATGTACACACAGACGCTTTCGTAGAGAGCCAAGGCTGATGAGCGAATAATTTATCAAGACAAAATGTGACCCAAGAAAAATGAGAAAATTGGCCTGTCTGGGAGCTAGAATAACCTATACGGGCTTGACAAGGTGATAGACACTACAATGTGGAGCTTGACCATACATTTTGTTTAGTAAAAAGGCACCACTCGATAGTCAGTGACAGGTTACCTTAAAGTAGTCCGAACTTAACCGGAGAGCAATGCCTACATATTTGACGTCAATACATCACAGAAATCTTATGGGTTTTGATTTTCATGCAGTGCATCCAGTACACGACGAGTCTGACAATGTAACTGGCGGCCTGCTTGAATATACGGGCTACTTGTTCCTCCGATCTAGATATTTCACCAAGTTATGTTTTGTTGTTTGTTTTAGCACATCATTATGTCTATTGTGCTCACAATCTATTCAGGCGCGTTCATGAAAAGTTTACAACCTTTCGCTATACGTGATACAAAAAGGTACAATCAGCGACATCATGGTGGCTGGCAATATGCATTGGAACGAATGAAAATTAATCAACTGTGGATTACCGAACTCACATCTAACCGGTCATCATTCAAAATTTATCATCACAATAGATATAAGAAAAGGGAACTTGTTGAAATACTTTATGCTGAGAATTCTATTTTGTACCAAAAATATAATGTTGGATAAAGCTTCTAATAATAATAATAGAAAGAATATATGAAAAATGTACCACAAGGCTATACGGTTTATCACTCAACACCAGCCCCACGCCACACCCTACCCGCGTAACAAACGTAGTTAGTGTCTGGAAAAAACAAGCCACAAGCACTGGCCAAGTGGGTTTATTAACTTTGGTCGGCTAAGCTCGGAATTTCCTTGCCACTGAAGGTGACTACAGTAGACATAGTATCCGGCGGGTGACCAGTTGGAGAAGTCATCAATTAGTGAACATGCAGAAGACACTCGACCGCGGACAGTTTCAAAATTTTCATCAGATGAGTTAGAATAACACGTACAGGTAGATACTGTTTTTTATCAAGATCCTCATCAGGCTTCAATATACGATAACACCTATACACGTATACGGGATTATTATACCGACTAAGGTGGTTTATGGGTCATTGGAATAGACTAAGTAAAAATGAGTAGGAAGTGGACATCGATAGTGCGACGATGTGTGTGCTAATTACGAACAATGTTGTTGATTTGCGGTGTAGAGACTTCCCAGATTTCATGAGCTACTTATGAGCATGCCCTGGTATGGCCGAGAGTGGAGTGGGTCTGCTCTACCTCTCGAAATGCTCTCACGCGGCCACGTGTATACAGCCTCTGCTAGGGAAGCCCTACTCACTGAGAGGACGAAAAGCAAACGTCCGGAGAGTCCACCTAAGGGAGTTGGAAAATCCTGACTTCGAACCAATGGTGCATATGGGCCCCAGTATCCTTAGGGAACAAATGGTGCACGAACCAATGGTAGGTAACCGGCTACCATGGGACTGCATCACCTTATGTTACTTCACTGCCTTGTGGATTAGACCTTCAGGTCAAAGGCTCCGAGTGTAGTTCCCTAAGAAAACCACCGACATGGGCAATCGAACAGTATCCCAGCCCTCACGTAAATCGAATGATTGATGTGGCGCATATGTATTTAGTACCTTCTTGTACCAATATCTATGTGTTAAAATAAAATATGGGCATGGTAACACTAAGAAGTTTTCGAAAGCACTGGAAGATAGTACATATCAAATGCGAACAGATAAACCCAAACAATCCCAATTAAGCAAGAAGAAAAGACGACCTACTCTCAAACATAACAAATGCATAAAAACGGAAACGGGCGTAATTTAGAAATGTAGATATGATGCTGCATTAAAAAGAATATCATTAATGCATCGAAAAAATGAGACAAGATGATAGTGTTTGACGAAAGAGCAAGTGAAATGAAAACACTTAATAAACGAAACGAGCAAAATAAGACCGGTTATTGTCTTACACAGCATTGACAAAAGCGAGAACGTAATTTGTTCTCTAAATAACCATTTTAGTGTATTTTACAACTAATGTATAACATATAACGAGCAGCTATCCTACGACGATCCTGCATGTGTATCCTCAACACACTCTGCATTTGATATAGGGTCTTTAGGAGGTTCATCTTCCTTGACTGACTTTCGTTCTTCCTCCTCTTCTTCTTCATCGTCATTTTCCTCCTCATCTTCGTCTTCACCATCTCCACGAGCATCTGTTGCTGACTCTTCTTTTGTAGAATCTTCTAACAGTTTAGCTTTGGCAGTTTCTAAAGCATGTTCTCTCTTCATATCAATAATGTGACTGGGGAGTCCAAATAAAGTTAGAATAGTCTGAAAAAGAAGACAGTATGTTATCAACCGTTGGAAGTATTGTATAAGCCATAATTTTGAAGCCACTGAGGAAATGTGATCGCAGAAAACAGCAAATGGAAAATTCGTTGACTGAATAATTAAATAGTCTTTATACAAACCTAGATATAGGTTATATGAAATGAACACAAAAGCGTGAAATGTGAGTCCCCCTATACACAATCACGATGTTGTAGATGGTATGTTTACTTGTTATTCACGGGAACAAGTGTCGTTTATTGAATATAGAGACATCGAATTTCTTATTTGACCAATGCTACAACCACTACTAATTTGATGGTCATCTTGATATTTTTATCGCATTGTGCTGATGTGATATCCCAATTTGGGCAAATTGAATACTTGCAAAAGACTCTTATGTTCAATTTAAAATTACATATTACCAGAATAATATACGTTTAGATATTGACTGTGTAAAATAGCGTTTTAACAATCAGCCTTCATGAATTCAAGATGAGTTCTTTAGTGATTAATAAATACTTTATGTTCTTGGCTAGAATTCAAATTAGTCTAAAAACAATTCATGGACAGACTCTTAATTGTCTAGCTACTTCAACGAACTAATGCGAAGTAGCATAATTGGTCGAAAAAATGGTAACTTGAAAATTTAGCGAATTAAAATGTACTCTTTACGAATTACAACGATTACCTAACGTTATCTTACCAAGTCAGAGTTGGCTCCACGTGAAATATAATAATCCTTTTTTCATAAAGAACAGTAGTGTTTAAGCAAACAATTAAGTAACGAAACAAACCTTAATTACTTAAACTTGAAAATGCTTGAGATCAAGTGACATGGTATTTATTTATTGACGACCTCTCTAAAGAGAAAAATATCCTTTCATTAATAAAAACTACACATTGTGCTCAGGTTCTTTGTCACGAAAAATCGCGCAATCTGTAATAAGGTATGTAGTTATATACTCAAAGACATGTCCAAATAAAATGAACAAACTGATACTAACGTGCATATATATACGAATTATGCGTGTTATCGGTAACTTACGTAACAATCTCTATAATCAATCCTATGACGATCAGCACGCGATCGAATACATTTTTCTAAACTTTTTTTCCATGAACGAATTCGTGGATGAATATCATAGTATTTAATTGGAAAGTGTTTTCGCATATCATCATAGCAAGTAATACGGAAACCACAAACACATAAATGAAAACCTTTTTCTCCGATAATTCTTGCCAATTCCTATTAATGGAGAATGAAAAGTAACATTATGTTAAAAACTACAGTCTATCAACACATTTAACAAGAAAAACATTCAGTTTCTTTCAATAAGTCATTGTCAATTTGTCTTGATGAAGGTCTCCTTGTATATCGGTATTACAACAACTGAAATTTTATCACTGCTCGTTTTAAAACACTGAAGTAATTCTTTTCAGTATTATAATCAGTATGACAGTTGAACACATACGTAGTTCAGTTTCAGTGAAATGAAAGTAAACAGAAAAACAAAAAGAATACAAAGTTATCTTTGATGTTTTTTAGGCAAAGCAAAGACGAATTCTGGATAGACCAATGTAAATTTTATTGTTTTTATAACATACACATGTTTATAGATAATCCATAACCGTTAGCCAAGAATGGAACTGTTAAACTAACAGACTGATATCATCAACTGACTTAAATAAGACATATATTGAAAACCAGGATGTACTGAGAGCAGTGATTTAACGGTCAAGCGTTCGTGCACGAGACCTAAACTCCCAGATCCGGTCCTCGACGGGGTAGCAAATGTGCACAGTCCTGAGGAGTCCCATAACAGGATAAAAGAACAATAGATTGCTTCTCATTTCATGTCTGTCTAACTCCAATCAGTAGTTCAATATGGCAACAACATCCAATAATCTACACAAACCTACGTACTAATTAATAGAATACAATACGATATGAATAGTGATATCGATAAACGAGGAACTGGCTCACTTTACTAGCTCTAGACTGGCATGTTTTCCATACAGCAAAAACCGAATCGGATGCAGACAATCTCATTTCTTCTTCAAATGCAAATTCCTCCAAATTAAATTTCTCCTTATATTTCTTTTGATGTGTAAGAGTACGTAGATGATTTTCTATATCATCAGCTCCAATTAAATCTGCTTTACAGAGTGAACAGCTATATTCCAAATCTCGCGTATTGTATACTTGCTAAAAATAATAGGAGATCGGCAGTAGATTGAGGGGGTGCGGTAGGGGAATACAAATCTATTTATTAACAGTGGTGGAAAAGATGTGAAGTAATTATCTCCTACAAAAACATAAGCATAATCATATACAATTGATTATTCCTAAAGAAATTACTGAGATCGAATACTCTAATGGATACAGTAGTATGGTGTTGTATTTTTCAGGTAAAAATCAGACAATTCAAAAACCAGATAATTCCTTCAATAAGAAAAAAATCAGTATTATTTGGTGCATTTATTAAAAATGAGGAGATTTAATGATAACAGACTACTACTTTTCACACTACTGTGGTGTATACTACTTATGTTGACAGATATAATTAATATGTAACACCAGTCAAAAGTGGAACGCCTGCAGAAGACTGGGAAGATTGAATTGAAGAGGACAGAAACGTAAACAAAGAATAATTATAACGACAACAGAATCAAGAATATTACGAAGCACGTAGAGGATAAATGAATGAAAATGTGCAAATAATGTATTTAACGTATAGTTTTCATATTCTACGAAGGCAGTGTAATTATGCATTAAATACACACCTGAGTTCTCGTTCACTATACTATCGCTACTTAAAATTGGACAGAATATCAGCTGAAAATTAATGATGAAAAACATGTTGAATGAATCAAGGAACATTTTTATGCTGAAGACTTAATTGTGATTTATTTTCTTCATGAAATAAAAATGACTACTTAGGAAACAATAGTTAGGGATAGTGATTTTTAACCCATATCAATGATTGAACGAATTTTACTCTTTATATAATTATACTGATTTGTTTGTTTTTAATAACTAGATGGTTAATTAAAAAAAAGAAGGGTACTGCAGCTTTGGAAGACTCTGTTGTCAAAAAAAAAAATACAAAGTGAAAACTTTTATTTACTTATTTTTTGTTCTGAAAAAGGTGACTTACCTGAATATTCAAAGTTGTCTGTGCATAAATTGTTAGTTACACCACAATCTCATGATGTATGTGAAGAGAGAAAGAGGGAGAGAGAGAGACAGACAGAGAGAAGTTTAACATTTCGATAGCCACACACTGTATTCACACCTCCACGTTTACATGGACTGATCCAATGTTTTATCGATACAGAATGTTAATATTTGTAAATGATACTACGTCTCTATGTTGCTATGCATTTACATATACATATATATTTTTAAAAATAACTTTACTTTTACACAGATTAACGCTTTTTCTCTGTTGTTGAATGGAAGGACACAATAATCCAACACATAAATGCGCGGATGACCAAAGATTCTCTAATAATAAATAAGAAAAGTTGGTAAAATTGGTAGGTTTTACAGCTAACTATAAAGTCTATCTTTGTGTGTGTGCGGATGTAATGATTACAAACTAGACAGCGCAAGTCACCTTGAAGCAACTCTGTAAAGTTGTAGTAGCCCACGATAACTAATTAAAAGTTATTAGACGTTTGGATGATTATTATGATTATCATCATTATCATCTCAAGTAACCAGGATATTCAGTGAGGCAGTCAAGAATCAAAGTTTTCGGTGAATGTTTTTTCACATTCAACCTACCTCCTGAATAAATTCCTCGCCAACTGGATTTGGTTCTTGAGAGATTAAATGTTTCAAGTCGAGGAATTTTTGCAAAAATGCATTTCCAGCATCCAATTCGACTTCCTTACAGTCTCCATAGTTCCCATATGGAACAGAGCAGTCTGGAAGAAATTTAAAATCAAAAATTTAGGATAAATGACTGACTGCAGTAACATAATGATCAACAAAGTTTATGAACAAACTAAGAGTAACGACATAAACTGATTTTACGACACGGACAAACTCTGCACATCAGATGACTTTTTCAAATACTTCAGAATAAGAGTTAAAACAAATATTACAGTCAACCTTTTTACGGATATTTGTCAGTCCACAAAAAGAAAACATGAAAATGCCAATATTTGAAAATTTATTTTGGTCTGATATGCTTACAGGTGCAAAGACCACGAAATTGTCTCTGAGATTTGGAAGATATAGTTTGTGGATTTGAATCACACAATGACTGGAAGGATTTCGTACGAAAATCGATAGCAAACACCTTGAAGCAATACAATAAAATATAGACCAACAGACATCAAATGGTAAGATTCTACAGTACGGCTGTATAACTAGATTTAATACTATGTAGACTAGTGCTACATATACAGTAATACTTACAGACTAAACGACTACATGAGAAATGATTAAATTAGATTCCAAGTTAGCCTTAAACAATGAATACGCACAACATTCAATAAGAACAGTAGTAATTTGCTTCCTAAAAATGAAAAACTATTTTCGAGGATAAAGTACTTACCTTTATTCATATACAATGTGAACGAACCCAATGGATCATTAGCAACTTCTTCCGGAGTCTTTTTCAGTTGTCCTCTTAAAAGTCTAGCAACTCTACAAAGACGTTTATGCTTTTTCCACTTTAGATGAGCATAAAAGTGGCGACCATTTTGAAATGTTTGTTCGCATACATCACAATAATCTGTACGTCTTGGAGCCTTTTTCTGTTTTGAACAAGAAGAAACAGTTCATGGTAAATCTCAATTGTTAAAATCAATCATAATACGACTAAGCAATAAATTTTATGAAATTCAATAACCAGTAACGAATCTACTCTTAAAGGGGCTTTGGTTAAGCATTGTGCTTGTTTCATGAAAACAATTTTTTAAAAAATGTAAGTTGGTAAATACAATACACAACCAGTTACAAACTTGTGACATTAGGTCCCAAAGAATCCTTCATTGTGTGAACTCATCAATAAAAACCTCCTTGAAATCGTTTAATTATTTGCAAACAGATCAAAAAAAATGTTGGAAACGAAGTATATGACAAACATACTTCATAATATGAGATTTTTGTCACATTTTTTAACGAAATAAAATGACATTTTTAGCCAAATAATGTTCAATTTGATAAGCGTCCCATGAAAATGATCATACTGCAGTAGTGTACTGACCAGCATCACAATGACACCAAAGGTAATATGGATTAAGTATACACCACTACTTTGACTTTTATAATAAGACAGATCCTAATTAGACAGCATAAACCAGATAAATGGACCTTTAAAGTACATTCGACGATTTACTTTAAAGTGTGTATAGCTATCCAACAGTTTTGTATAAGTACTTTAAACTAAGATAGTACTGAATACATATTGTATTTAAGATCGCTAATTAATAGATGATTAAGTACGATGTGAACAACCGATACATCACTGTCCAATAAAAAAATGTTATTCATATATTCGGGATTAACTTTCACATCATGTAACGAGTATACACTGTCATCGAGCAATTTCTTTTGGAGCTCCTTATCAAAATGTCATTAATGACAAAATCAGAGAAATGGTACGATTAAACAATCTCTCCGGTAGTTTGTTAAGTTCCAGAGGTGACTGTACATCATCATTAAACCTTGGGCGTTTTTTATAGGGATTTTAATTCACCGATATTTTCAGACACAACCATCTTTAACATATGACTGAATTGGAAAACCACTATTCAAATATTACTCTGATATCCAAAACACGACTATTGGCCCATACAGCGCAAAATAAGCATTCGAAAGGGAGTGAAGTTACGACAAATATGGTCGCGACATGAACGGAAAGAAGTCAGCCTTTGACATATTTTACCCAAGTATGTGGTATATCATGTAGACCCAATGATCACTACATAAACTGAGTAGGAATTTTCGAAGATGAAATTATTGTGGTGATAGACCATTTTCAGGTCTCTAACCACCCTACGTTTGTAAAACGCTTAAAATGTTTTTTAAAAAAAGCTTAATTACAAGTATAGGTTCATGTAATCAACCTCGAATCATATACGAATATGAGAGCTAGTGATACCACTAAGTTACTTAGACCGAAGTAGGAAGAGCATGATTCGAGTCTTTAATTAAATGGCTGGGATTATAGTATATCAACATCCAAGACAATATTTTACCGATACAGTTGGTTACGCTTATACGTTTAGCAACAGAAATAGTCCTTAGATGCGACTGGACTGCAATTTGTTGGAGAGTAGACAGAGGATAACCAATATAAATTTGGATAAGAACTTCTTTACGAAAACAAGTTTGTCCACATCTAGTCTACTAACTGAAACAGACATCGCAACATGTTTTTAGAAAGAAACCAATCCCTAAATTGAAACTTCACGTATTCTAGAATTAACAAGAGAGACTAATTGTTGAGACATACACTTCAGTTTCATTTTAGGTGAAAATATTCTGGAAAGTAAAATTGACTCTATAAATTCCCGATGATATACAAATTGTAACCACTTATGAAGTATAATTTAGTAACTCCGGTCAATAAAGCTGAGTAGCAATTGCAGCCCAATAGATATAAAATGAGATGATAATCATAAAAACTCGCGACATGTATTTCACTTACAGATTCTCCTTCGTCTGACTCATTTTTGTTACGATCCGACTTTTTCATATGTCCCTCTGCTGTGATATGATCAAGGTATTGTTCTTTTCTTTGAAATGATCGTTTGCAATCTTCACAGTAGAAATTAGGTTTTCTGTTTCTGTTCTAAAAATTTAATAAAACTAATTCCTAACAGAGTGTGGTAGAGCAAATTAACTGGTAATACAATTACATGAGGTACTGATTCGAAATCTTAAAGGAATTAATCACGAAGTCATTGTCTCTTTTAAATAACACATCAAAATAATTGGACATGATATATAATTATTTAAGTTTATGATGGATGCACAGTTTAGATTATCAAAGATGACTATCGAAATCTATGAATAAAACTGCACTAAAAATGATTTGTGGAATTAATTTATGATCGAGGTACATAAATGTTCATAGTATGATACATATACAGGTTACTAGCATTCATCCATTGGATTTTCATCTCGAGAAACAAGAATGATTGGGATGAGTTACACATACGCAGTTACTAACAGAAAGAAGAATAGATGTCAGAATGATTTATTTTTCAGTTCGATGTGAAACCGTAGTAATTCACCGCTAGAAACTTCCAGCGATAGTCTATAAACCGATTACAGATAAGTTTTTCATTAGTTTCATTTGTTTAGAGTTCTTCTTACGTTGTATTATCTAGTGTGCAGTGCGGTAATTTGAACCGATTTTGGTTTTGTGAACACTTGTAACCAAATGAAAATCGTCTGCTGGGTTTGGAGACACGTTTTCATGGTATCGACACTACCTAATTATTCAAACCAAGATACGAAAATGAAATGTGTAAACTTTGCAACTGAATGAATATAAAATGAAATGACTTACATTACTTCTGCGGTAGTCACTTCTAGACTTTCCTTTACCCCTTCTATCTTCAGTTGTATTAAAGCTACGTTTAAAATTACGGATGTGCCTTTCAGTATCCAAATGTATGGAATAAGTATGCTCATCCGTGAATGCTACATCACAGTATTTACAGTATATTCGTAGTTTAGGTTTTCGATTCTAAAAAGACAGTGAGAACAAATAGTTAAATCTGTTTAGAAGAACTTTTAACTACTCATTTAACAGGTAAAAGTATATGTACTTAGTTTGGTGATTCTGGGAGGAGGTTACTACAACCCGGTTATCCAAATACAGTAACAGAAGTAATATTTGAACCTGGAACTTATTGGTTGAAATTTAAGTTGCTTTGACTACTGAGAAATAAAACAAGTGATCAAAAAAACTCTAAAACAAAGCCGTTTGACAGAACAGACTAATTATTCAACTTATGTAAAATAAGTAACATAAAAAGAGCATAGTCACCTAAAGCTCAATAATAGATATTACAACAAACAACAACTTTGAAGGATTAAGTTGTGCAAATTAAGATCCATCCACTCTGTTTTCATTTTAAAAACATAACCAGTAATATTATATTTATCCAAAAAGGTGACTGACTTAGTTCCCTGTGAACAATAATGAAATAATACCGTAAAGGCTAAACTTAACTAAACTGGGAAGCCTGTGAAATTCTAAACTAAACCTATCAGCATATATGATCAAATTGTGACCTTTCCTTAAAATATAGTGATTTTGTAAAGTAGGTTAAATAAAAGTCACTGATTTCGTGCAAAATATACATTCAAGTAACATTTATCAAACTCAACAGTTATCTGAGTACGCAAGAACATTTATCAAGTGAACACTGAACATTATCTTCCCAACTACATGACACCAATTCATTGTGAGTTAATGTGATTTCGAAAGAGTAAAAACAAAACAATGGTACAATACAATATTTAAATCACTAAAATAAAAGTTCCAATATATTAATAAATAAATAGCGCTGAGAAAACTTGACAGCCTTACACTATTAATGTATAACAGGACAATGAGCAGATTGTTTAAGAGAAATTACAAAGGGTTTACATAAAGTATATACAGCTTTAGATCATCTACTTGCATTTTGCTGTGTGTTCTAAAGTCCAAACTGTCCTGTCGTCTAGTCATCAAGTGTTCTGCCTACATCATGCCTTCGATGTACTGAAACTCTCCAAGCCGTCTGACGAAAGTAACAACTTCAAGACCATGTTCCGCAACATACTACTTACAATCAATCTTGTGAGTAGCGTCCACCACACTAACACAATACAATACATTGTTTCTATTCTTTGATAGAACACATAAACAAAAAATTTGTGATTGAAATCTAAACCTCAATGACTTTAGGAATTATTAAATAATAAGTGTTAATCACTAAATCGGCAATTACTTGTTCAAGTATAGGCGTAGACGGAGGGGGTTGATATCGTGGTTGACTATTGATTGGTGGCTCACGAGAATGATACCAATAACTTGAATCATGTGATGGAGTTTGGAATTGGTTCCCACCTAAAAATAAAAAAGATAAAATTAGTTTGTATGAGATACAAAGGAAGTAGAGTAAAGGTAGATGACGCATAAAATTAAGTTTGTAAAACTTATGAGAATGTGGAATTAGACACATTAAAACAGAAGGAAAAGGTAACTTACTGAATGTCACTTATAGTACATTTCTGAAAAGTTTACGTTTGAAGCAACTAACCTTAGATTACCCATCGATGTGACGTACTTCTCAAATGTTTATCAATTTTGGGGTCGTGGAGATTATTGAGGTCACTAACAGACCGAAGTTAGATAATCAGTGAAAACTTGGAAGGACTGTATGAAAGTTTCGCCCCAGTATGGAACTACGCAGTGGGAATCCACGGTCCCACCACACAGGATTGAACCTAAAAACATTCGGTATCGTATGCGAACCCTTGAACTCCAGACCAATGACAGGGCATCCAGTGGTACACAAGTCTAACTCTCATTCGATCCACGATATTCCACGACTGCCTTCCGATATCTTTGGTGGGTAACTGCCTCACATTCAACACGGTTGAACTCCAGTGACCACGGTTTCTTACTAGGACTCCGGAAACATATCCCCCGAAGCGTGTCACTAGTAAGCATATGATTTTTAAAATCTTTGCGACAGAAATATGAAAAACTGGGAGGAATTAGTACTCCAACATTTAGTAAAACTGGATGATAATCGCATTAATCCATATAAGAACTTTAAAGAAATTTATTGAATATGGTAGTTTGTATGGAGGTTTATGCTGTTTGCTCGGGCGAAAGTTTAACTGGATTCGATATACAAATTAGTTATCTCAATCACAACGTGCACGAGATTATCTTTCACTGTATCCCACAAGGGGAGAGGGGGATAACTATAAGCTTACTTTATTTATAGAAAAAAGGCTTCATGTTTAAAAATAACATTCTTATGATGAACTACGACAGGTGAATTATGTTAAAGAAATCTTAGATGTAAAATACCTTTTAGAATAACCGTATAAAAAAGATCAATGGTGAAAGCTCACAAAACAGTATTGAAATTTTTTGGATCACGGTTTTTATAGATGTCAATAATATTCTCGTATGACGGAGGACGTAGTCACATCTAGTAGACGACATTCCCTGAAAGAGTTGTATTCACTGCTTCCAAATGCGAAAAGATGAGACTGGATATAAAACAATGTGGTTAGTTTGAAAAGGAAAGATCTACGTTTACGTGAGTTGGAAAACCTTAAAACTAAACAAATATATGGTGTCTACTCGACCACATAACATATCAGAGCAAAAGTTAGAAAAATTCGGAGTATGGAAAAGAATAGAAGCAGCTTACTCCATTGAGCATTATAACCAGGTTGAGTAGGTGTGGAATTTGTGGAATATCCATACTGACCATTAAAATCATTAACGGGCGATTCATAATCTTGTACCTAAGAAAAAGTTTAGTAAAATTAGGATTTCATTGAAATTTTCATTTAAAATTTTGTTTATAATTGACTGGATGTGGAGAGACTATCTGATGGAATATTAGGACTGTGTTTCATAAATCTTTGCAATGACTGACAAATATATGTATACCTTCTATTCACTAACACGTTTTATATCAATTTTAATATCTGCTTTCTTGATAAATCCGATTTTAATCATTTCCGACACTGTATATGCAAAGCTGAAAAAACTACACCCTCGATGCGCATATAATATCGTCAAAGTGATTTTTAAAAAACCTAAAACGTGAATTTTACTTTTTTTTAAAATAGTTGTTCGGTCGGAATTCATCTGTCTGGTAAACTTTTCCATAGTTTCGTGAAGTAAGGTACGTATATTAAATGTAACTTTAATAATGAAGATTAAACTGAGGAGGATGACCTCCGAATTTATGCTTCACTTTACCTACAAAGGATGACCTATGAACTATAGACAGAAATCTTAAGCAAAGGTTGAGTGTTATAAAGATTGTATATTAACGTGTAACAACTTGGTTCCCAAACGTTTCTATCGTAAATCCGGGCTGACTTTATTTTTGTCACAAAACTAAGTGCATGAACAACTGTGATTATACAGTTTTCCTAAGATTCAACCAGTCTTGCGACTATAGCATACTGCATATTTTTGTAACCCATACACGGTTTTGAACGTATGTTCAAAGGTGTTGTTTTATCCAATAAGAGACACGAACACTGAATTCACTTACGATGCACAAAGAAAACAGTCAAGTGCTAAAAGCATGATTCTAAGTCGTAACAAAATTTATTTTACCCTCAATGTACCGAACAACCAATTAGATATAGCGGATACGAAAAGTCGATAGCATCGAATATGGATTGTAAATGGTGAAACATATGGAAATAGGGATATGCCACGACTTATCTGCAATAGAGTTGTTTATAAATCTAAACCTATTTATTTTTAAAAGGAATAATTATGGTTTTCGAAGTGCTCGTCTCTTCAGTATGACGCATTATTGTACATCACAACGATTGCTGGGAAAGTAAAATCACTCACAACCATATTTAACGACCGTACATTTATTAAATTTAACTGTTTATACAACTTACCTGGGGTCCCATATAGTCAGTGTACGGAGGGGGCTGCTGGTTAGTCGAGTCATAACCATAGGTATATTGTGGCTCTTGAGCAGGTGTATGCACTTGGTTTGGACCTAAAAAAGTTTTAACAAATCACAAGTGCTGAAAGGACAAAATTTGGAGATGCTGTCGATCCCTACCGGCAATACAGTCATTACGTTTGGATATGTTAACTACTCCACTTAGAAATGTACTGGCAGTTTAAACAAAGAGAACAGTTAATTGAGCTATGCAAGGTGGACTAAATGTCACTTAGTATCAGAATTAATCAAATACCAATATGATATGATGCCTAATGACTCACTTCAACCTAATGTGTTGTAAGCAATTAATCGGTCGACCTAAGAAACAAGAGAGCTAAAACGTAGATAGTCACAAGTTAGGTTTTGACACAGAACGAAAAAAACAGGAAAATAGTGACAATAGTAATATTATTTTACTCGTACACCTGAATCATTCCTGTTGTTGGTTCTAAGGGTTGCAGTACAAGTTTCTGTTGGAATATGTATATCCTGTGTGGAGAGCCTAGATATTGTCATTTAACCACAAGTACTTTTAGTAAAGTTGAATGATGTTCAAGAGTGGGGTCCAGAACAAGTACTTCGTCTCATTTGAAACTCGACTGAATGTACCTGCAGCTTAGTGTTGTTCACAAGCCGTTGGCTACCTGGACTCAGTAGCTCACTGGATAATGCGACGGTGTTTGGAGCGGAGTCCCAGCGTAAACATCAACATTGGGATGCGGGTACACCCAAATGACGAGCTGTAAGTAAAACTTATCTTGTCTTGAAATCCGATTTAGCTACCACTCAACTTTACTGAAAGCAGTAAAAAGTTTAACAAAGTAAACTAAACAAGTAGAAACTATAAATGAAATGTAGTGTGTGGTGCCGAAATTTTGGACAAAAGTGGATGTACATGAAACTGCCTACAGTATCCTTAAAAGCCCATTGCAAGGATGACATCTCTGTACATGACTGAAGTCGACAGTTCCGTAGATCAAAGGAGCCTCCAACTTTGTTCGCCGACAATCCCTTTCCCAAATTACTCCTACGTTAGTCAGAGTACCACGTTGGAGCAAACAATAGTTTAGCACAAATAACTTATGCTCTGCCCGTTTCCTTTTTCGAAGGTATACAACTTTATCAAATGAAGTGGTTAATGTGCACGATAATTTCTTACATCCCTAAACTAGAAAGCGCGAAAGCAACTTTAATAAGAATAGATTGAGGAGTGTTGTCTTAGTTAGTAGCAAAGACTAGCAAAGGTAAAATAATCGAGACAAATTAATTTAATTTGTATTTGGATTTACTAAGACTGGTCTAGAGGCGACAATTTAGTAACAAAACTACATCACCGAATGACGTATTAGGGACGTTTGTACTATATCCAATCTATAATTTACTCCAGAGAATCCTCAGAACGTTAGTAGGTCCAATTCATGAGGTGACTGAGTGCGGATCTATAAAGACGTAGACAACCTTCTACAAATTCCCTGATTCCTTACTATCGACAAAGCAGTATTTGTTTGTTTTTGATGTATCACAAGAGCCCTATTGAACCAGTAATTACTTGAATTCCGTTTTGCGAACTCTTTTCTCTAAAGAATTCGAGTGATATGCCAATGCCAGATTTTAGTCTTTTTTTTTCTATCCATACGGAGGAAAGTTTGGAGTCCTGATTATAGCACTGAAAGTTAAAATGGGTAGACTAAAGAAGCTTTATCATCCAGCCTTCAAGGAGTTAATCTAATCAGGCGCATAATAAACTTTAGTCACAACACACATCCATGAAAAGGGTTTATTACACCTATTTGGTGCTTGTAACGTATAGAAACACTGATGTATAGCTTTCCATGACTACATCGGTTTAGGTTGAAACAATTTACAGCAACAAAAGACAAGAACCATGTTAGAATAAACGATAGTAGCAAAGGGAGAAGTGAAACAAGTCATAGATAAAACCATGATAGCTGAGATAGATTGAGTCAAATGATTCTCATCATTCCGAGTCTGCATTTCACTACACAATTGAGATTAGCAGCTAATATCTTTGTGGACTGCTATCTTTATTCAGTCTGGGGACTCGGCTTTTGAAAACTACACGACTATTCGGTTACTGAAAATGACGGGCTTGTTTAAGCCTCAATACATAAGTAGTGGTTTTGTGCTTGAAGGATTTAGTTTCCGAGTCATTTAACTACACATCGGAAACTTGCTTCATCCACTTCGAGTGAACAAGCCGAGCAACAAGCTTCAGTATAAAAGTTTGGCTCAATGCCAGTATATGATACTCCGCTTGGTTACTGCGTTGCACTATTTTTTATGCCAACAAAGTTCTTGGACAAATGGCAATAAAACAGAGGATGAAATGGATTCGTACCCCAAGTATAATTTGGTTGCATCGGAAACATGTATCCATATTGTCCAGTATAATTGTTCATCTTAGAACGTCGTCTAAAAAAGAATAATTGGAAATGAATACAAAAATTGATCACAGAACAAATGGGATGAAAGTTGAGTATGAAGTCTGCAAATGAACCGAGTTGCAGTGTTGAAAATAGTAGTACGACCCAGGAATACATCCAATCCAATAGGTCATCAACCACTTTATAAAATAACCCATAAAATCTAGTTAATAAAAATTAATAAACAAGTTGCATTAAAGCTGAACACCATAGGATAAAATGATTAGTTTTAACCTATGCATTTCAGTCATTAATTCGAAACCATCTTCATACATGATTCTTCCGTCTTGAACTGTTTCCTTGTCAAAACTACTTGAACGTACTTACCAGGGCAGTATATTCTTGATCCCGATACAAACACTAAATAATTAGCATGATTACCAGGTGGTTCATAAAATATACTATGGTCCTCATACATTCACTTAGATCAGGTTCAAAAGTGAGGCCAGATATCGCAGTGTAACTTCCCTCCTTAGTTTTTATACAATATAAATTAGTATGAATTCGATGGGTTTGCGTTTGATCGGTTGACAAACCCGAAGGATTTTGTCCTAACGTCCTGATGCCTTAAGTCACGTTAATGATCACGACTACTGCAACCATCCCTATATCTATCTCTTAACATATTTAGCCATATTGTAGTTAACCACAGGTCTAAAACTTTACTATCCATCACCATGGTAACAGACATGCTTAGATGAATTTGACTCCAAGAGGTGTGTGGTCTGCAAGCTAATGCGCTTCTTTCACATCACAACTGGCTAAGATTTGAAGGGGAAAATTCATTAGATGTGGTCACTCTTCCAAGTTGTCTGTCCTTAATCCGTCTGTCTTCCGCAAAAGTAATTCGACAACTAAGGCATTTTTAACCTTAATATTAGTCTCACCTAATTACACACTTGTAAATTTCGCAGCCTTTTTACAACTCATGAACTATTACCACAGGTGTTTGGCTCTTCAAATACTCCAACTTCAAGGTTGTGTCAGACCTGTCATCCGAAAGGTCATATGATGCGACTTTGTACCCGATATTATCCGGGCAGAGACTACTCTCCAAACCCACCCGATTAGAGTGGCTTAGTAAACATTAGTTTTCCATAGCCGCCTTGTCCTTTGTATTTCTAACCGTATTGATGTCATGTAGCAGGCAATGGTGTTTTTCGCATCTATGATGACTCTAGCATGCCTTTCACTTGTATCCCTACGGCCTCATGACTCCCATCGACACACGAACTAGTTCCTCGGCTCTTGATTGGGACCATCGACAGGGTTAGAATGTCGTACATTGATGAGCGGAATGCTTATTGGAACTGGAAAAACCGACCGAGAGCGATTCTAACTTGAGATGAAATAAACTCATTAGGCTTAACAAAACTCGGCTTTTACTTCCCGTCGATTTATCCACTGGTATCGCCCACAACCAGGTGAAAGATTTACTATTCGCTCCTAAGGAATTCAAGGAAATTCCTTCAGGGAAGATGTGTGAGTACTGTTCTGGTAGTTGAGTGAATTAAATACAATCGACAGAATTTGGTCACCATTTAAGAATGATGAGGATGACATAGGCTTCCTCTAAGTGACCGACCAACTGCTGCAATGCAGTGAAACGTACCAAACGTCAATCTACGCGATCTTCTAGGAACACGAGATACTTCGAAATCCAGATGGGTAAAACGTACATTGCCAACCGTAATGTAGATGGTAGCAGAAACGACTAAGTTATCCACAATGATGTACGTTCTGGAGGCTAGCGAGTTGTCGATCAACATACCTGTTTAGAGAACTTTTTAATACTTGCTGCTTAAAGCCAATTTCAATTTTTCCAACAGAACACATCAAGTGAGCAGAATTTTCCCGTACAAGCAGTATAATTCTCAGAAATTCAATAAAGAACAAGTCTTCGAAAGTATTCACGGACATAAATTCAACAGTACGAGAGCTTAGTGACCTGGCGAACTTGTATATGTTAACGCTTAGTAAACAACTCGATGGGTTTTAACACACTAAGTCAATAAACCAAGTACTTAGAAATAATAAACTTGGGATGGTGAAACGCTAGTATTGAGAAGACGGACTATTGACAACTAGAAAAAATTACCAGCATCACTACCATGACGGATTGGGAGCAAGAGAGTGACCGGCAAAGCAACCACCTAATAGTGTTATCATTACTTATTACCGGGCAATCTCAGCTCAAAGACTACATATTAGGATTTTTAGAGAATCACGGGTTCACAAATCTTTAGGTTGTGTAAGGATATTTAGACATTAGGAGAAGCGATTATGAATGCCAAAGGCTTGTAAAAACTACTGAGAAATACTTCCACACCATCAGCGTTACGGATCAAATACACTAGAAGTTCTATGTCACATCCAATTATAAATGGTTTTAGAATTTACAGAGGACAATGCTATGTCTGTTAACAGTAGACCGCCCATATTGTTCAACGGTGGCTGAGTAAAATACAAAAAGCACTAACGAAAACAAACGCGGAGTTCCATTAACTATTGGTTTATTAAATCTAGGTCACTTTTCTGACCATAAATAACAAAGGATAAACTAACCCCAACAAATATGGAAACGAAAGTGAACCTGCGGATCTAGTTAAAGGCCATCCATTCAATACCCAATATTATGGTCCCAAGGATTTGTCCAAATTCAAGAACTGTCGAATAGATGTACATAAAATTGTAAACTGGTTTTTGACTGGGTCTACTTTCAATAAATAGTAAGCAACCACTCAACTTGTGCTGATACCAAAATATGTACCGTCTAGGAGCCTTCAGTTTCAGATTGGGAAAGACAAGAGAATAGGTGGCCTGTGTTAGTCCTGACAAAGATGGTCTCTCAGTTCACCCAAATTTCTTTTGAAAAAGTTGACAGACGATGCTTCAATCATGTGTTGAGGTAATAAATTCCACTTGCTGATGATTCGATGAGAGGGTTGATAGTCAGCTAACAATTAATTTGTCCAGTGCTTGTGAACTTTTCGGAATGTCCTCGTAAATTCTCTGTCTTGGAAGACAAGAAAACTAAGGGCATATCATATGCAAACTGATCATTTAGTAATTTAAAAACTGTGATCAACTCACCGCTGACTCTTCGATATGACAATAGGATTATGTTCAGTTTAGCCAGTCGAGCATCATTCGGGAGCTTCGCTATTTCTGGGATCAGCTTAGTTGCTGTTCTCTGAACCTTTTCCGAAATACCACTGCTTTGCTGAGCAGAGACTAGCCTCTTGTATATAGCACTCAAGTTTAGGACGCACGAATACTGTGTACAAATGCCCTGGTATGGCCGAGAGTGGGGTCGGCATGCCCTCCCTATCGAATTGCTCTCAAACGGCCACGCGTATACAGCCCCTGCCAGAGAAGCCCTACCCATTGCCTCGTGGCGGGGTGTTTTTTACGCAAGTGAGGGGACGAAAAGCGAATATCAGTCACTTATCCACTCTCTTATTCCCACTTTGTGTATCCTTATTTTTCGACTTATACAGCAGCTCGCTTATGGTAGAAACTCGGTTCTATCTAAACGTTCTCGAGTCACTGCCTGGTTGAAAATTGTATGCTACCACCAAATACGAATACTGAAGCAGTTTTTATGAAACCACGCGCATCATTCAGACTGGCTGCCTTCAACGTTCGCACATTTATGCAGGTCGGACAACAGATAGGGCTGGCTATGTCTTTGGAAAGTCTTAATATTGATGTTTGTTGTCTATCCGAGACCCGTATTCAAGACTCTGGCGAAGTACTACAAATTCGATCTCCATCTGTCGCTTCGAAAAGCTTGTTTTACGTGCGCTTATCCGGGGACCCTGTGGCATCTTCGTCTGGTCTTGCTGGCGTTGGTGTCGCACTAAGCGCTAGAGCTGAGGCAGCACTAGTCGATTGGATCCCCATTAACAGTCGGTTATGTGCTGTTAGATTAGAAACCAGTGTGAAAAACGATGTCTTTTCGTCATCTCCGCCTATGCCCCGACAGATTGCAGCCCGGATGCAATCAAGGATGAGTTTTACCACCAGTTATCTGTTCTTCTCCAGAAAGTGCGTTCGACAGATATTGTAGTACTAGCCGGAGACTTGAATGCTCAGGTCGGGCGTCTAGGCACAGAAGAGAGTCGTTTAGGTGGCCGATGGGGACTCGTTGGTCGCAGGTCAGATAACGGGGACCGTCTACTGCAACTGTGCACAGACCACAACCTGTTTCTGGCTAGCACTAACTTTCGGCACAGTCATCGCCGATGTGCCACCTGGCGTCCTCCCTCTGCATCTCAAGCCTGGACTCAGATTGATCACATCGCGATCAGCTACCGCTGGCGTGGTTGTGTACAAGACTGCCGCTCCTTTTGGAGTACCTATCTGGACTCTGACCATGCCTTGGTCTGCGCCAATCTTACCTTACTTTTCAGTGGACAACGAAGTGACCGCCACCAACGGATTGATGTTAGCAAGCTGGTTGCAACTTCTGTTGCAAGTAAGTATCGAACCGAGCTAGCCTCTAGGCTAGCTACCACTCCACCGAAAAGTATAGATGAGCATTGGTTGCAATTGCATGACGCCATGAAAATGGCGGGAAAAGTCAGTTGTGGGTTTGCGAAACGTCCCGCTTATAAGCACTGGGTTTCTTCAGGTTCCTTACAACTCATTGAAGCCCGTCGGTCTACTCCGGGTGACCGTGAGTTTGACCATAAACGAAGGATGTTACGTAAGGAAATTGGGCAAAGCTTGCGTAAGGACCGAGAAGCCTGGTGGTCGAAGCGTGCTAATGAGCTGGAAGCAGCAGCTGCATCTGGTAACTACCGGAAGCTCTTCCAACTCATCCGAGCCACTGGCAGCAAGAAGTCTGGTGTGAGTGAAACAATCTGCGAGGATGATGGGATGCCAATCACTAACATCCATCGACGTCTTGGACGATGGGCAGAATTTTTCGAAGGGCAGTTCAACTGGCCTGCTGCTCCGGCAACATCGGTCAGACTGTCCTGCCCTCCATGGCCGGTGACGACTGATCCACCAAATGAGGCGGAAGTCCGCAAGGAACTCCAACTCTTGAAGCGTTACAAATCACCTGGCCCAGATGACTTACCTCCGGCTCTTTTTAAAGATGGTGGTGACTTTTTGACTAAGGAATTGACGACGTTGTTTACAAAGGTTTGGGAACTAGAGAGTGTACCAACGTCATGGAATGAGTCGATAGTTGTCCCTATCTTTAAAAAGGGTTCACGTCGTTCCTGTAACAACTATCGGGGGATAAGTCTACTTCCGATTGCGTCCAAGCTATTGGCTTCCGTCATACTTCGTAGGTTGTTCAAAACCCGAGAAAGATTGACTCGCGAGGAGCAGGCTGGGTTTCGTTCTGGTCGAGGATGTATTGATCATATCTTCACCCTCCGCCAAATGTTAGAACACCGCCATACTTATCAAAGGCCAACAATCGTAGTGTTTCTTGACATCAGGGCTGCCTTCGATTCGTTGGACAGGACTGTTCTCTGGGATTGTCTATTGAAGAAGGGTGTGCCTGAGAAGTTTATTAACATCTCGGGTAGAGTGAGGGCATACAACCACCTGTCTCCATTCAAGCAGTGGGGTTAGGCAGGGTTTCCCAATCTCACCACTCCTCCTCAACTTTGCCATCGATGACATTCTGGAAACAGCTCTGATGGATGTAAGTAATGGAGGTGCGGATCTGTTGCCTGGAGAAAGACTTCTCAAGCTTGAGTATGCGGATGATACTGTTTTACTGTGCGATAATGCCCAAGGCATGCAATTCGCGCTTAATCAGTTGGCAATCAATGTCCGTAGGTACGGTATATGCTTTTCACCTTCGAAGTTCAAAGTACTTCTACAAGACTGGCAGGATTCTAATCCTGTACTCACCCTGGGTAGTGAACAGGTAGAAGTAGTCGAGACGTCCGTGTATCTGAGTAGCTGCATAAGTGCTGGTGGTGGCCTGAGTAATGAGATCAATGCACGTATAGTGAAAGCCAGAGTGGCTTATGCCAATCTGGGATACCTTTGGCGCCTTCGTGATGTCAGTCTGGCTGTAAAAGGCCGGATCCACAACTCGTCGGTGAGAGCAGTTCTGCTCTATACTTGTGAAACCTAGCCTCTCGGAGTTGAGAATGTTAGACGACTCTGTATTTGATCATCGTTGTCTCCGAAGGATTGCTGCCATTCAGTGGCACCATCATTTTGGTAATGCAGAGGTTCGTCATCGTGTGTTCGGACACAGCGACGGGAATTCAGTTGGCGACACCATCCTGAAACACAGACTTCGGTGTCTTGGATATGTCCTGCGAATGCCGTCCCAGAGAATTGCACGTCGTGCATTAATTGCCGACGCTAGGACTTGTTGGAAAAGGCGGAGAAGTGGTCGGTGTATGACATGGTGTCATGGTATGGAAGAAAGCTGTACAGGGCTGAGTTTTGTTGTTCCTTCACAACTCCCTGTCTAGGGTCCGAGAAATGGTGCGACACAGTGGCTAGATACGTTATCAGATTCGGCTCAGAATAGAAGCCAGTGGCGATCCTGCTGTAACCTCCTTTTACTTTCTCCATAAAAAGTGGTTGTATCTTCCCTAACTGAAAGATTTCATCTGGTTGTACCTTTTCGTTTCCATCATTATTATTAAAATTATAATTATTACACTACCTTACACCAATGTGGTCGTTACTGTTCTTATTTTTTCTTTTACGCTCCTTACCTTCTTTCTATTTCTCCTCCCATTCTCATTGTTTTGGGTGGCGCATATATGTTTGGTGCCCTCTTGTACCAATATTTGTGTTTAAATAAAAATAATGACAATTACAAAGTCATTAAGGCTCTAGCGTCGATATGGCTAAAAACCCTACGTATTGACCATAGGGTTGTAAAACCTTTGGCGGCTATTGCACTGCGGTGTGCAATAGGTTTTATGTCTTGGTTAACGATGACTTCTAAGTCATTGCTTTTCTGGACAACAGGTAGCTCAATATTATTCATCGTGAGTGTATCTGTACCAAAGTATGCACCGTTCAGACATCATGTACAGAAAAAAACTGGGAGCTATTTCTCTAAGTATCAGCTTTATAGTCGTTTGGAGATGAATTCATGGTAAAACATGAATAGGAATTCGAAATAGCGAGGTCTATTAATTTTCGATACTGTATATAATGACTGATCACATAATCAAGCACGTTTGTATCCTTTTTGTCTTTCTTCTGAATCGCACAGTTATGGAAACAGTTTTTCACTTAGAAATCTCTCTGCGGAGTAGGAGTTTACATTTCATAAGTTTGGATGGTGGCACAAACCATGGATCCACTCGATCGTTTGTTACCTATCTTACTAGCAGTTCCAAACACTGAGATCAGTCTCCCTGTTTTCGATTTTATTTGACTGAATAGTTATGAATTTTAATCTCATTTACTCACACACTACCAATAAATGCCCGCAATTTATTAAAATGCTAAATACTGAGTAGATGGTGATGTCTACTCAGGTAGACTGGTAGAAATGTGAGACCCTATCTTATGCTGATGTCTCACCTTGTGGTACAAGGGCAAATAAATCCCAAAAATAAGATGTCCTGTGAGTTTTCGACACTAGTGCTGCCCTCATTTGTTTTACCGGACATAACATGGTCGAACCCTCTCAGTTACTCATCCGCGCCAGATCGCCATTGGTCACGCCGTGCTACTTAACCCCGTAACAACGAGTTGGCTCAGATCATGTACTACTTGAAGAATGGGCCATCTTTTAGACATATCTTCAAACTCCTCCATTTCTGACTTCTGATTTGACTGGCTTCAGAATAATCGATTACAAAGGTCTTATGGACAACATGTTTGTCAAGACCTGAATATCCGTGACACCATTAAATAAATAGTTATCATAAATATACGGCCCTACGAAACAAGTAGAATCTTACCAAAGCAATCTCATGTATTTGGTAGGACATATCACAGGATAACTGAGTGCGGACACACTAGCACATAGACTGATCCGTTGTATATAACCTACCTACCTAGGTTGGTCATCATTACCCTTGAGTATACTAGGCAAAAACATGTAACGTCTATCAATTACCTTTTTGGTTTCGGAACCTTTGCGGTAGACAAATACCTAAAATAAGGAGCGTTATCAAGCACTGAACATCCGTGAAGATACAGCGTATTGGGTGAGTAAGCTAGGGTTTCGTGACGTTTTGACGACCACATAACATAAAAGCTCAAGAGTAAATATGGTACTTGTTGGTATGTTTTTGTTTTTCTGTACTCTGAGTGAAAATAAAAGACGATTACGTAGTAGTTCACACATCTGGGCGAAGACCAAAAAATAGCTGTAGTTGCTCTAGAGGTAGATTGATCGCAAGAGTTTTTTACATTTGTTTGCTAATATGCATTTAGAAATCCCCCATGGATGCGCTCAGTATTGGTGTGTATTACTCCGTTTGTGGATATTACTTCTTATGTTACACTCTGGAGTGACGTATGGACTAGAGAGTGGTAAAACCCTACAATGATCCTTGATGACCTACTTCAGAATGGCAGAGGACTGAAAGATGGAATCATTTAATATTGATGGAATGAAAGTGTTACGAGTGAGCGGTATGTTTCGGGACCACGTAATTTCCTTTGTAGACGTTGAGTCCTTTAGTGAGCTCTGAACTCCCTACTAGCTGTCCTTGGTTTTAGTTTCATGAGGCGGTACGATTTTTTCATGCTCTGCTCAGGTATCAGATGTTCACTTACTTGCGCATTAAGCTACCTTAGAGTGAGAAAAAAATGTCTGTCCCAAAGGTAAGATAAGTAAATTTTGTCAACCAGACTGATATTTACCCTCTCGTCAGGTATTGTAATAGCAGTTTTAGGATTTGTTTCATTCTGTTTATTGTATAACACAGGAAGTAGATGGGATGCAGGGTTCAAATGTTTAAACAGAAAAGCATTTCACCACTCAACACAAGAAATTAAAAATTGTAATTTTTAAAATGATGTGATGAAAATCTTTATTAATTATAGAGAGGGACCGTAAAAATACCAGCTTACGGAGGTCATATATCTGTAATGAAGACAAAATAAGTGGTAATAATATATATTCTCAGATAACGATGTGTCACACGAGGCATGCTAGTTTACAGATAAGGTCGGATTGTTACAAATGCTACAGGTTTTACTGAGACAAGTCATACAATTAGGTCGATATCTCATAAAACACATTGGTCACATAAACAGGGGGTCGATTTTCATACACTAGAATAGTAACATTAGTAAGATTCTTATGTTCAGTATGGGAGTTGGAGCGCTTTACGGGTGTTGGCACTGCGACAAGCAACCGGTGGTCGAGAATGAATGAAATGAAATTCCAGAGCAGTCATTCTAGGAAGAAAACCTTAAAATATCACTCTACGCGTTTCTGTAGTGACCACAGGTAAATTCAGGCGGTAATAGTGATGGCACCATGTGGTCATGTGTTCAACACATGTTTTCGGTGATATTTTTGTGTGAGTGTGTGTCCCTCGTTCTATTCATAGAAGAAACCGGACTGTTAGTAAGTAGGTTTCCATTTGGATAGTGTGACTGCACACAGCGGAGCGCGAGGTTACTTTTGCGAACACACAAAACTTTTCGGCATAAAATAATAGTAAGTATAATCCCTTTTTAAAATAAGGAAGAGAATGAGTACTTGGGTTTTAATGTTTTGGTATTTCTTTAGATGTTTTCGGTCAACTCTTAATCAGTTGCCCAAATTTGATACATTAGCTTCCTCCTAGAATCGACTTCCAATATGAATGTTGGTTCGATCAACTGACCTCATAAAAACGCTCCAGTTTAGTTTCCACAGCCCAAGGGAGAAACAAAAACTCGTTCGATGTTTGACTTTCAATCATTGATGACTAACGCTCTGTCAGTATTCGTCAATAGTCTGTGGATGTCATATATTTAACTAGCTTGTTGTATTATCTCGCAACATTCATCCTAACTTGCTGAACGTGTCCTCTGTATGAAGATTGCGGCTTGTGAGAGAGTGGAGGGTAAGAAAAGTAAACTAAGATGCCTGAGGAAATGCTGTGAATGGCCCACCCAGCCACAAGTTGTTGAGGCGCAATGTTCCCGTGCTTTGTCCGGTTATAATGTGTTTACTCGCCTGCCACTTGATTAAGGTTCCCCAGGGTTAGTAACATAATCGGAGTCTTAAAGATTAACCATTCCTTTGGCTTTATGTAAGTATCCATGTTATGGTGAGGATATATTTCCTCAAGTTACTTAGGAACCTACTTGGTTTGCACCTTACAAGTGGGCAGGTTCTATTGGTCATGGGTATCGTCAATCAACTAATGTGAATAAGTACAGCAGTCCCGCACACTGAGGGTCGGTACGGTTTATTGGTCAAGTGCGTCCTTCAGCACTGGGGAGTATGGTAGTTCGAGTGCGTGCGTAGACCAAATTCAATCCCCTGTACTGTAGCAATCAACGCAAAGATATTGTTATAATAATTATAACAATTACACAACAGTTCTTTGATTTTTTGGTTTTCTGAACAAAGCGTCCAGAATTCTAGGGTAAACACACTGCGCGAAAGCTAGCACTTTCGTCTTGGTGACATCTGGCGGCTCGCCATGGCCTTCATTTCGTATGCAAGCGTTTCACGTTTGTAGCGTATTAGGCTGTTAGCTCAACTTTGATGAATGTTTAATTTTAGGAGACTTATATATCAGGAAACGCCAAACATATGACCATATGTATAGAAAGTCTCTGTTCCCCATGCTATTGTATCATCAGAAGATTAAATTATGTGTAACTTCTGGGAACTATTTATGGACTGTTATTATATGTATTCTTATTGTATAGCTATCAAGTAACCAGATTATACATATTCATATTTCTTTTATTATAAACCTTTATTTGACCTACTGAATACTGTTGTACGACTTACTATCCTTGAGTTATTCTCGGTCTATTAGTTGCAGTCTCTCATACTCACAGGCAGTTATGGACCGATATTGTATAATTGTTGTTTTTTATTTTATGGTGTGATGCGTCCTGGTTTGACCATAAGTATGTCTGAAATGCATGATTCATACATTGGAAGCTGAAATCGTGTTCTGAAATCAATGGGTAGGGAAACGCAAGAAGCAATAGAGGCTCATTGTTGAACCCAGGCTTCTCGTCATTGATTTGACATAATGCTAAGTTCAAATAAGTCGGTGTTTAATTTGACGATTTTGTCGAGTGATAATTTGCGGACTAAAGGACATAACAATTGTTGTTAACGTCTGTTAAGCACTTGTAACATATACAGTTGCACTGTCATTCTGTACTTTGCGGAGAAGATAACTTGAAGCAAGGAACCGCAGAATTCTTTCATATAAAATATGATTTAACGCAACATACAGTAAAAATATGCTAAGATGTAAACGTTGATATTAAGGGACCTACAATGTTCAATTCAGTTATACTAAATGCTCATGATTGTATGGTCATTTTCGCATATAATGTTTTTTGATTATGTAAAATGGATATGACAAGTGCGCTACTATGATCCAATCTTTTATTTCCATTGAAGTACAATTTCTGGTGATTCTAAATGTCCGTGTCAATCCAATGAAGTTTAAAAGAGGCCTACACTACTATTATCTTAGTCCATTGTGTTTACTTAATGATATAACACATTGATTGTCTATTACTGCAGTACATGCTGGTCAGTTCGAGTACTTACACATACATTCACGAACACTGGAATTCTAGTTCCTACTCAATTAATTTAGCCTCAGTCATCCAGTACCAAGATAACGAATATGACAGAACTTCGTGTCAAAAATAGTGCGCTCTTCTTTGAAGCGAATGTTTACACATATAAGCGTTCCACGTGGGACTAAGTAAACGACAATAAAATGTGAAAACGGAATCACAGCTTATTCATGTTATCTACACATTACTATAGTGTCAACATTTGCAAGGATAAACGCCGTACATAGGCATCGCCATAGCCAAAAGACTGATCTGTTACAAATGAGATAGTATGTGAAAATATTTGAAAAATAAAATCATTTTTAAGAAAGCATTTACGTCTTCATATTTCTTTCAAATGTGGCTGGGTTGTTGATATGTTCATCAAGTAGATGTCAAACATTCGTTGGTTGTGTTCTACAACGTTAGTATTGTATGTAGTAACTTACTTACTTACTTACGCCTGTTACTCCTCGTGAAGGAGCATAGGCCACTCACCAGCATTCTCCATCCAACCCTGTCCTGGGCAATCCTTTCCAGCTCCGTCCAGTTGTAATTCATCCTTTTCATATCTGCTTCTATTATCCGACGCAATGTGTTCTTTGGCCTTCCTCTTTTTCGCTTCCCTTCAGGATTCCAAGTTAGGGCTTGCCTCGTGATGCAGTTTGACGATTTGCGTAATGTATGTCCTATCCATTTCCATCGTCTTTTCCTAATTTCTTCTTCAGCTGGAAGTTGGTTTGTTCTCTCCCACAGAAGGCTATTGCTGATGGTATCCGGCCAGTGGATGTTGAGTATCTTGCGTAGACAGCTATTTATAAATACTTGTACTTTCTTGATTGTGGTTGTTGTAGTTCTCCAAGTTTCAGCTCCATACAGTAGAACTGCCTTGACGTTCGTATTGAAGATTCTCACTTTGATATTGGTTGAAAGTTGTTTTGAGTTCCATATGTTCTTCAATTGTAGGAATGCGACCCTTGCTTTGCCGATCCTCGCCTTTACGTCTGCATCTGAACCTCCTTGTTCATCGATGATGCTTCCCAGGTATGTGAAGGACTCTACATCTTCCAGAGTTTCGCCATCAAGAGTGATTGGATTGCTGTTCTCCGCCTTGAATTTGAGGACCTTGGTTTTCCCTTTGTGTATGCTGAGGCCTACTGATGCAGAGACTGCTGCTACACTGGCTGTCTTCATCTGCATCTGTTCGTGTGTACGTGATAGGAGGGCTAGGTCGTCTGCGAAGTCCAAATCGTCTAATTGATTCTGAGCTGTCCATTGTATTCCGTGTTTTCCTTCAGATGTCGAGGTCTTCATAATCCAGTCGACCACCAGAAGAAAGAGGAAGGGAGAGAGTAAACAGCCTTGTCTGACTCCAGTCCTTACTTGGAATGCATCTGTCAGCTGTCCTCCATGCACTACTTTGCACTGTAGTCCGTCGTATGAGTTCCGGATAATGTTGACAATCTTCTCAGGAACTCCGTAGTGTCGAAGAAGTTTCCATAATGTCCTCCTATCTACACTGTCGAATGCCTTTTCATAATCAATGAAGTTGATGTATAGTGATGAGTTCCACTCAACTGATTGTTCGACGATGATCCGTAGTGTTGCAATTTGGTCTGTGCACGACCGATCCTTACGGAATCCAGCTTGTTGATCTCGAAGTTGGGCGTCTACTGCATCCTTCATCCGGTTCAGCAACACTCTGTTGAAGACTTTCCCTGGTATTGACAGTAGTGTAATGCCTCTGTAGTTTTCACATTTGCTCAGATCTCCTTTCTTTGGAATCTTGACGAGGTGTCCTTCTTTCCAGTCCATTGGCACTTGTTCCTCCTCCCAAATCTTTTTGAATAGAAGGTACAGCATGCTTGTGGTTGCTTCGATGTCTGATTTCAGTGCTTCAGCTGGTATGTTGTCGGGTCCTGCTGCTTTCCCGTTCTTGATTTGTCTGACGGCCATTCTAATTTCTTCCGTCGTTGGTGGGTTGACATCTATAGGAAGATCTATGTGTGCTGCTTCGATGTCCGGTGGATTCATTGGAGCCGGCCTATTCAGGAGTTCCTCGAAGTATTCTACCCATCTGTTACGCTGTTGTTGAATTTCGGTGATTGGCTTGCCTTCTTTGTCTTTGACCGGCCTCTCTGGTTTACTGTATTTCCCTGCTAGTTTCTTCGTTGTATCGTGAAGCTGTTTCATATTTCCTTCTCTAGCAGCTTTTTCTGCCGTCGTTGCTAGTTCTTCCACGTATTTCTTCTTGTCGGCTCTAATGCTCCTCTTCACTTGTTTGTTTGCTTCTATGTATTCAGCTTGTGCTTGGACTTTCTCTGCTCGTGTTCGGCTGTTGTTAATTGCTGCCTTCTTGTTCTTCCTTTCTTTGATCTTGTCCAGTGTTTCTATAGAGATCCATTCCTTATGATGGTGTTTCTTTAGGCCCAGAACCTCTTGACACGTTGAAGTTAATGCTTCCTTGATGCCTTTCCAGTTGTCCTCCATACTAGTTTCTTCTTCCTTCAGTAGATCTTGTAAGGCTTGGAACCTGTTGTTGAGAGCTATCTTGAATTCATTGAGTTTGTCAGTATCTCGAAGGAAGGCTGTATTGAACCTTTGTAGTGCTGTTTGTCCACTTGTCCAGTTCTTTTTTAGCTTCAGTTTTAAATTGGCTACAACTAGGTGGTGATCTGAAGCTACGTCAGCACCTCTCCTGGTTCTCACATCTTCCATTGTCCTTCGGAATTTTTTGTTGATGCAAATATGATCTATTTGGTTCTCTGTAGTGTGGTCCGGTGAGATCCATGTAGCCTTGTGTATACGCTTGTGTGGAAATATTGTGCCTCCTATGACCAATTTGTTGAATGCACACAAATTTGCAAATCTTTCTCCATTTTCGTTTCTTTCTCCCAGTCCATGTCGTCCCATAATATCTTCATATCCAGTGTTGTCTATTCCGACTTTGGCATTTAGATCTCCCATCAGAATAGTTAGGTCCTTTCTTCGGCATTTCTCAATGATTGACTGCAGCCGCTCGTAGAACTGATCTTTAATGTCGTCGTTGCTATCATTGGTGGGTGCATAACATTGGATAATATTCATTAAGATCCCCTCCTTCTTTGTTTTGAATGATGCTTTGATGATTCTGGATCCGTGAGACTCCCATCCTACAAGTGCATTTCGTGCTACTTTGGACAGCATAAGAGCGACTCCCTGAGTGTGTGGAGCATTGTCCTCCTCGTGACCGGAGTATAGCAGCATCTCTCCCGTAGCTAGCCTTTTCTGTCCAGCTTGGGTCCAGTGGGTTTCGCTGATTCCCAGTACTGCTAAGTTGTATCTCCTCATTTCCATTGCTATTTGACTGGTCTTCCCGGTTTCCCACATTGTTCGAACGTTCCATGTACCTATAAAAATTTTTGCTCTGGTTGTTAGAAGGGGCATCGGCCTCGTGGCTTCCGAAGGAACTCGGCTTTCACCATGAAGCGTCATAATTCTTCTAACTGAAGACCTTCTAACTCCCAGGGCAGAGTTTAAATGGTTTGGATTATTTTTTCTGGTAAGCGTTTTTTTAGCGAGTTAGTTTTCTACGGGATGGGGACGCTAACCCCATGCCCAACCCTCCTCCTTTATCCGGGCTTGGGACCGGCAGTAACCCTGTTAGAGCTACAGGCGGAGTTTGTATGTAGTAAACGAAATATTAAATAATTTCTCATGTTAATAGTAGGCAAAAGAATGCTAATTTTGTAGCCATAATTAAACCTGTGAGTTTACGCTACCAGAGTCTATGGTGCTATGTGAAATGTGAATAGTGTACAAAGGCAGTGTAGAAATTTTTACTCAATTAAAACTTGCAGTTATGTCGGCAAACACTTATGGAGCAATATGAAAAGAAAGTATACAGTAAATGGTAATTTAAGGGCAAACTTTTTACAAAGCATAATAAAGGCGTGTACAGATATTCAATAATACACTTGAATTTAATTTAGCTTACTTTTTCTTGGGGTTCCCATGCATACTTATTTACTTCATCTCTTGTATCGTATGAGAAAGCCTGGATCACCACATCCATCACCTGTGTAATTTCGTTTTCTGGACAAATTGTGCCTTTGAGCTGTGAACACAGAATGTCCAACGAATGATCCCTGGCAATTTCGCCTCCTTAAATTTCATAAACAACTGTCGCAACTTATGAAATGATGACGGAATTTTTGTTCTTATAATTTAGCTACTGGAGTATGGCTTGTATATGTAGGCCAATAATAATGCTGCAGCTCTAACAACTTTGACCGTAAGTTTTGGCAGAGAACTGTAGATTTGACTGGTTTGATACCAGTTTCCAGCGTAGAAAACTACGGTTGCGAGGAAAAACCCAATTATCTTCGTGAACGACAGTGTATCGTCTGTTAATTTTGTAGTTACTGTGTGTATTACGACAAAGAATATAAAAGCTTCAAATAGCCTATTAACATAAAAAAAACGTTGCCGACAGTGATGCATTTCAACGCTAAAATGTTGTGAGAAAAACTTCCGCGGGCAGTATTCTGTCTGATGTTCATCAACATATACTCTTCACGATAGTACTGTCACTCTGACTTTCAGTGCAGTAATTTACCATAAAAAACGTTTAAATAACCCTTTATGCTATAGAAATAAATGTTTACACGCGATTATTGACCTCAACGTCTATTTTTAACAACTCCAACCAATACCACGATAACACGTAAAAATCTACGGAGATATATTTTGTGCTATATCCTAACCAAAAACAGTGTGAAACTGATAATGTACAGGGTCAAGTTATAAACAAACTATTTCGAAGGTTGGATAAAACAAATGTATCAAAAACACGGTGAAATTATTGGTATTCGAAGTAACAGCTATTAACCGGTCAAATACTCTCAGTTCTTCCTGTAAAGATACCCTCCAGAGTCTCAGTGGTCGTACAGAAACGACAATCAGATATTAACGATGGATTCATGGTAGAAAAAACTAGTCATTTCTTCAACCATGGAGATGTTGTATATCCTGATGAACCATGGATCGATGTCCTGTTTACATTAGAAAAAGCACTGAGATCTATCTAAACCTAATTCGAAATGCTAGAAATGCTACCCAGATACATCCATCATGTATGATCCTCTAAATCATAAGTCAAGTTCCACTCTTGAATGTTTATTCGACTGTGTGTCCTATATATCTCCGTTTGTGTTGTCCATAAAAAATAGTCCTCAGTTCAACCATTCACATCAGAAGACACAATATGAGAAAATTTTCATAACTGAAGCTTAAGTAAAATTTTCATTTTATTACTTTCAGCTCATCTGTGTTAATATGAGACAATAGAATCTAGACAAATGTATGCTTGTCTTCACATTCAGGTTTTCATCGCTTTTAAGAGTGAAAGGGCCTAAGCTATATGTTTAGGTAAAAATAAACCAAAATAAGCTTAAATGATATAAGCACACCTACTATCTTAATGTGACGTTACATATCTCTTACTTACTTACTCCTGCTACTCATCGTGGGGCAGAGTTGGCCATTCACCAGTATTCTCCATCGAGTACTGTAGCGGACAATCTTTCCCCGTTGTTTCCAGTTGTTAGTCATTCTTTCCACGTCTTCTTCCAATTCCCAACGCAGTGTTGTTTGTTTTTTCCTTTCAGTTTCCCTTCAGGATTCCAAATTAGGGTTTGTCTCGTGATGCAGTTTGATGTTTTCCGCGATGCATATCCCATCCACACCCAGCACCTTCTCCTAATTAAGTTTTCTGCTGGGAGTTGATTTGTTCTCTTCCACAGTATTCTGTTGCTGATGGCATGTGGGACTTATTCCAGTCATAACATTTTCATGATACTTAGAAGCCACATCATTTTTATATTTGAAATTCAATCTAAAAACCAGATGGTCTCGATTGATAAATGCTTTAAGTCCCTGGCTTTGCGTTAGATACTTTAAATGCATTAATAGCAATTTTCATCGTTGAACTCGTTAGGCCGTTACTTATTACCGTTGCCTATAGATGTGTTTTCATTTGCTAGATTATTCGAGGGACAAATACAATTATCACTGACTTTTAGTACATAAAACACTGGAAGTAAACACAATTATCATTTGACTTTGTTTTTCTCTGATGAAATAAATAGACCAGATGCTTCTTTATTAAAGACCGATACACAATTTCAATATGAATTGTCCATTTCTTGCATAAAGACACATGTAAAGTTTATTCCTTCGAAAGTTCAAACCTTAAAATCACGAACGTGTACATTATTCTTGATAAATGTGACCAACAAATTTTAAGAGTTCGAGTTATCGGTAATAATGAAAGTAACTGTGTGCTTTGACGATGTTAAAGTTGTTGTCCCATGTGGAAACGGGAGCATTCTGATTCGAGAGCTAGCTGAAATGGCTCTTTTAAGGTTCCAGAAATCCACTTCCTCTTTGCTTCATGTAAGTTTTCCCTCGATTTAGTAATATGCCAATTTTCTTTTTTCTCGTCGTACGTGCGAAATTTTGTCATTTATTTGGTGTAATAAGTCATCACGAATATCTCTATGTTATTTTGAGTAAAAGTTAAAGTTTGGATTGGTTTTTTTAATAGTATTACCTTTTCGCACGGGGTAAAGGTTTGACTTTAAGGGATTCTTTTTTAATTTAAAATCAGTTATTAATTTTCTAATGTTAAGCTAAATCGAAACCTTGTCTGTAAATCTTTTCAAGGAATCATAATTTTGATCAGTGTATGGGTTTATTTTCTTAAGTCTTTGTGCTGCTAAAATAGATATCTATCCGTCGGTAGAACGTTTGCTCATTGTAGTCAGTAAGCTTAATTCTTAGATCACGTAATAATACGGTGGAAACAGTTAAAGTAATCTGCAGTGTGAAAAAACCATTGTTAAGTCATCAAAGGTTTATTGATTCTGACGAAAGATCACACATTTTAAGAGATCTTACGATTTTTTTAAAGCTATAAGCCCTATTCCTAAAAATGTGTTCTATTACTGACTATGGATATTTGAACCAAAGTATTCAGCATAGGACTGTTGTTTAGCAAATCCGTATCACTATCGGTCTTTAAGTAAAGTTTTAGTAAGTTTTGTTAGACCGAACATACTGCAAACTAAAATTACCTCTCTTGACCTTACAGTACGTTCGACTTCAAAGTTTACAGAAAGTTCTGATAAGTCTGTAATTACTAAAGTGACTATGATTAGTACAAAAAGTAGCATCGTTGGTTATTTCTCCAAATAGAAGTATGGCTGAAAGATCATTGTATCTGTTCATGTCTGACCATATTCTTTAAAAAGTTACTGTCCTTTACTGTGTGTAAAACGTATTTTAAAGACTATCTAATGAATCTTAATGCTTAATACATCAATTTAGTAAACGTGTCCTGTCATGAAATATGATCAGAGAGCTTTTTATTTTTATTCTTGCATATACTGTGCATGAATTCGTGCTAATAATGTCGTTTAATCGCAAAGTAAATACTATAATGATTGTTTTGCAATTTGAGTACTTAGATAACACTAAGTGTTTATGAATATGTCAATACATTTGAATACTTCTAATTTACTTATAATGCTTCGCGATTCGTTTCCATGCAAAATAAGTGTTCTTATTTAAAGTCGGTCATAAAATAAAATATTTTTTCCTTTCTAACAAGTTATTCCATTTCCAATCGGCCCGAATAAAAATGTTCCGTGACTGATATTATTTACAAGATTTTGGTATTTGTAAGCCTACATTAATCTATGTATCGGTTTTAGTGTTAGTAATGAAAACAATCAAAACGTTATTTAAAAAATAATGTGTTTTCAACATTAAAGGTAACTTGATTGTGACCAAGAACTTTTGCTTGTCTGCATTTTACGTGAAAGTAATGCCAAAGACAGAGCTTTACTACATGATTTATCACTCAACTAAATGAACTGAGGGATTATTCCGTATAAATATTTAGTCAAAAATGTGGTCTAATAACGGAGCAAATTTCAGTCAGTCACAACGTACAACCAGGCACATATAGGTATCACTCCAAATTGCTACACCTTATTAGCTCAATAAGATGAACACTAAATTCATAGTAGTTACTTCAATGGTAGTAGCATATAAAACAGAGATTGCATACAAAGATATAATACAGAAAGAACGATTTAGTTCTTAGAAAGAAGGGTATAATTTAGTTTTAATCCAATGGTTTAAGCAAAAACAAAGAGTGTATACATCTATACCTTTGTGGTCCATTCTGTGGCATGTCACCCAGAGTCTCCAACCACTGGTTGTGATAGTCGCGCAGACCCTAAGTAGTCGGCATCTATCAACGTGGCTAAGAAGTTAGTGACTCCAAGGAATGGTGTCACGTTTTTGGTTTGGCCGCCCCTAACTTTCTTCCAACCATCCCCAACACTAATCAGAATTGCGCGTCGTGGTAATCGGCGCTCAGGCATATGTAAAACGTGGCCCAACCATCTAAGTCGAGGAAGATTCACAACATCATCAACTGATTAACCGTCATTCCTTAATACCCTGCGTCTAACTTCACTATTACTTACCCGGCGATCCCAGCGGATGCTAGTAATATTTCTAAGAAGTCTGTGTCAATTTACAACGATATTGAGTCGCCTTATAAATAATCGTAGTAGATTTGTCCAAAAGTTTGATACAGGTTCATGAGACATCAGTAGAATACTATGTTTGTCGTGCTGATGTTTTACAAGCTGTCTGAAACGTTTTTTGATTATGAGAATCATTCCACAAAAAAGCTAATAAATGTTATTAAGAACGACAAGATGTGCCATGAAGTGCTCTTAAGTACAATGTCGAGTCACCTAAACTGGTGACCACATTGCAACTTAGTCGATAGGATTAGATCTGCACTAAGAAGGACCTGACATACATGACATTGGTCACCACTCAGTGGTCGTTCAATCGTAAATCCATCTCAGTTCTACAGGAGGCCAGTCGCGGCCCTGATGGCTCAGTGGTAACTTCTCTGATTGTGGGTCTGGGTGACACGGGGTCGGATCCGTTAAGGAGCATCAGTTCCCTTAAGATTACAGGTACCACTTGCTGACGAATGCCAAATAGCACGAAACCTAGGTCGAGGGCTTCCTGTTGACTACCTCCAACCACAATCTTAGCTCTTAAGTACAAGAACTAAACTGTATGGATAGGCTTTGTATATAGCCAATTGTATCAAAAAGATCAGGGATGTTTTAATCAAACTGTTTCAATAATTCATGAAATTATTGACGATTAGTCCTGAATTCTGTCAGGAGGTTCAAACCTTCAAATGAACTTTTTAAAAGCATCATGAACTGGTAATTTGAGAATGTAAATAACAACTCGAAGTCAACCATAGTCGGACGGACACGTCTGTCACTCTTGCTTTCAAAGGAATCATAGGTAACTGGTTATTTAAACTACTGAACATGGGTTTAATTTGTTGTCTCTTTTTTCGGGAGATGCTATCAATGACTTTTTCAAACTACGAGTATAAAAATAGTCATCAAATAATAATTATATTTGATGTGATATTACGCTTCCTATGGCTTGCCTTTAAAATAAATGGTTGAGTTAAATAGAGAAGAACTCTCATTTTATCACATTCTCGAGGTGTCAGGCGAATGTTTAATGGGTTAACTTTTACTTTTTATTCATACAGTCAGTATAAAGACACAACTTAGTCTATACTATTAAATTCATCATCCTAATCGCAATATCATCGTTTTTTGAACATAACAGATGGTTTTAATACCCCAGCTGATTTAGTCTCTTTTTGTGTTTAAATACAACGACTACTTGGATAGGCTTGTAATAAAGTGTGTTTTTCCTTTTTAAAAACAAACTGATGTACACTGTTTCGTGTGCATAAATAATTATATGATTATCATTATTACTACGCAATACAATTCATTATCTGAAATATCCAAAACTAAACTGGAACAAAACTATAAATGAACAGTTGTTATTTATTGTACAAATATAAATAACACATATCAACAGATAAATTCCCACTTTTAGAGAGTACTGATTGTGGAAAGTATGAGATAATATACATTTTCTTTCTTTTTTATTAATGTACACGTTTATTTAATAAATAATGAACACAGCTGTTGTGAAAGTGCACTTTTGTTTAACGGCTACTAATTTCATATATCATAAACGAACTGTCTAGTCAAATAGCAGCAATTTACCTATTCATTAGTGTTTTCCCTTAGGCTTAGTATTCTTAGACAATATTAACTGATTTATGTATTATGTAAGTAATAGTGTTGAATGACATTGTGATGAGAATTTACTTGAGAGTGGAAAAACATTCTTAAGTGGCTAATGAAAGTGATGGATCTGAACGCTGTAAACTGAAACTTGAAAAATGTTTCTCGTAAAAACTGCAAGAAAATAAACTGTCTGTTGAAAATGTCTAAGCATCAGTTTTATTGTGTTGTCATCCAACTTTGTTACTGTTGTACATGTTTCTAAAACACGAAAACTAAGATTGAGCGCGAAGCTTTAATGAGCAAAGAGATCAGTCTATGAGGCCACTGGGAAGATACTGACTTATGGTCGAGAACTAGAAAATAATTGCAAAATATGGTTGCAGTCTATTAGAGACGTGACTTAGAATCTATCACAATGTCAAATATATATTCTTCATCTTCTAAACTTTGAGTTTTAACCCTCGATTTCATCTGCTTTTTTAAACTATGTTTCCAACGTTTCGTTTTCAATTATTGTTGGCACTACCATTATTTTGACTTCTTCCCTTCTTGACTCTGATTTCTCATCATTATGTTAAAATGAAATGTAGTAGCTTGGAGGAATGAATATTTGAGTGAGGTCTTAACGTGTTTGTAGCTAAATGATTAACTCGAATCATTTTTCAAATAGGTAGTCAGAGAATAACATGTTATGTGACACAAGAGTAGGTAAGTAATTAAGTAGGATTAGAATGCAAAGGCAGTATCAGTAAAGAACCTCATTAAAAGTAAGTTAATGCGAAAAATATAAACGTGTTCACTGCACTGTTTGAAAATGTCACTTTACCAAAATTCCTAAGCGTCAGCTATCTAATCCACATGAGTCAAACATCAATATAGTGAGTTTGTGGAGTTCGTTGACGGTTGGTGAAATCACAACCTGAAATAAGTTGGGCAATCGAGGAGGAATTGAACGACTGTTTCATCATAGTATCCGGTTTCTCAGTAGTGTGCATTCATGACCTTACCACAGATGCTCGAGTCCAGGACCTGATAAGCGCATAATCGTTCGATCACTGAGCTGGCATCCATGAGTGATCATGTTTAACTTCAAGTAATCCAAAATATTACGGTCATATTTCACTAGCTACGGTGGGTAGCTTCCCCACACTCAACACTGATGAACTCCACTGATCACAGTTTTTCATGAAACAGCTGTCCGGTATTTTATAGATTCAGCGTTTATTTAAATTCAGCCGATTCGTGGCCTCAGTATATGTTATATGGATATAAAACACTTCATGGACTACTGTTACGTCTTTATTTGCTCACTCTAGGGCTACATTTATTCCATACCCGTAGACAGATGATGGTGGGCTTTATGACGATAAAACAACGGCAGAATGCTTGTTCTATTCACTACGTTTTATAGTTATAAATCGGTGTGAGTGAGCTGACAGTTAGTATAATAGGCATTTGTCTATTTCACTAGTGTCTCGTTTTATTTATGTAAGTTATGGGAGGTTAAATGGTATGTCTTTTTGTTGTGTGGAGAAAATTGGAAATGGTTGGTGTAGCTAAGTACATAAATTAGGCGGTCAGTCAATTTCCACATCGTAATCAATGTTTTACTAAATTATTCTATGTAAAATTTTATTCTTTTGGACTCACAAATGAATCTTTACTTAATCTATGTTTATATTTTTAATTTTTGTATATCAGTTTAAGGGTTACGGCAAAATACTGAATGATTTTGTAATTTATTTAATCGTTATTGAGTGTAAACACTGTCCATGGTTCACAAACTCTAATGAGTCTGTTATACATTACTGACTTTGAAGAATGCGCGTCTAATTAATTGAACTATTTGATATGGGTTTTTCGATTTTTCAATTTATGTATACTGGGACAATACTAGGTAACTTTTAAGCATTAGGTATTGATTGGTTTTCATCATCTTGGGCTAATAGAATAAGTTAGTTATACAGTTCTTTCTGGTTTTCAATGATTTATCAAGTGAGATTAATTCTTGACCAGTGTCACCTACAAATATTGCAAATATTAAAAAAAAATTAAGAATGTCTCTCATCTTTTAGTTAGTATTACAATATAATGGAAAATTCTCATCCCAGTGTCTATTGATTACTACTGATCACTTGTATTGTTGACAAAAACTACAAACTAATAGCGGTTAATTATGATCCTTCAAAATACCGAAGTACTTTTGAATTATACAACTCTCTAAAAAGTCTGAAAGCTTAGGTCATGTATCGAAAGTCTAATGAGGGAATAAGTGGAGAGAAAACTATACTTAAGAAATTTTCTGCAATCGGTTGTCTTCAGAAGTGTAAACAGAGTGAGAACAACAATCATTTCAAGAATATTAGATGAATTTATGTTGCATTTCATTGCTTAAACTCTTCAGCTACATACAAATGCTAGTATGTTTAATTATTTTGAATCATTATTAACCCAGTATAGGATTGTGACGATTGTTGAGTTTCATTGAAATCATAAGCTCATCAATATTAAACCACCACTGAAGACTTGGAAGCATTGGATGGCTGTTTCATCCTAGTATGGGAATGCTCAACAGTGTCTATTTACGATCCCACACGCGGGACTCAAACCTAGGACCTTCAGTCTCTAGAGCGAACGTTGAACCTCTAGACCACTGAGCTGGATCCAACGTTGTTATTATTTAACTTCAGCCAATCCACGATACTGCACAACCATTATTAACATAATTTTACATTTGAAAAAATAAATTGTCTGTCAATAACGTATAAGTTGTTTGGAATGTAAATGAAACTAGGAATTAAAGTTTCAGTAGAGTTTTATAAATCCTTGAGTTTAAGTTCTAGAATTCTTAAGATATTTTTATCAACAGCTAAATTCACGAGTCGATCTAAGCTGGAGCACTATTAAAAACGTGAAAGCATTGAGCGTGTGAGACTCCTCAGCAGTGCGTATCCACGATCCCGTATGCGGGACTTGAATCCAGGACCTTCGGTTTCTCGAATTCAACTCGTTTAACTCAACTCGTACATTCAATTTTTAAAAATGCTACAATCTCCACAAATCCGCTCACTGATATTTTTATTACTTATGTAACTGAAATCTAAATGTTTTTTCCGAACCTCCTAGAAATAGTCGTCTATTCGAAAATGTATTATTAAGATTAATTTATTGCATGTTTTAATGGATTAATTCAATATCTCCTTCAAAAATATTGAATTTTAGTGATTATTTTACAGATAGTTTTGGGGATCTCGAATTTCACTGTTTTTTTCCCATTGAATCATACTTCTTAAATTCAATTCTCTACTACCAATGATTTTATTCATACCATTTCAACTCATCTGATTTGTATCTTATCATTTTCTATCTTTTACTATACTAATAAAAAGTGTTTCAAAGGAATAGTTTGGTTTTTACTAGATCAAAAACGTTGTGACTATTCTGATTGGCTATTTATCTTTTAACAGGATCAAACCCCTCAAAATTTGCTTATTATGGTTAAAATAATTTTAGAATAATTATTGAATTATTGTAGTTGGATCAGTGGCTAGCAGTGGAATACGGAACATGGCTTTTTCTAATATTTAGGGACTCATCAGTTGGATACGCCTGTATTTCAGTGTTGATATCCACACGGATACTCAAACCGAATATATTTTGCAGCAAACGCTAACGAGATATTCACCAAGCTGTTAAATCCACACAGTCACTAGCTTGTGTAATGGGCATGAATTTTATGCGACCAGATGACAGTAGTAAGGTAGTTCCTTCAGAATGTTCATAAGTCAGTGAAGATCGATCAGTTGTGGTCCTTAATTTTAACAACGGAAAATACAAACCATTCTATACATAAGTATTTGACCTTGTTTGATAGACTATAACAACTATCCTACAACCAATTTCGATTATGGTTAATTTTGGTTAACACTTTTTATTAACTTACTTAACAGACAATGTTATTTGGACAGTAACAAATTGCATATTTCTTTGTACCGTTATGATCACTAGATCATATGACAGACTCTAGCTAAAATGTTGACTGCTTAAATATCACTCGATGATTCATCCTCTTCCCCATGTATATATGTACTCAAATCCTATTATTAGTCCTTGCTTTACCTTGCTGCACCCTTATGCAATTTAACTATAAATTTGCCGATGTAATTGTTCATATATACTTATTCGCCTCTCCGCTTCAGTTTCGTTCGATGTGCTTATGGCTTTGTGATCTGCGCTATCCGCTAATCAACTGTAGTTGCCATTTTCCATTGCCTTCTGATTTTTAACACCGTTGAGATTTATATTATAGCAGTTATCGAGGTGATCGATTAACGAAGCAAAGCCACTACAATTCATACTGTTATCAAAGATTTTTTATAACCAAATTTGTATCACATTAAGGTATTCCTCTAAATTCATTAATAAGTAATGGTTTTACCAGTCATTATTTGTGATAAAGCTTGGAGAAATTCATTTTTCGTATTTACGATAATTTCATTAATCGGTAGGGCTATGTGATCTCATCAGTCATTTTGCCATAGGTACATAAAACGTGAGTACACGTATTATTTGACTATAAAGGAACATGGCGTATGAAAGTAGAAAATATGTGTAAGTTTCAATAACTTGGTCATAAGTATCTCTGTATCCGTTTTATTTTATGATAGAAAGATTAAGTGAGTAATGTTTAAGTTGAGAGTACGGTATAGACTTTCAGATTTGGATTGATAAAATATTTGCAATGTATGGTTAAAAGTGTAGGTGATACAGTGTAGTTACATTTATTTTTCATATTCCTTTAGACCATGAGTTTAGTATCGTTCCGTATGTTACACTCCAGTTTCCTATTCTATTCTTCTAAACAAAATCTAATATGTTTAGCTACAGGAGGTCTGTTACGGCCCGGATAACCCAGTGGTAATGTCTCTGACTGTGAAGCTGGATGACACAGGGTCGAATCCTTCAGGGAGCATCAGTTCTCTGAAGATTATAGATACACTTTGCTGACGAGTGCCAAGTAGCACGAAACCCCGGTCCAGGGTTTCATGTTGAATACCTCCAACCACCATCTTATCTCAACATAGTGCACGCAATGTGAAGTCACCTAGACTAGTGGCCGCATTGCAACTTGGTCAATACTATTCGATCTGCACTAAGAAGGACTTGAAACACATGATATTGATCACCACTCAGTGATCAATCATTTGTGAATATGTAATAGGTTTAGCTTTTACATTGAATGATTAGAAGTAGTTGGCAGTAAGCCATGAGTCTAGGTTTCCATCTATTTGGCACTCACTAGCAAGGTATATCTACAATTTTGTGGGAAATAACTCTGCTAATAGTATTCAAACTTGGCTCATCTAGCTTCATAGTTTAAATTAATTAAAAAGGAATAGACTCTGAATTTATAATATTAAAACATAATCACTTAAACTGGTGAACACGTAATATTCTGAACAAAATGAAGGTGATTTCAACTTAATGATCATTCAATATAAATGTTCAACTTTTCATTACATTCAATATTGATTCCACTTTCATTTTTTTTCACCTTTATCACTTTTCTATTTCTTTGTGATGATATTTTATGATGTAATAATGATGTATAATGTAATAATTGATACTCATTCCCACTTCTATTGTCTATTAACTAACTATATTCTCATAAATAAATTAATATCAACTCTTTTAACGATTAATTCAACGTTCAGTTCCCCCCCTCCTCCTCCAAAAAAAACATTGATATTTATTCATTACAATAAAATCTATAAAAAGGAAACAAAACAGAAAAAACAAAAAAATAATCAATTTTATTCACAGGAATAATACAAAAAAAACATTTGGAAAGATATTAAAATAAAATTTTTCTTTTTCTTTTTTCTTTTTTTGTTAAGAAAGGAAATACTATTGATAACAGACAGGATGTGTAAGTTTAAATGTAGACTATAGATAGAGTGTGTGTGTGGGGGGGGGGAAGGGCTAGAAAAAAACAATACTCGTAAGCAAAAAATAACAAACAAAAATAAAATGTATTTCAATCAATGCCAAATCAAATTTATTTATTTATTTATTTATATTAGTTTAGTTTAATCAATCGTTTATTTTGTTTTATATTTGTTTCTTAGAAAAGAAAAGTACCCTTCTTTTTTTCTTCTAAAAATGCCATTTTAATTATATATACTCGGATTAAATGAATTGAATAGAGTGAACGGTTAAGTGGCATTTATTTTTAGACTAAATTATTTCGATTTCTATTTTTTTAAAAGTCTAAAAAACCAAAAAAAGTTTCAAGAAAAAATCAACTGAAGATTAATGATATTGTTGATATGAAAGTAGTAGTAGTAGTAGTAGTTTATATATATAAACATGTTTTAACTATTTTCTATCTATTCTATTACATTCTTGATCAATGTTAACGAAGCTTGATTATTTCTATGTATTAGAATTCATTACGATATTATATAAGACAGAGGGGTTTGTCAGTTGTAATTGTTTTGAAAAGATCAGTGGTTAAGTTCCCGTGCTTGGGACTGATAGGTCCTGAGTTCGGATCTCGAGAGGCGGGATCGTGGATGTGCACTGCTCATGAGTTTCACAATGGGACGAAACGGCCGTTCAGTGCTTGCAAGTTTTCCATGGTGGTCTAGATTCAAATGACTTCAGTTGATTAGTTAGATGTATTTAATCAGATATTCAGTCATGAACAAAATGGGACTGTCATATGTGGGGCATCTGCCTGAATCGTTATTTTTAAACTATTACGTAAATCCAGGAAGCTGACGGGAGAAGAAATAAAACAGTGGAAACAATAATAATATGTCAAGAACTTTTTCCTAATCGTATTACTCTTTGTAACTTTGGCTATTGTCAGATAGCAAGAAGACCTGGAACAGAGTAAACTCGTTTCATAGATTCCATCAAATGAAAACTATTTAAGTGAGTGACTGAACATGAGAAATTTGGCTTAAAACGATGGTAGAAATGATAGACTGAAAATCACAACATTACTCTGAACTCAAGTTTTAGTGTAGTGTAAAAAAATAATGTATCTGCACCACTGCGACTGATTTTTAAAAAAAGGTTTTCAATCATAGTTTACTCCTAACCTCTGAACTTCTACCACGTAATTTTCAACTAGCGAAGCGATTTAATCTTAAAGTCAATTACTTTACATAATGAAATCATATGTTGATATGGCCGCATCATAGTCATTCACAAGCCTAATCAATTCTACTATTACTGGCATAGAACATTGTAATGAATGAAGATCAATAATATGTGTATCAACTGTATTATTGTTAAAGTTTAAATCTTAGAACAGCACTTATTACCACAGTTCGTTTATGGAGATCTTTGAATTTTTTATACTCAAATATTTATAATTATTGAATGCTGACTCAATGATCTAATGGTTACGGATTGACGCTCAAGACTACAGATCTTGGGTTCAATCATTGATAGGATAGAGAACATTTACTTCTGATTCACTCGATATCAGGGTGAAACAGCTTTTCATTACTTCCCAGATTTTTAATAACAGTTTTATACAAGATCACTCTAGGATATTAATATCCCTTATTATTTCTTTTTTTACAAGTGAAGTGTCATAAATCAATAAACTAATAAATTTCTTAAATAATTGGAAAGATTTATTATTTCTATCATTCTGATCCAATAAATTAAACAAGTGATCCAGATATTTTTTGGAATTATAGTTTGTTATTCAAGTGTATCGATCATTATTATTATTATTATTGTTATTATTGTCATTCAGAACCAAACTAGGATAGTAAGTCTTCTAATGGAACTTTCCCTACAGAAATATACCTAGTGTTGTGATGATTAACTATGATTATGACATGTTTAAGTTATTCATAATAGATAAGGTTACATTTAATATAAATGATAGATAATTTATAAATATTACCTTATTATTATCCCTAGTTATCAGAGTTAGTTACAATGATTAGAAGGTAACTTCTCCCTCCACCCGCATTTAATAAGTTCAATTAGAATTCTAAACTATTTCTATTATTAGATGAGAATATTATAATTGAATTTGATTGATTTATTAATAAACCATTACAAATGTTTATAAATGAATCCAAATACTGATAATCATGTTTTATAAACATGAAATATATATGTATATATAATATTAGTTTGAATTGTATTAGTTATCAATTAGGTCAAATAAGAGAAATTTTAACTCCACTTATTATCTAAAAAAATAAAACTGTATTTAGGTCAATTCTCTATTTTTTCGCGGGGGGGGGCAGGGAGAGGTAAAGAGAGTTATTGATTGACACGATGAGTAGATTTTTTGAGGTTTTACTCATGTCAATTGGTGTTGATATTAAAAATGAAAAAAAACTCAAAGAAATTGAGAATAGTGTTTTAGGATTACTATTGGTTTATTACTATTACCATTATCATTACTACTGATTTCATCTTTTGATTCTTCCTTTTATCTTAATATAGGTCTCACCACTGTTTTCTTTTTTTTTTATGAGCCTTTTCTTTATTTTCATAGTGATATTAAAGATATTCGATTCGCTTTTTGAATAATGTTTCTTTGTATTACTCTATTTTCCTTTTTTAAGTTCTTTCAGTAAGGAGTAAAAAACTAGAATTAATGTTCTTTAACTTGATTAGTTCGTGTACACGGTCTTCATTTTTTCATCTTGAAGTTTATTTTTTAACTTGTATTTTTACCTTAGTAATACATTTTGTTAATTAAATAATAAGGATGAAGTATACATGTTTCAAATGTTTCATTCAATGATCTTTCACAATCTCATCCAACAAATTATTCCTGTTTGTGAATGTCTATTGTATTTATCATTAATTACTCATAGTGGAAATAAGCACTAATTAATAGATTCTTGATATTCTAAATAAAATTTGGTCTGGTAAACTGATAAAGATCGTCAGTGAAGTTCACTAATAAATGTTACCTGTGAGATTTTTTTCGTCACTTTTTTTAAAAAGTAGTTTCATTACTCCTTAAAAGTTTCATTAATCGTCATCCTGATATAATCTAATGATTACGAGATTGTGAAGACCAATTTGAAGCATCATTAGTGTGATACATATTCTCCAAGCTTTTAGCCTTGACTTACAATTTTTATATGACTTACTTACTTACGCCTGTTACTCCCAATGAAGCATAGGCCGTACACCAGCATTCTCCAAACAACCCACTCTGTTCTGCGCCTTCCTTTCTAGTTCTATTCAGTTTTTGTTCGTTCTTCTCATGTATGTCTCCATTTCTCAGCGTTATGTCTTCCTCATCTCCTTTGGTTATGAGGATTTCATGTGAGGGTTTGCCTTGTGGCGCAGTTGGTTGCTTTCCTCAATGTGTGTCCTATCCACTTCCAGCGCTTATTCCTTATTTCTTCCTCCGCTGGGATCTGGTTTGTTGTTTCCTACAGTTGGTTGATACTAATAGAGTCCGGCCAACGGAGCCGAAGTATTTTGCATAGACAACTGTTAATAAACACCTGTATTTTCTGGATGATGGCTTTTGTAGTTCTCCAGGTTTCTGCCCCATACCACCTCTGAATATAACTACTTTTATGAATCCAGTGTCCATCTTGTCGTGTTAATGAGGTATGGCAACTTGGACCGATGCATATATGTGCCTGTTCCTACGTTGTAGATGACTGACTGACTGACCATACAGTAGGACTGTCTTGACATTTGTATTGAAAATCCTGACCTTGTTGTTGGTTGACAGTTGCTTTGAGTTCCAGATGTCCTTCAGTTGTAAATACACCACTCTTGCTTGACCGATCCGCGCTTTCACATCTGCATCAGATCCACCATGTTCATCAATGATGCTGCCTAAATATGTTAAGGTTTTTACATCTTCCAAATCTTCTCCGTCAATTGTGATTGGATTGGTGCATTCTGTGTTGTCTCGGAAAATCTTGCTTTTCCCTTTGTGTATATTGAGACTAGTAATACTATACATCTGCTTGAACTGAAGAAGCCAGGAGTCCATGTGAAACTAAAATTCAAGTATTTAATCCATGACTCTATCAATCTGCTTTTAAGATTATTAATATGAAGGGAGCTTTTAACGAACACATAAATACCTGATATATATCTTCACAGTGTAAATAATGATTCATAATTCTTATACTTTTGTTTAAATTACAGACCAACTAACCAATAACAAAATAAGAACTACATACAAAATATTAATGGAAATTATTATGGACTGATAATTATATGCATTTCAGATAAAAGATTCGTCTTTTTTTATTGTTTATCAATAATGAAATAGGTTATCTGTTTTACATTTTTAAATTCTGTGATTATTTTATAATTCAATGCTTCAACATTTATATATTTTGCAAATATGTACTTATCTGATTGAGAGTTTTATGGAGATGAATTTAAGTTCATTTTGGTTTCTTCTACAGAGTGATAATGACGGGGAATCATCGAAAACTAAGGATCATTGCATAGGTGCTTTTTTAAGTATGGCACTTTCCAGTCGCATAAACTTAAGAATCAATTATAGGCTGAAAATAGGATCTTTAGCATTTTGTGATTATCGACTAACAACCTTAAATATGATGAATTCATGCATACAGGGATCGTGGTAGAAGTAATTAACCAATCTTGGACTGTAAACCTACATTAACCTACATTAAGTGATCAGCTATCACTGAATTCGACGGGCTAGTACAACAGTAAAATAGAAAACAGGCTATAAGATAACCAGGCACGGTCATGATAGTCCACACAGTTATCGAGTGCTGACGGGAGCTCTATCAATCCATGACATCAATTTGTGAGTCAATGCTACCTGGTTTACTTTGTTCATCGAAGTGAATGTATAACACCTGGAGTTATAAGCCTTCTAGTTTCTGTCCAAAAAGTAATCACAATCTATAACTGAAGATAGTTCTTAACAAAGCTCGTAAACTAGTTATAGTAGCGCGTTTGTATTAACTCGTTAACATCATCCCAATCTTAAGTTTTTACGTTAATGGGTTGTTTTAATTCATCATTTACAAACGTTCATTTTCAACCATACTACTTATTTTTATCTTTCACTACTACTGATATGAATATTTTAACTACTGTGTTTTACACCTTTTTGACTTAATACTTGATTAAAATTCATCCCAATCATATTTATATTTGATTTATACACAATTAACTGACCAAGAATATGCTAAACTCTTTACTAGAACTAATCAAATCTTATTAATTATATTTTATGATGTAATCTATAAATCAAATGTTATCTAACATTAAACATCATTTTATATTCCTTAATTTATTATTAACATATTGAATAACAAGTTTTGTTTTACAGTACTACTACTACTACTACTACTACTACTACTACTACTACTACTACTACTACTACTACAACTGCAACCACTGCTACATCAAATGGTTTCAATAATAAAATAAACTTTCTATTCACAATTTATAGTTTTTCCGATTCTTTCTTTTTGTTCTCTTCTTTTTTGTTGAAATTCTTTCTTCTTGATGATAAGAAAAAAAAACTTTTTGTTGTTTTTGCTTTAGCTCTTATAATATACATTCAAATAAACATTTATATTGGAAGTACATTCTGTCAAATAGGCGGATTAAAAATATACATGAAAATTGTATGAAGTATAAACATTTGATGATAACAAATAATGATAAGAATTATAGGAATTTATATTTTCTTAAAATGTGATTACCTCAAAACATTTAACATTACTACTACCGCCAGTCCTCCTCCTCCTCCCCCTCCTCCTCCTACTAATACTGCTACTATTATTATTACTATCAGTAGTACAGTGTAGTTTAAGATAAGATAATCCTAAATTCTGTGTTTTATTTCCGTTAGTTTTATTTAATCTTTTTACCATAACATAACACATATCTTGTACACATATGTATTTGTTCATATTTAAATGTTTATTCATTTGATTTAATAATTTGAAAGGTAATATAATCAAATTAAATTGTTAACAGTTATATACTTAATAATAATAAAATATCTCAATGTGAATTAAGTTGAGATTTATATAATGGAAAAATATTTGTTTATTTATTGTCCTTAGTAACTATAAAGATTGAAATTTCTTATGGAAAACAGGAAGAAATAATTTGGTTCATTTAACATCCAGTATTTGTCGGAATCTGACATATATATATATACCTTGATCCAAGTTGTCATACCATATTAAAACAAAGAGATGAAATAATCAAGATCAATACTAAAGTAGTAAAAGTTGAAGTAGAAAAGATTGAGTATTAATAATGATATGATTCTAGAAGAAAGAATAAATTCATGGAATTAAATAGAGTATAATATTATTCTTAAACTTAGCATATAAAGAATCACAAAGAATGAATACATCTAGTTTAATGCAATCAGTTCAAAGAAATTTCATTCAATTTCTTAAACTACTGATTACAATGATTACATGAACCTCTCTATCATTTGCTAACTAATAATGAGCATAATGTATTGCCTAATTTAATTAAAAGTATAGCTTACTAATAAAATCTAGCTGATTTATTTTGTATAATTTTTGATGATACTATTTATCTACTCAATAAAAAGTGAATAGAGCATAGTTTGTACGTATGAAAAAGTGGTTAAAGCAAAATGATACTAAGCTGTTACTTTCATTGCGTGTAAATTAACTGTTTACTTTAAAATTCAGAGTTTAGCTTCAAATATAAATTTGCCTAGGAACCAAAATGAGTAGTAGATTTGTCAACAATATATATATATATATATATATATATATATATGCACAGTATATCAAAGATGCTATTTTATACAGTATTCAATCGAATACTTAAGAGAAATATTTATTTTCCTGCTAGATTAACTTAATTCTGAAACATTTGAGTTGTAAATGTCTTCATTTCTTCAAAAATTACTGTATGACGGGGTTATTACTTAATGATAACATCTAAAAGTTTCAAGTTTTAAGCTTTGCTGGTTAATAATATGTAAGTGGTAATATGTAATAAAGGAAAGATTTAAAAGAGATGAGTGAAATCTATGAGTGGTCAAATCAATAGACAACATCAGTCCATCGAAGTAGGTCGTATTAATAGATTCAGACTATTTGGCTGTAGTCCATGCAATTATCATAGCCATTGATGGAAGATAATGGGTGGTATGTTTCTGAATCTGTTGAAATGACCTAGATGAGTTCACTCTTTGTCATTTCTAGAATCTTATATTTCTGATCATAACACGAACTCATTCTTTCTGTTTTTGAATCGTATTATTTATATAAAATCTTTTCTACTTCAACAGATGATGTTAACACCTTTGACACTCTGATACTTCATCTTGATGATTTCATCTATTTTCTTTAATATGATATATCAACTTGAATAAGTAAGGTTACCCTTTGGGTTTCACATCACGTAAAATTGAATAAACTAAAGAGATTACTATTTCACATATTTTTGAAGGATAAGGTAATAAATAAAACATAACAATTAGTGTTCATTCAATATAGTGTTATATTTCGATGAGAATGATGAATGGTAACTGTTGGAATCTATTTCTGGACTAGTACTATACGTATATTTTTTTCGTATAATTGTTAAGTAACATAACTATTTATATTCATGTTTCTCTTATTATAAGCTTTATTTTGACCTATGAACTATGATTATACGATTTATCATTCTTCAGTTATTGTGGTGTGTGCTACTTATATTGACATAAGTAGTAGACGATGTTAGTCACGAACAGAATGTCTGGTAGCAGAGAGGCAATAGGATCGAACAGTAAAGAATGGAAACAGAATGCAATTTGTATGAAAATGCTAGAACAATGAAGTCTGAGTCATTATGAGACAATTGATGGACACTTTGCAAATTACGTATTTACCATTTGATTGTTAGATTTTATTAACAAGTCCTGTAATTTTGTGTTAAATACATTCGATTGTCTCCGCCCGTGTTCTTGCTCACTACATTATAACTTGTATCAATTACTATCTCCCTTATTCATAACCACATCTGGCTAAATCTTGTACATATGTTGTTTCCTATTTTATGGTACGATATGGTCTGTCCGGTTGGTATATAAACGGAGTATGTTTGAAATAAATGATTCATATCACAGAGGCTGAGATTCGTATTCTGGACATAACAAGCAGATCTAGGTAGGAAGCAGGATCTATAAAGACTCTGCACTACTCTTAATTGTTTTATGTGTCATTGGTCTGGTCGATAATTCACTGTTCTCTAATTGGCGGTATCATTACCTTATACATTAATAGGGCATATGCCCCACAGGTTATAACATAAAGTATGTTTCAAAATGAAATTTTAAAGAGATAGTAATAGGTTTTTGTCATATATCTATGTAGATATATAATTTTTGAACAATCTTTTGTTTTCGTTTGTTTATTTTGATTTGAAAGCTTAATGGTTGATTCAATTGGTATTTAACCGATAGGTTTCAGGTTCGAATTCCACCCCATCTATTAAAGTTTGAAAAACAAGTTACTGTTACCAGTTCTTATGCTTATACAATCCTTTTATGACCAAGCACAGAAGTATATACTTGATAAGTCAGTCAATCAGATTATTTGTTATTTTATACATAGCTTCTAAGGAAATACATCCACAAATTCTCATTATATTGTTTATTTTCGTCAAGTGTTTTTCTAATTGGTTATTTTTTCCGTTGTTGTTGTTGAAAATGGTTACATTTATTTTGTAATGCAAGATTTCACAAGAATATGTATCCTTATAGGTTGTTTAAACTAATGAAGCATTTCACTGATAATAAATATCTCAAAGTAATATGAACTGCTTGTGTCCTTATTCAGTTAAAATTAGAGATTACTGGTACATTTTAAAAGTAGAAACTTAATAAATATTATAACTACAAATGTAAATAGTGAACTAAGAAGAGAGAGAAATAGAGAGCAGAAATTTTAGAAAAAAAACAATATAAAAGAAATTTTTGTAAGCAACGGTGGATAGTGGCTAGCAGTGGAATCCAGGACGCGCATTTCGTCCTGTTTGGGACTCGTCAGCTGGATGTACCTACATCTCAGAGTTGATGTCACTCTGGGACTCGAACTCAGTACCGTTAGCTTCAAACGCCATTGCGTTATCCACTTAGCTACTGAGTCCTGATAGCCGCTTGCTTGTGCAATGGGGTGAAGTCCCAGAGTGAACATCAACTATGAGCTGCAGGTACATCCAGCTGACGAGTCCCAAACAGGACGAAACGCGCGTCCTGGATTCCACTGCTAGCCACAATCCATCTTTGCTTAAAAAAATGCTTGTAAATTAAGGCAATTTCGAGGCATACGCACAGTATGCACATATGCCAATAAGAGACTGATCAATTTCAGTCCTAAAACATCAATGGGAAGATTCAAGTAAAACAATATCAAATGAATTATTATTATATTTGATATTATAAAGTAGTTCAGTGTATATTATCAACAAAATAATGTTGGTTCTATTTATTCAGGTAAAAATCACAGTAGTTCACAACTTGGTAAAACAGAATGAAATTTAGTCGATATTAATTACGACTTTATCTTCTAATTTAAAGAAAGCTAATATAAGATCACTTTTTAACTTCCAATAAAGTGAAAAGAAGTCAAATCATTTCAGTGTTATCTGTTAAAAAAAATCAAACAAAGTTTATATTATTATAATTCTTACTTATTAAACATTTACAATTCATATTTACTCATATTTGAAACAACTAACTGTCATACTTGTAAATTCCAGTAAAATACTACTGATATCTACTTAAGTTTGTTACCCCTCGTGGAGGAGCATGAGCCGTCAAACAGGATTCTGTATTGAACTATGTCCTGTGCTCTCCATTTCAGTTGATATCTGCTTCTAGTTCACTACGAAATGTGATCTTCGGTCACCCATTTTTCTTTTTGGCTTCAGGATACCAAGTTATGGTTTGCCTTGTGATACAATTTGATGACTTTCGCAGTGTGTGTCCTATCTATACCAGCATGTTCCTTTGGTTTTATCTTCAAATGGAAGTTGGTTTGATGGTATACGACCAAAACGGAAGTCGAGTATCGTGCGTAGACAAATGTTTATAAATACCTATACTTTTGTTTGATGATGGTGTTATATTCGGGTCGTCGCTGATTGCTGTGCCGGGAAAACGCTGATCACTTATACTCGGAATGAGGGACCTCGGCAATTCCCACGATGCGAAAGTAAGAACAGAAAGACTGGTATAAGTGATGATTTATTAACCCCAAAACACTATGACAACGACGAATCGAATCTAGTCTAAAATACACTGGTTTATATATTGATTGTACACCCATTTTGATTAATAATTAGAATTAAATCACATACTCAGTTATAACAACTCACATACTGAGCATAGTTCATGTCAAGTGAATACAAGAATATCTCGCATATTATACAGTAGAAAATATCATAATGGGAAAACAAATCAAATACTACACTGAATGATCCTCACATTGAATTAGAAGGGAAGTAATATTAAATAAAACTCATAATGAGTAAATCAATCGAGGAATTGATTTTTCTTTCCATTATATCAGATGGTTGTAGTAGTTCTTGAAGTTTCAACCACGTAAAGTGTTTTGACATTTGTGTGTAAAATTCTGACTTTGATATTAGCTGACAGACTGTTTTTCTTTTGAATTGCAGATGTTCTTTAATGGTGAGTATGTTTCCTTTGCTTTGCCATTCCGTGCGCACACATCAGTTCCCTCTTGTTTTGAAACCTTGCTAAAAAATGCTAAACAAAATATTAATTATTTACCCCTATGTAAAGGTTCTAATCCATTTACTGTTTCTAAATTTGATAAATTTTCCATATATATATATATTGAAAACAATTTATGCATAATATTATTAGAAATGACAACAACCTAAATTTATTTTTCCAAGTTCATTCTATGTAAGTTTATTTTTCAACTGGTTAGACTTGTCACTTTGTTTGTTCTGTTGTTTATTCTACTTCATTTCCCTATTATGTATTAAACATGAACAATTTATTTTACATACAACATAATGTTTATTAGGTTATATAAGAGATAGGTAACCACTGGGAAATGTAATTTGATAATACTTATCCGGATATTGCATTATATATAATAAGCATTTAGGTCAACTAAACAAATTTGAAATAGCCAATGAAAAATAGTTAATTTCGTGAATTAGTTGAAGTTAGACATTAACACCGTTGGACACTGACTCAGTGGTCTAGTGGTTAAGTGCTCGCGCGCGTAACCAATAGGTCCTGGGTTCGTATATCTCAAGGGGCGAGGTCATGGATACGAGCTGCTGAGGAGTCCCACAACAGGACAAAACGGGCGTCCAGTGCTTCCAGGTTTTCCATGGTGGTCTAGCTTCAATTGACTCATGATCTTAACCAATGATATTACTTATTAATTAGTTAAATTACTTCTGTATACATGCTTTTGTACAACATAGAAATACTCAGTTGAATATTTGACAAGTGACTAGACATTACACTTTGGAGGAAATCGTCGACTTAAATTTCGTGCAAGTTGGCACTTATTAGTACAGCATACCTACAATCCTGAGGAAATAGGTGCTCTTAGTAGGGTTTAAACTGGCATCATCCAGTGTCACAATCTCTTGGGTTTTCAGTGAGCCGTTAGAACAACAACTAACCAACGTTTATTCCTCAGTGCTGGTCAGATCCATACATAGTGTGCACGATGTTTAGTCAACTGGTCTAGTAATCACATTCTACCGTGGTTGATCACAATCGATTATCACTAAGAGAATAATAACACAGAATTGGTTACTACTAAGTGACCAAATAATATGCACGGCAAGATTAAACTATTAAAGTTCATTTGTTATACTCACTTGAAGAGTCTCTCTCTATCATATAAATATATAAGGAGAGAGAACTTTGAATTTTGCAATCAACTAGAGTGAAACTATTCTTCCAGATTAACACCTTAAAAGTTTAAAAGTCGATTCATAAATATCCCTAAGAATCTTATCAACTCAAGTGTACTAATTTTGTTTTAATTCTACATTTGTTCATTAAAAGTACCTATTTCTCTACAAATGACACTTTTAACAAATTCATTTTCTTAAAAATATCTTTACGTACTATTTCATTCTATATGATAATCAAATCTGAATTAATTTTTTGATTGAGATCATAAACCGATTGATGTTAGACCACCATTGGAAACCTGGAAGCACTGGACAGCCGTTTCATCCTATTGTGGGACTCCTCAGCAGTGTGCATCCACGATCCCGCTGGCGGGATTCGAACCCAGGGCCTTCAGTCTGGCGCGCGAACGCTTAACCTACTGAAATGATTTCACTGACCAATTCCTTATTTCATTATTAATCTTAATAATATCAATGATATATTCTATACAAAATAATTCATCATAAATAGATGAATGATAATTGAAATAGAAATTATTAATATTCTATAGATTATTATAACTCGTTTCAATGAATTTTCTAGAACTTATTTTATATTATTCAATTATTTATTCAGCTTTCATTTAAAGTATCATCATAGTAAGAATAAAAGTTGAATAGGAATGAATAAAATTAGTTTTTCATTTCATTTCTCATTACATTCAATAGGAATAGTGTAATAAACGACTGTTCTCATTATTATTATTATTATTATTATTATTATTATTATTATTATTATTATGATTACAAGAATGATATTGATATGATAGTGGTAAAGAGAGAATAATGAAGATGAGAAGTTTTTTTCTTCAAATGATTTCCCCCATTTTATTTATTCAACAGTTGATCTATATACATTTTTGATTAAGGTCAAGATAACTATTTATGAATTCCCTTTAGAGAATAGTTGGTTTCCTTTCATTTTTTTCTTGTGTGTGTGTATATATATATGTTTGGTTTATTTTCTATTTCTTCTTTTTCTTTTCAAATTTTGCTTTTGCTTTTTTCCTCATTTATTTCATTTGTCTTTTATTTCTTCTTCTTTTTATGGTTACTTATAAATGAGTTGAATAAGAGAAACAAGTGAAAAAAAAGAAAAGAAAAGAAAAGAAACAATCCACTTGTTTACAATTCAACATATAATAATAATAATAATAAGAGATTAATGAATTCATTTATTTCGGTAGTATACTTATTAATATTTTGTTATTTTTTTCTATGCGTTATATAATACAGTGAAATATATAAGTTTACTGCATTTAATCCTTATATTTGATGTTTGCTCCTTTTCTATGACAATTATAAGCGTGTTAATCAGTTTAACGTAATAGTTCTTTTCAGTCATTTTATATATATATATATATATATATATATATATATATATATATATATATATATATATATATATATATATATATATATATATATATATATGTACATCAATTCAATTTGTTACATCATATAAGTATAGTAAGATGAAATTGTCAAGACAAATTCCAGAGTAGTAGAATTTGTAACAATATCGTTATTGTAGTAGAATGAATTAGATTTAAAGGATGATATAGAGTGAATAAATCTGTAACAATGCAACTGATTTTAAGTTGATTCACACAGTCTCTGATCTTTGGTCAAAATAATCACATAGACTTCAATCAGATAGTCTAAAGCTATCATCATGGCTAAGTACAAGTGTTAACGAATTCATGGACTTGACTACATGTTGCTCTTTCGAGGTGCCTAAATTTCTGACAACGTACTAGTACATCAGGAGATATCAGCCGTCGAGGGAAAAATATGGTTGGGGATGCGTAATACACGTCTCAAACGTCTTAGTAGATGGAGATGCACTACCTCAATAATCGATTTACCATCCCTATGTAGTACCTTGCATCTGAACTCAGCGCGGCTTACTTGGTTGTCCTAATATACACAAACAATCTCTTGAGGACATCTAAGATCGAATACTAGTAGCTTGGTAATATAGTCTATCTTTAACGGTCACGTTTCACGGCCATAAAATAAAATACAGCGTACTACTAGGAAGTATACAACCCGTTTGGTTGACAGAGAGACATCTCATTCACAGCATATGTGACGTAATTTGGTGAAAGCCTATTGTGCTTTTTAAATCTGATCAGAAATTTCGTCAGACATCAACTCACCGAGGTTAACTAGATATCTAAGATAAGTCTGTTATGAAAAAAACTATTTATTGAATATTTTTGTGATGAAAATTATTTCTGAAACTGTTGATGTATTTATTAGAATAACAAACAAAGCTATTTACTATTTCGGTCCAGTAAAATTAAATTGGAACCTGAAACTAGCATGCCTTATCGCCAAAACATTATATATAAATTATATAGTCATCAAGAATTAAACTGAATATTCTTCTTTTACATGATTCAAAAACTCATTAAGGTTTGGTAGAGGTTTAGAGGTCCTGAAATCATAATGCATACGATATAGAAACTCATCCATATGGCTCCATAATAGTCGACCTCTGGAGCTGTTATACGGTCTTAAAAACTCCTTCAATCTGGACCACATGTCTTCATTATTATTACTATGAATGCCCGTTGTAGGGTCGACGGAATGGCACTTATGCAATACGACATGATGCACATACCCAAATCTACATAGGCATCTATACGCTCACCAATCATCGGTATTTACAGTAGTGCCCGGCTGCATACAGTCCTGTATAATTGGTATGATTGTGCTTCCTTGCCGGTTTCTGACCCTCTGAAAATGTTCTTTTTTGAGTTGACCGATCATAAATTCCAAGTACCTGTCAGGTACCCAGTCTTACCTAATATTACGTCCTCTGTTATATTTCCGCTTTCTTACTACTGTTTTATCAATTTCAACAATTTTCCCAACTCCTACGTACGAATCGTGTAAGCGTGTCATTTTAATTGCACATATATCCCGGAAATATTCATACCATTGCACAGCCGAAGTCTCAGTAACATCTGCAAATGCTGCAGCCAATGTTACTGGTGCTTTTACTATCCCATTTGTGACAATTATCATGATTTGTCTCAGTCTCAATTGCGATCGAGCTAAAAAATAGCCGTTCGTGCAGACCTTTTTCTCCAAGATACAGAACATCGAAAGACAATATCATCACGATTGTATGGACATGGTACTGTAGACATTTGATTACCGTTTTCACAAATATAGGAACTTAAAGTCGCTCAATAATCACCTCTTCTCTAAAATCCGCTGCAAAGCGATCGTACATGAACATCAGGTACTGGAATCAGCGCCGTGACCTTGAAATCCCTCAAACGCCTCTGATTGGCTCGTCCATAAGTTAGTCCCGCCGAATATTAGTTTCCTGTTGATTATAAGTATCCCATGCTAATTTAGGCCAACTAGTATGAAACTTAGGTCTATTATCTTCTAGTACACCTGATGTCCAGTCAACTTAACTTATGGTTAGTAGAATTCGTTTAGAATTAATGACTAGAAAAAAATAAAAAAAGGTCAATAACTCCAGTGATTAATCAGTGTGAAGATTAATCTTTTCTTCACTCAGTTAAAATATCACTTACCATGTATAAACTGTAAATTGTCACTGTAACTTACCACCTAGTTTGTTTTATTAAATCATCTTTTATATTACTAGAAAGTATTTTACAATTCAACTATGTATAAAATACTTGCCACTGTTCTCAAAAACAAACAAACAAATAAAACACTCCTTATTATTTTACATATGGTATATTTGTACTAATATTTATTTTAAGTAGCGTGAATAATTTCATTTTAATTATTTACGGTTTTTAATCTTAACAAAAATAAACGTAGTCAAAGCAAATCACTTTACTTAGATTTTTTGTTGTTGTACGGTACTCCAAGTGTTATTACCACTTCCCACGCTCAATTGTTTTCTTTTCTCTTTCACTTTCTCTACCTCCTCTCCTCTCTCTCTCTCTATTCCTCGCTTGCATACTTTCACGGTATTCATACAAAAATGGCTGAATGCCAAATATACATAGATATGCATAAAACGTCAATTTTTCCTAGATGGTAGCTGAAAAGTTAGTTTAAAAAATATAAATTTAATACATGGGAAATATTTAGCAATTACTCACTCATCTAAGAAAGTTAAAATAAAAATTGTCTCATCTTAGAAAAAGAAAAAAGGCAATAGATAAAATTTTCTAGTTGAGTTATATGGGTTAATTTTGATTTGAAGTTGATTTTTCTTTCTTGTTATCAATCCTAACTTCAGTATAGGGGTTGTGGAGATTGTTAAGTTTTGATTGAGATCTCCACAACCCCTATACTGATAATTACTATGTGGTCACTAGTGACTAGCTTCGTGAGAAAATTCTCGAAGTTCTGGTGAGAAGCGGTGACCAGTGGAGCTAATTTGTGTCGGGTAGAAACAGGTGTCTACCTCAGTATAATGGAAGGTGGTTGAGGTTAGACATTAACACGATTGGATGCCGGCTCAGTGGTCCAGTAGGTTAAGCGTTCGCGCGCCAGACTGAAGGCCCTGGGTTCGAATCCCGCGAGCGGAATCGTGGATGCACACTGCTGTGGAGTCCCACAATAGAACGAAACGGTCGTCCAGTGCTTCCAGGTTTTCAATGGTGGTCTAACATCAATCGGTTCATGATCTCGATTCTAACTTCAGTTAGAAAACTATTGAAAATGATAAAGTATTGGATAATTAAAGAGGAAAAAATGTATCTGTAAAATTATAGTGAAATGAAATATCTTATATTTCCTTGAAAAAGGCTTGAACTACATTGCCAGGCGAAATGTTAAATTTACTTCGAAATTCACTGGTTGAGATTTTACAAATACAATATTCTTCCCTTTTATTGTCTCACATCAACTCGGTGCCCGAATACTGTGAAATTATTCGATCAAATTTAAACGAAAGTTCTTTTTTATTGGATAGTTATTTAGTTCTAGTATGTGAAATGTTAGTAAAATATTATAAATTTAAAACAACATAGATATAAACGAACAATATTGTTTTCGATTAGATCCTCATCAGGCTTTACTCTAATATACAGTAATATTTATATGCATAAACGACATTAATTAAACCATTCAAGGTAGTTGATAAATCATTGATAACATTGGAACAGATTACATAAAGTACAAATTAGTAGTGTGATGACAGGTGTACTAGTTGTGATAAGAATAATAAGGGCTTGATTCATTGTTACATAATGGGAAATAGGTCAACGATTAGGAACATATGGACAGTGGAATAACATTTATAAAAATCACAAGATTACATAGTAAGAAGTGTTCAGATAATTAGACCGTGAAACGTATATTTTAGAGAAAAAAAGGTTGGGAGGGTATGAAGAAAAATAAACGAACAAAGAGTATGGAAAATAATAATAAATAAAATCATTTATTCAGGCCAGGAGAGAGATAAGGATGTTACAAATTTCTTATGAACACAAAGACTTGGTTTGTTGGCTCGAATTCCTATAGCTTCTGCTATGTGTAAAAGACGAGATCGAACACCATAAGGAAAACTAGTAGGAATACGATTAATAACTTTAAATGACTTGTTTCTGTCCACTACATGACCGCTATCGATCAAGTGTGATAGGACTGAGCTGCGTATTGACCTGACATTACCCTTTCCAAACCACGAAGGAAGGTGTTCACTAACTCTTCGGTTCAGTTGCCTGGTAGTGCGCCCAATATAGTTTATATATGTTGTTCTAAATTTACAATATGGGAATTTTTCAAATATTAGAATATTCCACTTCAAGCAGTAATATGTGGTAAGCTCGAGTTTATTGACACATACACACTTCTAGTCAGAACATAAGAATAAGACGACTAAGTTAATTTCTGTATTATCTGAATCAAAAAATGATACGATTATAGAAATGAATTATAAGACTGTAATGTACCATATACAAGTAATTACAATACTTGCCTAAGCAGAACATCTACGACTTAAAGCAGTTTTTTCTATTAATTTACAATAATTTGGGGACATAAGGAGATATAACAACGGTTGTTTGTCAGATCAGAGCTTCAAAATAAATTGTTTCAACAGCGAAAAAAACACTACATCGGACAAACCGGACACCCTCTTCGTCTTCACCTGCACGCCATGACATGTCTTCACTTATATCAATCCATGTGGACAACTGTGGACATACATTTAACTAGAAAAATGTTGAAATCGATCCAACCTATCAATCAATCAGAAAATTATGAACAAATATAGGACCAGGAATCAAATCAACGGGCGATACAATCAAAATAAAGAAGTAAACAATGACAAGTTAAGGGTTAATATTAACCAATAAAGATCGAGCTTTTCAGGACAGGCTGAGAGCTATATGTAGAGAACTTTGAACACTTTACTTCTACCTGAAGTTTGCGCTGATGATGTTGTCCAGAATAACGATGAAAGCTCCACGACCAAACCATCCAGCTCAGAGAACAAAACTTTACCAAAATCATCCACCTGAGTTACAAATCATCTCTACCATGTTTTATTATTTGTTCTGGCGTGTTATCAATAATCTCAATACTTGCATTATGTTAGAATATACCCTGAATAGGATTGGCTTTTAATGTCTTGATAAAAAATTATCATATCATTCAATGGTGATGTTAACTAATATTCTAAACATGATTTTATTGTAGTCAACAATAAAAATATGGGCTATCTATATAGTTCTCATTTGATGATTAAGTTTGAGTGGTCCCGTTTTCACTGCAAGCTATTATCATTGAAATAACATAAATGATCTTATTCCAGAAACCAAATTTAGTGTGATACGGAGGCTATCCTTAGAAAAAATAATTCTTAATGTAATTTATTCAGTAATAAGATTTACTGATCATATCCGTTGGAGTAGGATTCGAGCCCGTAATCTATTAGTCGAAAGCCAAATGTAATTAGCATCCTAATTTACTCTTGTTTTTTATTTGTATACTGTATTTACAAAATCTAATTTTATTACTATTTAAAACATAATCGTTTTCATTTAAAAAGCAGATACTATCAAAAATTTCATCGTTAAAGTTTTTACTTCTTACTTACTTACGCCTGTTACTCTTCGTGAAGGAGCATAGGCCGCTCACCAGCATTCTCCATTCAACCCTGTTCTGGACAGTCCTTTCCAGCTCCTTCCAGTTGTTATTCATCCTTTTCATATCTGCTTCTATTTCCCGACGTATTGTGTTCTTTGGCCTTTCTCTTTTTCTCTTCCCTTCAGGATTCGAAATTAGGACTTGCCTCATGATACAGTTTGATGATTTGCGTAATATATGTCCTATCCATTTCCATCGTCTTTTCCTAATTTCCTCCTCATCTGGAATCTGTTTTGTTCTCTCCCACAGAAGGCTATTGCCAATGATATCCGGCCAATGGATGTTGAGTATCTTGCGTAGACAGCTATTTATAAATACTTGTACCTTCTTGATGGTGGTTGTTGTAGTTCTCCAAGTTTCAGCTCCATACAGTAGAACTGTCTTGACGTTGGTATTCGTTGAAAATTGTTTTGAGTTCCATATGTTCTTTAATTGTAGGAATGTGACCCTTGCTTTGCCAATCCTCGCCTTTACGTCTGCATCTGAACCTCCTTGTTCATCGATGATGCTTCCCAGGTATATGAAGGATTCTACATCTTCCAGGGTTTCGTCATCAAGAGTGATTGGATTGCTGTTCTCCGTTTTGAATTTGAGGACCTTGGTTTTCCCTTGTGTATGTTGAGGCTTACTGATGCAGAGACTACTGCTACACTGGCTGTCTTCATCTGCATCTGTTCGTGTGTACGTGATAGGAGGGCTAGGTCACTGACCAAGTTCAAATCGTCTAATTGATTCTGAGCTGTCTATTGTATTCCGTGTTTTCCTTCAGATGTCGAAGTCTTCATAATCCAGTCAACTATCAGAACGAAGATGAAGAGGGAGAGTAGACAGCCTTGTCTGACTCCGGTCCTTACTTGGAATGCATCTGTCAGCTGTCTTTTTTGTTGTTTTTATTGTTGAAACAAATCAATTGTGCTAAACCAGTAAACAAGAAATAACTAATTCAAATTTACCACAAAATAACTTGTAATAACTATTTATTTTACATATATATACTCCATATGTTTTGTCTTTTTTCAAGTTTCATCATAGTATTGACAACCGCATTGTAAACTAATTCTTATTATTATGATTTGTATTCTACACAATTTGAACATGGAATTATTTATTTTTTCTAAATCACTTTATTTACAATGTTGTTATATTGGTGAATGTTCCAGTGATGATTAGTTAAAGTCATAATGTATTGACGATTAGTATCATTATGAAGATGGGGACATAGAGATTTAGTTACACCTAATGATAATAGTAAACATCAGTTAGAAAATCATAAATTTCTAGCTCAATGGATTAATGATTACCTGTAGGTTCTAGAACTCAAACTTTATGATTTCAACTGTGTGTAGAAGAGTGGATAGATATTTATGAAAAGTTTTAAAATAAGGCTTGATAGTCATTTAGTATATTTTATCTTCCATCAAATCTTTTCTACTATCACTGATAACTGTGGTCGTTTCTATTACTCTGGTATTTTTCTCGATAATTTCAAATTATATACATATATATACCAAGTTCCACACTGTTTAGGACTGACTGACTGGCCATCACCGATGACAGTAAAACTAATCGTAGATTAATTAAGTTTCTTTTGAACTTCTTTCTTGTATTAACTTTTAGTAAACCCTTAATTATTGTCATGCTTATCAAGAGATAGGTATTTCAAACTAGGTAACCGAGTAAGTATTATATATATATATATATATATATATATATATATAACTGAAGGAAAATACCCTAATTGTTTAGCTACATTCATACCACAGCTGTTTAATTAGTTCAGTTATTGTTTCACACTGGTTGATCCTAAGACGAGCATACAAACTACGTTTATCACAAAAGGTTTTTTTTCCAAATGATCTACAAAAAGTTTAAGATAAATCATTCTTGGTTTAAGATTTTGATTGTTTCTCTATTGTGGCTTCTTGATTTTTTGTTGTTGTATAATTTATAATTGGTATTTTGAGTCCGATATTTGATTATCAGAATTTCCTCTAGACGTTGACTGAATAATCAAAAATCATGCTTTTTGTTCCCATAGTTTCTGCCAAATAAAAGAGACGTGATCAGACTGAGAAATTTCACTCTTATGAAATAATTTAACTAACAAGTTATGTAACATTTTTTCTTCATGGTTTAGAAACAGTCAAATAAAGTAAATACACGTGGTCAGTAATGATCATAGTGTAGATATAACTAAATTGTTTAAAACCATTTATTACAAACCCTTTCACTTTATTATTGATATCTTACTCATATATAACCGAAGTCATAAGGATTTCATATGAGAATCTTAATCATTGTGTAGTGAACAAGGACACCAGTGGGGAACAATCGAATGTATTTAACACAAACTTACAAGACTTGTTAATAAAATCTACCAATCATAAAGTAAATGCTTAATTTGCAAAATGTCCATCAATTGTCTCATAATGACTCAGACTTCATTCTTGTTGCATTTTCATACAAATTGCATTCTGTTTCCATTCTTTACTGTTCGATCCTCTTGTCGCTCTGCTGCCAGACCTTCTATTGACGACTAACATCATCTACTACTTATGCCAATATAAGTAGCACACACCACAATTGCATTCATTAGATACTTGTAATACCTTTCTTCATTATTTTAGATAAGCAAGTTTTTACGTTGGATAAATTATTCAATATTATGATATTTATTATTGCTTTACAAGTTAATGGATCGTAATAGTCTACAAATTTATTCGTTTGCAATGTAGTGTTGATTTGGACAATTAAACCTAATATTATATACCAATGAAATTTAATTATTGTTTTAACCTCACTAGTATATCTCCATTTGTATCTCCCATTTTATTTTTATAATTTATTGTGGTCCTTTATATTCATGTTTAGATAGTCCTTTGAATAAATTAAATTAACTATTCTAATTCTTTGGATTTAGGTTTTTTTTCTTTATGATATAAACTAATTAATATAAAGGATTTATAATGATTATTGAATTTTCATTAATTCCGTCAAGGTTGTGATACTTGTTAGATAACCAATGAAAACTATGAAGCAATAAAAAAGTATCTTCAGAAATAGTCTCCTATATGATTAATGTTGGAGACGTTAGATCCCACAGAACTCACTTGAAAAAGGATCAAATTTTGTAATTTTGTGTTGAAAATTTGAATTTCTTTGTTTTCGCGCTAAAGGCGCTCTTGTCACCTTCATGTCTTCTTTCCCACTGGGAAGTAACTTAAATGCTATTGGTCCGTTGTATCTTTTAGTATGCTATTTTGTAACACTTCCCAAGGACGGTTTTGTGCTGTATATATACGTTTTGATTTGCGTCTGTTGTTATTGCTCGTGCTTCTGGTTTTTTTTGCGGAATATACTTCCCCGTTCGGACTTCGACTTCTCTCTCTAGTTAGCGGAGATGGGACGCAATAGAATAGCTAGTTTATTGGTCTTTGGTCACAAGTCTTTGTTCCGTTCACAGTCTAAGTGAACCTAGTAATTAGTGATCGTTTCTTCACTGGTAACTAGCTTCAAGGTGTCATTTCAAGAGTTTTGGTGAGAAGATGTAACTAGTTGAGTTCAACTCTTTTTAGTGTGAAACAGTTATCCATCCAAAGTAATAGAAGATGGTCGTGTAATTTCGCTAACAGATTGAATTTCAACAGGTACCCTATTGATAGAAAGCTTGTAGCAAGATTTAAGGTCTTGAGTTAGATCCTCATCGCGGTTTTGCATAAGCATTTCTGAAAAGTTCCATATTAGGATGAAACAGTTATTCAGTGTTTCCTGGTTTCCTATGGTTATCTAAGTAGGATTAACCTATGGTGAAGTAATTTGCTAAATAATTATTGATGTTCAAGTCAATGAAGTACTTTATTTACATTAATGTATTTTTATAAGATTCATATAAGCTGAATACAGTTTTTGTTACATACTGATATCAGCTATAGGATAAAAACTGAACGGCTAGTATATACAAGGTATAGCTATCTCATCCCTAATATAAACATAGTTAGTAGTACTCAAAACAGCATCTTACAAGACGGCAAGTTTATAATTAACACTATTTCCTTATCCAATATTTTGTACGTGATGATAACTGTTTTTCTTAACAAATAAAACTGATATGATGATTTTGCTTGGATATAATTAACATTAATACCTCTTAATTTTTGTTCAATCAATCCACGATATTGCTCAAGCATCTTCCATTGTCTTCGGTCGGTAATTGTCTCACTTCTGACAATTTGAATTCAAATGATCACGGCTTCTATCTAGGTATCCAGAATTCGATTATCAATTAAAATAAATAGATGAACTGAAGTGAGAGTTTGATTTGAAACCAAAGCATTCCCATGTATATACTTACCAAAAACTTGGAAAAATTTAATGTTTATCAAAATATATTTACATATGATAGAAACACCTAATGTGTGATACTGAAATTAAGAAAAGGTTTATGAAATGAAGAATTAATGTCTGATGATATAAAGTTTCAATCATTTCTATGAATTATTTACAACCTATTATTATTATTATTATCGACTGGACAATTGCTTCATTTTTGATATGTTTAGTTACACAATTCATAGTTTCTCACTATAACATCAAGATTCATTTTGAATGAACGTAAAAAGTTTTAGTAATTATCAATAATTTGATTAAAGTGAATTTAGAAAAAACGTATAATAATTTCATGAGAAAAAATGGATAGTGGCTAGCACTGGAATCCAGGACACGCGCCACTTCATCCTATTTGGGACTCGTCAGCTGGATGTACCTGCCACATCACCAAGTCAATGTTCACTCTGGGATTCGAACCCAGTACTGTTCGCTTCAAATGCCATCGCATTATCCACTTAGCTACTGAGTCCCGTAGTGAACATCAGCCCCGGGATGCAGGTGCACGCATTGACGAGTTCCAAATAAGACGAAACGTGTGTCCTGGATTCCACTGCTGACCATTATCCATCTTTGCTCATAAAGCTTGTGTCTTAAGGCGATATCAAAGCAATCCTCACAGGATGCACATATGCCAACAAGAGACTGATCACTTGTAGTCCTAAACAACAATGGGAAGATACAAGTAAACAATACCAAATGAATTAGTATACTAATTTCATTAAGATAAATCATTTGTTTATCATGACAATATGTGTTAGGTTTTACAATAGATTGAAATACTATAATTTTACATAATCTCATACTGTAATATTTACACAAACATATGCCTATATCTATAAAAACTAAAACTGAAGCAGAACAAACTGAAAACTGTATTCTTTAAAATAGTTGAACTCGAAAAGCATTTCACTATCTGTTGTTATATATATATGTCTTTCTTCAGACAAATAGCGTTAAATAAATCAATGTGTAATTACTATATTTTGTTTATTTATGAAGAAAAAAATAAGTGGAATATATTTCATTACCTAATAAAACTAACATAGAAATTGGTTTTTAAAAAATGCAATTAATGGAACTTTTAAGTGTGTGTGTGTGTGTGTTCTTCTATTTGTCCTTGTATGTCTACTGTCAACAGCCATTTAAGGGATAAACATCAAAAGTATGTTGATATGTTTAAGATTTAAGGAACGTTTTTTTTGCTTTTTTTTTCCCATTAGATAATTATAATGTTTCTTCTACAACAGCTAAGTTTAACGTAAACAAATAGTGATAGTAATCTTTCACTAGTCATCGTAGTAAATAATATGATGACCAATATATATATTCATGTTAGTAGTGAACTTCTAAAATGATAGAAAATTGACAATAATCCATTGATTAAGGTAATATCGAGGCGTACGCACAGTATGCACATATGCCAATAAGAGACTGATCAATTTCAGTCCTAAAACATCAATGGAAAGATTCAAGTAAAACAATACCAAGTGAATTAAACTTCACCCCATTGCACAAGCAAGTGGCTGTCAGAACTCAGTAGCTGAGTGGATAACGCGATGACGTTTGAAGCGAATGGTACTGGGTTCGAGTCCCAGAGTGAACATCAACTCTGAGGTGTACATCCAGCTGACAGGTGCCAAATAGGACGAAACGCGCATCCTGGATTCCACTGCTAGCCACTATCCATCATTGCTTATAAAAGCTTGTGAATTAAGGCAATATCGAGGCATACGCACAGTATGCACATATGCCAATAACAAACTGATCAATCGCAGTCTTAAACCTCAATGGGAAGATACAAGCCAAACAATACCAAGTAAATCCATTGATTAGTTGGTGAATATATTAGAAAAACAAAACAATTCATATTTTATCCTTTATTATATGTTGTGTTCTCACAATTGGTTTGATAACTTACTAGGTTTTTACTTCTAAAAGAAAATAACAGTTATGAATGAAATAAGTTATTATTAAAGTAGATCGAGTCTTTAATCAAAGCTGTTATTGAGAAAAAAACTTCATGAAATTTCTTATAATGAATAGAATGTTTTGTAGTTGATATTGAATAGTGATTAATATTTACTCACATACGCCTGTTACTCCTCGTGAAGGAGCATAGGCCGCTCACCAGCATTCTCCATCCAACCCTGTTCTGGACAATCCTTTCCAGCTCCTTCCAGTTGTTATTCATCCTTTTCATATCTGACTATTTTCCGACGTAATGTGTTCTTTGACCTTTCTCTTTCCCGCTTCCCTTCAGGGTTCCAAGTTAGGGCTTGCTTCGTGATTAATAACTACTTACATAATCGAATTCAGTCAGTCAGCTACAACGTAGGACCAGGCACATATATGTATCGGTCCAAGTTGCCACACCAATATGAAATGACAATGCAGTTGATCAAGCAGGAAGTGCTTCACTTACATTCATGCACTTGTATTCATAATATTAACACAATAATAAATGGTTTCTAATACAAAATATAGTTAGATATGGGATGAATTTTGTTAGTCCTTCCCCCTTACATTAATATCTAAGTAATCAGGGTTATTTCTTTGTTTCAGATTAAATAAAGTGTAATTACCATGTGTGATAAATTATTTTGATGTTAAAGATGTCTGACTGATTGGCTATGTCAATTATGTATACACATGAAATTATTTTTTGATTGATGAAAACAACTCAAAACTCCATCCATTCCAATTTCATTATTTATTGACCAGATATTCGAACTATATATATATGTATCGGATATTGCACATCTGGATGACATTTTGATTAGTGTTTGGTGGACACATGAATAGATCTTCACCAAACAGTCTTGGATTCTTCTTGCATTAATTCATATTAGTTTTCTTTTGTGTTGTAACAAGTAATAGATATCAATTTATTCCCCGATTATATAACATGTGATCAAATTTCCGGCGGTATCATAGAGTTAATCAAGTTATTACTATTTGGTTTCATATTTTACATATTACACATAAATCAGTAACTTTAGGTCATTCATGTACTTACTTAGTTATGCATCAGTTATTTCGAATTTTCACTAGTTATTTGTAAGTAGTTAAAACTTCAGTTGTATAGCTTATTAATAACTATTGTGAAGGCGTTACCTTATACTTAAACAAAAACTGGCGAGACTGATTTATGAACGAACCAATCAGTATAAGAAAAGAGCTGTCGGATTTTGGCGCGAAATTCATTTATCCACTTGGCTATATATAGAGTTATGACATTATAGCTGATGTCAGTTCGTGATGAAAATCCTAAATCTAATTCCTAATATTACCGATTAACTGTAAATCATAATTCTAATTCCTCACACTGGTTTATAATGTTTATTTAATTCTAGTTATTAGGTGAACACACTCAAGGTCACTTTAGCGTCATTCAAAGATCATCCATAAATTTTGGTCTCATCCAAAAACTCACTTTTCTTCGAATATTTACATCAACATTAATTATTTTGACATTTATTGACTTTAATTTTCTTCAATGGTTGAGATCATGAGTCAGTTGAAGCTAGACCACCATAGAAAACCTAGAAGAACTGGATGGCCGTTTCGTTATCAGTGCGAGATTCGAGCCCAAGACTTATCAGTCTCGCACGTGAGCGCTTAATGTTTTTGTTCTCTTTTTTTCATTCGTTTAAAACTTCTGCTTTGATAACTTCTTAATACTTCTTATACTACTTTTTTGTCATTACTATTTCCCTGTCTTAATTATGGTTAATAATATTCATTTTTAGGTTGGTTATATATAAATCCACTATTATTTTTCTATTGCATTATATTGTTTTCTTCTAGTTTCCTTTCTTTTCTTTTTTCTTGTTTTTCATTATAAGAAAACAGTATTTTGTTTACTCAATTCTTATGTATCCTTTATTTTATGTTCGAATAGTGAAGTAATGTAATATTTATGATTAGATTATCTATCGTTGTTATGTATGTTTCTTTTTTCTATCTCTTCTCATTCTTCTCGTTTTTTGACATTTTCCTCTCTATGTATATGAGATACTTTAATTTGTGTTGGTCGTTGTTCCTTCTTCTCCCTCTTCTTCTTCTTCTTCTTCTTCTTCTTCTTCTTCTCTATACAAAACAATAAAGAGAAATATATATATATATATATATATATATATATATATATATAATAAGCAGAAGCTCGAGAGATATGATGTTAATTGTTTTGAACACGAAAGAGTATTTAAATAATATCACTAGATAATCATAATAATAATAATAATAGATTTTCATTACACAACACTGAACTGCTTTTCAATATTGGTAATAATAATAATAATAATAGTAATAAAATTATTTATAAATTTTGATAAACAACAAATAGATTGATCATATTTAATTTTGTTTTTCTATTTATTTTTAATAAAAAAAAAATAGATTTCTCTTTTTGAAAATAGATCAAATTCACAAAATTACCTGGTAGATTCATGGATTATTCTGTTGAATTGATGAAACAAATCTCTCCACACACACATACACACACAAACACACAACACTTTTATGATCTTAATTTGATCTTTTACTTGATCTGTTCTAATTGTTGATATGACTAAATTATACTGTAATGTAAATCAGAAGGGGTTTTGTGGAGATTTTAGTAATTTCAACGGTTGAGATCATGAGTCAGTTGAGTTCAACCGGGTCAGTTGTGAGGCAGTAACTCACTGATGACAATGGTGGATGTGTCACTCAATTTCATGGATTCGTTGAAGTTACACATTAAAACCGTTGGATGCCGGCTCAGTGGTCTAATTGGTTAAGTGCCTGGAGCGAGACTGATAGGTGTTGGGTTCGAATCTCGTGGAGGGCAGGGTCGGGGATGCGCACTGCTAAGGAGTCCCACGATAGGACGGGACGGCCGTCCAGTGCTTCCAGGTTTCCCATAGTAATATAGCTTCAATTGATTCATGATCTCAACCGTTGAAATGTGTATGTTAAATATATTTTGTTTTTATTCAACTAATCGTGTTCAACTGTAGTATAGTGATAAATTTCAAATAAATCATATTTATATAGTTGCATAAAGTTAATATTATCTAATTCTGAAGTTTTTGTCATGTGATTAAAGGTATATGATAGGTAATCACAGGTAATCTAGCTTTATATACTAGTTTGTATTCGTCAGTAGTCCAGGAAAATGATACACTCAGTGAAATTTGAACTCATTAGCAACTTGTCAGACTGTTAAGACTAATAATGACAGATCAAGTTAAACTTGTTGCATTTATTATATAGAGATTGGAGACACACTTTGCTGAAGAGTACCAACCAGAATGAAAAATAATTCTCGGATTTCTTTCAAGCCATCTAACATCTTAACACAGTGCGTTAAGCACTAAATCACTTAGTTGAGCGATCAAATCGTTACCATGACTCAATCAACATTAGGGATTAGATAAATAGAACTTTGATCATTATTAATGATCAGTCATCTAATGAAGTTTATAACTCTTAATCTTCAGATAGGCTTCAGCGTTTGTCTACATATATTGAGCAAATATAACTTCTATGAGGGAAAGAAACCACATTGAATTTTGAATTTTTACTAAATTTGTAAGTCTTGTTATTCATCAAGTATTTGTTTAGTCCAATTAGTATTTCGCTAGTAAAGCGATCCATGACATTTTATCCTCTTTGTCACTCATTAGCTAGTTTTACTTGCATCTTAATATTGTTGTTTACACTGAGACGACAATTCAATGCTTTTATTTAAAATAACGGCTTGTTATCCAATATGCTACTGAGTCAATATAACCGCTAAGTTGTTCAACAGTTATGAACGACGGGTCTGGAAACAAACGAAAAGTCCTGGACACCACTGCTAGCTACATATAAATTGTACTAAAAACTGAAAATAGCGGCAAATTGAGTTAATCATTCCTGGATCCACATTTAGTAATTAAAACTGATAAGATGAATATCAACAACTCTTACTAATACCACTGATTAATGTTTTTTTCATTAAATTATTTTTAATCCATTTCATCATTACTGATTGTCATTCATTGTCAATCACTTTTTATTTTTCTGCATACAAATGTGTTCTAATCTACAACAGGTTATTAACCCTAATCTTGTGATATTTTATACAGATAACTTAGTTTGTAAGTACGGTTTGTAAACGAAATTGGATGCCGTCACAAGTGTTTACTGTAGATTGTTTATTTAAAAGATAGAAGATATTATAGACTGACATGAGCTCGAGAACCATTGAATGTCATAGAGCATCCCACAGTTGTACTAATTATATTTTAAGCTTATGTGCCTGATACAGACAGTCACGTTGTCAAACGATATCGTTACCTGTCTAACCATCAAAGTGACTGAAATTTGTCGTTTATATCTTCACACTGAAACTTTAAGAATCCATCTTGATTTGAATGAGTAGTAAGCGTAAAATCTTCACATATGTCTTTATTTTGACGAATCTTATTCATATGATTAGTGGAATTCTTATGATAATACATTTATTGTGAGGTCTAAATATCCTATATTGAATTGCTGACAGTGTTTTGGATGCTGATTAAAAGTCATTATATGATCATAATTTTTGTGTAAATATAATATTCTTTTAAAAAGCATTAGAATTGATCCACTATAAGTAAACTGTACCTTAACAACCTCATTCTATTTTATTGATTACTTCTTAGAACTTCATATATGTAAACATCAAAATTGTCCATCAATTCATTCAAAACTATAATTTAATCTTCTTAAGGAAAAAAACCCCCATTAAAATGGATCAATGAAGAGTTGTAAGAACGATGGGGTGGGGGGGGAAGGGTTTGTGTGGGTAGAAACATTTTCCTATAGAATGCATCTTTTTTTCTTTTTCATCTTGCTCATCTTACCAAAATTTTATTATTATCCTTTTTAACTTGATTTTTTTTTCTAAAACCATGTATTACAAAAAATAACGAAAAACAATTCTCAAATTTTCTTGTCGATAAGGGAATGGGACAAGTATTCAAGATGAAAACAAGCTAATTGAATAGAGATTTTTACGAAGGAAATTAATAGAAAAGTATTTTTACTCTTAGATTCTGGAAAAAAAGAAAAGAAGATATTTATTTATGTGTATATAAATAGATAAATATAATTGTGATGGATAATTTTTCATGTCACATGATCCGTTCTTTTTTTCCAATAATGTTTCTTTTGTTATAAGTGAAATATTATATTCTTTTAATGTTCAATTCTGTATGCCTTTTTCTTATTAGAATTAGTTAATTCGTTTATTATGTTTGTTTTTTGAGGAAGAATATATATTGGTTGGCTTAATCTATTTGGTCTTATCATTATCACCATCATCATCAGTTTTTCTTTCGAATCAATAATCAAAACATTTACTACTACTATTGTCAATTTATGTGGTTAATATGGAAGATTTGTGGAGATTGTAGTATTTTCACAGATGAAATTACAAGTCGGTCTAAGTTAGATCATTATTGAAACCTAGAAGCACTAGAGATCATTTTGTTTTAGTATGAGATTTAGCAGTACACAATCGTGGTCTCTCATGCAGGACGCGAACTAAGGACCTCCGCTTTCGCGTATGAATTCTTAGCCGTTAGACAAGTAAGTGAGGATTCAATGGTGTTAATGTTTAACTCCGATCAATCCACGACATTGCGCAACCCTTCATTCAATGGAATCTAATCTATGTAGCGTATGAGAGAGTTATCCACTACAGGCAATGAATGAAGTATTGTACAAAAATCATGGATTGATTGAAGTCAAATATTAAATACCGTCAAGTACCAGATCAGTCTTCTAGAGGTTAAACGTTCGTGCGTGACACCGAAGGTCCCGGTTTCGTGTCCTGCGTGCGGAATTATGGTTGCTCACTGGTGAATAGAACGAAACAGCAATACAATACTTTCAAGTTTTTAATGATAGTTTAACTTAGATCAACTTATGTTTTCAACTGATGTGTCATCATATATTTTTTGTTCAGTAATTATCATATACAATATTGTTGTGCCTTTTTTTTTTATAAATTTCTTTCCAAAATATTAGGAAAAGTATTTAATAGTAAACCGTAGTATTCTACTATGATTGTTTATTTAATGCTGTTTAAGTTTGATAAACATTTACTTCCTTCCCCCCCTCCCTCCTTATCTATCCATCTTTCTCCTTCTTTGTTACTACATAAATAAAACATGTGGTCATCTATGTCAAAATATAGAGTTATGTATTCATAGTGACATTAACATAAATTGATCAGTAGTATGTTAGAAAGTAAAAAAAGAAAAGAAATTTTTAAGAAAAAATTTATTAAAAAAGAAAACTAAATCAACATAATATAAAGAGAAATTTAATTAAAAGTACAATAGTGAAGTGTTTTGTTGTTTATTATTAATTGATTAATAATAGTAATAATGATATAAATCTTATGTATATTATCATTATTATTACTGTTTCCAATTTAACACATTTTATATCATGTGATGTACTGCTTCCTTCAAGTATGTTGTGTTGTTTAATTTGACAGCTTTCAAGAAAAGAATAACATACATAAGTGAATACTATTGTTTTCACCTGGAACTTCATTATTATTATTATTATTATCATCATCAGCTTTATTCAGTATTATTATTTTTGGTACAATATAGAATTCTCAGCGCAAAGTATTTCAACAAGTTTCCGTTTCTTTCTTCTTGGTCAGTACTGGGGATAAATATTGAGTGATCGCCAGTTAAATGTTAGCAGTCCAGTAAATGAACATCTGAATAATGTGCATTCTTTTCGCTGTATATTGCCAGCAACCACATTGTCTCTTATTGAGCTTTTTGTAACTTTGACAACGAAAGGTTGTACACTTTTCAGAAATGCACCAGAATAGCTTATGCAATTAATAGACATAATGACATATTAAAACAAACAAAAATAGATAACTTGTTGAAATATCTAGATGGCAGGAACAGGTAGCCTAGATGCGCAAGCAGGCCGCCCTTTTTTCATCAAGGTTTACTCTAATCTACAATGATGCCTATAGGAAAAATATTGAACCAGTGAAAATTATTTATGATTCAGTGATAATGTAGTGGACTAGAACACAAGTGGTGACAATCTAATGTATTTGAATACAATAATATAGAATATTTTAGTAAAATCTTAGAATCATACAGTAAATACTTCATTTGGAAAATGTCAATCAATTGTCTGAGATTTCATTATTCCTTCGTTTCCACATCAATCATTCTTTGTTCTCCTTCTCTTTTCTTTGATCTTTATAACCTTCTGCCTCCAGGCATTTCACTTTCTATTGGTCTTACATACTACTTATAAATGTCGACATTAGTAGCACACACCACTATAACATTCAAATAGGTTATATAACTGAGCATAATAAGTAAAAAGTAGAAATTAGACCAGATTTGAGGAAAATAGACATTACATAGCCACCATTATAGATCATTAAACTAAGTAACAAGAAGTGTTCAAGTAATTACATGGGTAAGTGTATGTATATATAAAAGAGGGTAAGGAAAAACTAATGAAAGAAAAATAAAGACAATAATAATAGTAATATTTAGTATCATTGTTTGTTAAATTTTATGCGATTAAGAAAAGGACAGATCTGTTACAAATTTCTTCTGAATGCATAGATGAAGGTTATAGGTTTGAATCCATATCGCTTCTGCTATACTTAACTGATGAAATCGAATTATATTGGAAAATAATAAAGACATGGTACAAATCACTTCAACTAATTTAATTTTACTATTAGTATGATCAGAATTCGTCAATTGAGCTACATATTGCCTTCCTATTGCTTGTCACTTTAAGATTAAGATCTAAATGAATACAATATTGTTAGATTATATGATTAATTCTAATTTACACTATACCGTGGATGCGCACTGCTGAGGAGTCTCACAATAGGACGAAACGGCCGTCCAGTCCTTCCAGATTTCCAAAGGTGGTCTAACATCAATCGGATCATGATCTAAATCAGACACCGATTTTGTTTTAAACATTCAAAGATTATTCTCAGGTTATTAAAATAAGTCATAGATTGTTTTCATATATACTAGTTTATTTAAGCAAAATATACAAAAGTCAATCAAAATATTGATAAACAATAAGGATGAAAATCAGAATTAGTGAGTAAAGCCTTGTTAATCCAAAGTTTATACTGTTAATCACAAGATTAGAGATGTTACTTTATATCATAAACCGATGATCATTCCGTCTTAGTATAGGATCTCTCGGTAATATACATCCATGAACCTGCAATAAAAAATAAAAACTAAGACCATTGGTCTTTTGCAAGAATGTTTAGTCTCTACACCATTGAGCTTATGTCAATTACAATCAAGTTACGATATCATGTGACCACCTTCCATTCCTTGTGATTAATAACTGTCTCATACGTGACAGGATTGGTCAGAGCTTTTCATCAGAATTTTAGCAATTATATCTAAAAGCTATTCATTTGTAATATATAGTCTACAAAAATATTTATTGATGACATTCATTATCTTTTTTTTGATGTAACTAACATTTATTTCGAATATAATAACTGTATCTTGGTATTAATCAAACATTTACTATGAGTATATTTAGTAACTTATTCTTTTGTTTATTATTCATGACGTTCTCCTTCATCATATAGCTTTATTTGAACTTAATACAACTTTTTATTATTCAGTCAGTCCCCTTCCTATAAATGTATGAAATGTCTTATAAACCATATTGTATATGAATGATAAAATAACTTGCTTAGATCTACGATACTTCTAGCAATTTGAATACTTGTTATATCAGAAGGGATTTTGTGGAGATTGTAGTAATTTTAACGGTTGGGATCATGAGTCAATAGGAGCTAGATAGGAACTCACTGATGACAATGGTGGATGTGTCGCTCAATTTCATGGATTCGTTGAAGTTACACATTAACACCGTTGGATGCCGGCTCAGTGGTTTAATTGGTTGAGTGCCTGGCGCGAGACTGATAGGTCCTGGGTTCGCATCCCGCGAGGCAGAGTCGTGGATGCGCGTTGCTGGGGAGTCTTACAATAGGACGGGACGGCTGTCCAGTGCTTCCAGGTTATCCACGGTAGTCTAGCTTCGATTGACTCATGATCTCAACTGTTGAAATTACTTGTCATATAATTGAAGAATAGATTGATATCTGTTACGACACAAAAAACGACACAAAAAAATAAGAATCCAAGACTGTTTGGTGAAGATTTATTCACGTGTCCACCAAACACTGATTACAACACTGATCAAAATGTACTATATATGTATATATATGGTCAGTAAATAATGAAATTGCGATGATTATAGTTTTGAGTTGTTTTCATCAATCAATAAACAATTTCATGTATGTATGTAATTGAAAAAACCAATTAATCAACTGATTTCACTCACAAACATAATTAAATCACTATATCATTTATTTTATATCATTCTAATAAGTAGTGATTTATATGTGACCGAATTTCCTTTTGATCTACATTTATTTGTTGTAAATGTTTTTTTGTCAGGTCAATCACCACCCAAATTGTTGAGTGAAAAATTATTTTAATTGTGACGCTTAATGATACCTCTTTCAGAGCAACTAATGGGAAGATTATATTTATAATTTCCAACTGACTGACTACTAAATGGTGAATAATTATGTTTATGTAGATCTTCATTCTAACCGAATCCTATTGATTATTAGTCTTAGTGACTTGGTATCGCGTCAGCCATTTTGAGATGCTAGGAGTTTGAAAGTAGTAGACAATAAAACTTTGATCTAGGCGTCGTACTCGTTGGCAAGTTATAGGAAGAAAGATTTTAGGGTCTTTATGAGATTTGAAATTGCACCACACAGATTTAGGCCGCTTCTCAAATATCTCAGTAGTAATGTCGCAGATTGTGAACTCAAGTGTTTCAAGTTGATATCTCAGAGGGATCACAGGTATATTCTGTTGAATAGTTTCAACTAACAAGGGACCTAATTTTAAAATTTTCTGTCAATTACCTAACATCATATCATAGTGCACAGAACACTGAACTTCTTAAGCTAGTTTTTGAATAACAACTCAATCGAAAAAAATTTAATCAACCGTAAGTAACTAGACAAGTATGATATTGGTTACACTATACAGTAATCAATCAGTTATGGATGATAAATTTTCATAAGTAATAAAAATACCATTATCAGAATGGGTTTTGTGGAGATTTTAGGAACCTGGAAGCACTGAACGGCCGTTTCGTCCTAGTATGGGACTCCTCAGCAGTGCGCATCCACGATTTCAACCAATGAACAATACTATTATTGATCAACTCACAGTGGTTAAATTTTCTGCCAGAGTTAATACAAAATACCAATAAATGGTTCATCATACTTATTTTTTTTAATTTCACATGATTTAACTATTTGTTCTTTCATTCAATATTCTCACATACATATATAAACATGCTAATGAAATTAACTGAATGACTACGGTGCTTCTTGTTTTAAAAATGATGATTGTTCAATACTAACAATACTGTCATACATTTTTATCTAGCGTTTAATGTTTATTTTCGTTCTAAAACTGCATATGTGGAATTGAATGTAAAAATGTGTAATCTGTGTTATAACTAAGGAAATAGTGAATGATTGTGAGAGATATGATCTATAACTTGATTTTGTAAGATTATTGCAGTTGAGTTATATATCGGTATATATAGGTATATATCGGTGTTATAACTTATGCCCTGTGTTCTTATTAATGTATAGCGTAATGATACCGCCAAGTAGAGAACAGTGAATTATCGACCAGACCAATGATGCATAAAACAAGTACAAGCAGTCTAGAGTCCTTATCGGTCCTGCTTCCTACCTGGCCCTGCCTGTTAAGTCCAGAACACTATACTCAGCCTCTGCGATATGAATCATGTATTTCAAACATACTAGGTTTATACACCGACCGGACAGACCACATCGTACCATAAAATAGAAAAAAACATTTGTATAACATCTAGCTAAATGTGGTTGTGAATGTGGGAGACTGTAGTTGATAGACTGGGCATAACTCATGAATGATAAATCGTATAATAATAGTTCATAAGTCAAAATAAAGCTTATGATAAGCGAGACACGAATATGAATAGTTTAGTTACTTAATAATTCTACAATAGAAATTTACTTATAGTATTGGTCCATAAATGGATCCCAAAAATTACCATTGATTATTCTCGTCGGGATATATCAATCGGAATTATTAATGCGATATCTATGATAAACGGATATTGAAGAACTAAATATTTTGTTAGCTAAAATGTAGTTTTCATTTATCAAGACTACATATACATGAGCAAAATATTTGTACAAAATAAACATAACTGAAGTTTATTCAATTTGTAAAAGAGTACTGATATTAGTAAGGATTTGCTATTTTTTGTTATTAATATTAAGGACTGTATTTCAGTCAGTTACTGTTCCCATAGTTACATCCTAAAATTGTTATAATGTAGTGGATGCGCACTACTGAGGAGTCCCACAATAGGATGAAACGGCTGTCCAGTGATTCCAGGTTTTCCCTGGTGGTCTAGCTCCAACTGACTCATGATCTTAACCATTGAAATTACTATAATATCCACAAAACTCATCTGATATTAATTGATTATTTGTTATTAATTACGTCATTTAATGTTAAATGTAAGAATGCATAATTAAACAGTTACATCTATTGATGTTATTATCTGAGTGTAGAGCACTTCAATATATGTATGTATCTTAAAAGCTAAACTTTGTGTAATATTAACATTAATATAAACCCATTTGTTAAATGTCACAAGTCTAGATTCTAGTGTACCAGTAGAAAGGTATAATTAGATTTAAGTGACGTTTGTCTAAAACAATAATTACTATATATATATGATCTTTATTTTAACTAGATACATCTAATAACATAATACTTTTGTTTTAAATAAGTAGTACATAACACCATCATCTTGTTGTAAAATCTGTGAAAAAAAGAATAAGAAATAGATAGTAAATTAATCAGACATTGTTTAAATGGTGTAAGGATTAATAAAATGAAATTGTATACAGGATAAATTTAAGTAATATTTCAATAAAGATTACTTTCTATACGGAAATAGATAGATTATACATCGATGTAGATGTGTGTATAAACAATTGCTTAATCCATAATATATAATTGATAAGATCGAATTCAACACAATATATAACGGGACATATTGGAAATATTTATTGTTGAAAGGAATGAACCATTTCGATTAAGTTTATAATAGATCTGAACATAACGAATTGCTTATTGTAATGAACCAGATGACCAGAATATTTGTTCCTTTAGGTCTTTGTGGTTCAAGAGTTGAGTATTTGTTCATGTAGCTGAAGTTTCTGGGTTTGATCTGTTAACGTGAGTTTATCGATTTTTATGGCTGAGGAGTCTCTTCACGGAATGAAACAGTTTTACAGTGTTTCTTAGTTTAAAATGATGGCCTATCTAACATCAGTTAGTGGTTTAAACTATGAAACTTTAACATGTATAAAACCCAAATACTAATCTGAATCTTTTACCAACTATTATATTTTTTTATAGACAAAATGTTGCATAGATCAGAATGTCACATTATGTACAGGGAGTCAAACAAAGTCACCAGAAAAACGAAAGCAAGAGAACTACAATCTAGATCAACAACAACAACGCAGTCAAATAATACCGAAAGAATTAGATCAGTCAGACAATGATTCTCATCTAAAAACAGATAATCAAAAAAATGTATCATGGAAACTGAATATTGATAGTGATTATGAAGTAGATTCGTTAGCGTTAGCTCGTGATGGTGGTATACTGGATTGGATGATCGTGTTGTTGATGTGTTAGATGATCGTGAACTGGTGAGTACTTGTTACTTACTTCCTTTTACAATTATAAATTGGTTTTATTTTCTATAGTGTATTCCATGGATTACATAATGTACAGACTTATTTTAACAGTCAAAAAAGTCTGTAAAGCATTGAAACAACGATTTTATTCTGGTTTATAACTAGTTAGAAGTGCTTACTCGCAATTCCACTCAAGATAGCACATTAATTAATGTTTTTGAAGTTTTAACCATTTGATTCCGATTGGGCAGTTTAATTTAGAAATGAAGTCTCTGAATTTGATTATATGGGGAGTCAATGATGTAAACTTCAAAGGTGCTTCAAACCAAAACGAATCACCTGCCTAATGCTGCTGGTTTTTTAATGTTTCTCTAAATGTTATTTGATATAGGTTACCCTTTAATCAGTAACTTAAAAGCATTTGCTTACTCTAAATAAGATCACTGATTTATTGAATTTACCAACAATGAGCTAACCTTACGTCAAATAACACACTTTATCTTTTTCTTTATTAAGTATATGGACACCGATCACTGGCTTATATAGATTTCTTATGTCTTCCGTCTAGCCTAGTCTGTCAAAATATGAGAAAATTCAATAGATTTACATTTAATATTGTGTATTCTATGATTAAGAAACATCAGTGGTTGTAGGGTTACAATGCACCACATAATTGAGTCATTTGTGGTATAAAACCAAGTAACAAATACGTGGTGAATTAACCGTAATACGTAAAAGGTATAAAATACACTCGTACATCCATTGATGAATGAAATGAATGAAATGAAGGTTTACAAATATGTTAATATAGAAAAATACCATAAATCATTTATATATTGATTGACAACTGAACAGTCCTCGAAATTCTACCCTGACCATATATTACTCCATATCTAACATGGTTATTATTCATAATATTTCAAAATAATAAATTAAGATATAAAAGTATCTGTAACCTGTAGAAAATTTATTTATTTATTTAAACAAATAAATACTGGTACAAAGGGGGCACCAGATACATATGTGCCGCACAAATCAAATGAGATTTGTATGAGCGCTGGGATACTGCCCGGGTGTCCAAACCGAATCAGCTGGTTTTCTTAGGGGGCCACACCCGGAGGCTTTGATCTGAAGGCCTGATACACAAGGCAGTGGAGCAACGCAAGTAGATGCAGTCCCATGATAGCCGGTGACCGAAAATTGGTTCATACGCCATTTGTTCCCACAGGGTACTGAAGCCCATGTATACCATTGGTTTGGAATCAGGGTTTTCCAACTGCCTTAGGTAGACTGCCCATGTCCACCAACCCGGTTAAAGCGCCGGGCACTCGCTTTTCATCCTTTCAATTTCGTAAACAGTAGTAATGCCGCAAGAAGGCAATGAGTAGAACTTCCCTGCCAGTGGCTATATAGGCGTGGTCGTGTGAGAGCATTTCGAGAGGAAGACAGGAATCTCCTCACTCTCGGCCGTACCAGGGCATTTGGGGACAACCTGTGGAAAAAATAAAACGAAAAAAGAACATCTACAGAATTTAATGTCTAACACACTGCAACAGGTTCTGCTAATATCAGTATTTGACTTTCATTTCAATAAATTAAATAGTCACAGACTAGATCTTCAAACATACTGCTGTTGGTTAAACATTTCAATAATGATACTTCTGAATGTTAATTCCTCTGCTTCATGGATAAATCAACCATTAATTCGGTAATATAAGAGTTATAAGTATGTACGTTTACATAAAATAATAGTGAATCTTGTTTGCAATATTGCCTTATTTAAGTACTTTTTTTCTCATTAACACAATTCTATTACTAACACAATTTACTCATCTCTGAAAAGAAACTATTGGGTTATTCTGGTATATATAACCATAAGCATAATAACAAAATAACGAACGTCGATAAAACCAGAGGGAGGACAGTCAAAACAATAACTGAAAGGTTAAGAGAAATATTTAGTGGAATAAGATATAATTCTATTATTTATTTGTATTAGGTTGATAACCTGGTTTTGTCACATCCACATGTATTTAGGAATTCAGCTAATTCTTTGGAGAAAGTTATATTGGACACAAAACCAAACAACTGAGTCAACTAGTTAGTAAACACCTTACTTCATGTTTACGAAAGAGTAAAGTCGAAATAAAAGCAGTTCTATTCTGTCAAACTTGATCAACAACACTCGTGTAGTAGATAGGAATAGGTCTTTTAAAGTAGTTCACCGCATTCCTATTAGTTCTCCTTGTGTGGCTCAATCTCGTTTCTTACACATAACAGAAGTTGTAGGGATTCAAGCTAACAATTCAACTCTTTGTATTCATAAAAAAATTTGCGACACTCTTATTTCTTCCTTGACCTAATCAGCCTTAATAAAAGATTTTTTATTATTTTCTATACTCTTTGTTCGTTTACTTGTGTTCACCCAATTTTTATGAAACATATACTTCACTGTCCAATTATCTGAATACTTCTTATTGCGTAATTTTTAATGAAACCTATTTCAGTATCTATTTAGTCTGGTTCATTGACCCACTTCTTATTAGGAAACATTGATTCGAGCCTTTATTATTTATATCACAACTAGTACATCAGTGTATTAGTACATAATCAATTTGTACTTTTTAATTATTATGCAATCTATTCCACTGTTGATGGATTAACTACCTTGATTGGTTTAATAATTTCATATAATAATTTCATAAGCGTTCGCGCGCAAGACTGAGGGCCCTTGGTTCGAATCCCGCGAGCGGGATCGTGAATGCGCACTGCTGAGGTGGTCTAACATCAATCGGTTCATGATCTCAACAAAAAAATTTCACATATGTATATAAATATTATGGTGTGTTAAAATAAAACCAGATGAAAACAATATTGTACAGTTATATGTATTGTTTTAATTCACAAAATGGAAATTTTTAAAGATTTTGCGATATACTTTTCACTTGAAACTATGACACCATTTCCTGTAGTTATCATGGTTTAATGGATTGAATAACTTTTTTTCTGGTTAGCGTTTTTCTAGCGAATTAGTTTTCTACGGGATGGGGTCACTAACCGAATGCCCAATCCCTACTCTTTTATCTAGGCTTGAGACCGGTAGTAGCTGCAGAGGAGCTTCAGGCGAAGTTAGTTATCATGGTACTATATTTTAATTTCTTTCTAAAAATTAATTCACATTTCTCATATTGTTTTCAATGGATTATATAGATTGTTAACGAAATACAGATTACTCCTGGTTTAACAGAGTTATCATTAAGAAGTCATTTTTTTACGTCGTCTTGTAATTGTTTATATTATATATCTAGGATACTGATGTTTAAAACTGTTACAAACTCAACAGTGTTTTGAATAAACAAAGTGCGTAAATTTTGTTGTTTTTTGATTCCTAATTTTTTGGTTAACAAAATATCTGATAAGAGATGAGTGGTGGTTAGTAGTGAAATCCAGGACGCGCATTTCGTCCTACTTGGAACTCGTCAGCAGGATATACCTGCATCTTAGAGTTGATATTAAATCTCGGACTTGATACCTGGATTTCATTGGCAGCCACCATCCGTCATTGCTTATAATGCTTGTAATTTAAGACAATATTGAGGTGATTCGCATAGGATGCACATATTCCAATAGAAGATTGATCAATTGTAGGCCTAAACATTAATGTGAGGAATCTAACACCCAATACAACATAAATTAACAAAATGTCTGTCTATCATGTTTTTCCATCATGCAATTCAAACGTTATCACTCAAGTGAACTACATTATTGGGTAGTATTCATTTATAAACTTCTATATTTTGTATTTGAAACCTCATTTTTGGTGATTTCATTTTTATAGTGCTGAGTTCTGAAATCTGTTTATTTGGTCTGTTAGTCTTTAGTAATCAAAATATTTCACAATACTTTAACGTTTTACCCCTAAGAATGAGTAGTGTATATGAATCTCTGTTGTTGTTTTTGTTATTTTTTAAGAAACAATCTGTATATTCAGGAAAGATATTAACAAAATATTTTTACTAATGATTGACTACACCAAGGTAAAGGATGGATGATGTCCTGCATGAAAACTAACCTACTGTAAGACAATGTATGTTTACAAATAATCAAATGATATTTTGATGCCGTTGGGTACTGTGAGTTAGATTATTTAGTTGCAGAGTTGTCATAGTTATTGTGAACCACAGTGTTGGTGCCTACGTCATGAGAAAGTGAGTGTCTCAAATATTCTGCGAGGTGTAAATCAGTTTGCTCTAGTGACCTTGTTTTCTGACTGGTTGTCTATATAGGTTTCATTTGTTCTTGTGTTCCTGTTGACTGTCTTTTTTCATTGATCTCTGACCATCTTGCTGACTGACCTTTCATGAATGTTCAAAGTTCTCTAAGCGTACTGCAATCAGTGACAGCATATTATATTGTTTCACTGTTATTTTATATTTGTGTATGAGAAGATGAAAGTGGAGTCGATTTCGTCCGCCGTACTGTACATCGCAGTCGGTACAACTTATTTTAAAAATGATTATAAATTTATCTTCATTCGTCATTATATCTTTAGATTTGCGCGAAATTGAGTGAAGACATTTTTTGTTTTTAGGGAAGATTTTGAATCCAAAAGGTTTCAAAATCCTCTTGATGATTTTTGAGATAGTTTACACATATCAGTTCTCTGATTTATGACTTTCTTTAGACATCTCGATGAAGTTGCTGGAGTAGCCATTTTTATGGAAGATAAATACAAGTTGCGTTTTTTCAGTGGAATTGATGGAATTCATTTTGCTTCTTTTGGATAAAGAGTACAAGACTCATAGTTTACCAGATTATTTCTTCACATAAATTCATTTAATATTGTTTTACTTGAATCTTCCCACTAATATTTAGTACTGCAATCGATCAGTCTCTTATTGTCATATGTACATACTATGCGTATTGCCTCAATATTGACTTAACTTCACAAGCATTATAAGCTAGCTACTATCCATCTCTACTTATTTCTTCACACTACATATTTTATCAACTTGTCATTCAGACTTATTTCCTCCAGATAATCTATTTCTATAATTTCATCTTATTAGTATAAAAGATGAACAGAATATAGGGAATCTTTTAAAATAAAATAAAAAAAACGAACAATGTTTTCTAAATTACACATTGTATACAACTTGTGATATATTTTTCTCAGAAAAAAGAAATAATTAAAACTACTTACTTTATCACTAAAACAAATAAGTAGTATGTTAAAAAATGATTATGTGTCATCGGAAAATCTAAAATTTTTATTATTATTCGAGATGTATATTCTGGAGTCCTAGTGAGAAGCAGTAACCAGTCGAGTTCAACCGGGTCAGTTATGAGATAGTAACTCACTCATGACATTGGTGGATGTGTCGCTCAATTTTGTGGATTAGTTGAAGTTAGACATTAACATCGTTGGATGCCGACAAGCTTAGTGGTCTAGATGTTAAGCGTTCGTGCGCGAGATCGATAGATCCTGAGTTCTAATGCAGAGGGGTGGGATCATGAATGAACACTTCTTAGAAGTCCCACAATAGGACGAAATGATCATCCAGTTCTTCCAGGTTTTCCATGGTGGTCTAGCTTCAATTGACTCATGATCCCAACTACTGATATTAGTTTTTTTAAATTTTTAATAATCTAAATTAGGAGTTAGTAATTTATTTCTTCGACAATAAAAAAATTCATCATCAAAAAAAGAGTAAGAATACATTCATTTACACAATTTCTATTATCAGGTATTACATTTTGTGTACATTATGTAAATGTTCAATTGTTTTACTTTTTGTTTTCTTTCTTTATTTCCAAAATGGAGACAAGATTCAACTCCATCTATCGGTAATTCCCCCCCCTTCCCCTCCCTGGAAAGAGAAAGATTGTAGATTTTTTTCATAGAAAACTCAAAGAAATACATTGAAAATTGTGTTAGTATTTCTGTAGATATGTGTATGTATATATGTGTGTATGTATGAGTTTATGTGTTTGCAGATATACTTATCTATATCAATATAATTGTAGTTTGATTTTGTTTCATAAAGTTTCCGTTTCATGTTTTAAACTTGTGTTATATCTATATTTATGATTTAATATTTGTGTATCTATCTATCTATATATATATGTATATATGTTAAAAAGAAATACACTAGTTGTACACCAGCTATTCAACATAATGATAGTTATCTTAGTCAATGATAAAAGTTGTACGTGGAGACGGTTTTGCCATCATACATTATATATATATATATATATATATATATATATATATATATATATATATATATATATATATATACAAATCGGTCATATATGACTGGACCTACACATACATTATTAGATAATGTCGAAAATTATGAGAAAATGATTTGATTGACGGAATGATAATTTGATATTTAAAGTTAATAAAATTTTTGCATAAGATCTATTTACTCCTTCATTTTTTATTAATAATAATATTGTTACGTTTACTGATGATCCTGTTAATTAGTTTGTTAACCATCGCAAACTGATCAGTTATTTTGGATAGACACAGAGTTGATGTTGGATATTCAATTAGTTAATCTTTGGGTTGTTAATGGATGATAAATAGTTTATAATAATAAATTCGCTCGTTTGTAAATGTATTATTTATACTTGACCACCATTTATTTCGGGACATGTGGCTTATTGGTGTAGGAGAAGAAAGCTAGGAGAGGTCCATGAGATCAGTCCATGAAACCATTAACTGTTGAGCTGTCTCACGTTAATAGGTAGGGACTATCTAGTTGTGATCGGTGGTTGAAGACATTGTGTGATATAGTTATAGTTGGTAGCATCGATACCGATCCATTTAATCAGTTTCAAAATTACCTGGTTTTTTTCACAAGCTTGTATTTTACGCTTTTTACATCTAATCTTTTTTACTGGTCTTGATACTATTACTACTTCTACTTTTCTGATACTTTCCTAGGTGCTTTCATCAATCTACGTTGAGGTGTTTTGGTAACTTGAACCAGTGCTTAAATATGCCTAGTAATTAAAGATACTCTTACAGTCTACAATATCTCAGAAAATACTTATCTATTACCAATGTTTCATTATTAAATGTTGCCGTCTAATATTCACATAGTGACAGTTAACCAAATAATTTATCAACTTGGTTTGAGTTTAAAAAATAATTTTGTTGATTAGCACTGAGATGTTGAGGTTTTCATGATCCAGTCAACCACCAGAACAGAGAGAAAGAAGGTGAGTAGGCAGTTTTATCTGACTCTTACCCTCACTTGGAATACGTCTATTATCTGTTCCCCATTCACGACTTTGCACTGTAGTCTGTCGTGTGAATTCTGGATGATGTTGACGATCTTCTCAGGTACATCGTGGTGTCGAAGAAGGTTCTGCAAGATTCCCCCAACCACACTGTCAAGCTCTTTCTCATAGTCAAGAAAGTTGATGTATAGTGACCAGTTCCATTTAACTGATTACTCAACAATAAACCGAAGTGTTGCCTTTTAGTCTTTGTACGGTAGATCGTTGTGGAATCGAACCTGTTGATCTCGGAATTACCTGGACACCTATTGAATCTTTCATCCAGTTCTATAGCATTGTTGAAAACTTTCCCTGGTGCCGATAGCAGTGTGATGCTTCTGTTTTACTTCAACTTGCTCAAATCTTTCTTTGGTATCATGATGAAATATCCTTCTTTCCAGTCTGTCGGCACTTGTTTTTCCTCCGAAATCTTCCTGAATAGAATATAGAGCACGTTTGCAGTTACTTCTATGTCTGACTTCAGTGGTTCAGCTGGTATGTTGTCTGGTCCAGCTGCTTACTACTCGTTATTTGTCCGATGGTCATGTTGATTTCTTTGATCGATTAGTTTAAATAAGCGATCAGAAAAGTTTGGAAGGTTTTAAGACGATTATTTAATTTATTTATCTGATAACAGTTTGAAGTTAATAAAACAAAAAAAGTCATGAACAGCATTTTCATTTTTCTAGAACATGAATTCATCTATGATTTCAATAGTTGAAATCATGAGTCACTTGAAGCTAGACCACCATGGAAAACCTGAAAGCACCGAACGACCATTTCGTCCTAGTATGAGACTCCTCAGCAGTGCGAATCCATCTATAATTATTATAATTATTGTTCTAAAATACCAGTGATTATTTGTATTTCATATATTTTGTTAGATAATCATTGGCAAAGCTCTACACATATGATGCATTCAGTCATATCACTTATTAATAAACGGTGACGTGTTGTTGAGATAGCTATCTAATTCGAAACATAATACGTAATGAAATTGTTGATTCCCTTATGTTAATAACTGAAATGATCGATTTTCATTGAGGCATTTGCTAGTCAAATATACTCTGTGTTATTTAATGCTACCATTTTTTTTTATTTAAAAGTAGCCTAATGTTAAGAAACGACTGACTTCTAAGTGTGTATAAAACAGAATTTTGTTCACGTGGCTTAGAAGTATGACAGGTGATAATAAGATCATATGAGTGAAATGTCCTGTGTAGTTGTGACTTTTCCACTGTCGCTTAAAAATTTCCAGCTATGAACACAAATACTTCTTATTACTTTTTATGTTCTCAAATTTCCAAAACTGATATCAATTCATTGTACAAACTGAATAAAAATCAATCGGTCTCTGCAATTCCTTAGTTTAAATAACAGTTTTGTCTGTGAGAAGAGTAGTCATCATCATGAACTAATGATACAATGAAGCACTGAACAAATGTTACTTTCTAATTTGATACTCTTCAGATTCTATACAAAATCTTATTAACATTTTGTAACAAGCTCGTTGTCATTAATTCACTGAAAGTTTAATGGTTCCAGTGTTGATTGTTTTTCAGTCAATTCACTGTTGCAATGATATTATCTTGTTTATTAATTTTGTCTACTCATAATTAAGTTTCGTAAATTGAATGACAATACACCATTCATTTATAAACTGGATTATTTTTAGTAATTTTTATATCTTGTGATAATCAAAATTAAGAAGTGAGTTTGAAAGAAAACACTCAATGTAAAGAATGTACCTAGGAATTTAGTAGTTGAATTCATGATTCAATTGAAGCTAGACCATCATGGAAAACCTGAAAGAAATGGACGACCGTCTCGTCCTAGTATCAGACTCCTCAGCGGTGCGCATCCACGATCCGGCCTCGCGAGATTAGACCTCAGGGCTTGTCGGTCTCGCGCGCAAGACCTTGATCTAGTTTCAATTGATTCATGAATTTAACTACTAAATTACTATAATATCCATAAAACCCCTCTCTGAATACCTAAGAATGTCTAATTGATTTTTTTCATCTTTTGAATTTTAACCTTCATCTTATTAAATGAAGTATTATAAGCTTAAGGATTAATACTTAACTAATACGTTTGTTTTGTTTTCTATTCAGTACTAAAAATAAGAAACTCATATCTTTGGAAACAAATGTTCAGACTTAGACTCTTTACAATATTTACCTACATATAAAAAGTTGTATGAAGTGTACATAGTGTGAATATAAAGGAATTTAAGTTAAAAACACAATTATCGATGTGTTAATGATGTCTATCTTTAGATGTGATCTAGACACATCGATCATGTTTATGTATAATAAAAACTTGATTTAGCTATTCTGAGTAGGTTAATTGAATGACTAAAACGAAATACGATAAATTCAGATTCGAAGATAAATGAGTGACTGTATTAATAGATTCTCCATGGATAAGTAGCCTCATAAGAATCATCCTCTTAGAATAATGGCTTCCAGTTCTAGTAGTTGTATTTACAAAGTAAGAGGGTAATATTACAAGCATGACAGTTAGGAAAATACTCAAGTGGTTAGGATCTCACATGAACAGAAACCTTGAGAACTATTTCTGTTTTTTTTAGACTTTAATGATGAAGATATAGGGTTTAAGTAGTTAATAGTTGTAAATGAAATACATAAAACCTTAGGAAGGACCGAACTCAAGAGATTTATGTTTCATCATAATCAGGAAATTACTTTATCACAGCTTAGCTACTCATGTTTTCAATTTTAATTTATGATATGAACTTGTCCTGTTTTCACTAAAAGTTAATGGATAAAAACTAACTGTAACACTGTTTCATTATAAAATCTTCAAAATATTTGTGCAATGGATCAAACTCGCTTACTCTGCTATATGATTTTCAATCATATTATTATCTTAAAAAAGCAATTGTTGATCACCTCATGATATGATGATCCAATTGTTAGCAAAATATAACATTATCACTTCCATGGTCAAAAAGAGAAAACAAAGTAATTAACAGATATCTAAGTTGGTACATAAGAATTCAAACATTCAAGTTAATGATTATCTGTTAGAATAAATTTAATACATAAATCTTATTGTTAAAAGGATTAACATCAATTCGGGCTCTACTGAAGACTAAGAAGCACTAGAAAATTGTTTCGTCTTAGTATAGAACACATAATCAATGCGAAACTACGACCTCACAATAAATGCAATCGAAGTTCCTCAAGTTTCGTTGTGGATCCTTCGCGTTTGGTAACGACTTTTTTTTTACTTCCGATAAAACCGAGGTCAATCAGTTAGATGAACACACCAAAACATCTATAACTAGGTGTTAAGGTTAACATGTATACAAATTATTATGTCAACATTTGATATTTTCAACAGTTGAGACCATGAGTCAATTGAAGCTAGACCACTATGGAAAACCCGGAAGAACTGGACGGCCGTTTCGTCCTAGTATGCGCGTCCACGACCTCGCCTCTCAAAATTCGAACCCAGGACCTATCAGTCTCGCGCCAGGCGCTTAGTATTATTAACATCATTATACAATAATTAACTATTAATCGAGAACATAACAAGATATAGTCCCTTTACATTTTGTTAGATAGAATTTACTAAATTATTGGAAGTAGTAAACGAATAATGTTGTAAATTTACGTAAATAATTTTTTACTGCCAGCAGAGACGATTCATCTTTACACCTAATTTAAGTTTAAAGATATGTAATAGCTGAATCTGATCTGGATTTTAATTATTTACCATAGTGTTATTGATTAGGTTATTAGTAATTATGAGAAAGTATTCATAGGTATGATATTTGATCACAGAAATCTTAAAATCATTCCTCATGTATGATGGTGACATCAGAGGGTGGTAGATAAAGATAGAAAATTCGTTGATGAAGTAGTTGAGATGGTAATAAGGTATACTAAATCACTTCTTATTTCAACGAGCGAAAATAGTATAGGAGTGAGTAAAAAGTCAATCAGGGCAATCAAATGAAAATGCAGTATCAATTCATGAAGTCACTTGATATTGGACAAATTCGTAATGATCAATGGTGACCAAGAAGTTGAGACCCAACTATTGGTTGAGGACGTTAAGTACTACTAGTCAGAATCAGTCACAATGACTGAGAAACATTCACTCTTTGTCTTCATTTAAAACTGTTTTTAATTTTTTGTGAAACAATGCCTTATCTTTTGAAATACTGTTTCTACTACATTGATATTTGTCTTGGTAAGTTTTTATCATTGTGTTGATATATTACATAGTAACTTGTATGTATACACATATTTTCCAGGTTGTACATAACTCATGATTAGCTGAATGATAATTATGAAAAATAAAACTATTAGGAAACTAATTTAAAGATAGATTTTCATTAAGCGTTTCACGTATGAGACTCAGTAGCTAAGTGGATAACGCGATGGCATTTGAAGCTAACGGTACTGGGTTCGAGTCTTAGAGTGATCATCAACTCTGAGATGCAGGTAAATCTAGGTGACGAGTCCCAAGTAGAACAAAACGTATGGGTAACTTAATTAAAATCGAATAGTTGATTAATCATTCATTCATTCATTTATCTTCATCATATGAGCTTTCCACATGATTTGTATGTAAGAGATTCATTGTATTTTACTTACTAATGTCGATATCTGAATAGAATTAAATAGACATGGTTAGGGTTTGATTTAATTGTTAAACACCATATATTTTTTGATAATTTTGATTATTACCCCAAAGAAGTCTAGGCACGTTTGTTGGACGAAACGTTGAAAATTAATTAAATTTCAATCACTAAGATTATTTTAAATATAAATTTCATAAATAATGTCTAAGAGTTGATGTTTCAAACTTCTCAATTACGATTGATTTTCATTTACAATCATCAATCGTGTACACGAGTAATCTTAATTTATTTTTTATAATTGATAAAAAAATCACTCTCATTTTGCTCATTTAAAAACAATTTCCTATTATATGGAATCATGAATGTGCACTACCATTGAGATTGTTCCATCCTGGAACAAAACAATCGTCTAGTAATTTCAAGTTTTTAATGATGATCTAATTTAAATCAACTTGAATCTTTATTCAATCAAAGTGAATTCTATCATGGTATACATTATCACTAATGATCTTATTTAGCAACTATTCATATTGAATAATAATAATCGACATGATCAAATAAATCAATCAATTTCTTTTCCACATTTTGTTGTTGTTGTTGTTGTAGTTGCTATCATTCAATATAATCGTGTGAATGTATAAACGAAATAATAATTTAAAAAATTTTTTTTATTTGTTTTTATCATTCATTCCATTTGTTTACTTGTTTATTTGATTTTTATTCGAATTTTTCATTCATTCTTTTATTATTATTGTTATTCACCATGAGTTATTTTCAATGATTATTTGATTATTTAATGGATTGATTGATTAATTGATTGATCGATTGATTGATGAATATAAACTGATTGAGTAATTGATTATTTGGTTGATTGATAAATCGATTATATATATATATATATATATATATATATATATATATATATATATATATATATATTTGGTACTTGTAATTGTAATTGTTAATTTTAATTTCATTTATAATTGATGAATTGAATTCATTTTTAAACTGCTCATTCTTTTATTCATTCATTTACTTCCTTGTTAAGTTCTATATGTCCAGTAAACAAGATTGAAAGAGAAAAAGAAGAAGAAGAAAAACAACAAAAGATAAACCAATATATTTTCTTTCATTTTGTTTACGTAACCTTAATTGGTCTGTTTTGTTTTGTTTTGTTATTTTTATTTATCAGAATTAATGAAATTTTGAAGTATTCAATAGATTATATACTTTATACATTCTAACTCGAACATTCAGAATATACACATCCATACAAAATTTAATTTAACAATATCTTGAGTATTGCTAATATTGATATTTAGAATAGAATGTTATCAGCGTTATATGGAGTGGAATCAGCCAGAAAAAGATCAATTAAATCTAGAAGCTGTTTACTTGTTGTTTGGTTACACTTCATTGAAGAGTATTGCATGAATAGACATAATAAAACTCATAGGTTTTTGTTTTGAAGAACACTATATTTCTAGATCATTTACTTACTTACTTACTTACTTACTTACTTACTTACGCCTGTTACTCCTAATGGAGCATAGGCCGCCGACCAGCATTCTCCAGATCATTTAGTAGTTGTAATATAATGGTTCAAATATACAAATTCAATCAATCCTAAATATATATCACAGCAATTATCCAATTTAATCGTTTATACATACCTTAATCCTATTGTTTTATATACTAACTATTCCTGAACAAGTGATTATCTGAGTAAATTTGATTTTATGAAAACTATTGAATATTAGGAATCGAATAAAATTGTAATGATAGGCAATAAGATTCGATTTTATTGGTCTAATATTACTGTGGATACCGTAACGCCTAAATCACTTGTGTTCAATTCAGTGATACTTCATAATTAATTAATGCTTAGTTGTTTTAAACCAAGATAAATCTGAGGATTTATACCTCCCGACTTTAGTGATTTTTCTTCAGTTATCAGTCAATAAACAAAACATGCCGAATAGAAGTTACTATCTGCTAGAAAGTAAACAATTGCCAGATAAAGGTTTTTAGATGTAAACTGAACCATTTAGTTGGGTATGGGATAATTATTCACTACAAGAAGTGGATGAGGGTTAAACTTAGACATTAACATCGTTGGATCCCGACTCAATGATCTAGAAGATAAGTGTTTGCGTGCGAGACCAGCTCTCTAGGATTTCGATATTCTATGATAATCTCGTGGATCCCCACTGCTATGGAGTGCCATACTAGAACAAACCGGCCATTTAATGTTCTCAGGTTTTCAATGGTGTTCTAGCTAAAATCCGTTCATGATTGAAATAATGAAAATCCTACGGTCTCTACATATTCCCCTATTCTAACGAACTGCTCAGTATCACCAGCACTATAATGTTAAAGAAAATTTGATAAGAGTTGCTAGCAACGTCTGAAATCATTAAACTGGTAACACCGAGTGTACCATGCTGAGATGTTAGACGGTTGTTAGAGGTAGTCGATAGTAAACCTTGAACTTCGGTTTCGCACTCATCACTGTATACCTGTATTCTTGAGGGAAGCAAAGCTTTATCGATAGTAAATACATTTCCATCTTACAGAAGATCAGTCACAGCATGAATAGCTCATAGGAATAAGAGTTTTATCAATATTACAGATACATTTTGCTGTCAAGTGCTTTTTGTCGACTACTTCCCATCACCACCTAGTTGTACTTTATTTAACATAAAATTATAACTTCTATAATTTTGTTAATCGACAAGAATGTCACGTTTAGGTTAGATGAATTCTAGTCATACTAATTTTTTTCATTATTCAAACTGTTAGTCTATGGACAAATTGTGGACTCTGTTGATGATTACTTTTGGGAATTCTGTGTTTTTAATCATAGTTGTTAGAAATTCTATGCTTTGAAGAAATATAAATATGTTTGTTGGTGAACTGAAAACATATGTAGTAGAAGAAGTAACAATACCAGTGGTAGCAGAAAAGATTAATCATAAACAATATGATCCGAGAAGTAAGAATGAATTTATTGGATAAAAAAATTTATCAAATAAATTTAATCTTAAGTCATGTCATACGACATTAGCCTAGTCTCCGACCAAACAGATTGTAGCTACCAACATGACCTGATCCAAACTTCAATAACTTTATGGACAAGTGTAGAGTTTTATTTCGACCACTTCCATGTTTTCACCAACTTACTCTTACACCATAAATCATAGTCCATAGAGTTAACTGGTGGCTGAGCATGCACAATACATTTCCCAATCACTTAAGCTAATAAAAATTCATTAACATATCAAACTATTTGTATCTCCTTACCTAGTACCCTATGACTCTGTAATTATCATAATTACCTATTATACTTCTCTAATGATCTTTCATTAGTCCTTTTAAAATAATAAATAATTAAACTTATAATTCATCTGTAATAGACTGAAACACCTGATTAGTTTTATGGTAAACGATGTCTTGTTGATCATTTCAATCAGTTAGTTTTGTTTACATATAAGTTTTGATCAGTTTTTTGGTGTGTGTGTGTGTCGCGGGGAAACACCATCTAACTTGAATATATGTATACATGTTTATACTAATGTAGTCATTCATTCATTTACTCATTTACAATGATATAAATACGCATATTTCCATCACAATAAAAGTTAATTCCTGTTACATGTAAAAGATAATAAGTAGTAAAACAATGTATAATAAGTGTAAATCATCATAGTACTATGACAGTATTAAGGAAAAATTATATTGTTAAGCTTATTTCCTATTTATAAATAATAAGATATATGTATGTGTATGTAAATCCTGTAGAAGATAAAAAGGTTCCTAATATGTAAGCATGATATCATGGGGGGGGCTAGTTGAAACAAAGAATAGATTAGTTTGTATACAACTAAGAAATATAAATATTTACTGTTTTAAAATAATTGATATGATTGCGAGAAAATTATTTCTCAATAATAAACTAGTCAGCGTAATGCTAACTGGTGTTGGAGACGGTTGGAAGTAACTTAGGGAAGGCCAAACCAAAAACGCGACATCAATCCTTGAAGTCATTAACTTCTAGTCTGAGCCATGTTGGTGATAGGTGCAGACTAATTGATTGGGGTCTATGTGATTATCATAGCCAATGTTTGAAGACTCTGGGTGATATGGCTCAGAATTGATTACAATGATGTAGATGTATACACTCTTTGTCTTCATTTAAACGGTGAGATTAAAATTACTTTATACCCTTCTTTCTACCAACTAATTATTTCTTCCTGTACTATATGCTTATATGCAATCTTTATTTTATATATTACTATCATTGAAGTAACTACTTCTATGAATCTGGTGTTCATCTTGTTGTCCTAATAAGGTGTAGCAACTTGGATTGATTCATATATGTGCCTGATCCTACATTGTACCAGATTAACTGACGGATGAGAAAATTATTAATCGATAAATAATGAAATTTATTGTGCTTTTTTATTGATTATTAATTGAAATGATTTATCAATTAGTTGATGTTTGATTTGAATATTCAATAAAAAATCTATCAAACTTTTCACGTCTAAAATCTTTGATAGTTTTCCAATGAAAAAACAAACTCTTCAAATATTCATTATTTTTTATTTAAACTGTAAAGGAAATATGTTTTATTTATTCATTTATTTGTTACTTTGGTGATTGTTCTAGGCTTTTCTGTTTCTTTCTTGCAATCATATTACACCGTCGGGTTAATTTGATCAACTATGTAAACATTTTGATATAATATATATTAATGAATAGTAAAGATGGTAATAAAGTTTCAATTGGTGTTATAGACGAAGTTATTTTGCATCTAAACTTAACACTGATTGTTCTACGCTACATTAGATATAAAAGAAATATATATATATATATATATATATATATATATATATATATATATATTTATTGGCCCCCGAATGCCCTGGTACGGCCGAGAGTGGGGAGAGTCCGCTCTTCCTCTCGAAATGCTCTCACATGGTCACACGTATATAGCCTCTGCCAGGGAAGTCTTACTCACTGCCTTCTTGTGGCATTACTGTTGTTTACGAAATTGAGAGGATGAGAATTGAATGTCCGGTGCTTTAACCGGATTCCAAACCAATAGTGTACATGGGCTCCAGTATCCCGAAGGAACAAATGGCGCATGAACCAATCGCTGGTCACCAGTTACCATGAGACTGCTCTCCCTACGTTGCTCCACTGCCTTGTGGATCAGACCTTCAGGTCGAAGGCTCCGGGTGTGGCACCCTAAGAAAACCACCTGCTTCGGTTTGGGCACCCGGGTAGTATCCCATCCCTCACACATATCAAATGAGATTTGTGTGGCGACTATGTATTTGGTGCCTCCTTGTACCAATATCTATGTGTTAAAATAAAATAAATAAATAAACTACTTATTATCAATGCAATGAAGTAGTTCTGTTTCATCATTATCAACATCATCATCAGTTGTGAAAACAGTTCTATTAGAGTAGATAATATTTTTTCACAAAGTGAATTTCGATTTGTCTATGATTTGACTGTAATTATATTGCAAATAAGATTTGATGAAAATTAATCTTTAGAACAATATTTTACGATGATATATAGTTTTTATGGAAAATTATGAAATGTTTCATTATTGACTATATCCACTTGATATTGAATTCACTTGGTATTTAACTTGACCCCATTGCATAAGCAAGAGACTATAAGGAACTCAGTATTTAAGTGGATAACGTGATGACGTTTGAAGCAAACGTTACTTCATTCGAGTCCCAGAGTGAATATCAATTGTGAGATTGTTATGTCCCGACAAGAACAATGAACGGTAACTTTTGGGATCTATTGATGAACCAATACTAAACGTATATTTCTATTGTATAATTATTAAGTAACTAAACTATGCATATTCATATTCCCTTTATCATAAGCTTAATTTTGACCCTATAAACTATTATTATACGTTTAACCATTCTTGAGTTATACCCAGTATATTAATTACTACCTCCCACATTCACAGCCACATTTGGCTAATTCTTGTACAAATGTTGTTTCCTATTTTATTGGTACGTTGTGATCGGTTTGATTGGTATATAAACTCAGTATGTTTGAAATAAATGGTTCATATTGCAGTTGCTGAGATTGGTGTTCTTGACTAAACTGGCTGGGCTAGGAGGAAATCAAGACCAATCAGAACTCTAGGCTGCTCGCACGTGTTTTATGCGTCCCTGATCCGATCGATAATTCGCTGCTTCTGACTGGCGGCTTTGGCCATAACAGAGATGCAGGTACATCCAGCTGACTATTCCCAAATAGGATGGAACGTGCGTCCTCGATTTCACTGCTAGCCACTATCCATCCTTGTTTATAAAGACTATGTCATTTAGGTTTTAACAGTCTATATTTATTATCAACTGTCTATTATCTATGAAAGTAAACAGTAAAACTTTGAAATCATTAATCCCCCTTTGGATTGGTGATTTCTATTAATTTGAATGAATTATTCGCCAGAAAGCTCCTACTGTAAGTGATAAGAGTAACGTAGTCTTCTCCTTATTTTATCTTATTCTCAGTTTAAAGACTAAGAAAACACCTACCATGTTAGAGATATTTATAAGATCCACTAACAAAATTCGTAAAAATGTACACCTATTGTGTGGGAAATTATTTTTATACTATATTGGTTATTTGAAGGTAGTTAATAGGAAACCCTGCTTCGCCTAGATTTCGTTCTGTTCAACAGTTGTCAGCAAGCTGTAACTACAATCCTTTGGAAAGGTTCTCTCCCTAAGGTGTTTGATCCCGTCTTCACTAACTTCACAGTCTCAGGTTTTATCACTGAGCTGTTCAGATCGAGAATAATCTCTCATACGACTGAAATATTTACAATCAACTGATCACCGAGTTGTGACTGAAGTCACATTTTTCTAGTTTCTGTAGGTTCACAGTTTCATATCCACTATGTTCAACCACTTTCTTATATTTCAACAGAGTCAAATGACACAGACTGTTGACCATATTGCAACTTAATCGATAGAACTTGGTCAGCAATAAAAAACTAAATAAATACGACGTTTTTCACTACTCAGTGATCTATGAGTGGTGTATTTTATAATAATTTCTGAAATGTTAGTAAAAAGTCAACAATAATACATCAAAGTAGAACATAATCACGATAGAAACAACGAGAGTAAAAGTTGCAATATTGAAACGACACTTGGTGATATTTCAAATCACAACTGGTAAGTACAGCCTTACTATTTTAGTGAACTGAACTTCTATGCAAACACACAAACACACATAGATTGTAAATATATATAAGAAACATTTATCTTGTTACCTAATATTGTACTTTAATTATTTTTAAAACTAAATTTATCATTTTCTACTGACATAATAACCTTTTTGTATGGATACCTTGATATTGCCAAACTATCACTAATAATAGGGTTAACACCGTATATTTCATCGATTAACAAACGTACATTTACTACAAACTATGATACGAAATATTGGGAAACCTTTGTAAAGGTTCCAATTTCTTAACTAACACTGGTAGTTTTCACATGATCAAAATAGTATATTTCCACAGACTTTATCAATATCCTGTTGTATTCTATCATTGTAAGGTATGTTAAATAGATTTTATTTGAATGACATAAATAAACTCATACCATGTATTTGTACTTAATTGTGCCTGATCTTACGTGGTAGCTAACTGATTGATTGACTTCATTGTGATTATAAATATTAAAATGAATAGCTCAATGCTAAATCATTTATATCGTTTTTATTTTCTTAAATTAGATGTACTGGTACACAACTTTATGGGTTAAGTAATGACACTTGTTTCCATATCATAATTTATTATCTTATAGTTATGTTCAATGTATATGTAATACTATTAATTTTGTTTAAAACATATTTGTAATGACTTTCTATGTGATTTTGTATAGTTTAACAACAGAATCCAGTCAAAAGATACGTTTTTAGTTTTAGATAGGTTTCTCTTCATTGTCAAACTAACCATAGCAACAGTGTTTCAAAGAATAACGCTTTTACAATTAATGTAGTTATTCATGAGGACTATCAACATATGGTTACAACAATATAAACTGTGCAACATTTAGTAGCAAAGTTTCACCATGATCATTGCGTTACTATCCTAATAATATTGTTTGTTGTGCTTATATTTTTCAACATCAACTGACATCATTGTAAAAAGGTCCCAAATATTTTAACGTAGCTTGATGCCAGTTTAAGATCGCTTAGTAGTAAGTATCTATAACATATGATAGAATCAAACAATGGATATATCTAAAGCATTCAATAATTATATATTGAATATTCACTATTTTCTAAATAGTGATTATCTCCCTAATCCTAGTTATGATTTCATACACAAAACTCTGAATAAACCATTTTGATCCGATACATTGATGAACGTACGACTGTGGTTTAGATGGATAATTTGTGAAAATTTACTCAGTTTACGAATAGGGTTCACAACAGTCGTTTAAAATGCACGGTAATCATAACAATTAGAGCCTTACTCAATACAAAATAGTATGTTCAGTATATTGGACAACTTCTTATAAAACTGATATGAAAAATACCATAGGTGGATATTTATATATATATATATATATATATATATATATATATATCAACTTCATTTTATAAAATTAGTATACTGAAGTCGGATAGTATCCTAGACGTCTTATTTGGTACTTGTCTACGCGATATACCTGCATTCTAGTGTTAATCTTCACATAGTTATTCAAAGGCAATATTTTTCAATCAAAATACCTGCTCATTATTCATTGTGCTATTAAATTCAGATAACCATTGACTAGTATCATTGAAATGAATTTAATTTGCAACAAGTAATATTTATTTTAATAGTTAAGATCATGAGTTAATTGAAGCTAGACTTCTATGGAAAACCTGAAAGCACTGAATCACTGGCTTAGTGGTCTAATGGTTAAGCGCTCGCCCACAACACTAATTGGTTTTGGGTTTGAATCTCGCGAAGCAGGATCGTAGATGTGCACTATCACTGAGGAGTTCCACAATAGGACGAAGCGACTATCCAGTGCTTCCAAAGTTTCCATGGTAGTCTAACTGCAATTGACTCCTGATTTCAACCATTAAATTTACTATAATATCCACAAAAAAACCCTTGTGATATGAATTAATATTTACTCATCTTTTCTATTAATGCCTGTTAATTAATCAATCTTTGATAATATGTATCCATTTAATTAGTATCCTATTTCAATATATTACCAACTAGTTACAATTGTATAATAAATCTAAGTTATATATATATATGTTTCAAATAAAACAATACAAAATAAATATTAAAATATCATTATAATGTCTATATTATAATTTACTTCATTTCATAAATGAAATTCATTTATCATTTGAAAGTGGAACAATTAAATTCCAATAAATATAATTGAATAAATAATTTTTGTTTAAATAAATAGACAAATGTTGTTTTAGAATTATTTCCAAGCATTAATACTACTATTACTATTACTAGTACTACCACTATTACCACCACTATTACTACTACTACTACTACCACTACTACTACTACTACTACTACTACTAATGATAATAATGATAATAATAATAGCTCCTTATTCCTCCAATGTTTATTTTACAGTAAATATTTGTAAATTATCAGTAGTATAAATCAACTAATACAAAGTTTGATCATTTATGTTTATTGATAAAAAAGATATTTTCACATATTTTTGACAATGTTTTTCTGATCTGAATTTTGTAAAATGGTATGATAATATTATGTTATACAATTTTGTAAATCATTTATTTCTATGCTTATGTTTACCAGCTTATTTATTTATTTAATTTATTTGAACACATAAATATTGGTACAAAGGGGCACCAAATAGATATACACCACATAAATTATTCAACTTGTATGAGGGCTGGGATACTGCCAGTGTGCCCGAACCGGAGCAGGTGGTTTTCTTAGGGTGCCACACTGAAGCCTTTGACCTAAAGGTCTGATCCACAAGGCAGTGGAGCAACGTAAGGAGATGCAGTCTCATGGTAACTGGTGACCAACGATTGGTTCATGCGCCATTTTTTCTTTCGGGATACTGGAGCCCATGTGCACCATTGATTTGGAATCAGGGTTTTCTAACTCCCTAATGTAAATTCTCCGTATCCACGAACCAGGTTAAAGCGCCTGACATTCGCTTTCCGTCCTCCTTATTTCGTAAACAACACCTGTGGTGTGAGAAGGTAATGAGTAGGATTTCGCTGTTAGTGGCTGTATACGCGTGGCCATGTGAGAGCATTTCGAGAGGGAGAGATAATATTTGGAGGCATTGCCAACTAGGCTATTCCATACACCGGGTGATTATAGTTTTATTTAAGTAGGTTGTGCTGAATTTTTCCTTAGTCTAGTTGGTTATCGTTAGCCAGTTTATCAGTTAGTTATCATCGATTTAAATCCTGAGACAGATGTCATACCAAAATTGATATGATGTGATGAAATGAGTTACAATCATAATGAAAACAAGTGAACATTGTGAATGTCTAAGAGAGATTCAGTGAAAGTATATATATAAAAGAATTATTGATTTAAAGATTGAAAAGAAGGTCAAGACCAAATGTATTTGTGCCATTATGGACGATTCTAAGCTATGTCACCTAAATAAAGATTTCACTGTATAATCTATGATGATTATGCATCGTCTCCAGTTGTCCCACTTCCTACCACGTTGCAGTGAGAGAGACGACCAACAAATGAGAATTAAAGAAAGAGAATTTGATCTTAACTTCACTGTAGTTATAACAATCGAAATATAAAATAGACTTCTTCTGAACTATCTTCGTTAGTGGTTTATGGATTTTTTAAAAATGTTTTCATAATAAAAACATCGGTGCTAACCTGTATGAACAGCTGTAGGGCTGATAATTTACACTGTTTAATCCCTTTAGTCGGTGATCACTGTCACGATTGTCATGTCCTCAGCTTTGCTGACAAAGTCGAATTATATTAACCCTAATTGCTTATTGAAGTTTGATTTTGGCGGTTCATTTGAAATTCAGAGCTTGACTAACATGATTTCTATTACTATACACTGATTAAATGTTCTTCTGAGTGATATATATATATATAACTATTAAGAAACCAAAAGATAGCATCAGTTCATGAAGTTGTCTACTCTTGAACGAAGCTACACAGTTGAAATCCTCATGAATCCCGTAGCTAGTGTTCAAAAATGTTAAACATCATGACTCAGATTCATTCATAACAATTTAGATTCATTGAGTTCTTGTCTTCCTCTCCGCCTTGAATTCCATTCTTTTCTCATTTCCGCCATTCTATTCTGTTTTCTCGAGTTATATTAGAATCATTCAGTCATCTTTTTGTCATTCTTACTACATAATTTCAATCTCTCTGTCAATTCATCTTGTTAACTTCATTATATCATGGTAGTTATAGTATGGCAACTTAAACAAATGCGCTTCTATACCAGGCTCAACATAGACAATAACTAGTTAACTGATTTATCGAATATATTTACTTATAACATAGATTGTTTAATCTGTCAAAAAAACATGTGTCTACCTCAGTACAATGGAAGATGGTCGTGCAACATCGTGGATTGGCTGAGGTTAGACATTAACACCATTGAATGCCGGCTGGCTCAGTAGTCCAGTAGGTTAGGCGTTTACGCGCGAGGCTGAAGGCTTTGGGTTCGAATCCCGCTCGCAAGATCGTGGATGCGCACTGCTGTGGAGTTTTACAATAAGACGAAACGGCCGTCCAGTGCTTCCAGGTTTTCAATCGTGGTCTAACATCAATCGGTTCATGGTTTCAATCAAAAGCTTAACAATCTCCACAACCACTAAACTGATAAAAAAGACATTTTTGATTAAGTTTGTTTTTTTTTCTGTCCAAATTTGTTTTCCTTTTACAATAACACTTTTCGCTTATTTCTCTTTTTTATTTTCTATTTCATAGTTAATTGTTAATTTTCGCAAGAAAACTTCATTAGCCTCATCATCAATTGCACCAATAACAGTAACAATACAAAAAGAATTACAAGAATCAAGTTATAATCATCAAAAAATTTACAAAATGATTTTTCTCTTAGTAACATTAATGATTCTTCATTAACTACAATTGGTTTAAATCAAGTCAAATTTAATTATCCTTTTAGTAATGATAAAATTGAAAGGAATCAAATGAATAAACACATTACAACAATACCTATTTGCTCTTCTTCATATAATCAAACTTCAATAAACATATCATCGTCGACTTTATTATCATCATCTTTAGCTTCTTGTTCACCTTCAATGACTGGTAGAATTATATGCGATACCGGCGTAACATACGTTCAGTTACCATATCCACAACGTGAGGAAAAACAACCATTTCCAATACTTTCTTCAATATCATCAATAGAAACATCATTACCATCATATTCACAGCCAACTAAACCTCCACATCGTCATCCTATATTGTCTGCATTATCAGAAAGAATATGTTTAGAAGGAGAATCTTGTGATTGTTTTTTACTAAGAAAAAATGATATGAACAATAAACAAGCAATGTTGACTAAAGATAATGAATTTAGAATCAATCAAACAAATCAAGATCAAAATATCCCGCCTACAGTTCATTGTCCACATAGTGAACATCCTGTTACAACATTAATTGGTAAGTTGATAATTATCTATCTGTAACTAGCATTAAAATCCACAAAGTATATTTCGTTCTATTTACGACTCATCAGCTGAATGTTCGGGGTTCAAGTGTTGACGTTCACTATGGGACACGATCTTAGTAACTTTCACTTCAATTACTTACTGACTTACTCATTTACACCTGTTAACCCTAGTAGTGGGGCATAGGCCATCCACCTCTGTCCTTGGCTCTCCTTGCTAGCTGTTGCCGATTGCTATTCATTCTTTTGATATCTGCTTCCAATTCCTGCTTTCGCGTGATTTCTGATTCGCCTCTTTTCCTTTTACCTTTAGGGTCCAAATCTAGGGCTTGATTCGTGATACAGTTCGAAGATTTCCTTAATGTGTGTCTTATCCACCTCCACCGTCTTTTCCTAATTTCCAATTCATCTGGAAGCTGGTTTATTCTCTGCTCATTAATGATCCATAGTGTAGCGATATAGTCGGTACTTAGCCGATCTTTACAGCCTGGTGATCTCGAGGTCGGGCAACTACTTAATCTTTCATCTGGTTCGACGACACTGCCGAAAATGTTTCTTGTTAGTGATTGTAGTGTGGTGTCTCCGTTTTTCTCACATCTGCTCAGATCTTCTTTCTTCGGTATTTTGGTGAGGCCTCCTTCTTTCCAGTCTGTCGGCAATTTTTCTTCCTCCCAAATGATCCAGTATAGAATTTGGAGTGTCTTTGAAGTATTTTCTGTCTAACTTCAGTGGTCCAGATGGTATGTTGTCTGGTTCAACTGCTTACCACTCTTGATTTCTCTGATGACCATCCTAGTTTCGTTGGTGGAGTGACATCTATAGGAATGTCTATGTGTGCTGCTTTGATGTCCGGTGGGTTCAGTGGGACTGGTCTATTCAAGAGTTGTTGAAGGTGCTCTGCCCACCTGTTCCACTGTTCTTGAATCTCAGTAATTGCCTTACTTTCTTTGTCCTCTACTGGTCTCTGGTTTATTGTGTTTTCCTGTTAGTTTCTTCGTTATATTATATAACGGTCTCATATATCCTTCTCTTACAGCCTTTTCCGATGTTATTTTTAGGTCTCTCACGTATTTCTAATTGTCAGTTCTAATGCTACTCTTCACTTTTATGTTTGCTATTTTGTTAGTTCTTTCCAGTTCTTCATAGTTTACCTACTGACAGATCAATGTAATGAAAATTTCTTTAGAAATTAAATCAGACGTGTAAGATAAATATTTTAGTGACAATTTTATTAAAAACAATACTCATTAAGAGATCAGAATAAATTGTTTTTTATAAATTGTTCAAATTAAGCGATAAATAATAATGATTGTCATTGAAAACAATCACTGATTATTTCTCAACACTTAAACATACATTCATATATTTCAATTTTCGCATCACTTTCGTTAGTATGTATAGATTTATGTGTGTGTGTGGGTAGGTGATTGAGAGGGAGAGAGGTGAAACAGTAGTTCCCGGTTTGTTCAAGTTAAATTTGATAATCGCTATTCTATTATCCTATTCTTTTTTTTTGAAAAAGTCACATATCAACAAACCAATTTGATCACAATTGCCTAATATTATTGTCTTACTCTTCATAATATAACATAGTAGAAATATGTAAAATTATAAATGGTGTAAAATTAAAGCAATCTATTTCATATGCACTGATATTTGATGTTTTAATTTCTAACTCAGAAAAAAAGTATCTGTTATGTCATTGATTGGTTTACATAAGAATATTACAGGAGAGAACTTGTCTCGATCCTAGGTTATGGCCTCGACACGACTGGTTCATCCTTGAAGCTAGAAATATATGAGTTCAAATTAAGACGACAACTATTCTATCACCTGACTGGTTGACAAGCGAGAGATAAAAAGAAGATGAGTCAACTGAAGCATTACTCGATTTATTCCTGATTCCCGATTCAGATTGATGTAAGAAGAGGTATCAATATATCGATTACTAACAATATCACAATGTACAAACAATTAGAAAAATACATTTGTGTTCAAACTGGGTATTAGACTAGACAAATAGAGTACAAAAAGGTTACATTTAAATTACAATAGCTTTTAAACAGAAAAGAGTATGACAATGAATCATGCATCATACAAAAGCTTATGGTTTATAGTATATAAATTAGGGACCAAACTAAATATTGGTATTTTACAAACTTTGAATTCAGTAGAATAATGTTTCTAAAAAGTAACTTTCATTATTTATCATGACTGTTTTACTTCTCTGTTCTCATATCAACTTTATATAACTAACATTTCATTAATCATTATTCTCAACTAGATTGATTAATTACAAGCCTCATTGGTTTGATTAGATTTACAAATAACATTAGTATAACAAAAATTTCAATCAATCATGAAAATTTTTATACGATACAATTACAACTACAACAATTACTACTATTAATAGTAATAGTAGTATATAACATTACAATCTAGTAGTATATTGTATAATTAAATAGAACAATAACTTGTTATGATATATATATATATACGTGTTCTGAATAAGATTGTTTATCATTTCAATATTTTTTTCTGATAATAAATAACAGAAGACAATGGAATTCATTAATGTAAACATTGTAATGATAAATGACAGTAGATATATAAACTCATTGTGTACATTTGAAACTTCAGTCAAATATTACTTTCATATGAGAAAGGTTTTTGTGGATGATAGTATATTAGGTTCAATAGTTGAGATCATGTTAGGTCCTGATAAGCATAATAATAATATGCGTATATTTATATCGTATAATTGTTGGTTCATTAATGGATCCCAAAAGTTACCATTCATTATGCTTATCGGGACTTAACAGATCATGAGTTTATTGATGCTAGACCACCATGGAAAACTTGGAAGCATTAAATATATGAACTAATTTTTCAATCAATTAATCAATAAAATTCATTATTTCACAGATTGAAATCATGAGTCAGTTGAAGCTAGACCACCATTGAAAACCTGGAAGCACTGGACGGCCGTTTCGTCCTAGTATGGGACTCCTCAGCAGTGCGCATCCACGATCCCGCACCACGCGGGGCTCGAACCCAGGACCTACTGGCTTCGCGCGCGAGCACTTAACCATTAGACCACTGAGCCGGCATCCAACGGTGTTAATGTCTAACTTCAACCAATCCACGAAGTTGCGCCACCGTACACCATTGTCTTCAGTGAGTTACTATCTCACAACAGACCTGGTTGAACTCCACTGGTAACGGCTTCTCACTAGAACTTCGGGAGTTTTTCCTGAAGTCAGTCACTAGTGAGCAGTTGATTATTATTATTATTAGAATGGGTTTTGTGGAGATTTTAGAAATTTCACAGATTGAAATCATGAGTCAGTGGATGCGCACTGCTGAGGAGTCCCATACTAGGACGAAACGGCCGTCCAGTGCTTCCAGGTTTTCAATGGTGGTCTAGCTTCAACTGACTCATGATTTCAATCTGTGAAATTTCTAAAATCTCCACAAAACCCATTCTAATAATAATAAAATTCATTATTGTTTTGTTAGTTTTAATGATATCAATTATATTAAAGTTTATGGGTGATAGCTTTTTACATTAAGTTTTGAATGTACGTTTCTAATAGGTTAGTCAACGGATACACATTCGTTTTTGTGCATAAAACTTTGAGATGGTTATGAAATAATTACAAATGTAACTCTTTTGATAGGATAAAATGAATTACATGATAATAGTTTAATTTATTGTAGGAGTTACTCAGTATAGCACATATAGCATTCAACTGTCGTAATTCATTATAAAATTCGTTTTTGTTTACCCGTTATATACAGTTGTGTATGCAATAGGCACCTTCATTAAAGTGTTAAACTAACTTTTTAGAATCATGACAAGTTTCACTACATTGTAACTATATGAGTTGAATCTAGATGATGGGTGTTACATATTTCTGTTGAAGCTGAGAATACGTTTTAAATACATTTATAAAAAATCACAATCAAAGTTTTGATATGGAATAATGCTGGAATTCAGGGTGTATGTATCCAAACCGTTGTACAAACCATTAGATTTTCTGGACTCAGCTTATCACTGGATAATGGACTAGGCATTTGATATACAAAGTACTGGATTTGGGTCTCAATATGAATATGAATATATGTGCATGTACATCCAAATGACGATTCCTAACTAGTACGAAACGATTATCCTAGATTCCACTATACTAGCCACTATTTAAACATTGCTTAATAATTCATGTAATTAAATTGCACTAACGACATAATCCCCTCAGGATTCGAAAACGTCAAGAGAGACTGATTAATTTCAGTCCATAACCTGAATAATGGCAAGATTTAAAATCTTACAAGCAAAACTTTATTGAATTTCTTTTGAAAATGGAAAAGTGATAACCAATTTTTTTATTTAATTGTAAAACATTTACTATTGAAATAAATACGAAGCTGATAAATATATTGATGTTTCATTCTGTGTACAATCAATAAACTCACGGTGCTTTAGTTCCATAGCCTAGATACCTAGTCTTAACAACATTGTTTTGAGGCTTGAAATTCATTAGAAGCTTTAAGATTTAAGTAGATCAGTGTAGAATAGTTAGAGTGATTGCATGTGAATAACACGATAGTATGGCTATAGTTTTCAAAAAAAAATCATAATAATACAACTTTCACTGCTAACGCAAAACTGAATGCCTTTTATTCATTTTACGGTGGAGGTGTTGATATACACCACTAAGGAATAACATGTTAAAATTAGTCTATGATGTTAACTAGTGGGTTGAAGAATGCTAGTCGGTGGCCTATGCTCCATTGGGAGTAACAGGTGTAAGTAAGTAATGATGTTAACTGTGATACATTTCATTGAATGGTTTTTGAAGATTAGTTCATTTTGTAAATAGTTCTCATGTTCTTTATTTATATTAACTAACTTTGATAGAATAGGCCAGTAAGATATCGATAGAATAATTTGTTAAAGTGTGTCTCTCTTTTCTGAGGAATGAAGCATACACCATTTGTGTAAAAAAATGTAGCTTACTGATATGATGGAAAGAAAAGCCAATTTTCGATTGAACTACTCATTATGAGTTTTATTCAACATTACATCCGTTTGATTCAACGTCATGATCATTCAGTGTAGTATTTGATTGTTTTCCCATTACGATATTTTCTTCTGTGTAATGAACGATATTCTTGTATTCACTTCACATGAACTATGCTCAGTAAGTGATTTGTTATAACTGAGTATGTGATTTAATCCTAATTACTAATCAAAATGGGTGTACAATCAATATATAAACAAGTGTATTTTAGACTATTATGATTCGTCGTCCTCATAGTGTTTGAGGCTAATAAATCTTCACTTATACCAGTCTTGTGTTCTTACTTTCGCATCGTGGGAATTGCTAAGGTCCCTCGTTCTGAGTATAAGTGATCAGCGTTCTTGTTTTTCCGGTACAGCAATCAGCGACGACCGAATATAACAATTTGTCAAGGGGGAGATTTACTCCTGTTGATGGGCGGTCCGGGGCTATCCGGTTCCGTAGTTGATTCCGGTGTCTGGTCCACGTGTCTCTTCCCACCTTTACCTCGTACATAACTTGGCCTAGTCTTCCAACCACATGTGCTTCGATCCAAGGGCCATGATTTGCTCTGTAGTCTCGAGCGAACACCGGGCATCGGACCTCGTACGCTGGAAGCTTCTGAGATTTGGTCTGAGACGGTGGTGGCGTGGTTCTTGGGCACATGGATCGTCCTCAATTTCCTTCCCATAAGGATCTCTGTCAGGGACTTCTACTGTGGCAGCATATCACTAGGTTTTTTTTCGGTAAACAAACAAGAAATTCTGCAGCGTTTCTACTGGCGTCTACTCCCCTTTCGACTTCATTAGAGCTCTCTTGAATGTATACACAAATTTTTCTGCTTGGCCATTTGACTGTGGGTGGTAAGGTGGAAAGTGGAAATGCTTGATCGATAGGCGTTTGCAAAATTCTTGGAATTGACTAGAGGTGAACTGCCAACCGTTATCGAAAATGATTATATCCGGTGATCCGTTGTGGGAGAACATCTCTGTCAAAAGTTGCATCGTTCGGGTTGTCGTTGGTGGCATGACGGGAACGATTCCTGATCACTTCGAAAAGGCGTCAACAACGACTAGATAGGTGATTCCATTAATTGGGCCTGAGAAATCGTCATGTCCCCTAGACTAGGGATACTCAGGTTGTGGCCATGGGACCGGCAGTACTTTCGCGTTACACTTAGCTGCTTGCTGACACTGCGTGCACTTGCCTACTAAATCCACGATATGTTGGTCCATGAGGGGCCAATAAGCATAGCTTCTGGCGATGGATTTCATTCGTTTTATACCAGGATGACCAGTGTGGAATTGCTTTAGCATCCTTGATCTTAGGGACTCTGCCATCACTACTCTATCTCCAAACATCAAGCATTCATTTACGACACATAATGAGTCCCGACGGTGGTAAAGCTGCTTCAAGTCACAATCGAGTCCAGTTGACGGCCAGCCATTGGCGATGTATTAATTAAACTGTGCTACAAATCAATAGAATAATATGAAATATTATGAAGATACCAATATTTATCAACTTCATATGTTTGTTGTTTGAAGGCTAGTTCACATTTAGCATTCATCATTGAAAGTTTAAACGATGAATATTGTCAGAATAAGTTCATAAGTTACCAATATTTAAATTGGAAATTATTCAAAATTACCCTCTGATTATTTCATGACAGCCTTGTTACCATAAATAAACAAATAAAACTTTGTTTCCGATAAGACAAATACGAGTGGTTATGCTATTTTAATAATTCTACAGTAAACAATATTATCTTCTAAGTTATGATGTAGTTTACAGTTTATGTTCCGATGTTAGGTGGTTGAAGATAATCAGCATAAACAACTGAATCAAAATTACTAATGGTTGGCACCCGTCAGCTTAGCATACCTAAAGGCATGGGACAAGCTAGTACTTTTCTTCATATTCGAACCTGGACCACATAGTTTGACAAGTTAAAACGATAACACTGGGTTATTTAGTCAGCCAGTGACTGATTTCCGATAGGACTGAGTTACTTGTGTTGATTGATTACTGAATAGTAACTCATGTTATATTCATGTCATCGGAATTCTATTTATCAGGTTGGAATGTAATCACAATTCTCAGTGATTCACCATCGTACCACTTATGTTGGGATGTAAGATGTTTGTTTATTGTGCAAGTGTCATGTTTTTTTCAACACATTATTCAAATATCACAAAATTAGGACACGAACCAGTCGATTTTGAAATTTTTACATAAATTTGTGGATTAAATTTGAAAAAAAGGAGACTTTATTCTAAAAATTGGAAATTATGACGACACTGAATCTAATTGGTATTACCTTCATTGAAGTGTCAAACGAATGTTTTAGAATAACTACACTTTAAGTATTCAAAGATTGATTTTTGATCGGTGTTTGTTAGTTTTACATACGAACAAATGCAGATAAAGACAGCCAGTGTAGCAGCAGTCTCTGCATCAGTAGGCCTCAACATACACAAGGGAAAACCAAGGACCTCAAATTCAAAACGGAGAACGGCAATCCAATCACTTTTGATGGTGAAACTCTGGAAGATGTAGAATCCTTCACATACCTAGGAAGCATCATCGATGAACAAGGAGGTTCAGATGCAGACGTAAAGGCGAGGATCGGCAAAGCAAGGGTCGCATTCCTACAATTAAAGAACATATGGAACTCAAAACAACCTTCAACCAATATCAAAGTGAGAATCTTCAATACGAACGTCAAGACAGTTCTACTGTACGGAGCTGAAACTTGGAGAACTACAACAACCACCATCAAGAAGGTGCAAGAACTTATAAATGGTTGTCTACGCAAGATACTCAACATCCATTGGCCGGATACAATTAGCAATAGCTTTCTGTGGGAGAGAACAAGCCAGCTTCGAGCTGAGGAGGAAATTAGGAAAAGACGATGGAAATGGATAGGACATATATTACGCAAATCATCAAACTACATCATGAGGCAAGTCCTAACTTGGAATCCTGAAAGAAAGTGGAAGAGAGGAAGGGCGAAGAACACATTACATCGGGAAGTAGAATTAGATATGAAAAGGATGAATAACAACTGTACGGAGCTAGAAAGGATTGCCCAGGACAGTGTTGGATGGCGAATGCTGGTGAGCGACCTATGCTCCTTCACAAGAAGTATCAGGCGTAAGTAAGTAAGCAGGCTTGTTGATTTAGGTAAATTCTGTATGGATTGTATCGACAGAGTTAATTTATCAAACGTTATTTTAAATAGATGATTTATGTTTAGTAATAGAATTCAATAGACATGTATTTCGTCCCATCAGGATTTTCTCATCAGTTAAAATTGATCCTTTTTTTTGAATAATTTATGATAAGACAGTAATACTAAGACAATTCTTATTAGATGTATATCTACTAAAAGAAGTGAATCAATATTTAAATCTGAATATTAAAACAATGGGATAATTTAAACGTTTATTAACAATCAACTAATGAATTAGTAATTAACACATTGAACTACTAATACTATTTGTTACATGTATCCATTATCCATTAGACATGAATTCGTTTTTTTTTTTCAATTCATTTACAATATATGAAGTGAAACCAAGTAGTGTCTCTTTATGGGATCCAAAAAAAATAGGTAAGGGAGAATATTGTATATGCAAATGTTGTTTTGAACAAACAAGATTATTGTATTTGTAAATGTAATAAGAAGTAATGAATAATGTAATATACTGTTTGTTAATGTGTTTCCTTTGTTTGTTTTTTCTAGAAGGATAAAGAACAGGTGTTTGATTTATATAAACCTTTAATGGATTGTAATTAGAATTAAGTAGTATATATATATATATATATACCTATATCCATATTGCATACTTCCTCAATAAGATATATATTACATCATAAAGATGATCACATATACATGTACATACATAGTAACAATAATTATTTAATATATTTTAATAACAGTGAAAATGATTGAGTCATTTCGAATGAATACTAAAATAAACTATTCACCTGATTGATATGAAGGGGTTTTTGTGAATAATATAGTAATTCTAATAGTTGAAATCATCAGTCAACTGAAACTAGACTACCATGGAATATCTGGAAGCACTAGACAGCTTATTGGGGATTCCAAAAGTAGGAAGAAAAGGTCGTCTAGTGCTTCCAGGTTTTCCATGGTGTTCTAGCTTCATTTGACTCATGATCTCAACATTACTATACAATTAGTCGTCTTTATTGAATACTGATAAAGAGTGTACATTTAATTACACAACAAATACTATGTTAAGTAGGTCATTTTCCACTTAAAATCATAGAATAGTTGTCAATTTCTTCATTTATATAGTCCAAGGTATAAAAAAAGGATGACTGTCAAGCTTTTTTTATAAATTGGAGTAAGTCAAGATACATTTAGTAGATTCGTCGTTAAGCTCTTTCTTTGTTAATGCTATAAATTGAATTCTATATATTAAAGTTGATTAGAAATGGAATTATGAAACACTTACTTACTTACGCCTGTTAATCCCAATGGAGCATAGGTCGCTGAACAGCATTCTCCAACCGACTCTGTTCTGGGCCTTCGTTTTTAGTTCTATCCAGTTTTTGTTCATTCTTCTCATATCTGTCTCCATTTCTCGGTGTAATGTGTTCTTTGGTCCACCTGGAGCCCCTCTGAGGTTACTGCCGGTCCCAAGTCCGGATAAAGAAGGAGGGTTGGGCATGGGGTTAGCGATCCCATATCATAGAAAACTAACTCGCTAAAAAACTCTAACCAGAAAAATATGAATCACACAACCTATTAATTACAAATGAACCTTTTCAATCATTCTTCTTACACCAATATTAATACTATTAATAAATAAATAAATAAATAATAAAGGAGAAGAATAATCATAGAACATAAGTAGACATGATAACAAAATAACAGATATCAAACCAAAAAGCGATGTAAATAAAAAGGAAAGTAAACAAAATATCATTAACCTGATTGAATTGTTAAATATCTATATGCATGTATATTGAGCAACTATGTTCTAGTACCATTGGTAAATTACTGGCCAACGTCATACAGGGTTGATAATACAACAGAATGAAGATTTAAGAAATAGTAACTCTTGGAACTATCACATGGACTACTACTATATATTTTCTTACAGTATAATAACTGAGTAACTGAACTAGTAATTTATAACATTTCGTTTATTTTAAACTTATTTTTGACCGGCAATTATTACTGGACGTCTTATCATTTCTAATCTATTGCTAAACAGTTACTTATAGTTTGCTTGGTTTCACTGTCAATTTGGGCCTGTTTGTATAAATCCACATTTAATTGGAATAAACAATAATGATAATAATAATAATAATAGAAGTCTAATTGCAGTCTCTTCTTCTTAATTTAAGAATGAAGATGGAAGAAGATGTACGTATCAGCGGATTAAGATTAGCTGAAACTACATCGTGCTCGTAAAGACCGACATTGTAACGTTCTGCAGAGTGTTAGTTAATTGTGAAATTGTATTCAATGTTCCTTACTAATTGACATTACTACTTTTATTATTGAGTCAACCAGTTTCCATATTGTTTTTTATTTTTAATTTTGTATAAGTTTTGTTTTCACTAAAGATACAGTTGCTTGTAGGAATAGAAAACTACTTAGTAAATTATAAGTTGTTTGTTTCTCAAGGTAATAATTTCAGTAGTTTAACAGGTTCATAACATTTTAAATATTGTTTCTTTAGAAATGGTCAGTTGTATCCGGAAAACTTATTGATTAAACTTTCTTTGCATTGGGGTAGATAACAACTATGACAACTGAGCTACTGTCTGATTTATTTAGGCTTTCTGTAGACAGATCATTCAATTGACACAAACATACTTTCTACAGAAAAGAAAATAAGTTAGTTTCTATGTGAATCACTGATGGGAGTTTCAACAGTATTAAATTTACTTAACGCAAAATTTCCCTTAGTAGTTTTATCACATCACTATGACGTACTTGACAATTTGCTTATAAAGACTTATATTAAATAGCTGACTTGTCTATATTATGTTAAAAGCTTAACTGACAATTCAGTCGGCCTGCGAATAGAATTCAGCTTTCATATCGTATTTTACGGGTAATGTTCACCACAAACTGATAATAACTGACAGGACTACATCTATGTACGTTTTGTTCTTTGAGCTGGTTGGTTTGGTCATGGAGCTTTCATTGTTCTTCTGAACGAAGTTATCAGCACAAACTTTAGGTACTTAGAGGATTTTCGATACGAATTTAATGAGGAAAATATTACAACTGAGAATTAATGAAGCCTAAACAATGATAGAATAGGAATGACATAAATCTGACTTTGAGGAAATTTTCTAGTTCAAACTGAAAGGAACAATTATAATTACCTATTTAGAGATCAAAGAGACATAAAGAGTTAATATGACGAGAAAAAACACATGAGGATAACAAAACCAGTGTATACAACCAATCAGAAACAAGGTCATTAGAATAGATTGATTTATAGCTTGTAGATAAACTTTCAAAATTCTTTTGTACTTGAAGTATTTTATGATGATGTTGTTATCCAAGAAAACAATTGATGTTTTGTGAATACAACTGACTAGTTTGAAGAATGTAACAGCAGTACCGATAACATTTTATTGATCTAATAAAAATCCTTTGTTTCGTCTTTATCCTTCATTATGTTTCCGTTTTACATAATTATTTACATTGAATGTCAATAATGAAACATCTAAATACAGAATTTTATTTAAGAGTTTATGGATATTAATAAGTTTTATAGTTTCTTTTGTTTAATTAACTTAGACAACTTAGACAAGAAGCATTAAACAGCTATTTCAACATAGTATAGAACTCATCAGCAACTCTTATCCATGACTCCTTCTAAGATCTAATCCCTGGGTAAGGCACATCAGTAACATTTGGATATGGTGGAACAATATAGTGAATTGACTCAAGGTCGATACATAAGCAACTGACCCTCAACTCTGTGGTTTAAAAATTCAAAATCATTGCGAAGCCTGAAATTCTTGTATTTGATCTCCAATAATGTTGTGTATGAATACTGTTGAAGAAAGAAGTTCCATACTAAGATGTTACAGCTATCGAATATTTTCTGGTTTACAACGATCGTTTAACTAAAGTCAACCTGTGATATAGACTACATAATACTATCTCTTTCGCTATGTTATGTTAAAAAGTCTATAAATTGTTCTGTAAGATATTAATCTTCATCATAGTAAAATATCAGTCGAGCAAGGAACTAAGAATTCAAATTCACTTGGTATTGTTTGCTTGAATCTTCCCATTGATGTTTAAGAACAGCGATTGGAATATGTGAATACTGTGCTTATTGCTTCGCTATTCCCTTCGTTCATAAGCAATCTAAGCAAAGATGAATAGTGGCTAGCAGTGAAATCCAGCACACGCGTTTCGTCCTATTTGGGACTCGTCAGTTGGATGTACCTGCATCTCAGAGTTGATGTTCACTTTGGGACTCAAACCCAATGCCGCTCACTTCAAACGTCATCTCGTTTTCCACTGGGTTATCTACCGCGTATCATAGATTCCGCTGCTAGCCTCTATGCACCTTTCTTTAGCTAAGAATTCATTTGAATTTTATGAAATTCCGTCTATATCTAAGAATCTAAATAATCAAAACTACTAACATTTATTATTATGTTAGTGAAACAGTTTAAAGACGTCAATCAAGATATAATGGATTGAAATAAAAAAAAAGATTAATATCAAAATTAAAACATTCGTTTTGTTTTTTTTTCGTTGTTGTTAAAACGTGATCAAATAGAATGCTATGCAGAATATTCTTAATGTAACTTATTAGGCAGGGATGATAAGTAGAGGGCAGACAGGAATGGTTACTAAACTATTCCATTTTCTTCTTAGTCTACTCATACAACAACAACAAAAAAAAACAAATAAACAGAGTAGATCACTTAAGTATAGATCAATTTCATTCTATTTTATTTACTTATGATAATTGTTATAAGTTGAATGATAGAACTGATTAAAAATTAATGAATGTTATGTAACATTTCTATAGTCTATTTGAAGTGAAAAAACATTTAGAATATCTTCATGATATATGTAAACTATACATTAAAATATTTCATTTACAAATTTACAATTTCTTCTCAGCCATCTTCTACTACAAGGTATTCAACTTTTGATTTGTGTTATATACTACTTTTGTTGGAAGATATAAGTAGTATACATCGTATACTTACTTATTTACGCTTGTTACTTCTCATGAAGGAGCATAAGCCGCTAACCAACATTCTCCATTCAACCCTGTCCTGGGCAATTCCTTCTAGCTCTTTCTAGTTGTTATTCATTCTTTTCAATATGTGGTTCTATTTCCCGACTTAATGTGTTCTTTGGTTTTCCTCATTTCCGCTTCCGTTCAGGATTCCAAGTTAGGGTTTGCCTCGTGATGCAGTTTGATGAATACATCATATATTGTATGTAAATTGTAAGTAGGTGTGATTAATGCAATTAGATTTAAAAATGATTAATATTTTGATCTCGCACATTGATATTAGATAAGGGAACAACTAAAGACGAGGATAAATCACATTTGTCTTAATTTAAGACTTTTATAGAGTATACTCTTTAAACAAGTATAATAATTTTAAAAGGCTCATTTGAATGACAGCTATACTTGTTTTTCTTTTTAATAAGTCTTCATTCACAAGCAATTTAAGTAAAGATGGATAGTGGCTAGCAGTTGAATTCAGAACGTACGTCTCTCCCTATTGGATATACCTGTATCCCACAGTTAACTTTCACTGAGAGATACGAACCCAGTACCCTTCACTTCAAATGTCATTGATTTATGCACTTAGCTGCTAAATCCATATACCCATTGACTCTTAGTTCACCTAAACCATTGCTGGTTCAGTTTTTTTCAGATAACTGTTAACTGACACTGATTTTGGTTAGTTACAAAGAACGAGACTGATCAATTACAATCTTAAACATCAATGGAAAGATTCAAATAATCAATATAAAACACATTCTGGATCATACTGCTAGCTACCATTTGTCACTGATCGTACAAGAACTACAATTTGTTAAAAACAAAAAAGTTCACCTAGTATTATTAACTTGAATCTTCCCATTGATGTTTAAGACTGTAATTCATCAGTCAGGCGAGACTTTAATTTATGGACTAGCCAATCAGAGGAGTTTTAGGAATTTCAAGGTTACGGCGCGAACTTCACTGCTTAATGCCAACGTACGTTCGGTTCACAGGGAATTTTGTACAAAACGTGATAATTGAACGGCTATAGCCAATGAAACGGCAAGATTATAATTTGTGGACAAATCAATCAGGTTTAAGATAATAGATATCGAATTTTAACGCGAAAGCCTTTCATCCATTTGGCTAAATAAGTTTCCGGCATTATAACTGATGTCGGCTCGTGATGAAAACTCCATATATAATTCCTAACTACGGCAAACTACGACAATTATTGCTGATTGGATAATAAAAGTACCAGTAACACTGGCTGCAGCCAGGTACTACAATATATAAGAAAGATTGGAGCGCGTACAGACTCCCACATAGGCTTGGTTATATGGATCGTGTCGTTATCCACAAGTAGCATTTTGTTCATTCAACAACCGGAGTGCACATAAACAGTATTGAAGCTATGAGTTTGAGGCTGAAAAAGTTTTTGTGACTTTATCATGGCTACAGAGGCCCACTGTTCTGCAGCCATATAGATGATTTCCTTTACTGTATGAATTACGATTTTAGAACCTCTGAACCTCTTTCTAACCTTGACAAGTTTTTGAACGACTTATAAGAAGTTTATCCACTTTATTTCCTTGTTTTTGTATAACACATTTTTACTCTATACTGACTGTTTGCTGATTGGTTAATATTTCTCAAGGCCACTCAAGATTCGTTCAAAGGTCGTTCATAAATTAGAGTCTCCCCATCAGTCACTTGTCAGCTTATGTGTATACTATTCGTATCGCCTAGATATTGCCTTCATTCACAAGCATTCTAAGCAAAGACAGATATTGGCTAGTAATGGAATCCAGAACTAAAGTTCGAATACCGGGATCTGTATAGATTGCATCCATAATTATATACATATATCATTAAAATGTTGAATAATATTTTTTTTCCTCTCTCCACAATATAAAAGAAATGAAAACCTAATAGAAACATAAAATGGCGCATAGAATAATAAAGTCTCGAACTGGAAAAAATAATAATAATTTTGTAAAATTTTCACTTTCTTTTTTTTTCGTTTTCAAATTTCTTTCTTTAACTTTCCTCAAATGTTTCTTTGTTTCTTTCTTAATGCTTAAATGAATATAAAGTTATTTTAACCATATCATTCTGCTTCAATACATTATACTCATGAATTCATTGAATTGAATATGTAATAAACATCCTCTATCATTCTCTCACTCCCACTCTCTCTCTCTCCATTTTTATGTATATATAAAACCATTTTTACTAATGACTTTATCATTTCACTTTTAAACTAATTAAGAGAAGTAGTAAAAATGGAGATTGGGTCAACACACACACACACACATTCACATATACTTACATGCTTAAAGACAGGGAGGAAAAACCTCAGTAATTTAGGCATTTAATAATGATGATAAACAAAATTATCCAGTTACTAACACTGATAAAACAATATAATAAATCAATGAAAAAAAATATATATATATACATTTTACTCAGTATAAGTTATATTTTGTAAACGTGAGTGTGCATGTGTGCCAATCCGGGTAACAAAATGTTTAAATAAAGTTTAATGCATTAAAGCGATTGGTGCTATGATCAGAAGTTCATATCCGATGAATAAGTTAATGAAATTATGTACTTGATAACTTATGAATGAAAACAGTTTTAGTATTTACAGTGAAAGATACTGGGTTTTAGTCGCTTATTATAAACATTAACATTGTCACATATGACAGATATCTCGTCAGCGGATGAGTCCTAGATGGAACAAAAAGAATCTTTTGAATTCCACCATTCATCACATTATATATATATATATATATATATATATATATATATATATATATATATATATATTTGCCTGTAAAATTAGTCAATAGTAGTTCATTGTTATAACATGTTGTCACTACTGTAATCACTTCCAGCTTTTAGAAAAGATGAAAAATAAATAAAAAATAAATCATTGAAAATAAAGAATAAAAAAATTTTCTAAGTGATTGTATTTTCCCATGGTTAGTGTTAACGGATACAACCGATCAGTTGAACTTTTTCGATCGATGTGCATCTTGAGTAGGTTATTTCACTATTGCCAGCTATTCACAAGTATTTAACTAAAGTTAAATAATGAATATTACTTAATTATCTAACAATACTAAGACAAACCACTTGGAATTTACATATGCTATACAAGTTACTGATCACTTGCAATCTAGAATACTAATTACGAGAATAAATACTCAATTTCATCCCTGTTACATCATCTATACTCAATAGGTACATGGTTAACGCGATGAGCATATTACATGAAAACTACTGATTTCAAAGTCAACAATATAATCCAGATAAATCACTAGTTGATGGGTAGGAAATAATTACAAATTCATCTTCTGGATTTCAGTAACGTTCACTATCAAATTTTATTTTGAAAAAATAAAAAAAAGTTATTTGTTTGTTGGTTTTAGTGTTTTAATTATCATGTTTTACTGACAAAATTTCTCATACTCTTTAGAGTTGCTATAACTGTGATGGCAGCAGATTAGAGGGTAGCGAATTATCGATCTGACAAAAGACGCGCAAACACGTAAGAACGACCTAGGGTTCTGATTGGTCCCGCTTCCCTGTCTAGCCCAGCCAGTTGACTCCAGAACGCAAGTCTCAGCCTCGGAGATATGAATCGTTATATTTCAAACACACTCTGTTTATATACCAATCAAGCAGACCACATCGTACCATAAAATACAAAATAACATTGTACAGTATTGGTCAACAGGAAAATGACACGTTAAATGAATATTGACCAATAAGATGATACCATTTCATGTCCAAGGATAGCATTAGGCTTAACAGGACAATTTTTGGAATATTTTCCTGAATATACCAACAAGAGTAAAACAGAATGAAGAAGGACTAGTTGAATAATAGAATGGAATAAGGTGAAGAAGTGGGTAATGTGCATTCATGTGTATGCACGAGTGCATGTGTTTACGCCTATGTATGATAGTAATTTTTTTCTGACCTAATACAAAAATATACTCGATAAATGTGAATAATCAGAAGGAGTTTTGTTGAGATTTTTAGAAATTTCACTGATTGAAATCATGAGTCAATTGAAGCTAGACCACCATGAGGAGTTCCATACTAGGACGAAACGGTCGTCTAGTGCTTCCAGGTTTTCCATGGTGGTCTAGCTTCAATTGACTTATGATTTCAATCAGTGAAATGTGAATAAATTAATTTTTCAAATAAAACTCTAACTTACTTACTTATGTATTTCAGTTGTTTACAGTTGCTATTCCTCCTTTTCATATTTGCTTCTATTTCCCGATGTAATGTGTTCTTTGGCCTTCCTCTTTTCCGTTTCCCTTCAGGATTCCAAAATTAGATCTTCCTTTGTAATGTAGTTTGATGATTTCTTCAATGTATATCCTATCCATTTATAACATCTTTTCCTAATTACCTCTTCATTTGTGAGTTAATTTGTTTTTACCCACAGTAGATTGTTGCTAATCGTATCCGGCGCAAACTTCAACTAGGAAACCACAATAAAATCTACAAGATAACTTATTTTTATTTTTTCAAAAATGTTTACATTTTTCTAAAATTATTTTCTACTTTTTTTTAATTCTTTCTCACTTTTTCACTTTGTATCCCTTTTTTTCTTTTTTCTAATTTCATACACAACGACAACAAACTGAAAAAATAAACACTTTTTTTTTAATATTGATATTCTATTAGTTTTTGTTTCTTATTTTCTTTATTACTCATAAATTGGTTAATAGTTCCGGTTGTCTTTTTTTAGATTGTTATGTATGCGTGCTCAGGTGTTTTCTTTGTTGGTTTCCTCATGGTAACATTGTTTTCTAATAATAATATTATTATTATTATTAATTTTTTGAATTAAGTCTCACTATAGGGGTGGTGGTGGTTGAGAGGATCGTTAAATTATGATATTTACCATGATTTCAGCAGTTTTCAAAATCTCTCTCATACACTGGTAATTATCATGTACTCATTAGTAGTCGATTTCTAGAAGTAGCTTAGTTGGTCATGAAGTTAGACTTTCAATCACTTTGTCTTATGTTCGAACCCTTCTCTCCACCTCATCACACTACTACTGATAGAAAATAATTCAAACAACTTTAAGGTGTTCTCACAACAGTTCAACGAAATGTGAATAGTGGGCTAGCTCTTCTCTTAGATATAAACAGAGTTTATTGTTTAGTTGCAATCTGGGTCAAGTTTTCACTCAGCAATTCAACAGAAGCTGTTATATCTATGCACCAGATTAATAGAGGATATCAATTTGTCATTAACTCTGCGGGTATCATTCACAACTCGCAAGCTACAGATTATTGTAATCTAGTTTAAACCACATGGTAAATACGAAGGATGGAGATGCTATATGTTTGCCAAAACGAAGTGGGGTTCGAACATGTGACCTAGTGGTTGAAAGTTGAACATCCTAATCACTGAGCTACCTTTCTTGTATCATTTTTAACGAGTGGCAGCTTTTTATACATAGAATAACTTGATTGGTTTTCCAGTAGATGTTAAACTTGAAAAAAAGTTTTCATCACTGACTAATATCAGTCTAGGAATTATCAAAAATTTCTTTTAACCACCGAAGAAATTTTTTTAAAGAAATTTTTCTGTGACAATCACAGAGGAATCAGTTTGACAAATATAGTATCTAAAATATTAGCTTCTATAATACTTCGACGCTTAACTAAAGCTCGTGAAGAGCAGACTAGAGAAAATCAGGCTGGTTTTCGACCTGGACGTGGTTAAATTACCTTGTAAAGGCTCTCTACTCGAACACAACTGGTTGAGTGCGAGCTTATGGCGAACTGTCATCAGAATTGATTACCTCAAGTGGTGTTCGTCAGGGCTGTCCACTCTCCCCATTCTTGTTCAACTTTTTGGTCGACGTACTATTAGAGATAACACTTTCCTCGTCTAAATTTCCAGGGGTTGAACTTCTACCGGGAGGTTCACTTGTCGACTTAGAATATGCTGATGACATAGTTTTATTTAGCGAAGACGCTGACAAAATGCAGAGTCTTATGACCACCCTAAGCAACAATGCAAGCATGTTCGGGATGCGATTCTCTCCCTCGAAATGTAAAATGTTCCTTCAGGATTGGGTTACATTGACACCCGAACTAATGACAGGAAGTGGAGTAATTGAGCGTGTCGATCGCTTCACTTATCTTGGAAGTCTCGTCAGTCCTTGAGGTCTGGTGTGTGACGAAATCTCAGCACGGATACAGAAGGCTCAACTAGCTTTTACCAACTTGCGTCATTTATGGCGTAGGCGAGATATCCGTCTATCAACCAAAGGACGTGTTTACTGCGCAGCAGTTCGTTCCGTCCTACTTTATGGCAGTGAAACATGGCCGGTAAGAGTAGAGGATATCCGTAGGTTACTAGTATTTGATCATAGGTGTCTTCGAAACATTGCTCATATATCATGGGACCATCGAGTAAGTAACACAGTTGTTAGGAAACGGGTACTAGGTAAGGATGGCAAATCAATTGATGACGTAGTGAAACTTCATTAGTTGAGATGGCTAGAACATGTGTTACGTATGCCCAACCATCGACTGCCTCGATGTGCGGTGTTTTGTTGTATAGGAGTAGATTGGAAGAAAACTAGGGGCGGCCAGACTAAAACATGGCACAAGTCCGTGAAGTCACTGACAAGTGGACTGAGTCATGTTGGTAGGTGTAGGCTATCTGATTGGGGACCGCGTGATGGTAGCAACCGATGGTTAGAGACCTTGAATGACATGGCTCAAAATCGTTTGCAATGCGCAGGTGTATACACTCTGTGTGCTCCCAAATTCTAATCTTTTGATTGATTTCCAATGTGTGCGTGTTATAGTATAGTAGGCGAATGTGATGTGGCAACTCGAACTGATGTACGTATGTACGAAGTTCTACGTTGTTACTGACTGACTGACTTTTAACTAAACACAAATGATTTTTTTCGATGTTATGTTGAGAAGTTGAGACATATGAAGTCGAGAATGTTGAGAATATGGTAAGTATTCACTAACGATGTTGGATTATACGGCTGATATTTGATATTTTTATTAGAATAAGAGGTCTTTTCAATGTCCTGACTTAATATTTGGATAATATTTGACTTCTATAAAACTTAAGCGTCTTGAGATTGATGATGAAAGTAGATGGGGATTACTGATAACTTTCCTAGCAGAATACTACATCATTTTCAGTGGTTGCTTTAAAACAGAGTCAATAAGTAGTGATTATATTACGTATGTCAAACCACCGTCTACCTATAATACTGATGCTTGTTAGTGTAGAAGTATATCGGAAGAAAACTAGGGACGGACAAACCAAAATTTGGCATTATTCTATGAAGTCTTAGTCAGTTTATTAGGTTTAAACTATCTGGTTGAGTTTCACATGATAACCTTAATCAAAGATTGAAGATTTTGAGTGATTTGTTTCAGAAACATTGTCAATCGCTCAGTTGTATTCACGACTTATCTTACCCTCCATCTTGAATTCCAGTATCCACATATTTCTCCCATCTATTTTTTTCACTTATATTCCTTTTATCAATGTTATCACATTATATTCATCTCTTTGGCCATTTTCATTTCGTCTTGTTAATCAAATATGGCAAATTCACCTAACCTATATCTGTTGCGTCTCTGTCTTGATGAAATATATCCGTCAAATTGATTAATATCTTCAGACAATATGTTGGTTGTGATTAGACGATAGTCATTCTGTCAAGTTTCTTTTCTATGCGATGACGTATGAATACCCTTATTGATAGGATGATAATATCTAAGTATTTATATAGAAAAAACAATTGACTAGTCAGTTAGGGATCTTTTTGATTTTTCTTTTTTAAAAAAAGCAAAGCTGAAAATCTATACATGAATTATTTAGTAGACAGGTGAATATAATCTGCAGGAATAACTATAGATATAAGGGATACAAAAAAACACAACAAAAAACCCAATCAATCATGGCGCTAAAATCAATCAATTAGAAATTTCTTATATGATTTTAAATACATGATGAAAAATTGACAGATATATTCTAAAACGTAATGAGTTGGCTGATTCGCCTACATTAGTTTATCAACTGTTTAGTCAGATGATTAGAAATAAAGCTTATGACTGAAAAACCTTTGACAATTATTTAAATTAAACGTCTAGCTCGAAAAGTTTGTGTGTCATATAACATTAGATAGTCATTCAATTTTATGATATGAATTCTTAGAAGTATGCATAAACTAAACTTTCAAGAATCTAACAGCAAGTTCTTGTGGATCACTAGGTTAATTAGACGTTTTCAACTCACAAACAACTTAAAATAGAGCTTTGAGGATAGATGGTGGTTGGAGGTAGTCAACAGGAAACTCTGGACCAGGGTTTCGTGCTGTTTGACGCACGTCAGTGAGGTGTACCTGTGAACTTAAGGGAACTGGTGCACCCTGGCAGATTCGATCCCTTGTCACCTAGCTTCACAATCAGAGACGTTACCATTGGGCTATCTGGGTTGCGACTGACCTCCTGTAGGACTGAGATATAATCACAATTGATTGATCACTGGGTGAGGGAGGTCGGTCACGGCCCGGATAGCCCAGTGGTAACGTCTCTGACTGTGAAGCTGGGTGACACGGGATCGAATATGTTAGGGAGCACCAGTTCCCTCAAGATCACAGGTACATCTTGCTTACGAGTGCAAAACAACAAGAAACCCTGGTCCAGAGTTTCTTGTTGACTACCTCCAACCACCATCTTATCTCAACATAGTGCACACAATGTCAAGTCACCTAGAGTAATGGCAACATTGCAACTTGGTCAGAGCATTTGATCTGCACTAAATAAGGACTTGACACATATGACATTGATCACCACTTAGTGATCAATCATTTGTGATTGCTTCAAGGCTAGTTCAATCCTACTAGTGAATACTATTTTGGTACGATCGTATATGTATATCATTCGAACTTGTATACTAGTACGAAAACAGATATCTAATACTATCTAAATGATATTCAATGATACCTTGAATAAGGTCAATCAGAAAAAAGTACCACCTATAAATATTAATTAATCTTTACAAAATTAAATTAAACTTTTAATTATTAAACATAAAGCAAACTATAATTTCTTCCATTAATATTTTTTTACGCTTAAATGAATTTACATAATTTGTTTAATAAAACAACATCATTTTCTGAGTTAAGCAAAGATGGATAGTGGCTAGCAGTGGGATCCAGGACGCGCGCCACTTCATCTTATTTGGGACTCGTCATATGGATGTACCTGAATCTCGGAGTTGACGTTCATTCTAGGACTCAAACCCAGTACTGTTCGCCTCAAAAGCTATTGGATTATCCACTTAGCTACTGAGTACTGATAGCCACCTGCTTGTGCAATGGGGTGAAGTTATATTCACTTGATGTTGTTTACTTGTATCTTCTCATTGTTATTTAAGACTGCAAATGATCAATCTCTTGTTAGCATCAGCTCCGAGATGCAGGTACATCCAGATGACGAGTCCCAATTAGGACAAGGTGGCGCGTCCTGGATTTCACTGCTAGCCACTATCCATCTTTGCTTATAAAGCTTGTGACTTCAGGCAATGTCGAGGCAGTCCGCACAGTATGCCAACAAAGACTGACCAGTTGCAGTTCTTAATAACAATGGGAAGATACAAGCAAACAACATCAAGTGAATATTTTCTGAGTTATTTTAAAGATATTATTCATTTAGTATTGATGTTAAGTGAAAGTTAATTGAGGAAGAGATTAATGTTATATATATATATATATATATATATATATATATATATATATATATATATATATATATATATATATATATATATATATATATATATAACGTAATGATACCAAACGCCAATTAGAGAATAGTAACTTATCGACGAACCAATGACACATAAAACCTGTACGAGCAATCTACAGTATTTATCGGTCCTGGTTCCTGCCTAGACCTGCCTGTTCAAGTCTAGAATACCAATCTCAGCTTTTGTGATATGAATTGTGTATTTCAAACTTATTGGGTTTATATACAAACTAAACAGACCACATCGTGCAATAAAATAGAAAACAACATCTGTACAAGATTTATCCAAAAGTGGCTTTGAATGTGGGAGACTGTACTTAATAAACTAAGGTATGACTCGAGAACGGTAAATCGTATAATAACAGTCTATGAGTCAAAATAAAGCTGATAATAAGAGAAGCATGAATGTTTATAGTTTAGCTACTTAACAATTATACAATAGAAATATATGTGTCGTATTGATCCATAACTAGCTCTCAAAAGTTACCATTGATAATTCTTGTCAGAATATAACAGTTGATAAACTTTGACAAGTGTTACTTGGTTGTTTGAAACCATTTGAGATCACACTGAACATATCTAGATTATCTGACAAACATGTGATCTCTAAAAACGGTACGAAATAAGTAATCTAATAATAGTTGTGTTCAGAATGAATTTCTCAGTGTTTCAGTCAGAATTCATTTATGCTGAAGTCAACGTGGTCGGATATTATACATTATGTCAATGATGATAATGATAACAACAGTAGTTATGGTATATCAAAAAGCAACTGGATTCAAATGAGCTTGTCTAAATGTCTTGATAACTGTCACATATTTGAATATCGCGTACTTTAACAAAAATAGTACTTAAATGCACATTTTATTACGAGACCTAACTCAAAAACGACACAGCTGTCCATTCCTTCTTGACTCTCCAGGTTATTTCAATTTATGAAGAACACTGACACATTCTGGGTTTATCAAAAATGGATACCTTAACAATAATTAACAACTGTTCAAATATTGATTATTTCGGTCAACAAGTAAACATCATTTCAGTATACTAAGAAAATACGTATACCATGTTTAACGTTTTACATGATACGATTCTTAAGAATCTGTACTATTTTTAAGATTTCACGTTAACTACAAATGACTGATTACTGTATAGTGACCAAAATCATGTTTTTTTTAGTCCAATAATACTGACTAATTTTTGTCAATTAAGTTTCGACGTAAACACCAGATTTATGGACACTACATCAGCTTTCACTATGCTGGGATGTTATATGGTTGATAGTAACCAACAAAAAAAACCCGGAATCTTATATAACGCTGCTGTAATTTTGATGGAAATGTGATTAGAGCCCAAATCACTCAGATTCACAGTTTGAGAGGGTACTACTACTAAGCTATTTAGATCGCAACTGATTTAATGTACAACTCAGATATTTAAAATCAATTAATCACTGTGTGATTACCAACGTCATTCTTAGGAGTTCCAAGGAGTAAAACACCTAGAATAATGACTTTCTGTCAAACATCTTCAAACGATCAATATTTTCATCAGTTATTATTTGATCATCTCGTTAGTGCTCTCTTTATGTAACTGATTTCAAAATTTGAATGTATTTATTATTCAGAGAAAATAATCTATTGGAATTTCAATCATGTTACACATTATTTATTTAATTATGACCAGCTCATAAAAGCATAAAGAATAATTGTTCTTCCGTCTTTGATGATATCAACTGTTGGCTGTTGTAAGTGGTACCTTCAAAAAAGATTCAATTGTCAGGTACTCAGGACATATTGAGTTAATTTGAAATGAAGTCTGTTGTGGTATGTTCAAACGAAAATAAATGAAAATACTCGAAATGTTTAGTAATTTTGATATGAGATATGTTGTGAATAAACAGTCATTTGAAGGGTGTGCGCATATCAGCATCTCTCACTTATTATTTTTCTTTCAACTGATATGTCTGATTGTCTTGTTTCATGGTCTTTCTTTCTTAAGAATAAGTCTACATTTTTAGAGTGAGATGGAAAAAGGGCACAAGAACTTCTGCTTTTTGTGAAATATGAAATACAATTGTATGAACGAAGAATATTCTTTTCAATAATTTCTCATCAGGTTCTACAATTATAAATCCAGATTTGTATCCAAAAGAAGTATGTTCAGCCTCTCCCTTTTACCCTGGCCAACTAGCTAATAATCAATCTTATAATGTGGTGACATAATCTGATTAATGTTCATTTTATGTCCCAAACTTATTATTATTATTACTATTATTGTCTTTACACTTGATAAACCCTTTTTGAGGAATTTATTTAATATCCACCCCTGAACCTACTATATTTGACCTGATTATTTTACATATTACGCAATTTCCGATTTGTAATCACAATATTCTCTCGCTCTCTCTCTCTCTTACCCCATGTTGACCATATTTATTCTGATAATTTATCTCACAATTTCATTTCGCTTATAAACCGTTTCAAGTTAACACTTCATATTAGTCAGCCCCAACATTAACGATTTTATTTTTATATAACAAACAATTCCTGATTCACATATTACAATTTCCAAATGATGATGTGCTCTTTGCCTTAAATCTGGCCAATTTTATGGATTATTAATCTGGATTTATAATTGTAGAGCGCCTGATGAGAAATGATTGAAAAGAATAGTCTTCGTTCATACAATTGTGTTTATAATATAATGGGAATTTTTCATCAATTAAAATATGAAATATCTTAGAGGCGTTTTGGCCTCAGTGGTTGACATCTTCTAGCTCCCAACTTCTGATCTGAATATCTGAATGCTTAAAATAGTTGGTAGTAATTGAATAAGGGCGTTTGATAAATCAAATCATCATCAAATAAAGAAGATATTTAACCACAAATACAATTAAACGGGTGATCAAGCACTTTGAATTCTTTGAGTCAATCTACATTTCAATAAACAGAGCGATTTCTCATTGATATATTAATTTGAACACTGGACAGAATTTTCACGTTGTCCGTTGTAGGACAAGTACTTGGCGAATCGATTTCATGATGGAGAAGATTTGTAGCTCAGGTAGATGATTTGGGTGAAGCTCAGAGAACAAAACTCCACCAGAATCGATTTCATGCCAAGTCTTACGAAGAATCAAAGTCACATTAAATGTAGTTTCTAATTAAAATATAATAATTCGATCATTACCAATCAAGAAAAATACATAATTACATAACAAGTTAGCATTAAATTTGGATAAGGTTGTCTACTGTTTCATAAAAACAATCCCTTTCTATTGTTCTCTAAATAATGAAGAATAGAATTATTCTTGTATTATATTGAGAGTTTTTCTCTAATGAACGAGAACACACAAGTGGATGGGGGGGGGAGAGGCTACCAAATGTATATGAATACAAAATTACAGAATATCTCGTTAAAATCTAAAAATCATACAATAAATAAGTCATTTGTAAAATGTCAATCAATTGTCTCATATTTTGTTGTTTCTTCGTTTCCATACCAATCATTCACTGTTCTCATTCTCTTCACTTCAATTTTCTTAATCTTCTGCTACCAGGTATTTCACTTTCGATTGATGATACCTACTACTGATACTGATATCGACATCAGTAGTACACATCACATTTCAAGTAATAAGAAGCGCGGGATAATCAAGATTTTCTCTAAAGGTGTTCAAATTTAAAAGTTTCTTATTTATTATATTGTCTTTTGTTATGTATTAAGAGGCATTTTCTGGAGTTCTAGTGAGAAGCCGTGACTAGTGGAGTTCAACCAGGTCTGTTGTAAGATATCAGCTCACTGAAGACAATGTTGTATGGTGACCCAATTTCGTAGATTGGTTGAAGTTAGACAGTAACACCGTTTATTGCCGGCTCAGTAGTCCAATGGTTAAGCGCCCGCGTGCGAGACTGATAGGTTATGGCTTCGAATCTCATGGGGGGGCGGGATCGTGAGTGCACGCTGCCACTGAGGAGTCCCATACTAAGACGAAACGGCCATCCAGTGCTTCCAGGTTTTCCATGGTGTTCTAGCTTTAATTGACTCATGATTTAAACGAATGCAATCTATTAAATAATCAAATCCTGTCTAAACTTCTAAAGAACACTAAGAAATTTTACTCAGTTGATTAAAAAAAAGAAAATTGACGGGAAAAGAAGAAGATTTTAATGCTTAAACTTACAACAACAACAAAAAATATTTTACCCAAAATTTTCAATTAGAGAAAAAAATTTTTTAAAAAATAGATTTTCTCTTTATGAAAAACGTTTTCTATGGAACAAAAACAAGGAAAAAAAGAAAGAAAAACTATTGATCTCAATATGTTCTCACATAAAATGTATTTCGTTATTTTCTTTGATAGTTAAGATTTTCTTTTTCTTTTTATTCGATTCAATTACACACATTCTATTGAACGAGTTAAACTTTCCCCGGGGTATTTCTTTTCACAAAAGGAAAAAAAACATCCCAAGAGAATGGTTAAGTATAAAGGTGGTGTTCTCATTTTTATTATTGTTGTTGTTGCTGTTGTTAATATTACAAAAACGAAGTGAAAAAATGAAAAAAAAAACAAGTTAGAGATAAGCTAATTAATTACAATTGTAAAACTATGAATTGTATAAAAAGATAATCACTAATGTATATTATTGTTATATCCCGATAAACATAATGAATGATAACTTTTGGGATCCATTTACGGACCAATACTATGAGTATATTTTTATCGTTCATATTCATGTTGCCCTTATTATAAGGTTTAATTTGACCCATAGACTATTATTATACGATTTACCATTCTTGAGTTATGACCTGTCTATTAATTACTATCTCCCTCATTCACAGCCACTTTTGGCCAAATATTGTACAAATGTTATTTTCTATTTTATGGTACGTTGTAGTCTATTTGATTGGTATATAAACCCGGTATGTTTGAAATAATGATTCATATTGCAGAGCCTGAGATTGGTGTTCTGGACTCAACTGGCTGGGCTAGACAGGAAGCAAGACCGATAAGGACACTAGGTTACTCGCACGTGTTTCATGCGTCCCTGATCCGATCGATAATTCGCTGCTCTCTGATTGGCGATGTCGTTGCGTTATCCAATGTACAGGGTACACCGGTTCACAAGTTATCATTTCATTTGGATTGTTATTATAATCTAATTCAATTTGCAATGATAATCATACAGATGATAAAAAGTGTTATGTAAAGTAAATTTATTAGGTGATTTAAAGTAACCGATAGGAAATTCTATGTTGTCTTATATTTCATACTTGTCGATAATCTTTAGTAAATCATATCTATTATCCTGAGGGAATTGATAGTTTCCTGTGACATTTGTACTCACATCTTATAGCTTCATAGTTTGTGATGCTGCTGTAGCGAACAGGAGCACGAGTGGATACAGTCGAATGTTATCGACACAAAATTACACGACTTGTTAATAAAATTTAACAATCATAAAGTAAACGTTTGATTTGCAAAATGTCCACCAATGGTCTCATAATGACTCAGACTTTATTGTTCTTGCATTTTCATACAAATTGCATTCTGTTTCCATTCTTTACTGTTCGATCCTATTGTCTCTCTGCTACCAGACATTCTGTTCCAAACAACATATACTACTTATGTCGATATAAGTAGCACACACCACACTACAATTAAATCATTCAAACTTTGACTAATTAACTATAAGATTCAGTTATTTTACGATTGTTTGATCACTATGCAATTTTGATAACCTTGATAATGAACAGTTTATAGAGTTATGAAAACAAGACTAGGAAACTAAAAATACAACAATCTGATAGTAAAGTGATTGAAATTTGTAACCTTACACCTGATATTTCTGTGATAAATTGATTAGTATAAACTTCTTAAAGTTTCATTCTGTTTCATTTTAAATTGTCAGAGTACTAAAGTAATAACCAACAGAAATGGATTGCCTGATAACGATATGTAAGTGTAGGATAATAAGTTTACCTAGACAACCTGGATGCCAGCTCAGTGGTCTAAACGTTAAGCGTTCGCGCCCGAAACCGATAGGTTCCGAGTTCAAACCTCACGTGGTGGAACTGTGGATATGCACTACTGATAAGCAACACAATAAGACGAAACAGCCGTCCTGTGCTTCCAGGTTTCCCATGATGGTTTAGCTTTAATTGACTCATGAATTCAGTTATTAAATTTCATTTCTATCAAACTGGGACAACATAAAAATGATACAAATTCATCTTAGGTTTCAGATTGATAATGATTACTGACCATAACAGATATCATATATATTAGTAAAGAGGAAAAAAATTTCGTATTTGTTTAGACTTCAAATAATCTTCATAAATTTCCATTAACTTTTGAAGTGAAAGGCATTGGGTTCGAGTTCCATTGTGAGCATAAATACTGGGATAAAGGTATATGCATGTAACTAGACTCTAACAAGAAGGAATACATACTTTATGAATTCTACTGCTAACCATTATCTATCTTCACTTATACTTTGATATAATCTGGGTACGTTTTAAATATACATTGTGGATAAAATCTTTCTTTTTTCTATTTTACATTATCTCTAATTTAAATTACATTTTAACAGTATTCATTAACTGCCTTTACACACTAAATAACGTAATTTGGTACATTTCTCGATTTTCCATATCTATTTTTTTCTCATTACAGGTGGATTAGAATATGAATTATATAGTACAAAAACATCAGCTGCATTTAGACCACCTACAAATACATCATCTATCATTACTAAACCAACATTTAATACTAAACAAACATCTGTATCTATAACATCTCCATTAATTCATCGATTGAATAAACCTACTCCTGTTGATCCTCCACTTCTTCACCATCATCATCATCATCATCAACATCATCATCAACATCATGATACTTCTTTATTAAAAACATCACTTTCATTACCTCCATTAGCTCAACCATGTAATGTAAATGCAATAGAGAACATAAATCGATCCTTGGTTACAAATCATTTACAACAAATGAATTTATCAAAATTGAAAACGGTAAAAAATAATCAATATTTACAATCAATATTATTATTATTTATTTTGTAAACTGTTGAATTTAATTTAAATTGTGAATAACCATTGGAGACCAGTAAGCATTGAAGGTTAAGCTTTAGGCATCAGAACTGAATAGTCAATATCATATTCTCTATAGATTAAGATTACCTAGTAACGACATTTATTTCTTGTTTGTTTGGATCTATATATATATGGTAGTTGTTGTGGTTATTATAAATAGTTTAGTTTACTGAATATGCCATTAATGTTTAGCATATTGATCTTCAAGAAAAATATCGAGAACTATGTTCAAAGTAATAATTGATTTATGAATTCATTACATCAACTGCTTACAGCTTGAGTAAAATGAATGTTTGCAATTATAGATGAAAGATAACATATTATTTCTCAAACAAGTGTAGATGATTTAATTCTATTCATTAGGTTGGAATGTCTCTGTTGTTAGTGTTAAAGATTTCAACGGATCAGTCAGTTTGATATCTTTGTATCCTAAACGAATTGCCTTGATATTAATACCATTTACAAGCATTTTGTCTGTAAAACATAGTTACACTGATAACTTATAGATCTTGACATCCACAGGAGCAAGGCTCAATTTATCTTCATTATACAACCCATCGCTTACCTGAAGTCAATAACTAAATAGATAACGTGTTAGTGTTTTAAGTGAAGGACATTGAGTTAGAGTCTCGGTGTGAACATCAGCGATGAGACACAAGTATTTTCAACTCAATAATTTCACATAGGTCAATACGTTCGTCTTGGATTTCACTGTTAATCATTATGCGATTCAGTTTAGAAAGTAAAGTTTAAATACTGAAGAAAATTGACGAAGACAATGAATGAGATTGTTCATTTACGTATGTATGCGTTACACATAATTGATATGGTTTATAATGTTGAGATCTTAAAGTTTTTTTTAAAAAAATAATTATTTAGCAACCAAAATTTAGCTTTACTAAGTTTCGACAAAGTAGTTGACAGATTAACCTCAGTGAAGATGATCTATATATTTTCAAGAAGCCAATTGTCATTGTTTTTTTTTGACCCCATGACAATTTGAATTTTCGATTATTATCATATTTTATTTCAAACTATATGTCATATCAATCTGTTGTGAACTTAAGCTAGGCTAGTTATCACGTGATTTATCGGCCAATCGAAATACGACTTATTCAATCTTAGTATTGTACCAAACCAATGACGTTCAACCGATATGAGCAGCCTAGCGTCTTTATTGGTCCTATGTTCGTCTAGTACACCCAGTTGAGTCCAGAATGCCAATAATAGCTTTCACTATGCGAATCGTTTATTTCAAACATATTTTGTTTATATACCAGTCAAACAAATCACATCACACCGTAAAATAGGAAATAACATTTATACAAGATACAAGATCAAGCCAAAATGTGGCTGTGAACGTGGGAGATTGTAATTAATAATCTGGACATAACTTTAGAACAGTTAATCGTATAATAATAATCTATAATTCAAAATGAAGCTTATAATAAAAGTAATATAGATATACATAATCTAGTAAATGAATAGTTATACAATATGAATACATATAGAATATGAGTTCATTAACAGATCTGAGAAGTTACTCGTAATTTAATCTTCACTAGGATATGACACAATCATTTTAAAATACCTTAGTCTATAATGTATAGGTTCGTATTCACCGATAATTCTGAAGTCATCTGGCATAGACAATATGCAATTAAGGTACATAGCCAGAATCCGATTAAATCCCTTTATTTTACTTCCATTAATAATTAATAATGTAATGTCTTTGAATGTAAGTTAGATTCTTTTGTAAAAATGCGGAACAACACCATGTCTTCTTTAAATATACAAAAATCTTATAAAGCCAAGTAACTCAATAGATTTTACATTATGTGCATTTGTGGTGTAGGTTACTTATATCCACATAAGTAGTATATAACGTTGGTCATGCATAAAATGTATTTCAGTAGTAGATCGATAAGGAAAAAAAATGGGAATGAAACGCAATTAGTATGAAATAGCATGAACAATGAAATCTGAGACAATAAACTGATATTTGCAAAAGGAACAATCAAGCTTGAGACGATGGATTATTATTTTGAAAATTAACCTTTTATTATATGGTTTTCAGATTTTAATGAGATGCTCTTCAATTTCATATCAAATGCATTCGATTGTACCCACTATTGTTCTTGTTCACTACACAATGAACTACAACTCAAGTGGGACACAACCAATGTATTTATTACAAAATTACAGAGTATCTTAGTAAAACATTTTATGAGATTCTTTCAGTCCACAACCCTTTTTAAAAAAAATTTCTTTTCGATTCTCTTCAACTCGATCTTCATAGCCTCCTGCTGCCAGGTTTTCCACTTTCGATCGGAATAATATACTAATTATGTTGACAGACATAAGTAGCATACATCACAGATGTAGTTTAAACTTCGATTTCAGTGATACAGTAGTATGCTAGAAAAAAAACAATGTAATTGATAAGCAAAGATGGATAGTGGCTAGCAGTGGAATCCAGGACACGCGTTATCCACTTAGCTACTGAGCCCTGATAGCCACTTGTAATTGATATAACAGAAAATCCAGCTTAATAGTACGCTGTCATTTAAATGCATTTCATCTAAATGAAATTCAACCATTACTCTGATGGCTTTAATACTGTTTATTCAAATTTCTCAGTGATAAGTGGTTGCCACTTAATTTTAATAACCATTCTAAATAGAAACGAGAATAAATGCAAATCGAAGAATATATCAAATGTAAAGATTGTGTTAGCGTATAGATTTTTTAATGAGATTGTTTAGAATTCAAAAACCAGAAAGTATATTGCAGGACGTTTTTTGTATATATGAAACCACGTCAGTGATTAAAACTCAAGGGATCCAGGGTTTATCGTGACCACTTTAAACTTTGATCATTTCAGCACATATCTTAACAATCATTTATGACAATCAATACTTCTATTTTTTACTACAATCATGACAGAATTCGACTGTCACTCATTCCATTGAAACTATTTAAGTTTACCATTGAAAACATGGAAATACAGAACGGCCGTTTCATAATATTATAGGACTCTTCAGCAGTGTGTATCCATAGTTACGTACACATTTACGAAAATTACTTTCTTAAATCAGCGTTTGTTTTCAATACACCTTTTTCAATTGTTTATATTATTAAATAGAATTGTAAAATTTTTTTAACCAAGAATATATCAAATCAATTTTTCTACGGTTACTATACTACACGCTTAGAAAAAAACAAATACGCAGCTCTTATCAGTTATCTCGTTTTGGGATATAATAATAATAACAATCTTTTCTTATTTCCTTGATTTTTTCTTTCTTTCTTTCTTTTTTCTTTTCTTTCTTCTTCTTCTTCTTGTTCTTCTGTTTTATTCATTATTCACAGTTTACCAATTGACCATAATCATTTTAGTTAACTTAGTCAAGTATAAAAAGAATTATTTACTGGATTTCAGTTTACTAGGAAGAAAGAAAGTTTAACTATATATATATATATTTTTTATTGTTGTCGTTGTTGTTGTTGTTGTTATTCGCCCTATTATTCCTCTAATCACTTTAGTTTTGATAGTCCATAAATAATGACCTAATTACCTGATGAGGTCAATGAGTTGAAAACGATGCCAGAGTTTGAATTGGTAGTAGTAGACAATGATTAAGGAGAGAGAGAGAGAGAGGATTAGGTTAAGAGAGGAAAATGAAACGACTGAAAGTTTCGCGTTATTATTATTATTATTAGTAGTAGTATTTCGTTGGTTGGTTGATTAACAGAGTCACCGTTATAACAATAATAATAATAATAACGAAAACCGTAGGAAACAATGAAAACTATTTCACTAGGTCAGAGAAACTTTGAGAAAGAGAAATTTAATTTATTTTATTCAATGCATTTTAAAAGAGAAAAAAGATAGATAGATAGATAGATATATCACAGTTTGGGTTTGATTTAGTTTAAGGATAAAGAATAAAATAGTATACAAGATATGAATCATAATATCTCTATATGCATAGTTATACGTCTATACGTATTACTTGATAATTGAAAATAATTTATAATGTGGTGTGTGTGCTACTTATATTGACATAAGTAGTAGATGATGTTAGCCAGGAACAGAATGTCTGGTAGCAGAGAGACAAGAGAATCAAACAGTAAAGAATGGAAACAGAATGCAATTTGTATGAAAATGCGAGAACAATGAAGTCTGAGTCATCATGAGACCATTGGTGGACATTTTGCAAATCAAACGTTTACTTTATGATTGTTAGATTTTATTAACAAGTCGTGTAATTTTGTGTCGAATACATTCGATTGTATCAGAAGGGGTTTTGTGGAGATTGTAGTAATTTCAACAGTTGAGATCATAATTCAATTGAAGCTAGACCACCATGGAAAACCTGAGAGCACTGGAATCCCGCGAGGTGGCGTCGTGGATGCGCACTGCTAAGGAGTCCCACAGTACGACGAAACGGCCATAAGACAAGTTCGATATTTACAATTTAATGACGAATATTCTAGCTTTTCGTCTGTCTTCTTGTCTTGACGTTTTTATTCACGAATTAAGATTGAAGAAAGTGTATTTTATAATAAATTGGACTTTATATCCTGTTTCAATTGATTTCTTCTATCAAACTGATTACTTATATCTCCTTTATAAATTCCTTAACATAACAAAACATATACTGTTATTCCATTTTAATCGAATTCATAATCAGTCTGTCAGTCAGCCAGTTACAACGTAGGACCAGACACATATATGCGCATCAGTCTAAGTTGCCATACCTCGTTAGCACAACAAGATAAACATCAAATTCATAGAAGTAGTCACCTCAATAGTAGTAAGGTATAAAAGAAAGATCGAACATAAGGATATAACAGAGGGAGAAAGAAGTAGTTGGTAGAAAAAAAGAGTGTATACACCTACATCATTGTGATCGATTCTGAGCCATGTCACCCACAATCTTCAACCATTAGTTACGATAGTCCCACTGTTGTCGATAATTGATAGATTGTATTTGAATATGAATGACTTAACTCACAGTTCACTTTATCCAATGTAGTTGTTTATATTAATCTATCATACATTATAAATATATATTTCTCTTTTTGTTGTTGTTGTTGTTGTTGGTATTCTCATATCTTCGATTGATTTTAACCAGGAAATTTTTATTTATTATTTTTACAATTTAATTCATTGTTTACAAACAACTTTCTGACTGTATTCATCATCATCCTCATCACACGCATACAGATACACAAATAAAAATTCTAACATTCATTCTCCTTGCCTCCCCATCTCTCGCTCTTTCTATCTATCTCTCTCTCTCTCTCCTTCTCTCTGTAAGTATTTCAACATGAATGACAGTTCAAAATCAACGAGGAATTTCATTCAAATTATCTATATTTGTTTAATGTTTCATTCTATATTTCTCTTTATTTTGATGTCACTTATAATTATAATTTACTTCGATCATATTAGATAGATTGTATGAATGAAATGAAATCCTCATGTTTAAAATGTGTCCGACATTTTAGAAAAACAAAAAAAAAACAGAAGAAAAGCAATACATAGAATGATCATGTAAGAACTAGAAATTCTATGTAGGAGTCTGCCTATATTAGTACATAAACTTACTTCAGCAATGATAGTAATAGTAGTAGTAGTAGTAGTGTAGTGAACAGAACACGGGTCGGGACAAACGATTCATATTTAAAACAAAATTACCGAGTTACTTGGTAAAATAGAAAAACCATACTATGATATTTAACTTGCAAAATGTTCAATAATTGTCTAGAACTTCGTTGTTCTTGCATTTCCATATTAATTACTTTCTATTCTCGCTCTTCCTTTCCTGATCCTTCTCATCTGCTGCCAGAAATTACATTCCTAACTCGCGTCATATACTACTTATATCAATATAAGTAGCACGCATCACAGTAGTAGAGAGTGTAAAATGAGGATATTGAATTGTCATTGCTAATATGATTACTTTAAATCAGGATTAGAAGTGAATTATTAACAATTAAATTGTCAGTCAGCTTAGAATGCAACAATATCATCATACATTATGGATGGAAGGTTCATTTTTTCCAAAAATAGAAAAGAATAAAACTACCATTTAGGGAATTGTAATTGTGAACTCAAGCACTTCGTTACTCGTCCAAATAATACTATGGAAAGATTATACTTTCTAAACCAATTTAGATAAATACATGTGTGTAAATTCGCTAGATGTTGAATGGAATTTGTGATGGTGGAGAAGATTTGTAGCTCAGGTGGATGATTTTGATGGAGTTTTGTTCTCTGAGCTAGATGGTTTGGTCGTGGAGCTTTCATCGTTCTTCTGAACGACATCATCAGCACAAACTTCAGATGGAATTTGTACCTCGAAGACCAAACTGTGTCAGATGTGAATCATTTACTCATCGAAGACAATAGAAAATGGTAGCGCAGTGTCATGTATTGGGTGATGTTAGAAATTAGCACTGTGCATATCTTAATATGTCTATAAAGTAACTTCATTTTAATTGAAACAATCCAAAGTCTTGCAATAGCTGTACACTTCTGTAAACTTCTATCTAAATTCACTTGGTATTGTTTACTTGGATCTTCCCATTGTTATTTACAATTGAAATTGACCAGTCTCTTATTGGCATATGTGCGTTGTGTACGGATTGTCTCGATATTGCTTTAATTCACATGCATTCTAAGCAAAGATGGATAATGGCTAATAGTAGAATCTAGGACGCAAAAGGTCAATCGATGATAATCAAAAATGAACTTAAGGTCAACTGCACTTCATCGAGGTCACTGGGTCAATTCCCTAAGGATGAACTGATATATATGTGTATGAACATTTGGGTATTTTATTCAGTAGTCCAACTAACTTCTCTCTGTGTGTGTGTGACTATTTCAGTATGAATTACAGTTCAAAGTTAGTGAGGAATTTCATTCACCGTCTATTTTTGTTTAATGTTTAATGCTAGACATTTTATGCTTAGGGAATTCTAATTTTCTGTAGTTTTTCATTTAGTATCAGTCTGTGATGAAAATTAATTTCACATTAAACAGCATTTGAAAGTCCCTGATAGTCAGTTGTGAATTCTGGCAATGAATTAATCGCCCTAATAATGCTATGGAAATTTTGAAGTTCTACGTCAATTTAGATAAATACATATGTAGCAAACAATACCACTCCTAAAGTTCTAGTGAGAGGACTTGGCAGATGAAGCTCAACAATGTCAATAGTGAAATAGTTATCACCGACAATAACTGATAATGGTTAGTGATGTTGAAAATCTGAACCATCGATTGCTAACTCAGTGGTTTGATATTTAAGCGATCTGGGTTCGATACATTGAGGGTTTGTGAATGCATAATGCTTTCTAACCTCATATTGTGGCAAAGCAACTTTCATGTTTTATTATTATTCAAAGAGTATCCAACTGAATTCAGTCTGTTTTTGCTTAAAGAAATAGTTTGTTGACAACAGCCAGTATTAGATAATAGATATTCATTTTGTTGTGCAGACCACTTGTTTAGTGAATACATTCAATTTAGTGAAAAAAATAATTGCTCAAAATTTGTTATCTAAAGAGAATCAGTTTGTCTTATTATGAATAAATAAACCTATTGTATCGTTCTTGATACTGTAACACTGTGTCATGGAGTCTCTTTTCTCTCAATTTTAAATGTGGTCAAATCGGCCTATAGTAACTTATTGCGAAACTTCTATCTGAGATAACAAGCCTAAGACATTTCAGTATGAAGATTCGAGAATTTCAGGTATGAGTCACTATGGCATACATTTTGAAATATACTGTAATTGAGAAAGAAACCTTAATAGATGATCAAATTGTTATGTTGATTTAACTGAATTAGGATTGCTCAAGTTTTATTTCTTTTTTAAAATTTTAACTACTATCATCTATAATAGTAGTACAACTGTAAACATAAAAACATTGTTCTCAGTGACTTAAATGCTCTCAGCTTTGAATTCATTTAAGATTAATCTAATCTGTAAAACAAGCTCATGCTTTCTGATTAGCATATTACAATTGAAATGAGACTATGTTAAATTGTTTTTACATCAAAAACTTTTCTCCGTCGATTTTACAAGATGTTAATTATGAAGTGATAAGTGAACATTCATTTTATAGATATTTCAGGAAATAACATCTTGGTATTTGAGAACTTATATTATTCCAGGAGGAATTAATTACATTATTAACAGAGACTTTTTTGACCACAGAAAGTTCTACTTATATGAACTTATCTAATTCACAGAATGAATTCTGAGAAAATGAGTTAATAAAGCGATGTCTAATTCAATGGACGTTACCTGTTGTAATTTATGTCAAATCATAACCATGATTTAGCGCTGAAATTTCCTGTGGTTATTTGTCAAATAGGTGAAGATTTGAAAAATTATTCCACCTAAAATCGTTATTCATTTTTTAAATTTTAATAATTGAATTCATTAGTCGATCTAAGCTAGACTGCCATTAAAAAACCGGAAGCATTGAACGACTGTTTCATTCTTTTATAGGACTCATCAGGAATGCGCATCCATGACCATTCACACGAGACTCAAACCAAGAACATTCGTTCTTACACTCCAACGCTTAACACTTGTAGACTATCTTCATTAGATCTCCGATTTTGCGCAACCCTTTCATCCATTACCTGAGGTGGATGACTGTCTCTACTCGACACGGGTTAGACTCCACAGATTACTGCTTCTAATTATAACTCCGGGAAATCCATCTTGAAGCTTGTCACTAGAGAGTAGATGTTTATTATCAGAATTAAAGTTTGTGAAGATTGTAATAATTTTAATTATTGAATTCCTAAACCAATCTAAATATATATTCAACATATCAATGAGCTCATTTTAATATTCCCTCGATATTTAGATTTCCTTCTGATGGTCAATCTTCTGTTGTATACTTTTCAAATTCTCTTAATTACCATCAATATAATTACTAAACTATTACAACAGTTGAGACCACAATAGGACGGAATGGTCGTCCAGTGCTTCCAGGTTTTCCATGGTGGTCTAGTTTCAATCGACTCATGATCTCAACTGTTGAAATTACTAAAATTTCCACAAAACCCCTTCTGATACTAAACTATTAGTCAGTTTTCATAAGGAAAAATATGTAAGTTTTATATTCCGTCCACTATTAGTCATTAATTATTACATAATTCATTTTGTCTATTTTTATTTTTGTAATTTTTTGTTGTCGAAAATGTCATAGTAACAATTTTTTTGTATTATTGATTATTCAAGTTAACAGATAATAATGATGTTCATGATGAAAATTACAATGCAACTAACATTAATTTAAAGCAAAATAAATATCAATTTTATGAACAGATTGATGATAATCAGTATGAACGGAATGTAACTAATTATCAGTAAGTCATTTTATTACATTTTTCCTATGAATTATTGATGAAATAGTTCAATTGTAAGATCTAAATATTCATAGACAATAGTGTTGTTTTTGATTGAGATCATGAATTGATTGATGTTAGACCAACATTGAAAACCTGAAAGCACTGGATGGGTGTGTCATCCCACCATGAGACTCCTCAGTAGTGCGAATCTACGATCCCGTCTTGCAGGATTCGAACCCAGGGCCTTTAGTCTCGCGCACGAACGCTCAACCTCTAAAGCACTGTGTCGGTATCTAACGGTGGTAGTGTTTAACCTCAACCAATCCACGAAATTGCGCGACCATTTTCCATTGTACTGAGATAGATACCTGTTTCTACTAGACACAGAGCTAATCCGTGTGGGGTATACTGATAGTAATCTTGTTTTCTGACTGTAATCCTCGTAATTTACATTATTGCATATTCAAATCGATGGTAAATTCATTAAAAGATTCAGATAAAACGATTGAATCACAAGTAAAATTCTGAAACAGTAAAAAAAATGATCTACCACTAGAAAATTACTATTATTACTGATTACGTAAGTAATGTACATTACAAAATTCATTGATTAAATATATAAAGGTATTCATAGACACCAAAGTAAAATCAATAATGCCAGGATTTTGTGTAATAGTTATAATAAACATTTTCAAAAATTCTCACAGGATATTCAAGAAGAGAAAAAGCTAGAGATAAAGATTTTTTGACAACTTCTTCATTTAACTCCACACAAAGATCGGAGAGTAGCTAGCTGTGGAACATTAATTCTGAGATGCAGATACATCCAGCTGACGAGTTCCAAATATAATGAAACGTCATCTATTCGATTCTAAAACACCATCCAACTCTGTTTATAATTATTGTGAATTAATTTAATATCGAGACAGTCGGCACAGGATGCAAATATGCCGCTAAGAGACTGATCATTTACTGTCCTAAACATCAATATGAAGATTCAGATCAATTCAAACTCCACACAGTTATAAATCTAAAATTATTATTGTTTTGTTATAATCGATAAAATTGAAAATGTCGATTACGTCTTAAACATTTACAGAATATCTTCATTGGTAATGTTAAATAAAGTTTATATATATAAGGACAGGAAAAATCATATCCCTTAAAGTGTTTAGTTCTAATTAATATTGTTGAAATTGTATGTAGTATGTCAGTCAGTGAGCAACAACTTAGAAATCGTACTTACGGACATCAGTTCAAGTTGCCATGCCACATTACCACAGCGATAAAATTATCAATTCAAATCCCATAATGGTAGAGGTAGTTAAAGTATAGGCAGTAATCGGAAACAGTAGGGTTTGAAGATGTTATTCGAGGCGTATAATCCAGCGAAACAAATTTGGAAGGAGAAGAAAGGGACATGAAGAATTCAAAAGATTAGAATTTGGGAGAACACAAAGAGTGGATGCACCTGCACCACTGCAAACGATTTTCACTGTGTCATTCAAGGTCTCTAACCATCGGTTGCTATCATCTCGCAGATCCCCAGCAGGTAGTCGACACCTACCAGCATGTCCACTTGTCAGTGACTTCATGGATTTGTGCCATGTTTTGGTATGGCCACCTGTAGATCTATTCCAACCTACTCCTACACCATGAAGCATCGCTCGCCGAGGCAGTCTGTTGGGATACTCAGAAAAATATCCCAAAAACAATTATCCGGTTAAGTCTAACGCTACCCTTGAACGCTAAATGGTGTCATTTCCCTATTGGTCGTTTCCCTACTGATCAATATTTATTTCGCGTGTCATTTTCCTATTGGTCAATATTATTTAACGTGTCATCTTTCTGTTGGTCAATATTTATAGTAATCCTAACTGTATAAATATGCATTTGTTTGTAAATCATTATTCTGCTGCTCCTGACCCCATAAACGGTTTTACATCTACGGTTCGTGTTCTGATATATTGGAGATTGGGAACAGTATAGGGGTCGAACTCGGATATCTGAAGCTTGTCAATCGGTAGAATTTAGAGTAGCCAACTCGCGATTCACAATAAATTGGCGACGGAGATTTAGCAACAAGTTGGTGAATAACTATGGATCCAGCCAAATTAGAAAAATTGTTCGAACAGCAGCTGAAGCTGATGGAGATGATTACTCAGACGCACATATCTTCTCGAGTCCCAACTACACCGACAATTCCTGAATCAGTTGATGGTATTACCAGTGGTATTTCAGAATTTCTTTATGATCCTGATGCCAACATTACATTTGATACCTGGTTCAGACGTTATGAAGACCTTTTCAAAGTTGACCTTGCTGACAGAGATGATTCGTGGAAGGTGCGTCTTCTTCTTCGTAAACTTGGTCCATCCGAGCTGGATAAGTATTGCAACTTCATTCTACCGCAGAACCCACGCGACCGTTCATTCGACGCCACTATTCAGTCCCTTAGCCAACTTTTTGGTGATCATCACTCACTCTTCAGTACCCGATATCGCTGCTTAAAACTGGTCATGAATGAGTCCGATGACTTCCTGACCCACGTCGGCGTTGTTAACCGTGAGTGCGAACGGTTCAAGCTCAGATCCCTCACTGAAGACCAATTCAAGTCCCTAATACTCATATGCAGTCTTCAGTCACCCAAATTCTCCGACATCAGAACTCGGTTGCTTAACCGCCTTGAACAAGATCCAACACTGACACTTAATGCGATCATAGACGAATACCAGCGTATCATCAATCTGCAGCGTGACACCACTTTGGTTCAATCTGGGGGCCAGGGTGGTTCCGAAGTTCATGCTGTTCAGCACCAAAAAAAATCTTCGAGATCGACAAACTCGAGTCCTTCGAACGCCAGCGCTGTTTCTATCTCTAATCACTCTAAACCGGCTCAGAAGAAGCCCCCCTCGCCATGTTGGCACTGTGGAGCCTGGCATTATGTGAAGTTCTGTCCATTCAAACAGCATGTGTGCGATCGCTGTCAGAAAGTTGGTCACAAAAGCGGCTTTTGCAAATCCAACCGATACAATAACCGTCGAAATGTACAGACGCAGCGTCGTTTTCACAAAAAGCCGATTACCTCATCAAGGAGTTTAGCAGCAGTATTCCATACTCATGCCGCGACTCGACGCAAATTTCTGACCCTCTCAATCAATGGTCAGCCAGTTCGTTTGCAGTTGGACACTGCATCAGATATCACCATTCTGTCGAAAAAGACTTGGCGAACCTTGGGTCAACCTCCCATCAAACCATCCTCTCAGACAGCCGTCAGTGCCTGTGGGGGTCATCTCCGCCTTCATGGTGAACTCTATTGCTGCATTTCATTCAGAGGTACAACCTTCAATGGGACATGCTACATCACCAATTCTCCGCTCAACCTTTTAGGTTTAGATTGGTTCGAAGAACTTGGTCTCGCTGATCTTCCTATTAGCGCTATCTGCAATCAAGTCCAAACTACTGCTTCTACACAACAGCATGCTGAAGACCTTCGAAAACGATTTATTGAACTATTTAAGCCTGGTCTCGGACTTTGTTCCACAACTGAAGCTGTTTTAAAACTGCAGTCAGAAGCTACGCCAGTTTTTCGCCCAAAGCGTCCAGTCCCATACGCATCTTTACCTCTGGTTGACGCTGAACTTCAACGTTTGGAAACTGAGGGTGTCCTAGTACCTGTTTCTTATTCATCATGGGCTGCTCCAATTGTGGTTGTAAAAAAATCCAATGGTTCCATACGCATCTGTGCAGACTTTTCCACAGGACTCAACGCGGCTCTACAACAGCATCACTATCCGCTGCCGATCCCAGATGACTTATTTACTATTTTAAATGGTGGTACCTATTTTGCTAAGCTGGATCTGGCAGATGCTTACCTTCAAATTCCAGTCGCTCTCGAATCCAGAGAGTTGTTGACAATCAACACTCACCGAGGACTTTTTCAGTATACCCGGTTACCCTTTGGTATCAAAACTGCTCCAGCGATCTTCCAGCAGATCATGGACACTATTCTGGCAGATGTTCCTGGTGTTGCTACATACCTTGACGATGTGCTCATTGTCGGCTCAACTGCTGATGAATTGCATACCAGAACCCACTTAGTTCTGCAACGCCTCCAGGATAATGGTTTTCGCCTGCGTCCAGAAAAATGCCAATTCTTCTTACGTTTCGTTAAGTACCTGGGGTTTATCTTTGATGCTTCCGGACGACACCCTGATCCTCAAAATACTTACGCAATCCAACAAATGCCTGCCCCCACTGATGTCTCCTCACTGCGATCATTTTTGGGAATGATTAGCTACTATTCAGCATTTCTTCCATCACTGCATGACGTACGATATCCATTAAATCGTCTGCTAGAAAAGAATGCTACTTGGAATTGGTCAACGCAATGTGAGTCAGCCTTTTCAAAACTTAAAGCCATGCTAAGTTCCAATCTTCTGCTAACCCACTACAATCCGAAACTACCCATTGTGGTTGCTGCTGACGCTTCAACACATGGACTGGGTGCCGTACTCTCACATGTCTTTCCCGACGGGTCAGAAAAAGCGGTGATGCACGCTTCGAGAACACTAACACCTGCTGAGAAACGCTACGGCCAGATAGAGAAGGAAGCGTTAGCCCTAATTTTTGCTGTCCGGAGATTCCACAAATTCATTTATGGGCGCCGTTTCACCTTGCTCACAGACCACAAGCCGTTGTTATCAATCTTTGGATCAAAGAAAGGCATTCCTGCCCATTCTGCTAATCGTCTTCAACGTTGGGCGTTGGCGTTATTGGGGTACGACTTCGACATCCAGTATCGACGTTCCGAAGATTTTGGTCAAGCGGATGCACTGTCCAGACTTATCAGTAACCATTCTACCACTGATGAGGACACACTCATAGCCATAGTATCAACCGAAGAGGATTCCGGTGCTACACTATTAGCGAATGCCGTTCGAGCAATGCCTGTTACCGCTGAAGATGTTCGGGAAGCTACCAGAGAAGACCCGATTATCCAAGAAGCGATCACCTATGTTCAGAGCAGATGGCCAGTTAAGCAGCTGAGTGGTGATATGCAACAACTAGCGAATCGTCGCAGCGCTCTCTGTATTGTTAACGATTGTCTGATGTTCGGTGATCGCGTAGTAATTCCAACAACCCTACGTTCCAAAGTCCTACGCCAATTCCACTCTGGACACCCAGGGATAAACCGTATGAAATCCATCGCTCGCAGCCATGCATATTGGCCGAATATGGACAAGCAGATTGTCGACTTCGTCAAAAGATGTTCACATTGTCAAAAAGCTGCGAAAAATCCTCCTAAGTTGCCTCCAGTACCCTGGCCAAAGTCAGAAAAACCCTGGTCGCGAGTGCATATTGACTTCACCGGACCCCTAGATGGTACCACATACCTGATACTGGTTGACTCCTACTCCAAATGGCCGGAGATATTGCCGATTGCGCCACCCTCTACAACTCGAACCATCAAACTCCTTAATCAGATCTTCGCGCAGCATGGTCTTCCAGAAACAATAGTAACAGACAATGGTTCACAATTCACATCTAGCCAATTCCGAGAATTTTGCCTGCAAAATTCGATCAACCATGTTCGTTCTCCGCCATATCACCCGCAATCTAATGGGCAAGCTGAAAGGTTCGTTGATACATTTAAACGAGCCATGCTTAAAGCACGAGGGGAGGGGACCACAGAAGATATCATAGAACGATTCCTAGTTGCGTACCGGACGACCCCGCATGACTTATTGCCAAACTCCAAATCCCCTGCTGAGATGCTTATGGGGCGAAAACTGCGGACAGTTCATGTGCGATGAAACCCAAGCAAGTGGCCCAGCAAAGCCCCCAGATGAAGAATACTCGAATTCCCTACGAAGTTGGTACAAAAGTGTATGCGCGAGATTATAGACACGGATGCGATAGATGGGTAGAGGGTGAAATCACACAAAAACATGGGAACGTCATGTATGATGTCAAGGTGAACCAAGAAATCTGGACCAGGCACCACAATCAACTCAGGTCAAGGGAAGCGAAGGAGAAAGAAGCAATTACAAAACACGTCCCACTCGACTTGCTGTTGGACACGTTTCAACTTCCGCCAATACCTCCAACAGAGACGACTAAGTCATCTACTCAAGTAGAACATCCTTCTGGTTCTGTGTGGTTGCCTCGGAGGTCGGATCGCAAAAGAAGACACCCAAAGAAACTTCAAGTAAACCCTCGGTTACGTCGCTATTAACTTCTCCAAAGGGGAGGTGTTGGGATACTCAGAAAAATATCCCAAAAACAATTATCCGGTTAAGTCTAACGCTACCCTTGAACGTTAAATGGTGTCATTTCCCTATTGGTCGTTTCCCTACTGATCAATATTTATTTCGCGTGTCATTTTCCTATTGGTCAATATTATTTAACGTGTCATCTTTCTGTTGGTCAATATTTATAGTAATCCTAACTGTATAAATATGCATTTGTTTGTAAATCATTATTCTGCTGCTCCTGACCCCATAAACGGTTTTACATCTACGGTTCGTGTTCTGATATATTGGAGATTGGGAACAGTATAGGGGTCGAACTCGGATATCTGAAGCTTGTCAATCGGTAGAATTTAGAGTAGCCAACTCGCGATTCACAATACAGTCGGTGGTTGGGCATACGTAACACATGTCTCAGCCAGCTCAACTGATGAAGTAGTAGTAGGTCATCTGCGAAGTCCAAATCGTCTAATTGGTTCTGAGCTGTCCATTGTATGCCATCTTTTCCCTCAGATGTCGAGGTCTTTATAATCCAGTCGACCATCGAAAAAAATAGGAAGGGAGAGAGTAGACAGCCTTGTCCGTCTCCGTTCCTTACTTGGAATGCATCTGTCAGCTGTTCTCCTCCTCTTCGATGGAATACTGGACGTTTATTTCCTACAATAAACGCTTTACTTCTAGATCAACATTTAAATCTAGTTCTACAAAAACAGTAACGATAATTCCTTCCTACTACTATCGAAATTCTGATTATTGTAAAAAGTGTTCAGCAAAATATATTGAAATATTGTAACAAATCTCAATCTTACATTCAGTTAGCTTGTGAATACGTGAACAACGCTTTTCATCAATGTGTAAAGATTCGATGGATTAATTTCTTGTATTAAACATCATATTACACTTTTCTACCCATGAGAAAGAGATAAAGTTATGGCAAGTTTTTATTTACCATTCACTTTACATAGTGCAAGATCAAGCCAAAACGTGACTGTGATTTTGAGCAACTGTAATTATAATAAACTGAGTATAAATCGTATAATAATAGTTTATAGGATTATTTTTTCTGGTAAGCGTATTTTTTGGACCTATAAACTATTACTTGCTTACTTACTTACTTACGCCTGTTACTCCTCGTGAAGGAGCATAGGCCGCTCACCAGCATTCTCCATCCAACCCTGTCCTGGGCAATCCTTTCTAGCTCCGTCCAGTTGTAATTCATCGTTTTCATATCTGCTTCTATTATCCGACGCAATGTGTTCTTTGGCGAAAAAGAGGAAGACCAAAGAACACATTGCGTCGGATAATAGAAGCAGATATGAAAACGATGAATTACAACTGGACGGAGCTAGAAAGGATTGCCCAGGACAGGGTTGGATGGAGAATGCTGGTGAGCGGCCTATGCTCCCTCACGAGGAGTAACAGGCGTAAGTAAGTAAGTAAGTAAGTAAGCAAGTAATAGTTTATAGGTCCAAAAAACAATTTATAATAAAAGGATTATAGATATACATAATCTAGTTACAATAAGAATATATGTATAATACTGTTCTTTTTGAATAGCTCTCAGAAGCTGCCGATAAATTAATCTTCACTAGGATATTACAGGATTAGTCTAAGATGAAAAACTATTAACAACACTAGTGAGTTAGATTATTTATCCGGATTAAAAAAAGCTATTCAGCAATACATATCCATGACTTTACATAAAGCCTATTAAAGATCATCAAATCTTGCTCAAGATAAAGTACATTGAAATCATTATATGGTAATTTATTATTTGTAATGTTTATCGCTACCGAATATAAATATGTTCACTTTCCAAACAATTACCGCTTCGATAAGAGCAAGAACAAACACTCTAGCAGAATAGCATGAATTCATTTTTATTTCGTAGGTTCTCGTGATATTTAAAAATCATGTTACCACCAACTGTATTTATAAATATACGTATACCTGGCAAAGCAGCTTCATTGGCCGAACTGAAAGGAGAACATATCTTCGATTTTTTGAACATGTTTCAAAAAGTCTCAGAGCAAGAGGAGGAAAGATTCTAAATAGTGCAATCACCAAACATCTTGATACAGGACATCAGGTAGATACCTTACAATCCTTTAGGGTGATTAGTAAGCAGCCAAACTCTAGTCTTCTGAAGCCGTTGCCGTCAAAAACTTGACCTATGTGTTCAAAAGGGGGACGGTTATTAATCTTTCCTTGCCCTGGTGACAAATACACCTTCACTGTACTTTAAAAATTTTTTTCCTTTTTTCTTTCTTTTGCATTTATTACATCATTGACTCTATTTTATTTTTTTCAACCATCTTTCAAATTAATAATCTTTCATCTGAAACTCTACTCACTATATTCCTATCAATGTTTATTCATTATGTAATCGATCGTTTCTAACCCACTTTTGAACTGTTGTCACAATTAATGTTGTAGAATATTCTTTCACATTAAGTATATATTTACAATATTCAGTTAGCAATTTAAACCCATTATGTAATTATGATTTTTAAATATCACAGGTTGTAAGCAGCTGACGAGAACCTATGAAATAAAATGAACTCATGGTATTCTGTTAGAATCTTTGTTCTTGCTCTTTTCAAAATGATAAAGGGAAGTATGTGTATGAAATTATTGCTTTATAGTATCTTTACATCTAAAATGATCTGTGACTACTTAATTTCATTATAAGTACTATAACTGTTATCTAACAAATTTTAAACATTAGAATCGAATAATTTCCTACTGAACATTGATATCGATTTATTAATTATTCCCTTTTAAATGCTTGTTTTTTTGTCCAATTGTTTCTCAATAGTGGCACTCCTCCGAATGTTGCAAACCTACTTGGAAGTTATTCACCCCAATCACTTGTAGATCGGGCAAGTTATTTCAATTGTTTTCTCGTCTTATAGTCATTAAGTGTATAAGGTTGTTTTTTTTTTAAATTGAACAATTAGAAGAAAATATTTTGATCAGAACTAACCATTGTTGAATCTTTTTTGTTGTTTAAGTAAAGCGTAATAAGTCAATTATTGTTTAAGCAAACAATGAACCATATACACTGATAAGTAGTATGTTAACGAAACTTTTACAGTTTGCAGAATATATTCACCCATTCCGGATAACCATGATTATTATATTCGATAAGTTAGGTGACTAGTAACACTCCAAATATATATTGACTATTTTGAAAATTCACTATTCACTATTGTTTACCGTTTGATTATTGACAAATGTCATAATTATATAACCCTTCAGTGACGATTAGATTCTGTCGATTTAGTCTTAGTTGATCATGATGACGTGCTCTTTTTTATATCAGTGCAGCGCTAAATAAACATGATAGTGACCAATACTACTTGATCAACAAACGGTAGGTCAGTATTATCCTGATTAGCTCAGTGGTATCAACTCAGACTATGAAGCTGAATGAAGCTTGTCCGATTACCACGAGGAGAATCATTCCCACGTTGAGTGTCAGATAGTATGAAACTTAAGTCTAGGATTTCTGGTCAATGGCTCCAAACCGCTTAATCCTAAGTAATAATGTTTGAGGCAACAACAGTTAAATTTCTTTGTTAAAATAATAGTAAAAACAAATGACTGGTCCGTGTATTTTACCAATGCAACGATTGACTTTCTACAACGCACATCTTGCCAGTATGGGAATTTGTAGAGATTATAGTATATTTTAAAGTCGGATTTATGAGCCGACTAAGTGGTCTAGAGGTTAAGCGTCCACGCGCGAGACCGAAAGTTCTAAGTCCGAGTCCTGCGTGTGAATTCGTGGATTCGTACTTTTGAGGAGTCCCGTATTAGGGCGGAACGGCCGTCAGTGTCTTTCAGGCTTTCATTGGTGATGTAGCTGAGATCGAATAGTGAATCCAAGTTTTTAGTGCATCATTACATTTAGTTATCTAATAAATTAACATATGAATCAGATAACTACTTATTAAATAAAGAGTGGTCAGAGAGATAGCTTGTTGATTACTAGACTCAGCTTTCACACGTACTAAACTTAGGTTACCTTTTTTCAGTTTTAATAATCAATACATGTTGTTGCTATATTCGAGAAATTAAGATGTCACCTTGAACCAGAGAACGGAACGAAAATCAACAGTGCAACAACAGAACAAGCTAAGCTGTTGCTCCGCACCTCAGATCTACTAACTAGAAGAAGACCAGATTTAGCCGGATAAATATAAAACTCCACAAACAGCCCGGAAGAACGAATAACAAGCATAAAACTCATGCGTAATATATACAATACAAAAATGTATTTGAAAAGTATTATCAAATAGCGTACCAAAAGAGAAAACTAACCAATAATGTTGATGGTTCTTCCATATGAGAAACTCAAACTTTTCACAATTAAATTACAAAAATAAGAAGTTTATCAAACGATTTCTGAGGATCTAGTATTCTAAACAGTTGTGTATCTCAAAATTAAGCGACTGTACATTGTAATACATGAATTAATTAGTAAGTCTAGTCAAACATATTGAACATTGGCCACGCACTTGATTATATGATGAGTGTTTTGTAAGTAAAATACTAATTTTGACAGAGATTAATAGTTCAACTGGATGCTTCTTAGTATCAATGAGTTTTTTGAGGTTGGTGATTTTACTTGAAAGCATTTATAAACATTCTGAAAACATTATTATTATCATTCTGGACAATGTCATCAGAGTTCCGCAATCAAATCAATCTGAAGTTAGATAAAGATGACAACAACATGAAGAGTTTTGATAAGCTCAAAACTAAGCGAAAACAACTATCCACTGCTACATTGTTTCCAAGTTAACTCTAAGTTACACCGGTTATTTAATAGTGAGGTTAGACGCAGGGTATTAAGAAATGATGATAAATCAGTTGATCAGGTTGTGAATCTTCATCGACTGAGATGGTTGGGCCACGTATTACATATGCCCGAACACCGATTACGACAACGTGCAATACCAGCCGGTGTTGGGGATGGTTGGAAGAAAGTTAGGGTTGGCCAAACCAAAACGTGGCATCAGTCAATGAAGTCACTAACTTCTAGTCTGAGCCATGTTGGTAGATGCAGACTACTTGGTTAAGGTCCGCGTGACTATCATAACCAATGGCTGGAGACTGTGGGTGAAATGGCTCAGAATCGATCACAATGATGTAGGTGTATACACTCTCTATCTTCCCTCAAACTATGAGACTTAAATGGCTTCATATCTTTTTTTTCTACCAACTAATTCTTTCTCCCTTTGTGCTAATGAGGTATGGTAACTTGGACTGATGCGCATTTATCTGCGTGGTCTTACGTTGTAACTGACTAACTGACTGATTTTGTCTTAGAAGATATTCCTGTTCTTCAACATTTGTATTTTCAATTTATATCATTTATCATTATTATTGCTAATAAACACATTCGAACTTTTCTTTTTTCTTTCTAATATTCTAAACTAGAATGAATATGTTAATATGCCACAATCAAAATTAAATAATGATCAATTATCAATGACAACAAATGCATTTCCTACTTATATGATACTTCCATCATCCGTTTCATCATTAAATGATTATTTAATATCAATTCCTAATTCATTATCATCATTATCATCAACTGCATTGAATAAAACCGATATTAGTATTATAAATAATGTTAATAATGATGATTTATTAATGGATACATCATTTTTATCAACAGTACCTGAAGAAGATTTAGATATAGGTGATATAACTAGTTCGAATAAAACAACACCACAACAAAGTCCTTGTAAAAAAGTTTATTCAATGAAACAAATCAATAATAATTTGTTAGAATCAATTCAGAATAATAATAGTAATTCTGAAGATCTTCATGATATTGTCCATCATAGTTCACCAAAGTCTTTATCACCAGTCACTATGTAAGTTGTGTATGTTTACAGATTTTTAGAAATATATCGATATGTTTGTGCTACATATCGATAATGAATACATTATTCAATGCCATAATGTTGGATTATACTGAAAAAGATCTTGGTAGATCCTCGTCTTTTTATCCAATCAACATGTGAATATTCAGAAAGTACTCGTAGAAAAACGTTTTGTTTCGATTAGCAACAGACTGTCATTTATCTTTTTATCTATGAACAGTTTAAGTTATATTTTTTTTATAAGATACATTTACTTATTGCGTAACATTAAGTCAATTGACAGACAGTCCTAAAGTCCAAGAGTTATCTAAAAAAACTGTCCTATTAGTACAAAATATAAGTAAATTGATTGTAAACCTTAAATGCTGAAGTATTTATGCTGGCTAACACGTTTATATTCGTAGAAGAGAAAAACATGTCTCAAATAATTACAGGAAAAGTAATTACAATATACAATATCGCAAATAACGACTGGTAAGTTACTACAGATCATCAATAAACAAACGGCTACTAAAAGCCCAAAAATATGGACCTATTGCAAGTGGAAAATAGGCTTCAAAAGTATACAAAACCTGTTTAGAGAATATAATTATAACAATAAACAAAGTGAAAGTCATTATGAAAATAAATAAGAATGTTACAAGACATCAACTATACACTATGTTCAAAAGTTATTAAAAACGAAACGTGTTACTGAATTTATATACAAGTAGCATAAGTTAATACGCAAAAATAGTTGAACTCTAAGAAAGAGCGTAAACGGACTTAACAATATATTTAATTCATGAATTCCATAGCAGTTATTTTATCGTTTTATCATAGTAAACACACAAAGAGTAATCTGCCAAAGAACTTGAATGTCGCAGTAATTAGGTTTGTATTCAAGTAATCAGATTTTATTAAAACCAGTAAATACATTAAATCGTCAAACTGCATCACGAGGCAAGCCCTAACTTGGAATCCTGAAGGGGAAGCGTAAAAGAGGAAGACCAAAGAACACATTACGTCGGGAAATAGAAGCAGATATGAAAAGGATCAACAGGAACTGGAAGGAGCTGGAAAGAATTGCCCAGGACAGGGTTGGGTGGAGAATGCTGGTGAGAGGCCTATGCTCCTTCACGAGGAGTAACAGGCGTAAGTAAGTAAGTAAATACATTGGGTCATTAACTAGATTCAATAATATATGTAGTTTATTATTTCGGTTACATCTACACTGAGATTTAAAAATTTATGATTCTTGTTTTGAAAAAAATTTCATTTTTACAGATTACACACTGCACAATCACTTCATAATAAAGAAACTGAATTGTACAGTAATTCATCTAGTCAAATATGCTCTGATGAAAATGTTGAATTACAATCATTATCACCATCATCATCGTCATCACCACCACCACAACCACCAGTGTTATCAAAATTATCTCGAAATTCTCCATCTCAGTCTCAAGAAGTTTCAGAAAGTTATTGTGCTCGTCCTAATAGAAAACAAAAACGTTATCGAAATTCCAGAGCACCAGCACCCCCTACACCAACAACAATAAGCACAACTGTAACAACTTCACCTTCTGCTATTTCCATACCTCTTAATATGTCAATAAATCAATCAGTCATAGAACCACCACCTCCACCCCGTCGATCAATACAAAAGAATCCTGATACACCACATACTAGTGATTCAGATACAGACGACAGAGATTATAAGAACTTAATGAAATCTCGACAAATTCACCAAGTTTCAGATAAATCCCCATCAAGTCCGTAAGTGTTATTAACTAAGCAAAACGATACTATTTGTGTTCTGTAGAAGAGGAAACAATCAATCATTTTGTTTCTTATAATAATATTATTATTGAACTTATACTTTGAATATCTGGTACCTGATACAACTTGATGCAAAAAGTGCGGTCAGTAATTTAATGACAGACATCATGATAATGTGGAGTTAATGTAAAGAAGAGGTATGAAATTAAGATTATTTTCGACACATATTAATTGAGTCGTATATTAGTCGAAAGCTATGGTATAATGAACTGCTGTGTCATTTTAGTATGGTACTCATCATCTGTGTACAGTTATAACTGCACTAGGAATCGAACTCTAAGGACTTTGCATTTGTAAGAAGTGTGTTATATTTAAATGAATAAGTTGAGATCTAATGGTCAACTTATTCAATCTTGATCGATCCGTGAAGTGACGATGATGATCGTATAATCCATGTCAGGTTTACTCATCTAATTCATAACACTGCTGAAGTTAATAATTCGGTTTAAGTGTATGATTGTCAGTTATTCTTTCACAACCCCACACAATGTGTTTCCAGCCTACAATACATACATTTGGCACTGATTCATTAATTTCGTTATATATCTATATATTACTTACTTATTTATGTCTGTTACTCCCAACGGAGCATAGACCTCCAAACAGTATTTTCCAACCCACTCTGTCCTCAGCTTTCCTTTCTACTTCTATCCAATTGTTCTTCATTCTTCGCATATCTCTCACCATTTCTCGGCATAATGTGTTCATTGATCTTCCTCTCCCCTTGTGGACTTGAGGTTCTTATGTGAGAGCGTGCCTTTTGACGTAGTTGGGTGCTTTCTTCAATGTATGTCCTGTCCACTTCCAGCACTTCTTCCTGATTTCTTCCTCTGATTACTTTCTCTGATTTCTTCCACTGTCATCTGGTTTGTTCTCTCCTACAGAAGGTTATTGCGGATAGTGTCTGACCAACGGATCCTAAGTATTTTGTGTAGACAATTGTTAACAAACACTTGTATGTTCTGGATGATGACTTTCTTTGTTCTCTAGATTTCCACCCCATACAGTAGAACTGTTTTGACACTTGTACTGAAAATTATGACCTTGGTTTTTGTTGACAGATAGTTGTTTTGAATTTCAGATGTTCTCCAGTTGTAGATATGATGTTCTTGCTTTGCCGATCTACGCATTTATATCTGAATCACATCCACTATGCACATTCCAGGCTAATGAGATGTATTTAATTCTAAATTAATGTTTTCTTTTTTGGATGATGTTGTCCCTTGAAATTCCGATAACTGTTTCTTACGTAAAGAGATTTTAAATAAATTTATGATGTCGTTCTGGTTATTGAAAGTCACTTTTTAGATCACCTTCTATCGTGAGAACTAATCTTCACTTCCATTACCTCCATAAGAGGCTAATTAGCAACAAAACATTGAAACATGCAAACAAAATTTATATAAATAATACAAAATTCTTGTATGAAAATTATAATGAGATCCTGTTTCGAGTTTGTTCACATGCAATGTAAGTTGTTAAACGGAGCACTTCTTACTTATATTATAATTAGTAGTATTGTGATGAATAATGAAATTTGTAGATCAGCTAGATGAGTCTTTGAGAGAACAGTGAAAATTTCAAATTATCTTTTCAAACAACATCATCAACACATAATATCCAATAGAAGTTGTTCTAGAAAGACAATTTAAACTTTAACATTCAAAACAAATTATCTCAGTGAATCAGGACTCATTAGCTAAGTAGATAATGTGTTGATGTTTTAAGTGAGCAGTACTGGATTCAAGTCCCAGAGTGAACATCAACTCTGAAATGCAGGTACATTCAACTGACTAGTCCTGAATAGGACGAAATGCTCATCCTGGATTCCACTACTAACCACTATCCATCAATAACAGTTTTAAATTATATAAGATTAGAAACATTTTTAAATTAAATAATAAATACATTGAATTGAACATCATTTTATTTTAGTAATTCCATGAATAAAGAAGAAGAAGAAGAACAATTAAAAGATGATAATTCAAATTGTGCTTCCAGATTAAATCATCCATGTCAACATACAAGACAACAACATACAATCATAAATAATGATAAATTACATCCAAATCATTTGAATCAATTAATTACATCCATAGAAACAACCATAGCTACTATGAATTTTGAACAAAATTCAAATATCAATTGTATATGCTCATATTGTAATGATATAAAACAGACTAATCAATTCCATCGATCAGATTTGAATCAATCAATCATACGTAAACCAACTCCACCGAAACGATCACCTAAAACTATTTTAACCAGGTAAAACTTCAATAAAAACATTGTATTTATGGTTTTCTATTTCATAATGTTTTATAATGAACAACAATACAAGTGAGGATAATCGAATGTATTTGAATAGTGAAACATGAAATCTAAGAACTATACAGTAAATAGTTTATGTGTGAAATACTAATCCATCGTCTCAAACTTGACTATTCCTCAAGAAGATCTCAGATCATTGTCTCAATTTCACTGTTCGAATATTTTCATACTGATTACTTTCTGTTCCCGTTGTTTCCTTGTCGATCTTCTATTGAAATACATTCTATACTTGATCATCAATATATGCTACTTATGTGAATATAAGTAGCTCACACCACAGTATTACAGAACATTTTTTCTATTTTTTTTTAATAACGAGTTGAGCTAACGGTATATTAATCCAATTAGGTTTTATAATGTATTATTGATAGACTGATAGAATTCAAGTGAATTGAGAATATGAACAATGTTTGGAACTAAATGAGTACATATAACTCGACAGAGTTTAATCTACCATTTATGAACAAATACTGATAATAAATTTGATAGAAATCAGGAGTCAGTTCTACAGAAGATGCTTCTAGTTTTTTTACATGTTGAATTCATGAGTTGATCTAAACTAGATCATCACTGAAAACCTAGAAGCAATGAACTGTCGTTTCGTTCTAGTTTGAGACTCCTCAGAAGTGCGCAACTACGATCCCTCACGCGGGACTCGAACTCAGAATGGATTAATTCAACTGTTAAAAATACTACAATCTCCACAAATCTCATTACTTTTGTTTTCCTAAGAAGTATCAACAGGTCAATATGTGACTATAGTCATTACTTCTATCAAGTTATATCAACAAATGACCGAACATATTTAGTATAAAATATGAATAAACAATTAAAATTTAAGTCCATTCCATAAGAGTAATAATTAAGTATAACTTTGGTATTATAATTATCCTCATCGCTGGGTCAGGAATACTTGTTTTACGTCCGGAGTAGACTACCAAAATCAATATAGGAAGGATATGATCCTCAAGTGAATATTTTACCGATCTGAAATCATACAAAATTTTAATGGTCATCTATAGTAAACTAGAAATTCTAAATGACTATTTAATCTCTTCTGTCTTTCGACATTCCAATGATTCTCAAAAGTTACAACAGTATCTAAAGTATAAAATATCAGAAAAACAAGGTAGTTAAGGAGATGAAATAAATTTATAAGAGCCAGTTTATTCAATCGGTAATGATCGGATTTCTGATGTCATCTTTTATTAATCCATCAATGGTGCGAATTCCTAATCCCTGTCAATGAAACCTTAACACCAAAACGATACATGTTTAGAAATAAGTAATTAGTTTACTTGTATTTCAACATTTAACCTTATGTAATTGAGAACACGCTTTTTATTCCCTGTACGAAATTGCTAATTGTCTAGGAGTAATGCATAGTTGTACTGTAATTATTTGAAATTCATGTTGTATAAATGATTTTCACTTAATGTTATAAAAGTAACTATTTTTCATTTCAATTTTATATGAAATAAGGAAGTCGCATCAATTCTGTTTATGTGACACATGTCAGTTCCTTCTCAATAATATATACTGAAATAAAAACTGATTATATAATCAGTAACATATTCGTTTAACGACGTTATGAATTAGATCTACTAAGCATAAAATGGAGTATAGCATGATTTCCTGCATTTTGTTCATATAAATATACCTGGGTTACATTCTCTTTGTCCTTGATTACGTTCAAAGTCATAATAGTAGCTAAGGAATTGATTCTGGAAGTCAGTAGTTTTGTTAGATAATAATGGGTGAAAAATATTTTTGGTATTTATTAAAGTGTAAAAACGATTGGCAGGATAACGGTATACTATGCGGTCCTGGAAATTTGGTTTAATGTCAAAAGCTACTGAATATTTATAAGTAGTGTAAAAAAAATACATAAAAACGAAAGATGTGTATAGAATGAAGATTAGATAGTCCAAGTGAGATTTAGTAATTTGTTTGTTTCGTTTCTATTATTTGTATTCTCTCATTATAAAGTTGTCACTACTACAATACAAATCATGATACTCTTTACATAAATTCTTGTTTAAAAGCCTTAATACATCTCCTAAATCAGAAGAACGTGAAAATCATAAAGTCCAAATGAATTCAGTTCAAAGTTCCAATCAGTTAGCAAATATTACGGATCCTATAAACTGTGAATCCAGAGTAATCTGTGACCATAAAATTGATGATGACTGTTACAATGAAGATTCCAGGGAACAAACACACCGTACTATGACTACTACTAGAAATGGTAGTCATAGTAGTCATGAAGGAAGTGAACAAAATGAGAAGCAATATCCTATGTATGATAGCAATAATAATGGTAATAATAAAAAACAATCCGATTTAATTATACCAGATAACATTGGTCAAGATAATGAGGCGATCAAGTGTTGTGTATGCGATTCATTGCATCAAATAGATGCTGAGGCTGAAATTCTTCATATGACTGAATTATTATCGAAACGTCGTGAATCTGAAGCTAGACGTCAATTATTATTAGCTGAGATGGAGGCTGGAATAGAACGAGATGATCGTTTACGAGTCGCTGCAAATGCTATGGCATTGGCGGTGTCACCAATGACAAGTGATATTACATGTAATATGGATAAATCAGGATTATGTAATGTATCAAATTGTATACACTATAATTATTGTTTACGTCATCATCATCATCATGATCATCAACAACAAATCCATACTAATAATGTTTGTAATGTACAACAACATGTTGCACTAAATCCACCACATTTACATTCTATAGATCACAGAAATATAGATAATGAATTGATACCGCCGATAACATGTTGTTGTACATCGGATTGTATCAGAGAAGAAGATATATTGATTACATTACGAAAATGTAAGTCATATGGTATTTTCAATCTCTTTGGAAATCAAGATATTTATATTGAGTTTTTTCCTGCTTAATATGTGGCTGTTGGCACTTATTAGGGTTGAATAATATTTAACGGAATAACGCAGATTTTATTTTATTGCACAGGATAGTTTTCTTCCTACAAGGACTCATTGAGAGATGTTTTGTTCGGTAATTGCGAAAACTTACCCCTCATAGCTGAGTATATTCGACAACTCTCTGTATTCGATCATAGTTGTCTCCGAAGGACTTTTGACTCCTAGTGTCAATACTATTTTAGTAATACGGAGGTTCGAAAAAATATTTTTCGAGCTCAACGGTGATAACTCGGTCAATGTCACTATACAAAAACATGGGTCATCCCAAACGCTTTCAAATTATGCGTCAATTGTCGATACTAACATGAGGTTGGAAGAATGGAGAATTATTAAGTTTATGAATATAGTGTTGTGTTACGAAAACATGCTGCATAGGACTGGTACTTGTTGGTTCATAACGACCTCTTGGTTAACATCTCAGAGATGAATACAACTTTATGACTTTGCTCATTATCATACATATCTCAGAAAGGGAATCTGTAGTGTCGGTTATTACGTTAAGCCCATATACCTTATTCTAGCTTCCGGACAGCCCATTCTATTCAATCTACTTGAGTCACATTCTGACCTTGTTATTTATTCAATCTTTACTGTTTTTATATGAGCGCGTAGGTGTGTGTACATTTCTTATCCCATTACTCATCACATGTCTGTAACTTACTTTTGTGTAACTATAAATATTGATTAACACTTGGTTATATGGGAGTTGACTAACCCGCCATCTCCACTGCTCGTCGTTTTGCTTTGTTCTATTTCATTCACCTCATATACAAAAATATATGTATTCACAAGTCCATTCTCGTTATTTGACTTATTTAATTCCGTTATTGACTAACGCGATTTAAGTCGACGAATATATACGAGAATAGACGACATATATAATTCAACAATAATCATCATTACTATCACCTTAGTGTCAGATCCACGGGTCACTAAAGTGGAGAGCCCTTTCGACAACATCTTCCAATCTAAATGACGACAAAATTAAGGGTCCCACAAAAAATCAATAACAGCTTTCCAGTAATTTCTTCTTACATTCCTTATAAAAGTTAATAGAACTCTTTTAACCAGTTTAAACATTTTTCTTAGATACATTAATAGCTGACTTGTATTTCATATCATATACTATTCCTATTTCTTTCTTTGTTTGCTTTTCTAAAAATTGTAATCCCATTCCTATCGCATATTTCTTTATCAATGTAATCTCTTGATTGGATATTGCTCATCGATGGGTATGAGGTTATGGTGTCGGTATGTAAATTAAAACAAGGATATATTGACGTTCTGTAATCGACAATCTACCTGTAGAATCTAAACTAAGCTTTGAACTGATGAATAACTGTCCAGATAGTTTAGATACGCGCTATTGTCTAGTTGAAACCAAAACAAAGTGATTGGGTAAATAAACAGTTCATTATAAATATAAATGTAAATTATTACTTAAACAAATATTACCACATCAACGTTAAACTAATCAAGTCAAGCGCAACAAATAAATATAATTCTATCCTTTCTGGATAGATCATGTACAGATTCGTTCGAAAGATAATATTTGATTACTTTATAACATAGAGTGTTTCTAATTCTGGAAGAGTACTTCAATTCACAATCAAAAAATGCACAATTCCAATCAATGCATGCCCTACAATCAATGAAAGAACAAATCAATATGGTTACCACCAAGACTAAGTATCAACTAAAACAACATTAATACAGTTCAAGAAGAAACATAGAAACTCAGTGAAGGCGTAAGAAAAATAAAATTATAATAAAATACAAATATGACAATCTCAAATGGAATCAAAAAGACTAACATAATGTACAACTGAAGGAATCAATAGGAACAAATTACAAGCGTATACATGGAGGGATTTTGACATACACACACAAAACCTTCAAAATGGATCTTACACTACCATTTTTGTTTTTTTCCAGACTTAAATCAATCCAAATTCTCACGTAAATTTAGGTTATTTTGTACAAAAGCTTGGAAGAAACACTCATGAATAGCGCTATTTATTTCAGTTTAATCAGGACTTGTTGCTTCAGGACTGGTCTGCGTCAGCACCTGAACTAAGGATAGGGAGTGAAGCAGTCGAACGCCTTGACAACTTCACTTATCCTGAAAGTCTGATCAGCCCTAATGGGTTGGTGTCTGACGAAATCTCTGCACGGATTCAAAAGGCTCGTTTGGCTTTTGCCAACTTACGTCACCTATGGCGAAGACGAGATATCCGTCTATCAATTAAGGGACGAGTAAACTGCGCGGCAGTCCATTCTGTTTTAATTTACGGCAGCAAAACATGGCCATTAAGAGTAGAAGACACCCGTAAGCTACTAGTATTTGACCACAGATGCCTTAGAAATATTGTTGGCGTCTGCTGGAATCATCGGGTAAGTAATAGTGAGGTTAGACGCAGGGTATAAGGGAATGATGGTAAATCAGTTGATAAGGTTGTGAATCTTCATCGACTGAGATGGTTGGGCCACATGTTGCGTATGCCTGAACACCGATTACCACAACGTGCAATGCTAACCGGTGTTGGAGACGAGTGGATGAAAGATAGAGGTGGCCAAAGCAAAACGTTGCATCAGTGCTTGAAGACACTAACTTCTAGTCTGAGCCATGTTGGTAGATGCAGACTACTTGGTTGGGGTCCGCGTGACTATCGTAACCAATTGTTGGAGACTGTGGGTGACATGGCTCAGAATGGATCACAATGGTGTAGGTGTATACACTCTTTGTCTTCCCTTAAACGAAGAGAATAAAACCGCTTCATATCTTTCTTTCTATGAACTAATTCTTTCTTCCTGTACTATATCCTTATTGTAATCTTTCTTTTATATATTACCACCATTGAAGTAACTAATTCTATGAATCCGGTGTTCATCTTGTTGTGTTAGTGAAGTATGGCAGCTTGAACCGATGTATATATATGCCTAGTCCTATGTTGTAGCTGACTGACTCAGTTTAATCAGTACCCAGTCTTTTATAACAGTTTTATCTTAATATATGAAAATACAGATGAAACAACTGATACTAGATGATACAAACACGTTTTACCGATGAATGACAACTAGAAACAAATCTAAGTAACAATCTATGTATGAATTTTCCTCTATTAGTTAACGCTTAAGTAAGCATCTTGAATTTGTATAATGACACTTCATTAATTTTAGTTCAGTAATTATATAGATTCTACCACAGATCGACCTCATTTAAACAACCGTGGGGAACTATGAAGTAGGGAACATCTGTTTCTTCATAAGATTGTTAGGGACGATAGATCCCAAAACTCATATTTTGTAATTTTATCATATCGATTAATTTATCGATTAAATGATTAAACAGAAGTCAGTTGACGAACTTATCGATTGCATATTTGAGTGGCTGTCGCTTGATGAACTTATTGATTAATGCTTAAAAACATTTTACCATGACAATATCGATTATAAATATTTGTATAAATACGCTTGACTTGTGTGCCTGATTGATCTGACCTGACCTGGTATCTGCTGGTTGCCTGTAGAATAAACTTTCTACGCCTTACCAAGACTTCTTGATCGAGTTAGCTGAGTCGGGGACAACGGACCAGAATAGCCTATCGAATCTCTGAATCTTGATCCTTTGTTCTGTTCCGAATAAGCCAAATCAGTAGTAGCATTCAAGCTTAACGAACCTAACAAGTATGAAACTCTCTAACAATGTACATTCACTATTGTAACAAAAGGGGATCACACCCAGGACCAACGGGGAAACGCTTAAACTTTGACCAGTCACCCAATTGTATTTCTAACTCCAGTCAATTCAGCATAATGAGTAACCATTACTCATTGTCATCAAAAGGTATTTGTCACAAGCTAGATAATGATTGAACTTCATTAATCATGATTTCTCATTAAAACTTAAGGGAATTACCATTCGAAATTAGTTTCCAACATGTGTATGATTCTTATTGATGAAATGAGAATAATGATTTTCAATCATCTCTTTTATATGAATTGTTTTATTGTTCTTCTGTTGTAATTTATTATATTTTCTTCTTTCTCTTTTCCTTACATTATTGATTATTTCTACAATACAGCTTCATGTGGTTTAGGATTTAGTTTAACCACAAAACTTATTCATCCTAAATCAACATTGAATTCATCAATGAATGAATCGTTATTTGCTGTATATGTGAAAAATATTTTACCTGATGGTTCAGCTATAAAAGATGGACAATTACGTGTTGGTGATCGACTGATACAAGTAAATAAGTTAATTTAATAATGATGATTTAATTGTTTGATAAAATTAAAAATAATAATAAAGATGAATAATGGTTAGTAGTAGAATCGAGGACGAGTGTTTCTCTGTATTTCAGACTCGTCAGCTGAATCTTAGAGTTAACGTTCACTTCAGTACTCGAACCCAACATCGTATTCAATGGGAAGATACAAGTAAATAACACCAAGTGAATTTGAACTTCACCTTATTACACAAACAGGTGGCTATCAGGACTCAGTAGGTAGGTGGATAATACGATTGCGTTTGGAGAGAACTGTACTGGGTTTGAGTTAAAAAGTGAACATCAACTCTGGAATGCAGGTACATCTAGCTGACGAGTACCAAATAGGACGAAGTGGAGCGCGTCCTGGATTCTACTGCTAGCCACTATCCATCTTTGACTATAAAGCTTGTGACTTCAAATAATATTGAAGCAGTCCGCACAGGATGCACATTTGTCAACAAGAGACTTATCAAGTGCAGTCCTTAATAACAATGGGAAGATACAAGTAAACAACATCAAACGAACAACAAAGATTGTTTACAAAAATCAGATTGAAAACACTTGAATTAACCTACAAGAACATGATAATATGATTGTTGTTGATAAATCATTCAGGTTTGCTTAAATTCCATGATTTATAAAGAAACTAAATATTCCTATTGAGATATTACAAAGGTAGTGTTTATTGTAAACCAACTTTATAAAGCTAATATACACACTTTTCGAAATTTATGGTGTTACAGTGTAAGAGCAACTTTATCAGATGTTTGATCCACAGAGCCAAAATTATTTGTATTGATAATCACATTGAACAAGAGCTAAAACGTATTCATGATACATTACGTAAGCACGGATACCCATTAAATTTCCCAACGAAACATATGTCTGCAGCTAAACTGACAGTGAAACTATTGACGATATCAAAAAAAAGCGTATATTCTTGAAAATACAATTCGAAGTTAATAAAGCTACTGAAATAGTAACCCGACGTATACAAATGCCTTATAATGTACATTCAATGCAACAAGATTATGCCCTATTTTCTTCAGTCGGCCATTAGTCAATTCACCAAATAAAGATAAATTGACTTGTTCTTCTGCCTCTAAGTGTATTCACCATATCTGCTACTCATGCGAAATCTCTTATATTGGGCGTACAACCAGAAAAATACGTTATCGTATTGCCGAATATCACTCCACCTCGTTGAATAACGAAAGTAATCAGAAGCTCTATCCTAGTATATCTAGTCGAAGTCATAGTAATACACATAAGAAATATAACCTCTGTATATAAAAAATTTATACAGTTTTTGAAACTACCCTGGCCTTCTAATATTCACTGCTTTCGGCCAAATAAGAATGTCGATTCGGTTAGCTTGATGACCTGAATATATATATATATATATATATATATATATATATATATATATATATATATATATATATATATATATATATATATATGGTCTATCCATAGTAAATACATCTCAGTCCCACAGTAGGCCAGTCACTGGCACAATAGCCCAGTAGTAACATCTCTGTGTCGCTGGGTGACAGAAAATAAAAACTCCCAGAATTCACCGGTTCTGACTAGATTGTACATAAACCTTGCGGACGACTGCCAAAGAAAAAATTAAGTCCAACTTTCTCTGTTGAACAGCCTCAATCATTACCCTACATCTGAAATTACATCATCATTCTCTTTCCATTGAAATAAACATTTTTCTACTGAGGTTTATCTTATGTTATGACTACATTTCATAGATTGTTGTTATTAATTTTTACATACATATGATAGATTATCTTACTTACTTACGCCTGTTACTCCTAATAGAGCATAGGCCTCTAACCAACATTCTCCAACTCACTCTGTTCTAGGCCTTCCTTTCCAGTTCTATCCAATTTTTGTTCATTTTTCTCATGTCTATCTCCGTTTCTCGGCATAATGTGTTCTTTAGTCTTACTCTTTTCCTTTGGCCTTGAAATTCCATGTGAGGACTTGGCTTGGGATGCAGTTGTGTGTGTCTAGCCGATGGATTAGAAGTATTTTGTGTAGACAACTGTTAATAAACACTTGTATCTTCTTTTGGATGGCTTTCTTCGTTCTCCAGGTTATCACCCCATACAGTAGAACTGTTTTGACATTTGTATTGAAAATTCCGACTTTGGTGTTGGTTGACAGACAGTTGTTTTGAATTCCAGATATTATCCAGTTGTAGATATGATGTTTTTGCTTTGCTGAACCGCGTTGATAGATTATCAATGTGACAAAAATTCATTTATCAATTTGTATCTATATATCAGATTGAAAATGAGTTTTATGAAGAAAATCACTAAAAACTAATATCACTTCACTAAGATATAAAACAATGTAAAAACGAATTATTTCTATTTTAATCTCATTAATACACTTCTGATGAATCTTTAAGTGTCTTTCTGCGTGTGTTAACTATTATCCAATTTCTCATAGATTTTCAAGTTATGTTTTATTATTATTATTATTACTATCATCTAAATAATAATTGTCCATTTAACTTATTTCTATCTAATATAATTACATATATAAGCATAGAGTTTACTTGAGTCGTTGCATTCATGAGTCAATTGAAGTTAGACTACCATGGAAAACCTGGAATCATTGGACGGCCGTTCCAGCCTAGTATGGAACCCATCAGTGGCGAAGAGGATAACCGTTCGCGCGCGAGACGGCATCGTGGATGCGCAATGCCACTAAGGAGTCCCAAAATAGGACGAAACTGCCTTCCAGTATTTCCAAGTTTTTTTGTGGTAATCTAGCTTCAATTGACTCATGAATTCAACTGTTAAATTATTACAATCTCCGAAAAATCCCTTTCTGAATATAGCTTGGTAATATTATTTATCGTTTTAATGTTTAGTTTTCGGATTTTATTGTGAAGCTTTCAATGTTATTCTAAACAACATTGTATTGAAGTTAGCCTTCCATTTATTCCACAAGTGTTATTTTATTTCGTTTTGATAAGTTTGTACATGACTGTCCTTTTAAGCTTTTGTTATCTTCGTTTGTTTTTGTCTTCATATTAAGTTCATTTGACAGTTAGCCTCAAGAATTATGACTGGTTGATTCCTCGAGTATGGGTTTAAAATCTGAGCTTATATAGATCTATCTGTTGATTGTTAATTGATCTGAAGTTCATGAATCTAGAAATTCTTTGACATTCTTGAACTTTCTCTAATACAGAATTTCTTCAATCTAATTCATGTGCATACTTGTCTACGTCTATCAATGTTAGCCTTATTTTTAATTTATCTTTATTTCTGTGAAGATGAACGAAGCATCCACTTGATGCGTTGTAAAAATTCATCCTCATTTGTGCAATTACTTTTATGGCTAATTAATCATTTTTATTCCTTGTCTGTTATGTCATTCTGTCTGCAGTAGAATTGAATAAACTCACTGTGTTGTGGCTTGTCATAGATGTTAAATCTAAAATAGCTTTAGAATCTTTCTATTATATATGATTGAGCAAATTGTTTCTTCGTTTCTGAAGTTATTTTTCATATATATATTGATTCACTAAACACCTTTTGATAATCTCATCAGTTGGGGGTGGGGGTGGGGTTAGTTGGTTATTCTGATAAACAACAAACTGAAAATAAGATAGTGTAGAAGATTTATATCTCAAATTGACCATTATGATAAAGCTAGATAGTTTGGTCAATAGAACTTTTATCATTTTTCTTACGAACAATATGATCAGCATAAATAAACCATGAATACTTCACAACTAAACTATCTCTAGCTCTATGAATAAAACTTCATCAAGAATGAAAATGAATTTCTTCAATTCTTTTCATTAATTTTGTCTATGTTATATCCGGGCGAAGATTACATTACGAGTAATGTCTGAGACCTATTAATCGAATAATATTATTTATATATTCTCATGGTATAACTATTCACTAACTAGACTGTGTATATTTATATTCCTCTTATTATAAGCTTTATTTTGACTTATAATTTATGATTGTACGATTTACGGTTCTTAATCTATGTTCAGTTTATTAACTACTGCCTCCCACGTTCACAGTCACTTTTTGGCTCTATTGTGTACAAATGTTAATTTCCTATTTTATGGTGCGATGCGGTTTGTTTGGCTGATATATAAACCCAGTATGTTTGAAATAAATGATTCGACTCGTTTCGATTCGCATAGTGGAAGCTGGTATTTGGTGTTCTGAACTCAAGTGGACAAGCTAGGCGAACATAGGACCAAATAAGGACTCTAGGCTGCTCATACCAGTTGAACGTCATTGGTTTGGCGGTACAGTGTTAAGATTGTATAAGTCGTATGTTGATTGGTGGATAAATCACGTTATTACACTCTGACACTTTAAATATACCCAAATTGTAAATAAAACATCTTATATGCATATACTATAACTTTTGAATTAAGTACAATCAGTGATTAATTAGGCTAATTATATTGATATTCTACTATGTCAATGGTTGAGATGTTTTTTTAACGATTTCCTACCAAAAGTATGTGTTAAGATATATGAATGATAATTCCTTAAAGTACTTTACAGTTTCGTGAATTGGTTGAGGTTAGACATTAACACTGTTAGATACTGGCTCAATGGTCTAGAGTTTAAGCGTTCGCGCGCGAGACCGGAGGCCCTTGGTTCAATCCGGTTCGTTTTGATTCGCATATTGGAAACTGGTATTTCGTGTTCTGGACTCAAGTGGATAAGCTAGGCGAACATAGGACCAATAAGGACGCTAAGCTACTCATACCGGTTGAACGTCATTGGTTTGGCGGCACAGTGTTAAGATTGTATAAGTCGTATGTTGATTGGTGGGTAATCACATGGTAACTAGCGTTACAGTTTATTTATTTAAATTTTAACACTTTTTCTTTTCTAGATTGATAATTTAGATGTAATTGGTAAATCACAAGCACAAATTGTGGCCATATTACGAATTAAACCAGTTGGTAGTATTGTTCATTTATTAGTACGTCGTCAAGTACATCAATGTCAATTAAATACAAATGATTGTTTAACATGTCATTTATTATTAAATTCAACCTATCAATGTCCAAATTTATTAAATACACCAATGAATCAAATAACAAATCATTTACCTTGTGAGAAATTATCTAATTGGTTTGATACACGTAAATGTTCATCACCACCATTACAAATGACATTATATTATGATGGATTAACTAATTTAGAACGTGTTTATCATCCAAACTATCCAGTGAGTTGAATATTAATTTGCTTTTTTTTAAAAAAAAAAGTGCTTAGCGTTCGAAACTCACGAAGTGGGATCATTAATGCATACCTCCCACTGAAGAGTAGTCATATAATAGGATGAAACGACCGTCCTGTGGTCCCAAGTTTTCTATGGTGGTTTAGCTTTGATTGAGTCATGATCTGAACTATGAAAATGACTATTTTTTTCTTGTTTAAGTGTAGTATAGTAAACTATTTTAAATACAATAAACATGGACAAGCATTGTCTTTTGAATTATCCAGCATTTATCCTGTTTTATCATTTCATATCATAGACCAACTTTATTTAGAGAATTAGTGTAAAACAAACCCTATGCTGATAATTAACATGTACTCAGTCGAGACAAGCTTCGTGAGGGAATTCTCGGAGTTCTAGTGAGAAGCCGTGACCAGTGGAGCTAATATGTGTCGGGTAGAGACAGGTATCTACCTCAGTACAATGGAAGATGGTCGTGCAATTTAGTGGATTGGTTGATGTTAGACATTAACATCATTGGATGCCAGCTCAGCGGTCCAGTAGGTTAAGCGTTCGCGTGCGAGACTGAAGACCCTGGGTCGGAATCCCGCCCACGGGATTGTGGATGCGCACTGCTGAGGAGCCCCACAACAGGGTGAAACGACCGTCCAGTGCTTCCAAATTTTCAATGGTGGTCTAATATCAATCGGTTCATGATCTCAATCTAAAACAAAAAGCACTGAGATTTCAGACCTCATTAGCCAGAGGCATAATCTCCTGACTACTGAGTCGATATCCATTGGTTAAAACTTATAACCTTGTCATTGATAATTATTTATAAGTTTAGTCAATTTGAGATGTCCTGGATTCGAATTTCAGTTAGGTTGTGGATGGGCACTTCTCTAAAGTCTCGAAATTCGATTTAAGGTCCATATATTGATTACTTCAACAGAGAAAAGCTCTTTCAGTAGATATTATCCGTATATTTGTCAGAATATTACTATGGTAAGCAAGCAGATTCAGAATAGGAGATTTATGGATTGATTTAGACAATATAAAAAACAATGTACTTTGTTAGTTTCTTAATTGACATTATTTTTACGACAAAGTGGATTGTTATAAGGTATTGAAAAAAAAGTGAGATATCGTGTATGTTAGAGTAAAATATCATAAAATTAGGATTATGATATATGAACGGAATCTAGCCAACATGAGTTTAGCAAAATAATTTACGTCCAGTATAATGGTTACATAGTTTCATAGGTTAAACCACGAACTGTTATTAGCTAGATCAATGTTGAAAACTACTGAGCATTAGATAATTCCTTAATCCTAGTATGGGACTAGTCAACAGTAGTTACTCTTGCTTCTACTACCCAAGATCAAATTCATGAGGTTGAATCCAGTGTACTAACACTTAATTTTTAGATCCCTGAAGCGTTATTCAGAATCTCACATGTTTAACTTCGTCCAAATCACAATACTGTACCATCATTTTGAATTGTCTACACTGGATAACTACCTCACACCCTATATAGTTGAACTCTATTATTCACCATTATATATTTATTAAGAAAACAAGGGGGATGGAGTTTGTTTATTTCATAAGATTGATAGTTGAATTTCTTCACAAATACAAAAAGAATATATAATATCCATAGCATTTATTTCAAAATCACTTTCTTCTGAATGAAAATAATAGTTCCCCCCACCGCCCCCCCCCAAGAAAATAAGTTCCCTTATTTTTTATGATTGTTAAACTATATTGATTATTTAGTTTTAATTGTTATTTCATATTCAATTTTTTTGGTTTAATTTTTAGCTTTATCCAGATGTGATACTACTTCGTTTACATATTCCACTTATTCCTATCAATGAAGAGAATATAGATCATCTTAAAAATTCTAAAACTTGTTTAGATACTACTACTAATACTACTAATACTACTATTACTAATAGTAATAATAATAGTAATAGTAATAACCCATTAACTACAACAAGTTTACGTCAAATGCGTCTTGGTGTTAGTGTACGTGAATCTAATTCGTCAAGAGCAAGTAAATTAAATGAATTATCACAGAATACAATTAAATTAAAAACAAATATAAATAAAAATAATGATAAAATAAATCATATCAATTCATTAACTGATACATCATATATTGCTGATTCTATATATGGTGGTGTAATAGTGAAATGTGTCATAGAAGGTGGAGCTGCACATAAAGTAAGTATCCCTTTCCCTCCCTCTCTCCTTTTTTTTTCTTTTTTCAAATGGAATGTGTACTACACTATAGTTTTATATGTTGATAACATTATATAACAGAGATATGAAAGACCTGTGTTATTTCTGGGGGATATTGATTCCGGGAATCTCAAATCAATTTGACATTCTTTAAAATATATAATTAAGGAAGTAGCTGTGACTATGTGTTATGGGGAAGGTTTCTACTCATTGACAATTCAATAGATAAGATGATAGTCAGCTAATAAGTGGTTAGTTCTGAGCTTAAAAAATGTTTTTGTGTCTACGTAAATTTATGCTACTGTAAGGTAGAGATGACAGAAATTGAAATTATTATTAATTCATGTAAAAGTTCTGATTAGGTCATTTTAGATCTTTCTATATGAAAAATGTAATCTATTTAGTGGTACTCCTTATGTGTGTAAGGCATTTTATTCTTCATGACCTAAAAACATCAACACTTCTCCCGTAGTTAATCCTTCTTATGCAGCCTGCGTCCAGTAAATTTGTTATATCTGGTCGTAGAAATTCTTATGTTTGGTCGTCGCTGATTGCTGTACCGGAAAAAAAAACGCTGATGTGAAAGTAAGAACACACAAGACTGGTATAAGTGAAGATTTATTAGCCCCAAACACTATGACGACGACGAATCGAATCTAGTCTAAAATACGCTAGTTTATATATTGATTGTACACCCATTTTGATTAGTAATTAGGATTAAATCACATACTCAGTTATAACAAATCACTTACTGAGTATAGTTCATGTCAAGTGAATACAAGAATATGGTTTATTATACAGAAGAAAATATCACAATTACTACAGTGAATGATCCTCACACTGAATCAAAACGGATGTTCAATGTTGAATAAAACTCATAATGAGTAATTCAATGGAAAATTGACTTTTCTTTCCATTATATCAAGCAATAATTAATCTTCTGTGTAGAACTCGGGTCCTAACAAAATTTCAATGATTCGAAGTACCTCCCAATTGTGTTTTTTATTTCTACCTCCATTAGAATAGTTTTCTAGGTTTTCTACATTGCCCGGATGTTCCATGTCCCAATATTCATTATTGTTTTGGTTTTCAGAAGGGGTATTTGACTGGTGACTTCCAAAGATTCTCGGCTTACATCGTGAGGTGTCATAAATTTACTTAATATAAACCCTTATATCCTCAGGGAAGAATTCAGATTGTTTTTTTCTGGTTAACGTTATTTTAGCAAGGTTCTTTTCCTTGGGATGGATTTGCTACCACCATTCTCAACTCTCCCTACTTCTGTCTAAGCTTGTGACCGACAATGTCTCTAGAGGAGCTCCAGGTGGAGCTCAGTTAAATTTACGGAACAGTTTAACGGAAGGATTAACCTTTAAACCACTGAGCCCGTACTGATCGACCATCTACTGTTACATTCAACTACCTCACAACTTAACAGTCTAAATTCACTGTTCATGACTTTTCGTTAGACAAGAGATGGTAATTATCAATATGGATATTAGAGATATGTACCGTTAGTTCCTTGCTCAGTGATCTAGGGGTCAGGTGTTCGATTCAGACCGTAGGTGATGGGGTCGATCCCTTAAAAAGCTATTATTGATGCTCATTGGTAAAAAGTCTATGAGGAAATAACTGTTCAGTCCCCTCCCCAAGCATCCATTGGATGCCCAACTTATGTCGATTGGTAATATGATATTGCAAACCGATCAGAAATGGTCAAACGAGGTCACAATCAACAATGACCTAAAGAACAAATACATATCATTGGCTAAGAAATGAACTGACTTTCTGAAGGGTATATATATATATATATATATGAGTATTTGCGCATATTATTCGATGGCCCAATATACTTTCTTCTCCACTCTTGTTTTTTTGCTGAAGTAGTCAAGTGGGGGTCAGCTTGTAGCACACTGTGTATTAATATCAGATCTCGGTTATTGCTCATCATAACGGTTACTAGAGACGTTTTTCCTCCGCCAGCCATAACATAATATCCTTTTTACTAGCAATAATACTATTAATAATTCTACCACTTTAGAATTTATCTTAATAATTTCATCTTGTGCTAATACAGTTTAGTAACTTGAACCAATTCATATATGTTTCAGCTTATATATTACACATAACTAACTAAATAACTGATTGATTGATTTTCTTCAAGTGATTATTACCTTAAATGCTTATTCTGATGTTTCTTAGTTGTAATTACCGTCCAACAAATAAATTTTATTTCTATCATTTATTTTCAATTCTAAGCAACCGGTAATACACAATATGCATTTCATTATTAGAATTGAAACTTTAGAAATTTAGAAATTGACATCGTTGGATACCGGCTTAGTGACCTAGAGGTTAGGCGTTCGCGCGCGTGATCGAAGGTACTGGGCTCGACTCGCACCTGCGGAATCGCGGATAGTCACTACTGAGGAGTCCATACTAGGACGAAACGGTGGTCTATAGCTTCCAGGTTCTCAATAGCAATCTAGCTTAGATTAGTGAATTCAATTGTGAAAGTACTACAATTTTCATACCGATAAGTTTTTCATTTTTATTTTTGATGTATATACTTAATGGATTAATTTTTATTGTCATCAAATACTAACATAGGACGGTCGACTTCAAATCGGTGATGAATTGTTGGAGATTAATGGAGTTGTTTTAGTCAATGCAAACAATCCATTAAGTTTATTACGTTCTGTTCTACGAAAATTATCTAATACAACTGTAAATGACAATAAAAATTGTGATGATGATGATGATAATAATATGACTACAACTTCAACAAGTGTAACCGATAGAACAACCACGACAATAACAACATCAACAACTGCTTATAGTTCTGTTGCTACTACTGCTACTACTACTATTACTACTAGTACTAAAAGCAATATTAATTCTATAACACCTTCACCTACTAAGAAAAATGATCAGAATACAACTTCTAAATCTACCTTTGATAAAGACGACTCAATGAAAATGTTAGATACAATTCAACCAAAAGTGGTAGATTTATTGATAGCTCGATTAACAAGGCATCGAAGATCTGCATCTGGACACACTGTAAGTATTCACAATTTATTTCAATATGTATATATTGTTTTTTCTGGCTAGCGTTCTTTGTAGCAAGGTTGTTATTTACGGGATGGGGTTGTTGACCCCATGCTCAATCCTTCTCCATTAACCGTGTTTGAGACCAGCAGTAACCCTAGAAAAGAAACGGGTGGAGTTATATATATATATATATATATATATATATATATATATATATATATATATATATATATATATATATATATATATATATATATAATTTGTTGGTTGAATAACAATGTGTGGCCCAAACACTGATAACATGTTAGATGTTGAATACTTGGATAATCTAGGCTTTGTACTCAATGAAAATCATCAGTGAGATTTATCCTACGCTCTGGGTAGAATTATATTATGATTCAGTCTTCCCATATTTAGCTATGAATTTTTGAAAAGCGTTCTAACCAAGACTCTTTCCTATAGACCATTACGCTTCATACCAACCTCTTGCAACTTAATTCACGATAAATGTTTGTAAACTTTATTCTGGTGTAATAATTTCTTTTCCAAGTAATAAGGGCTTGTATAAATTGTTATAGTTTACATTGCTGACTGCACCTTAGTTGGACAACTAAGAAGCACTGAAGATCACCCACCAATGATATTGGAAGACAGTTATGCAACATCGTGAAATGAATGAACTTAGACACGTTCATCAGATGGTGCGATTTCTGTGGATTAAGGGTAACCATTCTCTTCCAGCAGTGAAGGTCTCGAATTCGACTCACTATAGTAGAGTCATGGATTATCACTAGGTAGAATATGCTTTTTCAGTGCCTAATGGCTTTCAAAGCTTAATCAAAAACAATCTTTGATGTAAACTATAAAAATTTCCTTTCTGGATATCTTACTTCTATTTTTTTGTCTATCTCAATAAACTATAGCTTGCATCGAACTCCGAGTTTAGTTCAGAAACTTCGACGTCAAGCACTGTACTAACTGCTACACCAAAGTTTTTACCACCTGTCAATAATAAAACTAGTCCTGAATCATCATGTATTAGTCAAGAACAATCCATAGACCATCCTCATGGTAGTCATCAACATCACCAACATCGCCATCACCATCATCATCGGCACCATCGTCATTTGTCTCAACCACAACAAAAATGTTACTGTCCAAATCCTTTGACAACTTCATCTTCATTATCATCATCACCTTCATCACTTACAACAAATCCTACTGAGAGTGAAACACATGTTACTACAATCAATGCTAATGACATACAAAACATGAATAATAACGCTAAAAATAACGAAACAGCAAAAATTAAAGCAGAAATACATTCAGTCAAAGTGGAACAGGAAGATAATGCTACTGATGATGATATTATCACTACTACTAAAACGACTCTTAGAGATGACTTTGCCACCTAAAATGATTAAATTATAGTTACACAGATTCCTGTAAAGTAAGTCATTTTACATGAATGATGATATCTTACATTTTTCTATCATAGAGACGATTTACGATGCTGTTGATACCTTTGATTATTCAGTGACTCCCTAGTTGTGACTGGGCTCACACCACTAATTACCAACTGGTTAGCAGTTGAACGTATTCTTACAGCGGCAGAAAGAGGGACACTCACATGATCCACTTTAAATATATATATATATATATATATATATATATATATAATAGTAGGATATTTTATAAATGATAGCGAAACTCTAAGGAAAACATCTATTATTTGAAGGGAACTAACGTGTTGAAGTAACAAAACAATTTCAAAGATCGCTGAAAAATTAGAAGGCATGAAATACTTATATTGTACTAGTTTCAAACTTGTCACAATCTCATACATGATGAAACCAAGTAACTTTATATCATGTAATATGAACAATATGGATAAAAATCCTACCTTAATAGCAATAATAGTAACAATAACAGTAATAAACTTTGTAGCATTTGTTTGAATCTTCCGCCAGTTGGATGGCGGCTTGGAGTCGAATAGAAGATGGCGTTTCATCCTATTTGAGGCTCTTCAGCTGGATGTGCTCGAATCCCAGAGTTAATGTTTACTCCAGGGCTCGAACCCGGCACCGTTTACTTCGAGTGAGCATCAACTCTGGGATGTTGGTACATGAAGGTGACAAGTACCAAATAGAACGAAACGCACGTCCCGATACCACTACTAGAAAAGGTGAAAATTTACAAACTTCCTTGGTGTATTAATTTGAAGTTTTAAATATTTAGGATCATGAAATATTGCAAACTTTTGATGAAAGCGCGCGATTATATTATAAAGTCTACCTTACATCCGCCGGAAAAACGATCTTTGAAAGTAGGAGATACGCGTAGTCTACAGAATTTGATCATAGTTGTTTTCAAATTATTGCTCAGACTTCGCAGAACGACCGAGTGAGTAATGAAGAGGCTATGTATAGGGTACTACGCAAAGATGGAAATCAGTTGATGGGATTTTGAATCTTTTTTGACTAATGCAGTTAAAGAATATGTTACGCATGTCTAACCAGTACTTATCATAACTCATGATGTTAGCCAGTGTAAAAGTAGGTTAAAAGAAATTCGGCTTAGCCATAACAAAGAGTAATATCAGCTTATAAAGTCAGTAACTATTGAACAGTACCATGTAGGCAGATGCAGGCTACCTGGTAAGGGTCCGCGAAATAACCGCAATCAGTCGTTGGAGATATTGGGTGATAGGGATGAAAATTGGTTACAGTGACACTCATGCACACTTAATAACATTAATTTTACTTCTTTGGCTGTTCATTGTGTTTAAATTGATCTTGTGCAGATGCGATATATCAACCAATCTAGCCCAAATATTTTCAAGATCTATATTGGTCAGGACTGGCTAACTGATTGATTTATTTGTCACATCATAAAACGCCATGACTAACACCAAGTTAACTCAGTTTACTAATTCATGAAAATTATTTGTATAATATGAAAATAATGAGTTATTTGTTACAATTAATAAAGTTAATTGTAACAAACTTAAGCGTCTACACTCAAAACCCAAGGTTCGAATCCCATGAGCGGGATCGTGGATGCACACTACTATGGAGTCACACAATAGAACGAAACGGCCATCCAGTGCTTTCAGGTTTTCTATGGTAATCAATTGACTCATGATATCACCTGTTCAAATTGTTTTTCTCAAATAATCTATTTCTTATTTCTTTCTTTCAGACAATTAAGAAAAATGAATAAAAATTAGTTTTCTAAAGGTACTTTTACTTCTATACATTAGAGAATTAATCATTTATGTGAATTATTATTGAAAACTACCTCAATCTCATTATTATTACATCATTATTACTATTATTAATACTACTACCATTATTCAGTAGTTTGTCGTTTTTTAGCTGAAATACAAAAACCGCTCAAATTTACATTTGTAAACAACGACAATATCAATAATAATAATAATCTTATGCTACATTCCCTCTCTTGCCTCGTAAGGAAACAAACTCTGTCCTCAGAGCTAGCGAGAGAAAGTGAGAGAAAGAGTGAGAGAGATCAAGTGAGGGTGTGAGTGAGTGAGTGAGGGAGTGAGAGCGATTAGTTTATTCCATTGTATAGAAGCCAAAACCATATTTTCTATTATCACAAACTATTTTCTTTCTTTGTTTCTTCCCATTTTATTTGTGAATAATTTCTTTTTCAAAACAATGACAAAGTGAAAGAAACGAATCCGAAATTGTTTTGACTAATTATTTTCTATTTATTTCTAATATTAAATAGTTATTGTTTATCAAAATCTCATCTATTGGCTTGTTTGTTTGTTTTATTTTAATTCTCCTTTACAAAATATAACATTGAATAAGATACTACTTATACTACTAAATAAATTCACATTTTTTTATTATGAAGATTTCAAATCAAATTTTAGTTGTGACATATACATACATCATTGGAATAGTTCATGATGATTTGTTGTGTTGGTAGTGGTGGTGTTGATGGCGGTGACGGTGAGGTAGTATTTAAGGCTTCGTTCGTTCGTTTTTTTTCTTACTTTCAATTATTTTTTTTTCGAATGATATGATTGTATAGAATGAATTGATCTTTTCCTTGATTCTCTTCTCTCTACACTCAATTTCCTTTTCTTCTTAAATCATTTTTATTATGATTTATTCACATGCAACATATATCGGTTAGATGATGATGATGATCATGATGATATGAAAACTTTAAAAAAGGAAGAAGAAAAGAAATACACCATCGATCAATGTTTTTGTTGTTGTTCTTGTTGCTATGATTATGTTACTATGACAACAATGATCGTCATTAATCCTACTAAGTTCTATTACTCAACTTTTTCCCAAATAAATATAATGATTTTCAACAACAAAAAAGGGAAAATAAATAGAAAAGATCATTATTATTTTTTTGTTTAATATATTCGTGACAGAATTTACTTCATGATGTTGTAGATACTGATGTAAATAATTAAATGATCATTGAATATTTGATTCTAGTCACTTAGTTGTTATTCATTTTCATAGTCAAATAGATTGCCAACATTTTTAGTGATTACATCATTGCAATAATACTCTATCACATAATAATCAAATATATATATATACATTAATGTATATTCATTTTTCTTTAATGATTATCGTTGAATAAATGATCATTGAAATGAGATGATCCATTCAGTTTTATCGTTTCATAACAAGTGGTTCTTTTTTGTTTCTCTTCTTTTTTTCTTTTTTTTTTGACATACACAATTATGATTCCCGCCCCCACCCTCCTTTCATGTATATTTCTTATTTCATAACAATTAAATAGTAATAAAAAAACAACGATTATAGTTTTATGCACAGATATTAAATTTAATTCAAATAAGATTTATATGAAACATATGAATATCTATTTTATATTCCTCTATTTAAATAAGAAACCCCCCTCTCTTTTTTTGATCTCACATATACAATCAACCAACCAACCAACCACCCACCCACTTACTCACTCCCCCACCCAATCAATCAGTCACTAACTGTCTATCTCTTTGAATGAATGTTGCCTTATTGATTCAAATCATGATTACATGAATTTAATAATTTATTATTTTCTTTGAAAAAAAATTCAATAATCATTCATTTTTTTCCTTTTTTCCTTTTTTCTTTATTCTTTATTTATAATATTTACATATATGAGAAAAAAATAATAAAAAAAGAAGAAGAAAATAATTCGTTTTAATGAAAAAGAAAAAAAGAAACACGAAACTTTCAGCTTTTCTTTCTTTCTTCTTTTGTTGTTGTTGTCGTTGCTGTTGCTCTTTTTTCCTTTTTCTTTTTCTTCTTCTTAACATAAACAACGTTGTGAACATTCAAATCTAAAAAGTAAAGGGTTCTTCCAGATCTCCCTCGCTCTCTCACACACACTCTTATTAACTTTTGGTTTTTTGATTCTCTTCACTCATACTTCTATTCAGTGAATCTTTTCTTTTGATTTTCTTTTGTTTCATTTTTTCTCTCTTTAAATTGTGTACACAGGATTCATTTATGTCTATATCATTATTCATTGAACAATAAATCAATAAATCAATACCAAGATTATTAAAAAAAATTCAGATTATATAATTAAATATATTATTGATTAATAATTGATTTTCTTTCTTAAGAATCCGTATAGGGTTGTGGAGGTTACCAAGTTTTTTAGATTGAGATCATGGACTCATTGATGTTAGACTACCACTGAATAACTGGGAACATTGAACGGCCGTTCTGTCCTATTGTGGGACTATTCAGCATTGAGCATTCACGATCCTGCCTGCAGGATTTGAACCCAGAGCCTTCAGTATTGTCTAGTGCTTCCAGGGTTTCAATGGTGGTCTAACATCAATTGGTTCATGATCTCAATAAAAAAAACTTATTAATTTCCACAACCCCATACTGATAAATGCCATGTGCTCGCTAGTGACTAGCTTCACGAGAGAATTATCGGAGTTCCATTGAGAAGCCGTGACTGGTGGAGTTAATCCTTGTCAGGTGGTTACAGGTATCTACCTCAGTAGAATGAAAGATTGTTACGCAATTTCGTGAATTTGTTGAGGTTAAACATTGACACCGTTTGATGTCGACTCAGTGATCTAGAGGTAAAGAGTTTGCGAGCAAGACAGAATGCTCTGGATTCGAATCACCGGAGTGGGATCGTGGATGCTCACTGCCACTGAGGAGTCTCATACTAGAACGAAACGGCCATCCGGTGTTTCTAGGTTTCAATGATGGTCTAACATCAATTGGTTCATGATCTCAATAAAAAAAACTTATTAATTTCCACAACCCCATACTGAAGATAAATTTTGATTGAAACCTTATGTGAGCATTAAACCCACTAGGCACAATTTATCTATTCTGAAAACATTTTGTAACAAAACGATTGAGTTGAAGCAAACCGCTCATGACGCATACATGCCAACAAACACAAATTTACATTCCTATAGCAACAAAACCTATTTTTTCATTTGCTACTAACGTATCTCAATAGATTCAATTAATTAGGCTAAATAATATTTTTTTTTTTTGATATTAGACTTCCAAGTAAACTAATTTTTTACTTTTATCAACCAACCCTGTCCATACAGAGTAAAGCTGATGGTTTCCGTGAATGATTGAACAGCAGTACTCAGTGACAACCTGAAAGTGGACTATGTTTATGGTCTTTTGAATTTTGCACTGACTGTAAAACATTTTAAATTATTCCAATAATCTATATTTACAACATTTGACCTTTTCTTGATATCACTCGATTACCATCTGAAATCACTAGCACACAGTTAATAACTGCCTCATCTCTCGCGTCAATGAACTCCACTAGAGACAACCTATCTACTCAGTTTCAGGATTCAAGATTTTCTACTTACTTTCTTACTCACTTACGACTATGGAAGACCATAGGCCACCCACCAGTATTCTCCACCGAACCTTGTCCTGGACAATCCTTTTCAGTTGCTATTCATCTTTTTCATGTCTGCATCCAATTTTCGGTGCAGTGTGTTCTTTGGCCTTCTTCTTTTCTATTTCACTTTAGAAATCAAAATTAGAGCTTACTTCGTAATGTAGTTTGGTGATTTCCTCAATGTATATCCTATCCACTTCCAAGATCTCTTTCTAATTTTCTCTCCACCTGAAAGTTTGTTTGTTCTCTCCCAAAATAGGCTGTTACTGGTGGCATTTAGCCAAAAAAACATTCACTTTCTTGCATAGACAATTGTTTTTATAGGTTGACCATTATTGATGAAATTTATATGACTTCAACGAGAAAACAGTTATCCAACGTTAATATTGCAATTCTTTATAGTAAAACTAAATTAGTAAAGTGCTTTTTAAAGCTGAGGATAATACTAGTTGTTATGGCTATTTGTCAACCCTTTTTGATCTAGTGACACTGGTTTGTGAGAATCATTTTTTGAGGAATTTCATGAAAAGGGAAGCCCACTAATTGAAGCTTATTCAAATTAATAATACAACTGTCTTAATTATATTTTAAACAGGCCTGTTTTTATTGTTTGAATCTAATTAGAATCAATATCAGTTTGTTGTAGTTACTTTCTTATCCGCACTTGTACTATTTCAATATGCACCACTGTGAGGACGGCCCACTAGTGAATTCGACAAAGCTCTAAGAAGCTCAAGAAGAGACAATGGCATTTCACCATCTTTTAGGAGAACACTCCAGAATCTTGACGTGTAGCTTCTCTATTAGAGAAATGCTAAAACCACTGTATGTGGATTGGATGACTATAATGATGATTTAGTTGAGAGTTTTGTACCATATTTGACACTGTTTGGAATAGTAGTCCTTCTCACTCAACTTCTGTCTTCTCATTTTCGACTTGGAAGGTTTTAACATTCGAGTGCTCAAATTGTACGTGGTATATCAAGAATGTAATCTTAATATATAACAACCACATATATTTAACACTAAAGAACTAAGTAATCATGGTAGATTATCGTTATTTATATGTTTTATTAGGAGCAGATAATTCTGATTTGGGGATACCACAGGAAGTACTAAGATAGATGTTTTATGACAATATACGATTCTTCAATTATGTAAACCAGAGATTGAATCCATAACAATTCGATCTGTATGTAAATGAATAACCATCAGTTTAACTTTGAGTGATTTACTTTTAGATTTAAGCTCAATAATCATCGTTATTGTTATTTAACATACATCTACCCATCTATTAACAAGTAAATATTACTAAACCTATATGGTTCATTCTGTCACTTGTTCTTTCAGTTCTCCTTACATATTGAATATTTGTTTAATTATTAGAACATTTCATAGAATAGAATGTTTGTTACTGTTATATATTCAGTCATCGCAATTGTTGTGCTGGAAAAAACGCTGATCACTTATACTCGGAAAGAGGGACCTCGGCAATTCCCACGATGTGAAAGTAAGAACAAAAAACTGGTATAAGTGAAGATTTATTAGCCCCAAACATCATGACGACGATGATGATCAAAATAGTCTAAAATACACTGGTTTATATATTGATTGTACACCCATTTTGATTAATAATTAGAATTAAATCACATACTCAGTTATAACAAATCACTTACTGAGTATAGTTCATGTCAAGTGAATACAAGAATATCTCGCATATTATACAGAAGAAAATGTCATACTGGGAGAACAAATCAAATACTACAGTGAATGATTGTCATGTTGAATCAAAACGGATGTTGAATGTTGAATAAAACTCATAATGAGTAAATCAATCGAAAATTGACTTTTCTTTCTATCATATCAGTTACTAGAATAAAATGAAGTGTCAAATTGAATTATGATTGTTTAGTTGAAAGAAGTTTCTCAATTCTATCGATTATTAATCTATGAACAGCCATGTTGCGAGTGTTTATATCTATATGTAGCTTTTTTGTTGAGAATACAGTGATTTATATAATATAAGCAAAGATCGATGGTAGCTAGTAGTGGAATCTAAAACGTTTGCCACTTCGTCCTATTCGAAGCTCATCAGCGTGATGTACATGTATCTCAAAGTTGATATAAAGTACATGACTCGAATCCAGTATCGTTCGCTTCAAACACCATCAGGTTATTCACTTAGTTACTGAGTCCTGATAGTCATTAGCTTGTGCAATGGGGTGAATTTTAATTTCAGTTGATATTGTTTGTTTGAATCGTTCCATTGATGTTTAGGACTGTAGTTGGTCAGTCTCTTATTGGAATATGTGCATACTGTGTGTATTGCCTCTATATTGCCTTAATTCACAAGCATTATAAGTAAAGATGGACTGTATCTAGCAGTGGAATCCAGGACGCTTATTTCGTCCCAAATAGATAATTCGATGGCGTTTGAAGCGAAGGCTACTGTGTTAGAGTCCCTAAGTGAACTTTAACCCTGATATTCAGGTGCGTCCAGCTGACGAGTCTCAAACGGTACGAAACTCACGTCCTGGATTCCACTGCTAACCAATATCCACTCTTGCCTATAATGCTTGTGACTTAAGGCAACGTCGAGGCGGTTCGTACGGGATGTACATATACCAATAAAAGACTGATCAATTGCAATCCAAATACAACAACCGGAAGATGCAAATAAACAATACCATGTGGATTTAAGACCTTGATTAGTTTGTGTCATGTCGGTTTGGTGAGTTAGGTTAATTTACTCTCGTTAGTCAGCTATATCTTGTTGAATACACATATTTCAAATAAACGCTTTCTATGAAAAATTGAATACTGATGGAAATTATTTGTTTTTGATGGAGATTCTCATCCAAGCTGGATGGTTTATTCGTGAAACTTTCATCGTTCTTCTGAACGACATCATCAGCACAAACAAATATTAAAAAGCTGATAGCAAACAGCATGAAAACGCTTGCACACATCAATAAACTGAAGTATTTCATAGTTCATGTATTATGAAGCTACTCCCTGTGTAATTTCAATGGAGCCATCAACTTTACTGCCGAATTTTCTATCCGGTTTGCAAGAAAAATTACTATACTCCGAATCTCGCGCTACTCCCGAAGGTTATCTTGCAAATTAGAGTCAATTTTTAGCCTGTTTAGAAAACTGGATGTTATCAAAGGAAGATTCAAAATAGCAAGATGAAGAGGAAGAAGATTTATTACTGGTACCTCTATTTCAAATTCAAAGAATGTTAGAACCAGAAACTAATCTATATGATTATCTGATAAAATAGCATCGTCGTCCTCAATACTCCCTTCACGTTATTGTATGGCTTTAATAGACAAGACCTGAGAAATATTACTGGTAAGTAAGCAGTGGATAATTGTTTCGTGCTAGTATGGGACTGCCAAGGAGTATACATCTACGACGTCATCACAGGAGATCAGGTTTAGGAACTACACTCTAGTGTGTAAACCTTAACCTCTAGACTACTGAGACGAAATCCAATGGTGTACATATCTAACCTCAGTCACTCCAAGATATTTTGTGACCATCCACAAATGCCTGAAATGGATGATTCTTTTACACCTGATATGGTTGAAATCCACTGGTCACGGATTCTCACTAGAACACCAGGAAATAAATCTTGAAGTCATATGGTTACTGTCAATATATAATGCACCATAGGATGCCAGATCAATGATTTAGAAGTCAGGCATTCGAAGTTGACGGACTCGATCACCTGTTATATGATAGTGGATGCATAATACTCAGGCGTCCCATACTAGGACGAAACAATGATCTACTGCTTCCTAGTTTTCAATGTTGATCTGACTAAAACGAGTTCGCGGTTTTAACTAAGACATTAATTTCAGTCGACTAATAGGGCAAAAGGTCAATGACATTACCCACAATTATTTATTCCGAACATCTTAAATTGTATTAAGTAACGAAAAACTTGCAAAATGCTTGAAAAGATCACACAGCTTGATTGTAATTATTAAAGAAAACCGAGAACTTCAGTTTTCTTTCATTATTTCTTGTTATTTCACCTTTATCATTCCATAACTTACTAACCATGAGCTCTTTCTGGGGAAAGATGGATAGTGGCTATCAGTGGAATCTAGGACGCGCGTTTCGTCTTATTTAGGACTAGTCAACTGGATGTATCTGGATCCCAGACTAGTTCACTCTGGGATTCGGACTCAGTATCGTTCGCTTCAAACGTTTAAAAAAGGCTTATGACTTAAGTCTATATCAAGTCAATCCACACAGAATGCCCATATGCCAAAAAGGGACTGATTAATTGCTGTCCCAAACCTAAATAACAATGGGAAGTTACACATAAAACAACACCAAGTGAATTTATTAACCATGACTCACATCAAAATGGTATTTTAATAGAAAGATTATTACATCTATTATTTATACTACTGAATTTCACTAAATAAGTAGGTAATCAAACTAAATGAAAATACCAAAATAACTACGTACCAAGATCACACTACAAAAATTGATAGAAAACACAAAAATAATGAGAAAATATGATTAGTGATCAAACATTCCTGTCATGATGGATATTATCTTCAACAGGTTAATCATTAATACACTAATGAGATAGAGAGTATGTTGTAGCCCAATTAAATCATAATTCTTTACAATCATAAGAGGCTAGTTGAGGGCTGAATAACTTAGTGGTAACATCTCTGATTATGAAACGGAGTGACATAAAACAGAATCTGCAGAGTGTACTTCTTTCCTATAGATTACACGTACACTCCACTGACGAGCTCTAAACAGTACGAAATTTAAAATCACTTGGTGTTGTTTATTTGAGTCTTCGCATTGATTTTGAGGACTGTAAGTGCATGGTGTACGGATCACCTCGATATTGTCTTAATTTTACAAGCATTATGAGCAAAGATGAATAAAGACTAGCAGTGGAATCTAGGACGCAAACGGTACTAAGTTCGAGTCCCATAGTGAACATCAACAAGTCTGGGATGTAAGTACATCCAGTCGACAAGTCCCGAATAGGACGAAACGCGCGCCCTGTATTCCATTGCTAGCCACTATCCATCTTTTCATATAGTATGGAATTCGGATATTGGGTTTCTTGTCAACTAAATACATATATAAAAAGGAAACTGTAAGGCTTTTAAAATAAACGCATCTCATTTCTGATTATGTTTCTATAAATGTCGGTTACAAACATCTTTCTTGTTATCTTCCTTACCAATGAAGCGTAGATGATTAAAATACTTGACAGCTTACGACATTTATGTTTGTTCAATATGCATACTTATATACATAAATTAAGAATAATACACCCAAACGAATAATATTTTTGTTCAGTCTTTCCTCTATAATATATGGGAATTTTTATAAGGGTATATGAAAATATTACGCTAATCAAGATTGTTTATGAGCCAATGATCACAGCTAAATAATTTGACTAACCTTTACTAACTATGTTTAATAGTCATTTGACGGTTGTGGAGATGGTTAAGTTTAAGATGGTGGTTAGAGGCAGTCAACAGGAAACCCTGGACCTAGGTTTTGTGCTGCTTGCCATTCGTCAACAAGGTTTACCTGTAATCTTGAGGAAACTGGTGCTCCCTGACGGGTTTGATCCTGTGTCAACATCGTGCACGCAATATTGAATCACCTAAATTAGTGGCCACATTGCAACTCGGTCAATAGCATTCGATCTGCACTAAGAAGGACTTGACATGCATGACATTGATCACCACGCAATGATCAATCAATTGTGATTGTTAAGTTTCCTTGAAATCATGAACCTATCAGTGTTGAACAACCATTGAAAACTTGAAAGCACTAAACGGCCATTTTGTTATAGTATAGGATTCCTTAGCAATGAGCACTCGCTACTCCGCACGCGATTATCGAACCCAAGATCTTTGGTCATACGCGTAAACACTTAACCTCTAGACAACTGAGCCGCCGTCTAACGGTGTCTAATTTCAATCATTCCATATTGCGCGATCAACCCATACTAGGACGAACTGGTCGTCTAGTGCTTTTCACGTGTATTTTGTTCGAGCTGATGTTTGCTAGAACTTCCGAATTCTTAATAATACTAAGTAGGTATTGAAAGTGAAGACAACGATGAGTTGAACTTATCGAAGTCCAAATGACTTATCAGGTGATGGTAGTGGCGTTAAGAGAATTTCACCAATTAAAGCTAGAACAATCAATGCAGTCACCTTTATAACAGCTAGAAATTCTGACAGAAGCATACGGATATGTCTCAGTGTCTTTTGATTTTTTGTAAATATTAGTCCCCTGGTCTTAAACTTAGTCGAATTGATGGTATATAATCTCTGCAACAACTCAGACAAGTATTGAAAAGCTTACAGATGGCTACCTTTATATAATATTGCGCGCATTATATTTAATAGTCGAATTAATGAATCAATTAAAGCTGGACCACAATGAAAAACCTGGAAGCACTCGATAGCCGTTTCGTCATTGTATGAGAGTCCTCAGCAGTGAGCATCCATTATCTCGCACGGGGGATCCAAACCGAGGACCTATATATCTCGCGCGCGAACGCATACACTATAGACAACTAAACAGGTATTCAACGGTGTTAATTTCTAACTTCAACCAATCTACAAAATTGCGCCACGGTCCACCATTGTCTTCAGTGAGTTACTATCTCACAACAGATCTGGTTAAACTTCACTGGACAAAACGGTCACCCAGTGCTTCCAGGTTTCCCATGGTGATCCAGCTTTAATTGACTCATGAATTCATCTATTAAATTACTAAAATCTCCACAAAATCCCCTCCCGATTATAAATAAATATCATCACAAATCATTAAATCCTATTACTATCTAAAACATCCATATGACTACTATGGGGATAAATGAATAAGCTTTTCCAGTGTTATATATTGCTTATTTAACTTCATATAGGTATTCGATAAACTATGCATTGTTTTAGTAAGAGGGATTAGTACTAGGAAAAATTCAGAGTATCATACAACTGGTAAAACGTCTACTAACAATGTTTGAATAAACGATAAACCATTTAAGTAGTTTTTGATGGAGTCCTGAACACAGAACAAGCTGTGCAATGCATATGGAGAAATTCGAAGACTTCACTTCTATCTGAAGTTTGTGCTGACGATGTCGTTCAGAAGAACGATGAAAGCTCCGCAACCAAACCATCCAGCTCAGAGAACAAAAGTCCATCAAAATCATTCACCTGAGCTACAAATCTTCTCCACCATCTCATTTAAGTAGTACCGTATTGCAATTTTAACACTCAGTATGTTTATTATCTAATAATATTTACTCCATTTTCTTTTATCAGAATACTACTGTTCCATTTGTGAAATGATTTCGTTTTGAGATGGTGTAGACGTTTTGTAGCTCAGGTGCATGATTTTGATAGAGTTTTATTCTCTAAGCTGGATAGTTTAATCGTGGAACTTTCATCGTTCATTTGAACGACATCATCAACACAAACTTCAAGCAGAAATGAAGTGTTAGCATTTCGAATGATTTCATCTAAATCCTAAATCAATATAAGTTTAACAATCATTGAGAAGCTGAGACCTGTGTACATGTACAAGGTGGAACCAAATACATATGCACCACACAGATCTCACTTGATATGTGTGAGGGCTGTGATACTGCCCGGGTGCCCAAACCGAATCATATGGTTTCCTTATGAGGCCACACCCGAAGCCTTCGACCTGAAAGTCTAATCCACAAGGCAGTGGAGTATCATAAGGAGATGCAATCCCATGGTAACCGGTGACCAACGATTGGTTCATACACCATTTGTTCCTTTGGAATAATGGAACCCATATGCACCATTGATTTGGAATCAGGGTTTTCCAACTCCTCTAATTGGACTCTCCATGCCCACCAACGCGAGTACAGCACCGGACATTCGCTTCTCGTTCTTCCAATTTCGTAAACAACAGTAGTGCCACGAGAAGACAGTGAGTAGGACTTTCCTGTCAGAGGCTATATACGCGTGGCCATGTGAAAGTATTTCGAAAGGGTAAGAGGACTCTCCTCACTCTCATCCATACCAGGGCATTTGGGGGCATATAAGTAGCATACTCTACAAAGAATCATTTTTCTTGATAGAAATTTATTTATTTATCATGTTCCCCAGAGTTTATTTACCATTTTGTTGTTTGTTTTTTTTTCTTCATAATTATAAATAATTAATTTTGACCAAGTTTGTTTTGATTTTAATTTTTTTTTTAAAAATGTGCGAATTTCAAATTCATTTCATTATTGGTTACGGTAACGGTGTGTGTGTGTGTGTAGAGGGGGGGGGGTAAGGGGTGGTGTTGGTGTTGGTGGTGGTGGTGGTAGCGGTAACGGAGTTATTCATTTAATATAAACATTAGAAAATAAGCCAATTGAATTTCATTGAATTGAGTATTATCTTTTAAATACAAATACACATTTGCATATTTATTTATTTATTTTTTATCTCAAATATTTATAAATTTCTATTTAGATAAATTGTTTACAAAGAGAATGTTCTTCATTCTTAGTTATCCGATGTGATCAGAATAGAGAGGGGGATTTCGTCTTGTTAGATTGTAGTAATTAATAATAGTTGAATTCATTAGTTGATTCAAGGTAGATAACCATAGAGAAGATGGAGGAATTGAATATCTGCTTCATCATACTATATGATTCCTTAGAAGTATTCATTCACGATCTTACACCAAAAAAAAAGACTTTAATCTAAGACCTTTGTTTTCTCTAGATCATTGAGTTGGTATTCAAAAGTGTTAATGTCTGACTTAAAATAATCCATGAGAATGTGTGATCATTCATTATTGCTTTATGTGCTCACTAGTGATTGGTTTCTGGATGGATTTTATGGAGTTCTAGTGAGAAACTGTGACCAGTGGAGTTCAATTTTGTTTGTTGTAGAGGAAGTTACACACTGAATGGTGGACGATGGTGCAATATCGTGGATTGGTTGAAGCTAGACATTTACACCATTGGATGCTGGCTCAGTGGTTTAGAAGCTAAGCATTTGCTCGTAAGAACAAAAATTCTGGGTTCGAGCCCCAGGGGTGGGATCGTAGATGAACAATGCTGACGAGTCTCTTACTAGACCGAAACACTTGTCCAGTGCTTCCAGATTTCCTATGGTTGTCAAACTTTAACTGACTCATAAATTGAACTGTTAAATTACTAAAATCTGCACAAGAACCACTTCTGATAAATGATATTAAACAATTCGTTTTTTATCGTAGATACTCACCACTTAAATTAAAGGTCACTGATATTTACCAGATATTTTAGGTTATTTATTGAAGTCATTTTATTGAACACTCTTTTCTTTTCAATCCCTCATTCACATGATAACCAGGTAAACGAGAATAATTGATCACTATAAACAGTAATAAAACGGGTGAGACTACTTCCGGTACACAGCTTGATCACAAATTATAAACAGGATTGGTTATATATGTCATATTGATGTAGTTCATTATGAAATTCTGATAAATTAGCCAAACTATTATTGATATTGGATAGAATTTATTAGATCCATGTAAAATCTTCTGCAAAATATACGTCTGTTCAGTGGTTCCAGGATTTTAATTAAGAGTTGCTTAACTAAGATCACAATTTATTCTATGCCAACAATAGTCATATCCTTACTAGTGACTGACTCCTGAAGTTCCAATGAGAAGTTGTGATGAGTGAAGTTTAATAGTGCCAGATATGAGGCAGTTATACACCACAGGCAATGAGAAATAGTCGTGCAACATCGTGAATTGATTGAATTTAGACATTAGGCATCGGCTTAGTAGTTTAAAAGTTAAGATCTGCATGTTAGACCAAAAGACCTGGGTTATCCTAATACTAATACAAAACAATTGGCTAGTGATTTCTGATTTCTAACTTTGAATTAGCTAAGATCAGTCCATAAATGAAACTATGAAAGTGTAGAATAATTAAACATATGCATGATCATGAAATACATCAAGAATAAAATATGAAAGTAAAAGCTGTCAATATTGATAATAAGTTAGAAAATAATCTTCGGTTTGAGAAAAGATTACACGTAATAAACTCCAAAAGAGATGGTGGAGAAGATTTGTAGCTCAAGTGGATGATTTTGATGGAGTTATGTTCTCTGAGCTGGATGGTTTGGTCGTGGAGCTTTCATCGTTCCTCTGAACGACATCATCAGCACAAACATCAGATAGAAGTGAAGTGTTCGAATTTCTCCATATTCGTTTCACAGCTTGTTCTGTACACTATGACGTTGATCAGTTCTTACTGACCTTAAATTTGTGATTGTTTACTTCTTTGTTTTGGTTGTGTCTCCTATTGGTTTGATTTTTGTTCTTATATTTGTGTATAATTTTCCTGATTGGTTGATAAATTGCATCGATTTCAATGTGCTTGTTGATTGCTGATTGACCTGAGTGCCAGGCTTCTAAAAATTCTCTAGTGTTTTTGGAATTTCCACATTTTTCCAATCGAATGAGTGTCCGCACTTGTCTACGTGTATTGATATAAGTGAGGAAGTATCATGGCGTTTGACTGCTAATTGATGTTCCTGTAAGCGAAGGTGAAGGGGGCGTCTGCTTTGTCCGATGTAGTGTTTTTCGCATTTGGCACAATTTATTTTGTAGACGATGTTTGATTTGTCTTCCTTTGTTATTTCATCCTTTGGTTTGCATAGGATTGATGGTAGTGATTTTGTCGGTTTGTGTGTCACACCTATCCGGAAGGTTTTTAGCAGTCTCGTTGCTGTTTCTGATAAGAACCAATCAACGTCGAGGTGTACAGGACAAGCTGTGAAACGCATATGGAGAAATTCAAACACTTCACTTCTATCTGAAGTTTGTGCTGATGATGTCGTTCAGAAGAACGATGAAAGCTTCACGAACAAACCATCCAGCTCAGAGAACAAAAATCCATCAAAATGACTCCAAAGGAATTACGTTATGTTACTTTTAAAGCAACATTATAAATAGGCGATCTACACAAAATCCACATATACCAAGAAAGACTGATCATTTACAGTTCTGGACATAAGTGGAAAGATCCAATCAAGTAATATATATGAATCAAAATCCACTCCACCGCACAAGCCAGTTAATATCTAGACTCAGTAGGTAAGTGGATAACGCGATGGTGCCTAATGTGAATGTTACTGGATTTGAGTCCATCAGTGCATATCAGCGCTAAGATGCAGAGAAATCCATTAAAAGACGAGTGTCAAGTGGTGCAAACTACACATCCTGGCCTCACCTGCTAGCCAAGAACAAACTACATTGGTCAAGATTTTCAATTTCAGTTAGTCAATCATCCAAGAGGTCTGAGTGCGACCGCAAGCGAATTGGTGGATATAAACTACTAAGTAGGCATATAATGGGATTAGGTAGTTGTCCGATGCTTGCTATTTTTCAGTGGTTATCTAATTCAATTAAGTATTCATCATAAAAATACAAATTCGAAAGTCAAACCAAATCTGAGATTTAATTCTCCTAATAGCAATAAGTAACCTTAAGCAGTGCAGTTCAGCAGTGTCATCATCAGGGAAATATCACTAATAGTAATGGATGATGATAGCTGCTGGATGCTAATTCGGCGGTCTAACTGCCGAAAAATCTGATAATGAATTTGCATTGCTAAAAAGTTTCATATTTAAACAACACACATATAGACTTCTAGTCCCGTGGGTATGTAACTAAAGTTAGACCATGGATCACAGTACAAATACAATAATCTCTATTAACACTCTATACTAGTAATAAAAAGGATATTACGAAAATGGCTTCATCCCGTAGTTTGTTATGCATGAAACTTAGTTAAGTATAAATAATTAGATGTGCTCAGTAAGCCAAATCAAAGTTTGGACAAACTTAGAAATTTGTAAAATATCCAGTAGATCACTTAATAATCTAGATAATATTAAAACATCAGTTTGACATGGATTAGACTAGTATTTGTCAAATCAATGCATTTAGTTTAAATTTGGTAGATCTGATAAAGATGTGAAGGTGCGGTCCGCAAAGCGAGAGCAGCATATCTACAATTGAAGAACATCTGGAGCTCAAAACGACCGTCAACCAACACCAAAGTCAGAAATTTTAATACAAATGTCAAAACAGTTCTACTGTATAGGGTGAAAACTTGGAGGGAACAATAACAACGAAAATTCACGGAAACTATAAATCGAGGCGTACGCACAGTATGCACATATGCCGATAACAGACTGATCAATTGCAGTCTTAAACCTCAATGGGAAGATACAAGCCAAACAATACCAAGTGACTTTTTCATCATTTCATAAGTATGATTGAAAAAATTCATTCTTCTAGTAAGATCAGTCTAAAAGATTGTTGAAGCGCTGTAATTACTGCCACAGATTGAAGTTAATTAAACAACTTCTGTAAACTAGAACGAACCAGATAAATGTTTCATTCTAATGTAAGAATTCTCAACAATACAAACCTATGACTTCATCACAGAAGATTAGGCACATAATCATTAATGTTTAAATGAACTCTTAAGCTCTAGGTGACTAATTTTACATACAGTAATTTATATTTCTATCTCCAATTGACCTGTTGATGGGTAAGTTACCTAATCTCCACATCGTTAAAATCCACTGATCACAAGTTCTTGCACAACTTTCAGAAGTTACTTCTTTAAATTAATCTTTAGTCAATATATGATTGAAGCATCTACATAATGGAATCAACGATATTATTACAACAAAGAAAATAAACCAGTTAAAATTGTGATATGTACTACTTACTGATATCGATAGATATAAGTAGCGTATCATCAATCGAGAATGAAATACCTGGAGGTGAAAGGTTGATGAAATTAAAGAGAAGAAAACGAAAACATTGAATGATTGATGTGGAAACAAACGAACACATTCGATCGCTCTCCACTTGTGTTCTCGTTCACTACAGTGTGAGTAGCTAGATAAAATATTATGCTAATGGGTTAAAACAAAATTCAACTATCACTACAGACCCTCCATACTGACAATTTTACACTACTACTGTGGTATGTGTTACTGATGTCCACAAATATAAGTAGTATGCATCATCAATCGAAAGTAGAGTACCTGGTGGCAGAAGATTAATAGAATCGAAGAGAATAGAATGAGCATATAGAATGATTAATGTAGAAATGAGGGAACAGCCAAGTCATCAACGATTGATTGACATTTTGCAAATGAAGTATTAACTATATACATCTCAGATATAATGGTTATTTCCCCCCCTCACTTGTATATCCTTGTCCATTACATAATCCATTCAATGAGTAACAATTCTTATTTTTGTTGTTGTTGTTGTTGTTGAGAAAACAAACTACACTGATTAAACAAATCATGGTTCTATTTCCCTTTCCTTTTCTTTTTTTTCTTTTATATCTTACCTTATGTCTACAAATAAGATACAGTCTAATGTTTGTTTACTTAACAATTACTGAATAATAAATATTTACCAAGTTTAAATATGTATGAATACAATACAGTGATATATATATACTCAAATCATTAGTCCAAACACAAGATAGACTGTTTTATATAAATGAAATGTATGTTACATTTTCTTTCTGAACAAACATGAGGCAGAGATTTGTGCTGACGTTGTCGTTGTTGTTCTTGTTGTTAAGAAGAACAATGGAAGCTCCATAATTAAACCATTCAGTTCAGAGAACAAATAACACCAACCTAATTCATCTTCTTCATCATCTTGAGGCATAATTTTAATGTGAATGATCATCGGGAGTGAAGAGAATACTTTTTGTTATGGGAAATTCAGATCACCATTGAAAACCTGGAAGCACTGCAAGGCCGTTTCGTCCTGTTGTGGAACTCCTCAGCAGTGCTCAACCACGATCACGCTCAACATGACCAGTGGAGTTAATCCGTGTCGGGTAGAGACAGTTATCTACCTCAGTACAATAGAAGATGGCCGCGCAATTTTGTGGATTGGTTGAGGTTAAACATTAACACCATTTGATACCGTCTGGCTCAGTGGTTTAGAGGTTAAGAGTCCGCGCACGAGATCGAAGGCCCTGAGTTCGAATCCCGCAAGCGCGATTGTGGATGTGCACTTCTGAGGACTCCCACATTAGGACGAAATGGCCGTCCGATTCTTCCAGGTCTTCAATGGTGGTCTAACAATAGTCAGTTCATGATCCCAACCAGAAACTTAATAATTTTCGCAACCCTATACTGATAAAAACAGTAAACATGAATGAACTAACATAAGACTTGTTTAATAGTCGGAAAGTAACTTTCTTCATTAAAATGACATTGAAGGTTTTGTCCAGAATGATAATTAAACCTCTACGATTATACAGTTGAGTTTAGAAAATAAAATATCTCCCATGATTTTCTAACATTTAAATAGAGTTATCAGTATTGAAGAAACCATGTATTGTCTTTGACTGATTGATTCAAAGGTACTAAGAAATAATGTACGACTAACATGTAGTGAACGAGAACACAAGTGAGGATAATCGAATGTAAGTGAATACAAAATTACAGAATCTCTACGTAAAATCTGAGAACCATATAGCGAATAGTTCGTTTGAAAATTAATAGTCAACCGTCTCACACTTCATTGTTCTTTCGTTTCTACACTAATTATTCTTTGTTCAGGTTCTCTTCTCTTAGATTTTCTCAACCTTCTGCGTCCAGGTATACCACTTTCGATTGGTGATGCATACTACTTATAACTGTGGACACCAGTAGCACACACCACAGTAGTATTGTGAAATTATAAGTATAGAGGATTTGTAGTGATAGTTGGGTTTCATTTTGAATCATCAACATACTGTTTTGTCAAGTGATCTGAGAACCATACAGTAAATACTTCATTCGTAAAATATCCATCAATTGTCTCAAACTTGACTGATCCTTTTGCAAATATCAGCCAATCATCCCAGAGTTCATTGTTTTTGTACTTCCATACAAATTTTTTACCTCCTCGATCTTGTTGAGCTTCTGCTGCCGTGCATTCTATTCCTAATTACCGTTATATACTACTTAAGTCTATATAAGTAGTACACCACAAACACAGTAGTTTAAGTTCTTGATCATCTTTTATACTGAAAACAGAAACGAATGATTAACTTCAGTTTTTACGGATATCATATTTATTGACATTTTACAAATACATGAATAGTATCAGAAGGGGTTTTGTGGAGATTGTAGTAATTTCAACAGTTGAGATCATGAGTCAATTGAAGCTAGATCACCATGGAAAACCTAGAAGCATTGAACGACCGTTTCGTCCTATCGCGGGACTCCTCAGCAATGCGCATCCACGACCCCGCCCCGCGGGATTCGAACCCTGAACCTATCAGTCTCGCACCAGGCGCTTAACCTCTAGACCAATGAGCCGGCATCCGACGGTGTTAATGTCTAACTTCAACCAACTTCAATTGACTCATGATCTCAACTGTTGACATGAAGAGTACTTAAAGAAACATATTTATTTGCTCTGAAAAATTAGTTTATATTAAGTTACGAAACTTCAGAAATGCAATATGTCCACTCATTATAATATAACAGAGAAATGTCTACTATTATCTCTCTACTTAATGCTCAATTTATTTGAATCTATGACGTTCAACCTTGACATTGATATCTATAGTAACCTTCATTTTAATAGAGAAGTGCGAGATCTAATCTATACAGTGTCACTTTGAAAAACAAATGAATTGAATACCGGTGAAGAAATTTTAGAAGACAGATAAGATTTTGATGGAGTTTTGTTGTCTGAGCTGTATGGTTTGGTCGTGGAGCTTTCATCATGATGTCGTTCAGAAGAACGATGAAAGCTCCAAAACCAAACCATCCAGCTCAGTGGACAAAACTCCATCAAATCATCCACTTCAGCAACAAATCTTCTCCACCATCTCAAAACAGATAAGATTGATGATCGAAGTTTTAAGGAATTGAATATTACATACCAAATGAGATAAGTATTGGTACTGTTTATCTATTTACTAAAATGTGTTACATTATTGCAATTGATCGTTGTTTGATCAAGTTGGAAACACTTTGTTTGATGTTCATAATTTCACTGTAACTGGACAATACTGTATTAGGTAACAGTGTCAGTGAAGTACAATTACCAAGTACAGTTACTCATTGTTGACTTATTGTTATAGACTTTGCAACAGTTTAGAGAGTAGGTGACAAGTTTCTCTATTTATTATTGATAAGTTATTTGTTAATTTTTTGTCTTTCAGCACATCAAATATCACGTGACCAAATCTCCAGTCAGAATACGGACTTCTGTGACATTGTTCCTGTGCCAAATCAATGACACACCAACCAACAATAGCAGACTTAAGTTAACTATGAATCCTGATTGGTCGTCAATACAGTAAGATGTTCGCTTAGACCTGCTCGTTGAGTTCAGAACAAAATATTAGTCTCCACTGTATGAATAATATATTTCAGGCATACTTAGTCTATATATAAGGAAACCGGACCTCATCACACCATAAAATAAAAAATAACAATTATACAAGATCAAGTTAGCAGTGGCAATGTGTATATGGAAGACTTTAACTAATAGATAAAAAATACATTATGAACGGTTAATCATATAACAGTAGTTAATGGGTTAAATGAAATCATATCATCGTCTACTTACTTAAGCCAGTTACTTCCCGTGGAGGAACATATTTTGCCCGCCAGCACTCTCCATCCAACCCTGTCCTATAAAATCCTTTCCAAGTGTTTACAGTTACTATGCATCCTTTTCATGTCTGCTTCCGATTCTCGACGTAGTGTGTTCTTTGGTCTTTCTCCTTTCTTTTACTCTTTAGAATTCCAACTTTGGGTTTGCCTCGTGATGTAGTTTCGTGATTTGCTCGATGTGTGTTCTATTCACTTCTAACGTCTTTTCTTAATTTCCTCTTCAAATGGAAGATGGTTTGTCCTCTCCCACAGTAAGGAACTTACGGAATCCTAATTCAAATATTCTTATGAATTACAATGGACTAAAATCACATGAATAATTAGAGAGAAAAAATGGTATTATATCACTCGTCTAATGATTTTGTGACTAAGTGTTTGAATAACTATTGTTACAGAATAAAATCGGCTGGATAGTCATTGTCAATATAGATGAACATTGATATCGCTGATGATTGCTTACTACATATCAGAATCTGTTCCTCCGATTTCGATAATTTCACAATGATTGAATAATACTGTATTGTGACAATGATGTTAGAGTGAAACGAACTGAAGTACAGTAATTGTTTATTATTAATATGTTATTAAAGATATTGCGTTTTCTTAAAATGACTGTAATATTATTTTAATAGTTGAATTCATGAGTAGATCTAAACTAGACCACCAGTGAAAACCTGGAAAAATAGGACTACTCAGTTAGTGCGTATCAACTCAAACCCAGTACCTTCGATCTCGTGTGCGAACGCTTAATCTCTAGAACACAAAGCTAGCATCGAACGGTGTTAGTGTCTAATTTCGATCGATCCATGATCGTGCAACGCTTTATTCATTGTCCTCGGTGGATAACTGTCTTTACCTGACATGGATTGAACCCCATTAGACACAGCTTCTCTAGGAATTCTAATGGTGGTCTAGTTTACGTCGACTCATGAATTCAACTATCAACGTTACTAGAATCTCCACAAATCTCCATAATGATATTGTTGGTGATACAACTGTTAGATTCTATCGCGTTATAGATTTGTCTGTGCTTGGATAATAATCTTTTACAACTATTCTAGTTATTTATCACATACCACCAACTGAGTTTCGGCAGTACTCAGTTTTCAAGAATTAAAAAAAGTGGTTTAATCAAAATTAACGTCAAGTTAATCTGGTAGCCATTATAAAGAGTGGTAAACGGGACTCCTCAACAGTATTTACTCATGATTCATCAATAATTGAGCATAGAACCTCTAAACCTCCTAATGTATTTGAACTTTAACGACTTCGCATAAAAAAACCGGATAATCTAATTAAAACCGTATACTGATAATTATCATGTGCTCACTAGTGACTAGTTTCGAAATGGATGTCCTGAAGTTCTAGTGAGAAACTGTGATCAGTGGAGCTCATCCATGTTGGATATAATGCAGTTACCCAATGAAAACAATAGAATATGGTCACACAATATCGTAGATTGGTTGAAATAAGACATTAACACTGCTGAATGTTAGCTCAGGTGTTTAGAGGATAGGTGTTCGCATTCGAGATCATAGTTCTTAAGTTCGAATCCTACATGCGAGATCGTGAAGATGAGTTACTGAGGAGTCTCATATTAGAATAAAACAGTCATCTAGTTCTTTCAGGTTTATAATAGTCATCTCTAACATTGAACAACTTATGATCTCAATTAAATATTTATTCAGGTCAACCATTTCTAATCATTCAAATGTAAATAATAAAGAATAGAATTGTCATAATCATTATTTCATCTTCAAATGAACAATTAGATAAACAATTGAAGAGCAAAAAATGATGATGATTAAAAGGAAGTGACTATTATGGATCATCAACACCAAAGGTCGAATGTGATTTACAATTTTTTTTTAGATTTAAATATATTTTTGTTTTTATGTTTTCAATTAAATTTGCTTGTTATCTTATATGATGTGATTAGATAGATGAATAAATGTATTGTGATGTGTACTCAGTCAGTCAGTAACAACGTAGAACGTCGTACGTACGTACATCAGTTAGAGTTCCCATACCACATTAGCACAGAGATGCAGTTGTCAACACAAATCCCGTAGTGGTAGAGGTAATAAGAGTATAAGCAGTAATCAGGAAGATTACTGTTTGGAGATGTTATTTAAAGAGTATAATACAGTGAAATAAATTTGGGAAGAGGAAAAAAGGGACATGAAGAATTCAGAAGATTAGAATTTGGGAGAACACAAAGAGTGGATGCACCTGCGCCATCTCAAACGATTTTGAGCCATATAATTCAGTCTCTCACCATCGGTTGATATCATCTCGCGGTCCCCAACCAGGTAGCCTACATCTACCAACATGGCTCATTACACTTGTCAGTGACTTTATAGATTTGTGCCATGTTTTGGTCTGGCCGCCCCTAGCTTTCTTACAACCTACTCCTACAACATAAAACATATCACGTCGAGGCAGTCGGTGTTTGGGCATACGTGACACGTCCCAGCCATCTCAACTGATGAAGTTTCATTACGTCATCAATTGATTTTCCATCCTTACCTAGTATCCGTTTCCTAACAACTGCGTTACTTACTTGATGGTCCCAGGATATAGGGGCAATGTCTCGAAGACACTTATGATCAAATGCTAGTAACCTACGACTGTCCTCTTCTCTTACCGGCCATATGATGTGTACTACTGATGGTGACAGACATAAGTAGTATGTATCAACAATTGAAAGTAAAATGCCGGATTGTGGATGGTTAAGAAGATCGAAGAAAAAAGAATGAGAATAGGGAATGATTAATGTGGAAATGAAAGAACAATGAAGTGTGAGACGATTGATTACCATTTTATAAATGAATTAGTCACTGTATGTTTCTTATAATTGACTAAAACATTCTGTGATTTTCTATTCAAATGCATTCAATTGTCCCCCTTTTGTGTATTGTCGTTCACTAAAATGGTATGTAATAACGTTTCTAACGTTACTATCGTTTCCAATACAGAGTAATGAAGAAGGATTAAGCGTAAAAGAACGCTTTTTATAAAAATGATTCCAGGGATAAAATGTTATACAATCGTAAATGTGGAAATTTTAATACTCCAATAAATGAAAACTCGTAACCCAAACGACATAATTACAGGCAGATTTCTATCCGAACGAATTCAAGAACATTATCCGGTGTTGCTAAGAATAGGGTGAAACGGCTCAATAAGAAGTTTAATAATTGAACACCTTGTGAACACAGGTCACTCAATCAAGACAGACTTTGAATTCATAGTCATCTACAAGGTAAGAAAAAGACAATTACTTTGCATCTTCTTAGAACGGCCGAAGTTCAAATGTTTTGATAAAAGAGCATCTCTGCTCATCAATCGTTGTTTCAATGAACTATTATTATTATTATTATTATTATTATTAGTAGTAGTAGTAGTAGTAGTAGTAGTATGAGTATTAGTATGAGCTTTATTGAGGTATATATTTTTGGTACAAAATAAAATTCTCAGCACAAAGTATTTGAACAAGTTTCCTTTTCTTACTTCTTGATCAATCCTGACGATAAATATTGAGTCATCATCAGATAGATGTTATCAGTTCGAGAATCGACATCTGAATAATGTACGTTCTTTTCAATGCATATTTCCAGACATCACGATGTCTCCGATTGTATGTTTATGTAACTTGTATACCGAAAGATTGTGAACATTTCACTAACGCACTTGAATAGGCTATGCAATTAATTGACATGATGATCTGTGAAAAAAAAACAAGAAAATAGATAACTTGTTGAATTATCTAGATGGCAGGAATAGGTAGCTCAGTTACCAATTGAAGACAACGGATGATGATTGCAGAATGTTGTGAATTAGTTGAGGTTAGAAATTAACATGTTTGGATGCCGGCTAAGTGGTCTGGAGTGATAAGTCTTGCGGATTGAACGCTATATTCGTCTCCTAAGCTATTCTGTAACCCCCAAGCTAGAACTATACAGCGACCTGAACACGAGAGAGAAGACTCAAATTATGCGAGAAGTAGTTTACTCCAAGGTTCATTTTAATACAGAAAATATAGGGTTTTTATAATATTTTAAATGTCCTTGGGTTGCTAGAAGATTCTGGAATGCTACTAAACATAGTAGCAATGTAGCAGCCAACCAATTAAAGCCTCTGCATGTGACGTTTCGCTTCCTTGATATTTTTGGCTAAGACTTCAAGTGAACGCTGATTGAATGAAACGCTTCTTAGTGTTTCCTGATGCTTGCTTGTCTTTTGTAAGCAATTTTCTGGATCACCCCAACAGAGGTCATGCATCTTTGTGCGATACTGATGGTCTTGAGTTTTAGGCCCGTGTGAGGGATCGTGGATGTGCACTGCTGAAGAGTCCCAAATTAGGAACAAATAGCCATCCAGTTCTTTAAAGTTTTCACTGGTAGTCTAATATTTATGAATTCACGATTTCAATAAAATTTAACCATCTCCACAGGCCCACAGTGAAAAAACAGTTAGTTAGTTTAAAATTTAGATAATACCAAATAATATGGTGATCAGTCACATATATTTGATCGTTTCCACATCGCATTGATTCGACATTTAACAAATGACATATGCTTTTGACCAACATAATCGAAAACGAGGTAGCACCTAATAGCTTTTTTGTCGATTTCCTGGAAATTCTCAGTCATTCACATCCAAAATCACACTAGAATGATTTGAACTCAAGACTATCGGCATTGTGACGAGCTCTTAAACTCCCGGCCACTGACCCAGCATTCAGTGGTGTACAAGTTTATCTTAAATCAACCAGTAATATTATACTACACATATGTAGATAACTCCCAGCTCAGTCGTCCAGAGATTAAGGACTCACCGCCAATACAAAGGTCCTGGGGCCAGTTTCCTACAGTGGAATTGTGAGAGTTGAGTAGTTGAAAACTGGAGGTGTTACAGATGTCCACTGTTTCCTGATTTTTATTAGATTTCTAAAACCATTCAACATTTATCTAAAAATGTATAAATTCACTTATCTAATGAAATCCATAGAATGGTAAGTTTAAATTAAACTTTGTTTACATACGCCTATCATAGGAACCGTTTACTCTTATGACATAAGCAATGAAAACTAGAAAAAACAAACAAACATTAAACTTCAAAACAAATGATAACAATCAACAAAATGGTAATTTAATATTCAATAAAGTAATTTCATTCTTTACCTTTTCTTGTCAAAGTTTCATTATTAATTATAATAAATGATTAGATAATTATTAGTGATGGTAACATCAACACATGAACTGTTTAGTAGATGACAACCAAGTCAAAATATAGAAAACAAAAAAAAAGAAAAATAAGAACTCAAATTAAAATAGTGAGATATTGTGGGGTGGGGTGCGGTGGGGTGCGGTAGGGGTGGAGTGAGGGTGAAGTCGTGGAGTAGTATGGGGTGGAGAAGGATGGGGTGGTAGAGAAGGAATACTGTCATCAATTATATCGTTCATTAATTTGGAATAGAGAGAATGAAAAAAAAACAATGGGAAAATTGTAAATTTGATTAAATTCTATAGTTGACATTACTTAACAACAATGTTATGACATTTCTTTTAAACATTAAAAAAGAAATGACTTGATTTGTGTGCTTATTTACTAAATACTCATTTGATTGACTAGAAAATGAATGTAATAGTTGAGTTCATGAGTCAATTAAAGCTAGAATACTATGGTCTTTGAATTGTAAGCGAATATACAGAGGCTTTTTATTCACAGTTAAGCATTCTCTATGCTGTCTTTTGTCGATTATGTTTTATTTATAAATTCCTCAAAATATCCGTTTTCCTTCAGGGTTGTGTATAATCCCTTTGTTTCATCTTCAAACGTATCTAGAAGTTAAGCAGATCAATTTAAAGGACTTTTAATGCAGGTAAACTACAACTAATGTTTTCCACATGTCCAATAATCACTCCGAGGTTGAAAGATGAATTGTCTAGACTAGACATCTCTTTCTGTATCTAGCAATTCAACTGTTTATGTGGAGCAAGTTATATTGGCAGATGTTCTAGGAATTTGTACATTCAGGCTCATGAGAAACTTCTAGTGTGGTTAAGCAAAGGTGAAGTCAAAAGGGTTAACAACTCCATTTTAACTCATCTATTTTAGACGGGACATACAGAAAATATAGAGCAATCATTCGCAATAATTTATATTATTATTAGGAATAGTTTAACTTAACCATTAGTTAGTAATAAGAGACTTAATTTCGGTTGATGTCATTTGTGTATCCTGTGAAGATTGCTGAGATATACAACTATTATAATACAAGGTAATTTAGAGAAGAATGAATGAGGTTAACCGTGAGGTTCCAAACTGTTGTCTTGTCATGTTTTTCACTCATCAAACTGATGTATCTGCTACATACCAGTGCTGATGTGTGTGTGTCTGGAACTCAAAACAACTGTCTGTCAACCAATATCGTAGTGAGAATCTTCAATACGAACGTCAGGACAGTTAGTTCTGTTGAAAGGAGCTGAAACTCCGAGAACTACTATAACCATCATCAAAAATGTACGGGTATTTATAAATAGCTGTCAATGCAAGATACCCCAGACCCTTTGACAAGATGCTATCAGCAACAGCTTTTTGTGGGAGAGAACAAACCAGCTTCCAGCTGAAGAGGAATTTAAGAAGGCTTTCCAGAAGTGGATAGGTCAAATATTTAAGGAAATCACCAAAATGCATCATGAGGCAAGCCTAACTTGGAATAGTGAAGGGGAATGGAAAAGAGGAAGGCTGAAGAACACACTGCATCGGGAATCGGAAGCAGACATGAAAAGGATAAATAGCAACTGGAGATGATTTTGCGGGACAGGGTCGGATGAAGAATTCTGGTGGTCGACCTATGCTCATCCACGAAGGGTAACAGGCATAAGTAAACGGGTAATTTGAAGTAAATAAAACTTCGAAGTATATATTCTTTACAAAATTAAACTCTTATTATCCAAGTAACGCTAAACAGGTATATATACTGAAAGGAATTCAAACGGAGCATTTGAATCTTCTAGAGTAACATGGCTCAACTCCTGTTGACTGTAGAAATGTGAATGAAAGATTAAGGGTGATATTTTAAAATCCACCAAAACATTGAACATATAAGCTGAACATATTCTTGTTATGAAAAATTTCAATAATCTGCCGGTCACAGTATAAAATTAACAACTTTTCACAATCCTTGATATCAACCAAGTAGGATGCAGAATAAATGACTGATCAATTGCAGACCTAAACATCAATGGGAAGATATAAGCAAACAATACATAATGAACTTCAACTAATCCAATTACGCAAGCTAATGACTATCAGGAATCAGTAGCTAAATGGATGACGTGATGGCATTTGAAGCTAACGGTACTGGGTTCGAGTCCCAGAATGAACGTCAACCGTAGGATGCAGATATACCGGACTGATGAGTCCCATGTAAGACGAAAAGCTTATCCTGCATTCTATTACTAGCCACCATTCATCTTTGCTTATAATCAACTAATGTGTCTATCCAGAATAGTTATGGATTATTAGGCGTTAAAATACTTTATTTTCACAAGTACTACTGACTACTTGTAACAAGATAACCACTGGAATTCTTAAACGATGCAAAGGAAGGAAATAAAAGTTAAGGACAAATTTAGATTTTTGCATCCTTTAAATTACGTTGATTTTAGTCACAAGTACATTCATTTGTTTGTTGCTTTTACTCATACTTGACAATTAGTTCAAGAATATCGCACATAACAGGAATTACTACAAAAACTCATCCTCCTTGTTCAAACTGAACAAATTTCACATTAAACTTAAACAATCGATGTTATCCTAAATATATGTCACATAGAAAGTATTATACTAGAGAATTATCACACTAAGGCCATACATCTGGGTAAACCAGAACTGTATGCTCAAAAGAAATTGGTACAACCATTTGTTCCACCATGGTCTTAATGCCTCATAATTTACTTTCTTTACAGTCATCTACTTCCCGTTGTATCTTTTCCCTAGATCTTCTGTTGCCAACTAGTTTATTCCTGTTTCTATGATTCTCCTGATTAAATTTTATCTTAATTTCAACAATTTATCTTATTATACTGTGACATCCGTCGTCGATTAGAATGTCCCTATTTAGCTTCATGATGAAGATTCAAGGCCTTAACAATGAAAGTATTATAAATTACCGTGACTAAACAAATTTTCTTAGTACCCTTGTTTATTCTACCTCACTGCTACCATGTTTAACAGAAGTTTATTATCATTATTGCTCTACTTACTTACCCAATTAATTACTTATTTACGCTTGTTAGTCCCAATGGAGCATAGGTCACCGACCAGCAATTCCCAACCAACTCTGACCTGGGACTTCTTTTCTAGTTCTATCCAATTGTTATTTATTCTTCTAGTATCTATCTCCGTTTCTTGGCATAATGTGTTCTTTAGTTTTCCTCTTCTCCTATGGCATTGTAGATTCCAAGTGGGGGCTTGCCTTGTGACGCAGTTGGGTGCTTGGAGCCCGGAGCCACTCTGGGGCTACTGTCGGTCCCAAGCCCGAATAAAGGAGGGTGGTTGGGCATGAGGTTAGAGACCTCATCTTATAGAAATCTAACTCGCCAAACAAACGCTAACCAGAAAAAATAAATCAAACCATTTATTATCATTATTACTGTAATTATTATCATCCTGAAAAATAAGTGTAGGTATTGGCGATTGTGTAACGAAAAGAGAACTCTTCACTGAACCAATCTTTCTTACTGAATGTTCCAATGGGTGTGTTCCGTTTACTTCAAACACGATCTCACCTTTTCATCTTGTCATAAAGAAATATCGTCCAGTGGAAAACCTACGACAAATGGTCAATATGATAAGGAGAATCAGTAACAGTAATTTATATAAATTTCGAAATTACAATGTTAACATACAAGTCATATTTCTTGCTGTGAATTTAAAATTTGTAACTAAGATCATAGAAGCAAAGTTGGATAGTGGCTAGCAGTGGAATGCAGAACGTGTGTTTCGTCCCAATTGGGACACGTCAGCTGGATGCAACTGCATCTCAGAATTGATGTTCACCCTGGGACTCGAACCCAGCAACATTCGCTTCAAACACCATCACATTATCCATTTAGCTACTGAGTTCAGATAACCACTTGCTTGTTCAATGGGTTGAATTTAAATTCACTTGGTATTGCTTTTGCCTGTAAGATCATAAAATGATCAAATTTCAACCATATCGGACGTAAGAAAGTTACCCATTGAAGACAATTAAAGATGATCACATGATATCACAGATTGATTGAAGCTAGACTTATATACTATTAGATCCCAAGTTCATTGGTCTAAAGTTTAAGCATTCGAGCTCGAGACCAAATTTCATGGGTCCAATTCCTTGTTGTCAAGTTGTTGATGTGTACTTCTGAAGAATAACATACAAGGAAGAAACAATTGTCTAAATTAAATTGGTTAATGATCTCAATAATAAATTCAACAATCTCTACAAATCCATATACATATGTGTCATAAATCCAAAACATTTTACAGTAATCATCATATTTCCGGTAATTTACAAAAAGTCACATATTCAATACTGTTGGTCAATGTAGTAACGATACTGTGTTGTTTTTTGTATGTGACATGTCGGAATATCGACGGTTACGCAATTCACAATCTCTCAACAACAACAATAATGATAATAATGAGTTGATATGATTTACCGAATGTCGGTTAATCAGACATAGTTGATACATTTGAGTTAATATATCAGTTACACTTAGAAAAATTCAGCTTAAAAGCTTAGTTGTTTTAAATATTTGAGTTAATTTAAAATATAGTGTTGCATAGAAGAGATTTGATATATAGAGAAAGAGAGAGAGAAAGTTAGAGAATTACATGCAGTAAAACAATTCATATTCATGGATCAGTTGAAGTTGAACATTAACATCACTAGATGCCGGCTCAGTGGTTCACGCTTGAGACTGAAAGGTCCTGGGTTCGAATCTTGCTAAGGGGGTTCGTGAATGCGCACTGCTGAGGAATCCCACAATAGTACGAAACGGCAGTCCAGTGCTTCTAGGTTTTCCATGGTGGTCTAGCTTCAACTCATTCATGATCTTAACTATGTAAATTCATATTTTGTTTGATATGTAATCTTAATAGTTGAATTTATGAGTCATTTGAAAGTAGATCACTATTCATAACCTGGAAGCACTGGATGGTTGTTTAGTCCTAGTATAGGACCAGTGTGTATCAAAAATGACTCCAACCCAGAATTATCGGTCTCGCTCACGAACGGTAAACTTCTAGAGCATTGATCTGGCATCCAACTATAGTAAAGTCTAGCTCCAATAAATCCATGTCTTTATATAATAATTTGTTTTTCTTGTTTGATCTTTTAAGCGTAAAATATCGGTTGAAATTTCATGATCAGTGTAAATCGAAAATACTTTATTCATATTTAATACTTGATACATTCGTATGTTCCATAACATCACGATAGAACTTAAAGTAAACTTTAGTGGAACCATCATCAAATTACAGGTTATGTATACCATTTTTTAACTGAAGAATGTTCTCCTGTTTATCAGATATCATAAAACCATAACTCTTAAAGAACTCTATATGAAAGTGTCAGTTCAAATCTCCACATTAATCATGAACAAAGAGAGAAAACTTGACCAGTGGTAGTATTATTTATTTATTTAAACATAAACATTGGTACAAGAAGGCGCCAAATAAATATGCACCACACATCATTCAATTTGTGTGAGGGCTTGGATACTGCCACGGTTCCCAAACCGAAGCAGGTGGTTTTATTAAGAGGCCACACCCGAAGCCTTTGACCTAAACGTCTAATCCACGAGGCGATCGAGCAATGTAAGAAGATACAGTCCCATGGTAGCCGGTGACCGATAATTGATTCGTACGCCATTTATTTCTTTAGGATCCTGGAGACCATGTACACCAGTGGTTTGAAATCAGGGTTTACTCACTCCCCTAGGTGGATGCTCCGTATCCACCAACCGGGTTAAGGCGCCGAACATTCGCTTTTCCTCCTCTCAATTTCGTAAACAACACCCGTGGTGCGAGAATGCAGTGAGTAGTACTTCCCTATCAGTCACCGTACGCACGTAGCCATTTGAGAGCACTTCGAGAGTGAGAGCTGACTCTCCCCACTCTCAACCGTATCAGGGCATTTGTGAGCCGTGACTAGTGGAGTCCAACCCGCGTAGGATAGAGACAACTGTTGATATTAAGAACTGAATTATGCTCAATCCGTTTTTTTGTATATTTACATCCTGAGCTGATTGCATCCATATGATCATCAAATAAATAAACTGACAATACTAATCCACTATTCCCAGTAAATGTAGCTTGGTTATAGCAAATGCATACAATAAATCATAATTTATAAAGAAAAAAACTAACGCGCGAGTGTGTGTGTGTGGGGGGGGAGAAGTATGTATGGAAACAAACAAAAAATTAGTCAATAGTGATATTACATAACCGACTAGAAAGAAAATAAGAAAGGATAATAATCAAATTCTATAAGAACAATGTCAACTAGAAAACTTTGCGGTAAATTACTTTCATGTAAAGGAAGTTAGATTGGTGTTACGTATTGAAACATCTATTGTATAGTTTATTTCAAGTTACTATAGGAAATATCCCAAAAAAACTAAATAAGTATGTAAGTAAGCATAATTACCACACAGTTTTATTGTAAAATGAGTAGTTGTTAGATGTTTTTCAATGAAATTTGATGTAGTCTAATGTAAATCAATTAACGAATGAATATTGATATGAAGTACCAATTAGAAGCAGCCTAATGAAATGGTGTATCAATGGTAAATCGCAAGTGACATAAAGATCATGTGCATTTGATTGAGTTCAAAATGGGTCAAGCTCCTAAGGATAAAGTGGTATATATATATATATATATGGATGAGTATTTGTGTATTTCATTCGGTAGTCCAATACATTTTCTCTTACTCTTGTATTAGTGTCCAAGTAGTCAGTTGAGCGATTAGTGTGTAACATAACGCATATCAGTATCAGGTTTCGGACACTGCAAATATGACTACCGTTTATTGATTGGGTGCGAATTTACAATCAATTTAAATTATCAGTATAGGGATAATGTAGATTATTAAGTTTTTTTATTGAGATCATCAACCGATTGATGTTAGAATTCTGCGTGTACTATAATCTGATGTTTCTAGGGTTGGAGCTATCACGAGTTCACTTAATCGGTGAACGAGAACAAGACTCGGTGATCAAAGACCAGTAAGCTAGCTATTTATGCGTCCCAGCCCTGTTAACTAGAAGGAGAAGTTCAAGCCCGGAATAGGGGAAGTATATTCTGCAAACAGCCAGAAACGAGCAATAACAACTAACACAAATCAAAACGTATATATACAGTACAAAACCGTCCTTGCGGAGAGTTACTAAATAGGATACTAAAAGACGTAACAGACCAATAGCATTTAAGATTTTTCCCAATGGATAATACGACATGAAGGTGACCTGAGCGCCTTTGGCGCAAAAACAAAGAAATTCAAATTTTCTAAATAAATTACAAAATTAGGTCCTTTCCCAAGTAAGTTTCTGGGGCAATGTCGTCTCATTTAGATTAGTGGGTACATTACAAATTGATAACGAGAATCTGACGAGCGACAATGTCTAGTTACTACTCGGTGGTCCTTCCTAAATGTGGTTAGTCACTTTTTGAATATCTCTATAGTGCTAAGGAAGCTGGATGACGTATATTTGAATCCTCCAGATAGAATCAGTTCCTTAAAGACTGTGAAAATACATTGTTGTCGATCACTTCCAACTTTTTAACGCAATATGAAGTTATTTTTCATTACTAAATAATATCGTTAACAGATTATTTTGTAAACATACAGGCACATGGTAGTTGATTTTTCTCTAGTTTAATAACAAACTGTCACATAAAGGATAAACTAGTGAACACTATGGAGCATTGAACAACTGATTCACCCTAATATGTGTCTCTCCATCAGTGTGTATCCTTGAGCTCACAAATGATCCAACCCATGGTATTTTAGTCTCTTGATTAGCGAGTTGCTTTGAGACCAATCATATTTTTGGCGTCATTTAGTGTTTGACAGGGCACTGCTATCGTAATTTAGAAACCGTAGAGTAAATAAGTCTTACCTGATAAAGTCTAAAACACATTGTCATCAATGATAATAAATGTCAAAGAAACATTAGCTGTTAAATAGGTTTCTTATACCCTTTTCAGAACAAAACACACAGCTTGATGAACAAGCTTTGTGATAACGTCCCAGACTATGAAACTGAGCGATACCCATTCAATTTTACGAACAGTTACCAGCCTCTTTTAAGATGTTAGGTAAGCTTTGTTGACAAGCGCCAAATAACACGCGATCTGGATCCAAGTTTTTTTCATCGACTACCTCCAACTACCTAGATCTTAACATTGTTTACCCAAAGTAGTGTCACTTAAACTAATGGCCAGATTATAACTTGATCGATAGAATTTTATCAGATATAAAAGGAGCAGATATGCATGACATTAATCAATACACGGTGATCAATCAGCTGAGAAATAGAGTATTTGAGAGTTTGTATGGTAATATAAATATTGAATTTAAAGTGATTGTAAATTCATACCCAATCAATAAACAGTAGTCATATTTTTTAGCACAACTCATGCATGCACCGAAAAATTGAACATAGTAAATATTATTTCAATGTAGAAGGATTGTTGAACGTAGAAAGAAACCTTCAGGTGTAAACCTGAGTAAAGCAATCACATGAGCAGTTCTTAGTGGTAGAAACCTGGAACGTAAAGGTGGAGAAGAGTGCAATGATAACAAAAATTGACCATCAGTCAGAAGATATTAAGTGATACGATAGGGTGTCATACATCATCAGTTTGATGTTTTCAATAATCTACGAATTAAAGTTGTAGGGCAGCTTTTTGTAGTGAAAAGGAATCAAGTTAAAACTTCAGACCCTGACCATAGAGAATGGTGTGTTGAGCCTTTGTTTCGTAGTAAACCTAGAATGATAACTCCATCAACCTCAAAGACATCGACTGATCAAATTGATCAATGATAAGTGACTAGCTTTTGTGAAGCACTTTCTTCCTTATGATGTCTAAAGTGTTTTTATCATCCTTCAAAAATCTGAGTGAAAACAAAATGAAACGAAAAGCACATCTTCAATTCCACTATTAGCTATATTTTATGTATTCTATATCACTTCAAATGATGACGAACAATCCTTGGTTTCAATCCTCATCCCAATTCATAATACTAACTGTTATAATAAAAGGTAGTTTCAATGCATATTCAAACCAAGACTCATCAAATTGTTTTCTAACCATCAACAATTAAATATTACCAACCCGTAACACTAATTCCTTTAGAATAGGTCATACAAAAGCCATTCAATAATTTACTATAAGTTTTTGATGGGGAGCATGAACCGACTGATATCAGATCACCATTGAAAATCCGGAAGCATTGGCAGTGCACATACCCAATCCTGGATATGGGAATTGAATCCAAGACCCTCGGACTCTCTCGAGAACGTTTAAGCTCTAAACCACTGAATCAGCATCTAAAAGTGTTAATGTCGAACTTCAAACAACTCGCAACATCACAAAACTTTTTTTTCATCGTCTTCGGTGGGTAAATGCCTCACACTCGACACGAATTGAACTCCACTGGTCGCTGTTACTCGATCGGTTATTATTTATTATGTCCCTCAAAGTCATTGCTTATCATTATGAACGCGGAGTTGTTCCTTCACAATTTCTCGCCTCTGTATGAAATATTAGGTTATGCATTAATTGATTAGCAGCACTGAAGTGTTATATTATAAGTAAACACTGGAGACAGGTTTCGAGCTAGTGGACATTTCTTAATATGGTACTTTCACAATCTCGTGTAAACCCATGCTCTAATGTGGCATTTGAACTCCACATCACTTAGCTCAAAAAACAATACCTAAACTACTGAGCTATCCGCGGCAAAGATAAACCACTCTTAGATTAAAATATTTACAGTTGATTGGTGCAACCATCTAACATCCCAAATGATGTACCCTTTATCTAGTCACTTAGACTAGTGGCTAAATTGACTGAACTTCATCATCAAGAAAGGGCTAGAAAGCATCAGATTGATCGTGGCTTAATATTCAGTCTACTGTAAATTTCGTGTTCCACTCTAAATATTATTTTCCATACGATTAAATATCAGACAAATACTTCAAAAATACTGCATAATGATAGGTAAATAATGTACTGTCATCTCAGTGATCTAAAGGTTAAGCGTTTTCGCGTAAAACTGAAGGTTCCGAGTTCGAGACTTTCATGAGGGATCATGTATACACTGTTGTAGTGTGTAGAGTGTGTAAATGTACATGTATGTATATGTATAGAGAAATGAATGGATCATCGAACCAATTAAGCAGCTAATAATGAAGCTAGCAGAATGAACATATGAGTAGGCGGTAAACAATGTTCGAGCATGCATATTTCATACAAGCATAACAATAATAAAGGTACAATAAGTTGTTGTAGTAAGGATGACTTTGTCCGCTAAATAAGCTAATAAAAGGGCTTAACTGGGTTAAATGAGAATAAACTCAATTGCACGTGAGTTGCTATAACACACTACTATAAAATCCCATATTAAGAAGAAACAACCGTCCAGTAATTCCAGGATTACAATAGTGATCTTACTTAAATCAACTCATGAATTCAACTATTAAAAATTACTACTTACTTAGTTACTTACACTTGTTACTCCCAATGGAGCATAGGCCGATGACCAGCATTCTCTTACCCACTTCATCCGGGGACTTCTTTACAAGTTCTATCCAATTTTTGTTCATTCTTCTCATATCTGCCTTTATTTCTCAGCATATTGTGTTCTTTAGTTTTCCTTGAAGATTCCAAGTGAGGTTTTGCCTTGTGATGCAGGCGGCTGTTTTCTTCAATGTATGTCCTATCCATTTCTAGCACTTCTTCCTGATTTCTTCCTCCACTGAAATCTAATTTGTTCTCTCTCGTAGTAGGTTGTTGTTACAATCTACACAAATCCTCATTCTGTTTTATATTTTCAATAAAATTTCAATGTTATTAATGGGATAGATATTGAAAACAAAACAAAACAAAACCAATAGAATGATTGATGTCAAGATGATGTTACATAGTTATGTCACTTATTTAATCAAAAGGATCTAAGTGTTCTTAGACAGGTAATTAACTTTGTTAAATAGAAAAGTATAAGGTATCTATGACATAATTATTGATAATGATCTTATATAGGTTATTTACTATAATTTAAATAGTATAGTGTTTGATGTTGCTAACTTAGTTCTTTTCCCTAGTGATTATATTGTTTGAATGTTTATATATTAAATTGAATTTTTTTGGTATAGCAACTATTCTATTCTGATTTGATGCTCATTTCTATTTCTTTTTTTTGAAATTGTCAGACAAATAAGCCTAAAACTTTAGAGTTGATATTGCACTCCAACACTCTGTTAGGTTCGTTAAGCTTGAATGCTACTACTGATTTGGCTTATTCGAAACGGAACGAAGGATCAATGATTCAGTGACTCGATAAGCTATTCTGGTCCATTGTCCCTGACTCAGCTAACTCGATCAAGAAGTCTTGGTAAGACGTAGAACTGTATTCTACAGGCAATCAGCAGATACCAAGTCAGGTCAGGTCAGGTCAATCAGGCACACAAGTCAAGCGTATTTATACAAATATTTATAATCGATGTTGTCATGAGTAAATGTTTCTAAACATTAATCAATAAATTTATCAATCGACGGTCATTCAAATATTTAATCAATAAATTAATCGATATGATAAAATCACAAAATATGAGTTTTGGGGATCTATCGTCCCCAACACACTCAAAGCTAATACTCATTTGTTTCAAGCATTTAACTAATTCTCTACTTAGCTACTTATTTCCATTTATTTATGCAATGGGTATGAATTTTAATTCAATTTGTCATGATTTAAGTCATCTTGTTATTGATAATTTAACAACCTTAGCTATTGAGTTCAAAAAATTGTATCCATATAAAGGTTTTAGAAATTAAAGTTTTCCACTTTTTTGTTTGAAAACAAGTCCTCCACGCATGACTTTGGAGTGTTGTAAGTCACATGAGTTCTATGTGATGTTGATGATCTTCTAGGGTACACTATAGTGTTGAAGAAGTTTTCATAATGTTCTCCTATTCACACTGTTAAACGTCATCTCATAGTTAGTCAATGAAGTTGAAGTATAGTGATGAGTTCCATTCATTCAATTGATTATTCAACAATGATCCGTAGTGTCGTGATTTGATCTGTGCACATATGATTTCATCTACTATGTATTGTAGTGAACAACAACATGAGTGGGCACAATCGAATGTATTTGAACACAAAATTACAGAACATCTCACTAAAATCTGAGAGCCATACAGTAAATAGGTAATTTGCAAAATATCAATCCATTGCCTCAAATTTCATTGTTCATGCATTTCATACCAATTGCATTCCGTTTCCGTTCTTTCCTTATCGATCTTCTGCTGAAATACATTCTATGCCTGATCACCGTTATATACTACTTATATGGATATAAGTAGCTCACACCACACTATAAGTTCCATGAGGGTAATCAAATGAAACTAATATCAAACTGGTGGTGCACATTGACAGATTGTCTTGAAGTCTTGAAGCACTGACACTTAAGGATCATGATGACATTGGATTAGATTGAGGATGTATTGATCATATCTTTACACCCTGTCAATGTTAGAGGACCGTTAAACTTTCCGTATGTTAACAATCATTGTTTTTTCTTGATATCATTACTTACTTACTCACACCTGTTACCCCTCGTGAAGGAGCATGGGCAGCCTAACAGCACTCTCCATCCAACTCTGTCGTGGGCAATCCTTTCTAGTTGTTTTCAGTTGCTATTCATTCTTTTCATATCCGATTCTATTTCCTGACGTAATTTAATTTCTGGCATTTCTCTTTTCCGCTTCCCTCCAAGATTACAAGTTATGGCCTGTCTCGTGATGACGTTTGATGATTTGCATAATATATGTTCTATTCATTTCCACCGTCTTTTCTTAATTTCCTCTTTATCTGGTATCGGGTTTGTTCTCTCCCACAGTAGGCTGTTGCTGATGGTATCCGGCCAATGGATGTTGAGTATCTTGCGTAGACAACTACTTATAAATACTTTCACTTTCTTGCTGATGGTTCTTGATATTACAGTATATTAATAAATTTTTACGAGAACTTTGAAGTAATCACTTTCACAAATGTATACTAATTAGGAAAATGTTGAAAACTAATAAATGATTGAACAGTACATTTATTAGTAACTAGTGTGGTGTTTGCTACTTATATTGACATAATTAGTATATGATGTTAGTCATGAACAGGTCTGGAAGCAGAGAGACAAGAGGATCGAACAGTAAAGAATCAAAACGGAATGCAATTTGTATGAAAATGCAAGAACAATGAAGTGTGAGTCATTTTGAGACAATCGATGGACATTTTGCATATTAAGCATTTACTTTATGATTGTTAAATTTTATTAACAAGTTTTGTAACTTTGTGTTAGACATGTTCGATTGTCCTCACTGGTGTTCTTGTTCACTACACTGGTAGTATACCATTTAGTTACTGACTCTGTATGAACTGAATTAAAGTGCAGAGGACTTCGATGAACTTTATATGTGATAGCCTTTTACAGTTTATAAAATAATTGTTATCTTTTCCATAGACTGTGTGTGTGTTTGGTTATATTCTGACTGACTTATACAATCTTAACACTATGACAAATCAACGACCGGTATGAGCAGTCTAGAGTCTTTATCGGTCGTTCTTCCTGACAAGCCTTGCTTGTTGAGTCCAGAATACGAATCTTAGACTCCGCGATATGAATCGTATTTTTTTTAAATATACTAGGTTTATATACAAGCCAAACAGATCACATCACACCAGAAATTAGCAAATAAGATTTGTACATTGTCAGGCCAAAATGTGACTGTGATTGTGAGAGACTGTAATTAAAAAACTGAGTATAAATCATTCACTTGATATTGTTTTACTTGAATCTTCCCATCGATGTTTTAGGACTGAAATTGATTAGTCTCTTATTGGCATATGTGCATACTGTGCTTGTGCCTCGATATTGCCTTAATTTACAAGCATTATAAGCAAAGATGGATAGTGGCTAGCAGTGGAATCCAGTATAAATAATATAATAATAGTCTATAGGTCAAAATAGAATAAGTGGAACATAGACATACAAAATCTACTATTATTGAATAGTTATACAATAAGAAGGTACGTATAATATTAGTCCATAAATAGCTCTTGTAATTTACCTATAATTTAATATTTGCTAAGATAATGGTTATCCGTAAAACAACTTGGTTATAAGAGACTTAAATGATGATGGCATGGAATGTTGATTGGATACTTTAGACCTAGGTTCCTTGCTAGTTTGTACTCATCAGCATCATGTGCTTACCATATTGTGTGAGCTTTGGCTTCCAACACGATGCTAACACATGCCATTCAGCTGTATGTTACCACGAAGCTATTATGTTGGATACTGACCACCTTGATGAATGAGCTTTTTGCGTTGATTGATCACTAATCAGTGACCGATTTCGTGTTCTTGTAACTTCTAATTTCGATCGAATTCTATTAATTGAGTGATGTGACCACTTACCTAGATAACTCAATATTTTATAGACTGTAGTAACCTACTTTTATCAAGAGAATGTGATTGGTTTAATGGAAACAATTATTATTATAACCAACTTTACCAGTGATTGTTTTACTGTACTTGTTTGTTTGACTGTACAAAAGACATTCTTCCTTCCGTTGATTGTGACCTTGCGCGCACTTACGTTTGCTCAATGATTCCGCTTGTACTACTTTGGCACTATCTCGGTATTCTTTTGATACCACGAGATCGCCAACAAACATATCTCGCTACAACCTCCAATCGCTTTCTGATATCTGGTACGCAACCTTCTTGTTATGGTGATCATATTCAACCACAACCGCGACTTGACGTCACGCTACAAGATTATGTTTCTATTTTAAGTGAAATTTAGCTTTTACCAAACAGTAAATTAGTGTCCTTATTTCAGTCGATCAATAGAGTTTGATCAACCATAAAGGGACTAGACAAAAAGTCATGGTTTCTACCCAATGATCAGTCGTTTTTCTTAAAAACATCTCAGTCTTACAGAAGGTTAGTTGAGGCTCCTACAGCTAAATGGTAACATCTCACATCATAAAAATTTTAATATATGATTCATTCCTTCAATGAACTTTCGTCTCATCAAGATTACAGATACATCTTCCTGATTAACACTGTATACAGTGGTGTTGCTTTTTATGCAATCGTTTATCTCTAACCAATTAATTATGAATTGGTTAGCTGATAAAACATTTCGTTTCCAAATTTTCTTTTTCACGCGCCCCTCCCCCATGTTTCTTCTTAACATTTAAACACACACATTCATTGAATTGACTACAATCCAATTATATAACTAAACTATACATCAATCAATTGAACAAAATACACTTTTTATTTGTCTTTTCGAAAAGAGACATCTATATAATTGAACTAAAAAAAAAAAGTATAATTGAAATCTATCATCCAATTACTTAATTACGTAACAATTACATTTTGTAATAAGATACTTATTAATTTATTCTAAATTTTATTGATGAGTCGACCAACTCAACTTCATTGATTATGAAAAAGCATTTGACAGTGTAGATAGGTGGACGTTATGGAAACTTCTTCGACACTACGGAGTTCCTGAGAAGATTGTCAATATTATCCGGAACTCATACGACGGACTACAGTGCAAAGTAGTGCATGGAGGACAGCTGACAGATGCATTCCAAGTAAAGACCGGAGTCAGACAAGGCTGTCTATTCTCCCCTTTCCTCTTTCTTCTGATGGTCGACTGGATTATGAGGACTTCAACATCTGAAGGAAAACACTGAATACAATGGACAGCTCAGAACCTATTAGACCATTTGGACTTCGCAGATAACATAGCTCTCCTATCGCATACACACGAACAAATGCCGATAAAGACAGCCAGTATAGCAGCAGTCTCTGAATCAGTCGGCCTCACCATGCACAAGGGAAAACCAAGGTCCTCAAACTCAAAACGGAGAGCAGCAATCCAATCACACTTGATGGTGAAACTCTGGAAGATGTGGAATCCTTCACATACCTGGGAAGCATCATCGATGAACAAGGAGGTTCAGATGCAGACGTAAAGGCAAGGATTGGCAAATCAAGGGTCACATTCCTACAATTGAAGAACATATGGAACTCAAAACAACTTTCAACCAATATCAAAGTGAGAATCTTCAATGCGAACGTCGAGGCAGTTCTACTGTATGGATCTGAAACTTGGAGAACTACAACAACCACCATCAAGAAGGTACAAGTATTTATAAATAGCTGTCTACGCAAGATACTCAACATCCATTGACCGGATATCATTAACAACAGCCTACTGTGGGAGAGAACAAACTAGCTTCCAGCTAAAGAGTAAATTAGGAAAAAACGTCGGAAGTGGATAGCACATACATTTTGGAAGCCACTAAACTGCATCTCGAGGCAAGCCCTAACTTGGGATCCTGAAGGGAAGCGGAAAAGAGGAATGCCAAAGAACATATTACATCGGGAAATAAAAGCAGATATGGAAAGGATGAATAACAACTGGACGGAGCTAGAAAGGATTGCCCAGGACAGGGTTGGATGGAGAATGCTGGTGAGTGGCCCATGTATTCCTTCACAAGGAGTAACAGGGGTAAGTAAGTAAGTAACTGTTATTTATGAGATCTATATATTGTTACCGATGCATGTTTTGCCTTATTTGGGACCTGTCGACTAAATGTATCTGCTTTACACAATATATTTTTGCTCCAGGACTCGAACCCAGTATCGTTTGCTTCAAACAATTCTTATTAGCTTCAGTTAGATTCAATTAAACGATATGAAATAATGAGAGAAAGTATAATTTAGAATTAAATATTGATTTATTTAACACTTTTTTTTAAAAATCAATGTATCAACCAATAAAAATCAGTTTTATGTTGAAAAGTACTTGTAATTAGTTCAATACTGATGTTTGGATAGATTAATTCTACCAGGTGAATTTGAACATCAGCTACTTAGTTTCATCGTTACAATCATTTTGGAAATCTTGACTTTATTTTTATAAGCTAAGTCATTGTAAACAATGAAGCCTTACAAAAATTTAGTCACACAGAACACTCACATGGTAACGACTATGTTTGTTGGTAACATGAATTCATTTTAGATTAGGAATATCAGTTCTATAAATATCACAGATATATCTCTGTGATTTGCACTAACTAACATGAAATATAGTACATGGCTTAATCAATATTACTTTTGACCTGGAGGTCAAATCATTTTGACTAACGGTCAGCCAAATTACAATGTAATCCGACTGGATTCCATGAGTAATAAAGGCACAATATTGACACAAATAGATTTTCTCAATTTAAAAGAAACGAAGTGTGCATTAATCAACTTCGATTGCTAGTCACAATTAAGACGATACTTTCATAGCAACTTATAGTTTAGATGTAAGGGGTTAATCTTTGAAAGTTCACTAAGCAACAGTCATTATGTTGATCACTTTCATATTAAAATACTACAATGATATTTTTCTACTGATTATTACTTATTTACTTACTTATGGATGTTACCCATCATGGAAGAGCATAGACCATGCACTAGCATTCTCCATCGAACTTTATTTTGAACAGTTCTTTCCATTTGTCCCATTTGCTATTTGTTCTTTTCATATCTATTTCACATTTCCGATTCATTGTGTTCCATGGTCTTCCTGTTTTCCATTTCCCTTCAAGAATCACAATTGTATTATGTCGTAAAATACGAGATGTCTTGTTGTATTTACTTATTTCATTGTCGTTTCTTGAAATATGAAAGATTTCTTCCAAAGTCACTTCATTCATTTCACTCATATATGGACGTTATCATTATCACATGACATATTCAACTGAATTATATTCCATGTATCTTACATAGCCCTTATGGAGGACTCAATTTTATACAGACCATGCTTATTTGTCAAAATTATTCAAAGTTTCATAACAAATGAATCTTTCAAACTCTCCTTCAACATGAAATGACAATAATGATTACTGTAATCACACACTTTATACTTAAAGTATATGAGTTCTTGTGTTAGTACATTTAAAATTAAATATACAATTCCAAGTTCCATGACGATCACCTTATACCATACCAGCTTCTTTATCAGGTTTACTTAAGATCAAATCCTTATTTCATACACATAGTTCCCTTTATCATTTTGAAAAGAGTAAGAACAAAGATTCTAGCAGAATAGAATGAATTCATTTTTTATTTCGTAGGTTCTTGTCAGTTGCTTACAACCTGTGATATTTAAAATCATAATTACATAACGCTCATCCTGGCATCCACTACTAACCACTATTCATCTTTGCAGTACTAACGTTAGTTACTAGTTTTTATGTTTATCTAAATACATTAGATTAATGATCTTTTTTTTTTGTTTTGTTTTGTCGTTTTGGAATGTTTACCATGAATGTAGATTGACTAAATGTTAAAACAAAACAAAAATAAAAGAGATGGACTTTTAAACTGTAATTATTCTTTTCTTTTTTTTTCTTCATTTAAATCATTTGCTTCATTTTAATTTTGGTTTCTATTCCATTTCCGGACTAAATCTGAATAGATGAAAACAGAAGAAAAAGGAATAGTAGTAGAAGTAGTAGTAGTGGTGGTAGTAGTAAAGGTAGTAGTAGTAGTGGTAGTCGTAGTAATGGTAGTAGTAGTAGTAGTGGTGGTGATGGTGGTAGTAGTAAAATTAGTAGTAGTAGTCGTAGTCGTAGTAATGGTAGTAGTAGTAGTGGTGGTAGTAGATGTTGTTGTTGTAGTTGTAGAAAACTGAGTTCAATCCAAATGGAAGTCTGTTAATCATAGAATTTCATTGATAATAGATGATATAAAAAGAAATTAATCCATTTCCTATTTGTATTATGTAATATATATAGTTTTATGAAAATTATTGGTTAAGAATATAATGAAATCTAATCTTAGTCTAAATAATGAATGAACGAATGAACAGATGAATGTACTTTTTTATTTTTATCTATTTTAACACATAGATATTGGTACAAGAAGGCACCAAATACATATGCGCCACATAATTCTCATTCGATAGATGTGAGGGCTGTGGTATTGACCGGGTGCTCGAACTGAAGCAAATGGTTTTCTTAGGGGGCCACAACCCGAGCCTTCGACCTGGAGGTCAGATCCACAAGGCAGTGGAGCATCGTAAGGAGATGTGGTCCCATGGAAGCCGATGACCAACAATTGGTTCATACACCATTTGTTTCCTCAGGATACTGGAGCCCATGTGCAGCATTGGCTTGGAACTCGGTTAAAGCGCCTGACATTCGCTTTCCGTCCTCTCAATTTCGTAACCAACACCCCCGCCACGAGAAGGCAGTGAGTAGGACTTCCCTGGCAGAGGCTATATACGCGTGGCCATGTGAGAGCATTTCGAGAGGGAGAGCGGAAACTCCACTCTCGACCGTACTAGGGCTTTTAGGGGCTTGTTTTAATATTTGGGCTACCTATTCATTCTATCTGGATATTTCAATAAGTTATGTGGTTTCTTGTTTCCTTTGAAACATCATTATGTCTACTAGTCTCATAATCTAATCAGGTGAGTTTGTTAAAAGTTTAGGATATGTCGTTGTATAAGTTACCAAACAGCTTCATCAGCGACATCATGGTGACTGGCAGGTAATATGCATCGAAAAGAATATACATTATTCAGATTTCTATTCCTGAAGTGCTAACATCTAACTGACGATCATTGAATATTAATCGTCTGGATAGATGAGGAAATAAGAAACGAAAATTCGCTGAGAATTGTATATTGTACCAAAATTATAATATCTAATAAAGCCAAGAATAATAATAAAAAATACTGTCCGTATCTCGTGAGGCGTGATCGCGGATGAGCATTGCTGAGGAGTCTTATACTAGGACGAAACAGCTATCCAGTGCTCCCAAGTTTTCCATGGTGGTCTCGCTTTAATTGACTCATGAACTCAGCTATTAAGTAAAATGTTTATTTATTTTAGATAGTAAACTCCCACTGTTTGATATCAAGTAAGAGATTATGTAACGTTTATGAAAACCTGAAATGTCTCAAATACTCATTTTATGCTTAAGAGGACTTTATTTATTTGTAAACCAGATCATATACATTAGAATATATATATCATCATGATAAATCAATAGATAAGCGAGACTAGTAAACGAACAGCGTTACCAATTAGGTCGGTCATAACACGTGTAATAGGTAATATAACAGAAAAATGTTGACATGGTTCAGTGAAGTAGTGCCAGTAGTATTATGATATGTAATAGGAAGAAAATGGTTAGTAATTTGGTACCTAAAACGTAAATTGAATTATCAACATAAGGTTGTGGAGATTGTTCAACCATGTCGAGTTTGAGGCAGTTACGAAACGAAGACAATGGTGGAAGGTCGTGCAGTATTGTGGATTGTTTGAAGTTAGACAAGCCCAGTGGTCTACAGGTTAAGGGTGCTAAAGAGGAACTGAAGGTCTTGTGTTTGATTCCCATATGAAGGATCATAAATACATACACTGTCGATTAGTCCCATACTAGCACGAAACGACTGTACATTACTTTCACGTTTTCAGTAGTGGTCTCATATTGATTGTTTCATCATTTCAATAAATTAAATTATTATTAATTTAATTTAGTCATACCTCCATTTATTGCAAATGTAAGTGGCTATCTGAACTCATTAGACAAATGAATAACACCTTCGTGTTTGAGGCGAAAGACATTGTGTTAGTGATGAGCTGTGAAAATCAACACGTAGACGCAAGTACATTCAGCTAGTGAATCTGAAATAAAATGAAATTGAAATCCTTGACTACATTGTTTGTTACAATCCACCTCTTCTAAATAAATTTGTAGCAGAAACATAGAACTCAAACCATATATTATCTACCCACTCAATTGAACGTGTTTACTATTGAGATCATCAATGTATCAGTGTTGAACCACCATTAAAAACCTATAAGCACGGTCGTTTGATCCTAGTATGGGACTCCTTAACAGTGCGCATCCATGCTTCCGCACCAAAGGGACTCGTACCCAAGACCTTCCGTCTCGTATACGAACGCATAACCTCTAGACCACTAAGGTGGCATCTAACGGTGTTGATATTTATGTTCACTAGATTCATGATCTTGCGCAACCCTTCATCCATTTTTTTTTCGATGAATAACTAACTCCACCTTTCATCAAAAACTACATTATGTAATCAGGTCTAGCAACGTATAACACATAATGTTAGAGTAAAATAAGGATAACAAATTTGTTTTTCATAACGAAATGTTAAATAATATTTGCCAAATTTCAATATGAAATAATTTCAGTGATTGGAGTTCAAATGATTCCAACATTTCGTCAGACAATCTTGTCTAAACTTGTTTGGTGTAATAAGTAGAGTAAAAATCTTTCACATACCTGGAAAGCATCATCGACGAATAAGGAAGAACTGATGCAGACTTCGAGGCAAGGATTACCAAAGTAAATACAGCACTTCGACAATTGAAGAACATATAGCACTCAAAACAACTGTCAACCAATATCCAAGTCAGAATCTTGAATACCAACGTCAAGACAGTCCTACTGTATGGGGCACATATGTGGAGAACTACTATAGCCATCATCAACAATTTGCAAGTATTTATAAACAATTGCGTACGTAATATTATCAATGTCTATCGACTGGATATTATCAGCAACAGCCTACTATGGGAGAGAACAAAATACATTCCAGCTGAAGAGAACATTAGGAAAAGATGTTGAAAGTAGATAGGACACACATTGAGGAAATTATAAAATTGAATCACAAAGCTAGCGTCATCTTGGAATCCTGAAAGGAAACGAAAAAGAGAAAAACCAAAGAACACACTGCGTTGACAATTGGAAGCAGATATGAAAAGGATGAATAGCAACTGGAAACAGCTAGAAAGGATTGCCCAGCACTGAATTGGATGGAGAATGCTGTTAAGTGGCCTATGCTCCTCTACGAGGAGTAACAGGAGTAAGTAAGTAACTAACTAATTAAATTTACATTAAAATCTTATCCATTATGTTATAACATATTGTTATAGAACTAAAAATCTAAAGACAAATCAATCAAATTAAAAATATCACTCCTGAAATTTGTACATAAATTTCACTTATCCATATGACTACAAAATATTCATCCATCACAGCTGATATTAGTTCGTTATGAAAACTCATGACCTCCAATCTTTGCACGACAGTAAAGTTGCCTTAAGAATGTTCACCTATTAACTAGAACTAAATAAAGATTATAAACCTGTGTGAAGAATAACGATTACAATTTACAGTTGATAGTTATGAACTCCATATGATGGAAAGAAAAATCAATTCCTCGATTGATTTACTCATTATGAGTTTTATTCAATATTACTTCCCTTCTAATTCAATGTGAGGATCATTCAGTGTAGTATTTGATTTGTTTTCCCATTATGATATTTTCTACTGTATAATATGCGAGATATTCTTGTATTCCATTGACATGAACTATGCTCAGTGTGTGATTTGTTATAACTGAGTATGTGATTTAATTCTAATTATTAATCACAAATGGGTGTACAATCAATATATAAACCAGTGTATTTTAGACTATTTTGATCATCATCGTCGTCATGATGTTTGGGGCTAATAAATCTTCACTTATACCAGTCTCGTGTGTTCTTACTTTCACATCGTGAGAATTACCGAGGTCCCTCGTTTCGAGTATAAGTGATCAGAGATTTTTTGTTTTTCCGGCACAACAGAACCTTATTGAACAAAATAGATAAATGAATTTCACGCCAAATAGCCAAGAGCTATTATCTTAAATCTGATTAATTTATCCATAAATTATAGTTTACCGTTCATCTTTATTCTACAGTCTCCACCATGTTACTCTGTATTTTAGAAAAAAAAAGAGAATTAAATCTAATTTATGATTAAAAAAAGGAAGATATACATAGATCAATCAAAGTTTGAACAATGAAAATGTGAACAAGACAAGTGACGTATATTTCTGGATAAAAAAGACATTGAATCCGTTTCAATAGTTGTATACACTTACATACACATATGCATATACATACACACTTTCATTCTTGATAATGGCCTTATTTTGTTGCTAGTTCTATATATATATATAACAGTCCTAAGTTTCATTGTAATTGATTGATGATTGTAAAATTTATCCTAATTGTTTTCCTATTTATTAATATCCTACAATGATGAGCCGATATCCAACGGTGTTAATGTCTAACTTCAATGAATTCACGAAATTGAACAAATCATTCACCATTGTCTTCAGTGGTCTAATGGTTAAGCGCTCGTGGGTGAGACCGATAGGTCCTGGATTCGAATCCCTCCAGGCGGAATCGTGGATGTGCACTGTTGAGGAGTTTTCAACAATAGGACTAAACAGCCATCCAGTGTTTCCGGGTTTTTCATGGTGGTCTAGCTTTAATTGACTCATGATCTCAAATATTAAAATTACTATAATATCCACAAACCCCTTCTGATATTATATGTATATGTGTTGATCAGTCCAAGCAATTTTCAAGTAAATTGATAAGTGTACTAATAGATGGTATTACAATTATGCTTTGTTGTCCTATTAAAATAATCCATGATAAATTGTGTTTCTGATATGTCTTGTCGATTGAACGCTATATTTGTTTCCTAAGCTATTCCGATGACCCGCACTCTAGAACTACACAGCGACTTGAACACCAGGGAGAAGACGCAAGTATGAGAGAAATACTTTACTCCAAGGTTCGTTTTATTACAGAAATATAGGGTTTTTATAATATGCTTTAACGTCCTTGGGTTGCTAGAAGATTCTGGAACGCTACTAAACATAGTAGCAGTGTAGCAACCACTACATGTGACGTTTCGCCCCTTTGACATTTCTGGCTAAAACGTCAGATGAACGCTGATCGGAGGAAACGCTTCTTAGTGTTTCCTGACACTTGGCTTGACCCTTTGAGAGAAATTTACTGGGTCATCCCAACAGTTTCCAAAAGGGAAATGAATTTTCTAAGTGTTACATCCTATAGTTCGTTAAAACATTTCGTGACTTCTATGATCTTGTTCCTGTCCTAAGCCAATCACATGTCAATCAGTACTAGAAGCCTTGAGTCAACTCTAAATCTTTATTAGTCTTCACCTAGCTCAGCCCGTTCAGTTTCAGACGCCCTAAATCAACCGAAAAGTTTTCATCTAATCAGAATGTAATGAAGCCTTCTAGAATATCAACGTGGCATGCTACTATTGAAAGTAGCATAACGTGCCTCATTGTGGATTGGCTGAATTATAATGTTGATATAACAAACTCTAGTATCTATAAATATCCATGATCTTCTGTACATTTTGATTTTTACCCAACAAGTCTTTTTTTTAGTCTTCTGATTTGCAACTGTGGGTTTCTAAACGTTCGAGTGGCGTAGTTGTATAACGTATTTTGCTTTAATCCAGTAGCGAACAGAACAAATATAACATCCAGAATATAATACTGATTCATATATCGTTTTAAATGTTTTGGTCAAACAATAAATTTAAAGTAATTGAACTGGCAACTAATTTAAAGAACTTTAGAAAATGTATCCCAAAGTCATTCATTCGAAGAAGATTACTCAACTAGTCGGTTCGTGAACTGTTTAATTCCAATCGAAGACTATATTAATTGGAGATAGAAAATCATTTTGGATATAGTATACGATCATTTGAAGAGTTTTAAACAATACACTAACATTAAATACTTCATATGCAAATCTTCCATTAAGTGTCCTTTACATCATTCGTAAATCTTGTACTTGATACTTGTTCTCAGTGTCCGTTTCTGTTTTGTTTAATTCAATCTTTTCAACCTTCTGACTGGCCAATTCTGATAGGTGTTACAATGCTGATGTTCTTTTATAATTGATTGATCACTGGGTGGTGATTAATGTCATGTATGTTAAGTCCTTATTAAGTGCAGATCAAATCCTATTGATCAAGCTGCAATGTAGTCACTAGTCTAGGTGATTCAACATTGAATGCACTATGTCGAGATAAGATGATGGTTGGAGGTAGTCACCAGGAAACCCTGAACCTAGGTTTCGTGCTATTTGGCATTCGTCAGCGAAATGCGCCTGTAATCTTGAGGGAACTAGTGCTCCCTGGTGGATTCGATCCCGTGTCACCCAGCTCAGCAGTCAGAGACGTTACCACTGAACTATCCGAAACCTAGGTCCAGAGTTGACTAACTCCAACCACCATCCTAATGGTGATAGTTACATTGTGAATCAAACCCAATACTTATAGTTTTAGTTTTATATTATGTTTTCCATTAATTTCCTGAGTACAGCTAGAAACTAATTAGTTCGTTGCATATGATATTTGTATAATTATTCAACATGATTTGAACTATCGTATTATTGATGTTTCTAGGTGAATTTTAATTAGTCTTTGTTGGCACATATTAATCCTGTGAGAATTGTCATCACCTAGTCATTATATGATGAATTGTTATGGGATAGTGAAATCCAGGATAGGAGTTTCGATCTATTTAGGACTAGCCATTATTTCGTCTTGTTTTATGCCTTAAATGCATAAATATACTTACTTACTTTACTTACACCTGTTACTCCCAATCGAGCATAGGCTGCAGACCAGCATTCTTCCAACCCACTCTGTCATGGGCCTACATTTCCACTTCTGTCCAATTTTTGTTCCTTTTTTGCATGTTTGTATCCATTTCTCGGCATAATGTGTTCTTTAGTCTTCCTCTTCTCTTTTGACCTTCAGGATTCCATGTGAGGTCTTGCCTTGTGATGCAGTTGGGTGTTTTCCTCACATCTGGATATTCTTTTGTAGGTTATATTATTGAGATAATGAGAATATGTAATATTTATGTCTGAGAATAAGAATCTTTGAAAGTGTTCTATTCTCTATGCTGAATGATTGAATAAACATATCAAAGCTAATTCAACAACCTTTGGACTACAACCGAGCAAAAAGTACACAGTTAGTCAATGGTAGAGTAGTCCTCACTTCTAACTTTGACCATTTCACGATATTCCGTTACTGTTTACCATTGTCTTCAGTGAGTAACTGCCTCACAACAGACACAGTTGATCTCCACTTGTCATAGCTACTCACTAGAACTCCTTGAACTACCTCTTGAATGTTGAGTTGCAATCATTCTAATGCAATAAATCATATGAATAAAATGTAATCTAAAAGAATTGTTAGGTCTGGTTAGGTAAGATAATAACCTTATCAATCATAGTAAGAATCTAGTCATGTGAATAGAATGTGGTGAGAAAAATGTTGTCCGAGTGATCGAAACAAGAAATTCACGTGAACTGAGAATAATTGATGGGTGAATTAAAAATAACATGAAAAAAAGATGAACATAACATTACAGTTTCACTGAAATCACAAAGCTATGTAAGTCATAGTACCATTGTAAACTTCGAATCGCTGAACGGTCGCTTCATTGTCGCATTGGACACATAGATAGAGCACATGTACGACCCCACCATCAGTGATAGATTTCAAGACCTACAATCTCGCGTGTGAACATCCAGCCACTATACCGCTGAGACGTCAACCAGTGGTGTACGATTCTAACTTCAATGAATTCACGATATTAAGTGATCATATTCCATTATCTTTGGTCTGTAACTTTCTCACACTCAACGCAGGTTACCTTCACTAACTTCTATTACTCATCAAAACTTCAGAGAGGTCCTTTCAAAGTTATTAGTTACTGATGAGCACATGATAATTATCCACAATTCCTACACTGTTAAGATTCTAATATTAAACAATATAAAGTGTTTTGATCCTAACTTCGATTAAACGTTATCAAGGACTTAATATCATACCTACGTATAATTATACGTCGATCCCATCCTAATGTGTTCATGAATATTTTCATGAATCGATATCAATGACTGATACTGTGGAGAATGATAGAACTCTGGATAGCTGTTTCTTTTTACCATGTAAACTGTTTGAGGTATGAACTGTAATGTATGTAGTGAATGAGAACACACAAGTGGGGACAATCGAATGGATTTGAACGCAAACTCATAGAACATCTTAGTAAAATCTGAGAATTGTACAGTAAATACTTCATTTGCAAAGTGTCAACCAGTCGTCTCAGACTTCATTGTTTTTTTCATTTCCACACTAATCATTCTTTGTTCTCGTTCTCTTTTCTTTGATCGTCTTAATATTCTGCCGCCCGGCATTTCACTTTCGTTTGACGATACATACTACTTATATCTGTCGACATCAGTAGAACACACCACAATGTACACTAATCAGTACAATCTATTTAAGCTAAAAATATTGTTACCAATCGGATCATTATCAGAATTTCAAACCAATCAAGGCAATTCATGAGTCAATGATCACAATCAAATGAATAGTATAACTATCCACTTTGGTGTGGAAAACCAATTAGCTATTCAATGTAAAATTAAAGAGTGCTTTCATAAAATATCTACCTTCAGTTTTCTTTTACTGGAATCACTGAACGGCCGTTTCGTCCTGTTGTGGGACTCTTCAGCAGTGCGCATCCACGACGATTCGAACCCAGAACCTATCAGCTTCGCGGCAGGCGCTTAACCAACTAGACCACTGAGCTGACAGGCATCCAACAGTGTTAATGTCTAACTTCAACTAATCCACGAAATTGAGCTACACATCCACCTTTGTCATCAGTGAGTTACTACCTCACAACAGACCCGGTTGAACTCCACTGATCACTGCTTCTCACTAGAACTCCTGGATATACCTCTTGGAGCCAGTCACTAGTGAGCATATGTTGATTAGTATCAGAAGGAGTTTTGTGGAGATTGTAGTAATTTTAACAGTTGAGATCATGAGTCAATAGGACGAAACGGCCGTCCAGTTCTTCCAGGTTTTCCATGGTGGTCTAGCTTCAATTGACTCATGATTTCAACTGTTGAAATTACTACAATCTCTACAAACCCCCTTCTTATATAAAGTATAAGTTGGTAATAAGAAGCCAAGTATACTAGTAGTAGTGAAAGGAAATAATAAACATTGTAATTAACAGTTCAACTCAGAAATTAGATGGAACGTGGAAAAAAATAGACGAATGAAGTGTTCAAATAATTTGATAATGAGTGATTTTTTAGAAAAATGAAACAAAAAATGATCTGGAGATATGAAAAGCAATAATTCAACCATTTATTGAACCCGATCTGACCACTTAAATGATAGATGAGTTACAAATAATCTTCAGAGCATATAAATTAAGATCGTAGTTTTGTATTTATATAGTTTCTGTCTTAAGTAGAAGACAAAATTGAAACCCGTCGGCATACAACTTAGATTCATCGTAGATAACTTGAAATGAATAATTTTACTCTACTACAAGGTCAGGTGTGACTATAATTTATGGATGACCTTGAGAGTGTCCACCATATAACCATTGCCAAATGAGGGTTATAAACCTGTTTAAGGAATTAGAATTATGATTTACAGTTGATGGTTAGGGTTAGGAATTAGATTTAGTGTTTTCATCACGAACTGACATCACCTATAATGCCAAAACTCCTATATAGCCAAATGGATGGGTGAGTGTCCTACCAAAATCCGAGACCTAATATCTTTTACCTGATTGGTTCGTTTATATGTGTTATTTTCATCGGATCCTTGCCAAATTACAAAGGATGATTATCGAAATTCCACAATGGGAAGTTTATTATACTAATTGGTAAATTTTTTAAGTGCATTTCTTAATTGAACGGATTGATAAATTTTTGCTGGTCAAACGCTAATCTGATATACATAGTGTTGTGTTTGCAAAAGAATACAAACTATTTAAATAGATGTATGTTGACAATGATCCTATATACTTCAGTAGAATAATTCAAGTGTACCGCTCAATAGATTCACAGGGTATTCTACAAATGAGGTTAATCGTTTGACAGTCAAAATTCACATCTATTTGTATACACGATAATATAGCAGACTGTAATTCATCCTAGTTGCACCTAACATCTGAACCGTATAATCATTTTTCTTATTTAAAATGTGTTCATTAGGTAATTAGTATTTTGCTGACTAATTATTATTTCTGCATACTGTTCGAGTCATATCAACTAATCGATCATATAGTTCATAGTCAATATTTGTGAGAATAACCCTCGGATGAATTCAAAGAAGCTTTAAGAAGATGTGAAAGAGTCAGAGAAGTTCCATCTAATCATCTTATGGAAGAATATACCAAAATCTTCACGTGAAGCTTCTCAATTGTACAAAAACTAAAAAACTACTACACGCGGATTAGATGACTATAATGATGGGAATTTCGTGTCATATTTGACACTATTTGGAATAGCATTCTTTTTCCATCATCTTCTGTGTTCTTATTTGCGACTTGGAGGATTCTAGCGTTCGAGTCCTCAAGTAGTATGGGGCATAGTAAGAATCTAAGCTCTAGATACAATAATATCATTATACAATTATTCCTCACATCAGAACACAGAAAACATTTAACGCTCAGCCATGAGAAAAAATGTTACTTGTATTTTAACAATCTACTCGAAATTCACTAATAATTACTAAAAGACAAGTGAATAATATAATCTTCTAAGAATTATTCTACACAGTTTCAATTAAGGCCAATCATCTAATTACTAAAACTATAGATATATGTAAACTTGCGTTCGCGAGCGAGACTGATAGGTCCTGGGTTCGAATCTCGTGAAGAGGGACTGTTGATGCGAACTGCTGAGAAGTCCTATACAAGGATGAAACGGCCATGTAGTGCTTTTAGGTTTTCTACGGTGACGTAACTTCAATTATTCGTCCCATACTAGGACGAAACAATCATCCATTGCTTCCAGATTTTCAATAGTGGTCTAGAACAAACCGACTCATGAATTCAACTATTGAATTACTACAATTTCCATAGACCTTCATTCTGACAATAAACATCATGTGCTCACTAGTGACTGGTTTCGGGGTGGATTTCCTGGATTTCTAGTGAGTAGCCGTCACCAGTGGAGTTCAACAGTGTCTGCTGTAGAGGTAGTTACTCACTGAAAACAGTGGTGAGCGGTCGCTCAATATCGTAAATTCGTCGAAATTAGACATTAACACCTTTAGATGCAGATTCAGTGGTTTAGAGATTGCGTGTTCGTCCACCAAACCGAAGGTCCTGAGTTGAAGTTCTTTTTGGTGCGGATCATGGATTCACGCTTTTGAGGAATCCGATACTAGGACTAAACGGCCGTCCAATACTTTAAGGTTTCACAGGGTGATATAGCTAAAATTGACTCATGAATTCAATTATTAGATTTATTTTAATAGTTGGATTCATGAGTAGAAATTCATTTTCATGTGATTTAACATTGTATGTGTGTGACTGCTGCTGAACAGCTTCGAGAGCGATTTTTTTTTAGTTCTTTTGAGGAGTCATGATAAGTGGACTTCAACTACGTCGAGTGTAAAGGAAGTAACCACTAAATTCAATGAGATGTGATTGCTCAACATAGTGAAATGATTGAAGTTGTACGCGATTAAATTGATACTCAGTGGTCTCGATATTGAGTTTTGCGGACAAGGCTGAAGAATTCAGTTTATACTATGCTAATACTGAGCTATATTGTTGAAATTGATAAATCAGTAAACTCTTAGAAATATATTCATCAAATTTCCTGTGAATTAATATGTTATTTCGCATAAAATTATCTAATTATTTACTAACGCCTGTTATCCCTTGTGAAGGAGCATTTTCCGTTGAACTCTGTCCTGTACATTTTTTGATGATGCTTGTAGTAGTTCTCGAAGTTTCAGCTCTGTACAGTAGAACTGTCTTGATGTTTGTATTGAAAATCTTCACCTTGATGTTCACTGACAGTTGTTCTGTGTTCCATATGTTCTTCAATTGTAGAAATATTGTCCTTACTTTGCAAGTCCTTGCTTTTACGTCTGTATTGGATACTTCTTGTTCATCGGTGTCGCTAACCATACAGAGCTTGTCCATCAAGTGTGACTGGGTTGTTTTTGAGAATCTTGTTTTTCTTCGAGTATGTTGAGGCCTACTGATGCAGAGGCTGGTGCTATACTAATTGTCTTCACCCATACTATTTGGTGTTCATGGAATAGATGTGGTAGGTCATATGCAAGGTCCAAATCATCATTATGCTCCTCCTCAAATATGGAGATATTCATAATCCAGTCAACCACTCGAAGAAAGGGAAAGAAAGACAGTAAGCAGCCTTATCTGATTCCGGTCTTCATTTGGAATGCATCTGTCAATTGCCCTGCACGCATGACTTTAAGGTGTAGTTAGTCACATGAGTTCTATATGATGTTGATGATCTTGTATTGTACACTATAGTGTCGAAGAAGTTTCCATAATGTTCTCCTATCCACACAGTCAAACGCTATCTCCTATTCAGTCAATGAAGTTTATGTATAGTGACGAGTTCCATTCAACTGATTGTCCAACAACGATCCGTAGTGTCGTGATTTGATCTGTGCATATATGATTTCATCTATAATGTATTAATTTTTCGAATCACCAAGTGAATATATCCATATTATTGAAAAAGCAGACAAGAACAGAATAATTTCTTTTTATCCGATACAGATGAGTAACTAAAGAAAACTTTTACATACAAATGTAAGTGCCCATATAGAATATGTTTAATTAGACTTTGTTACTTACTTACGCCTGTTACTGCTTGTGCAGAAGCATATGCCGCCACCAGCACTCTCCATCTAATCGTGTCCTGGTCAATCCTTTCCAGACTTTGTTACCATGATAATAATTATACAATACAATTATTTCATTGACTGGTATCGAATATATAACATGGTCAAGTGTATTGTATTTTGAACAGGTAATTCAATTACCATAACATTCACGGTTGCTTGGTTGTATGATAAACGAACATATTGCTTAATCATTATTACTGTCAATTAGCTGATAGTTGAAAGAGCTCATCACCGTCAACATTTGTCTGTCATTGCATAGATATTTCACACACATTACTTATTCACTTCATGTTATCTATTATAAATAATGAATCGATAGTAGTTTGATGTATACTCAAATGTGAAATGTATTGTTTTTATTGGTGTGCAACTAGACTGTATACTTGCCGTCTGCAACTATATTTATCTGTGTATGTGGTTGAAAGGAGAGGGGAAGTAAACTATCATCAAGAAGTTACAAATATTTATAAATAACTGTCTACTCAAGATACTCAACATCCATTAACCAGACAGAATCGGCAACAACCTTCTATGGGAGAGAACAAACCAGCTTCCAGATAAAGGGGAAATTAGGAAAAGATGATGGAAATGGATAGGATATGCATTACAGAAATCACCAAACTGCATCACGAGACAAGTGCTAACTTGGAATCCTGAAGGGGAGTGGAAAAGAGGAATGCCAAAAAACACATTACGTCAGGAAATAGGATCAGATATGAAAAGAATGAATAACAACTGGAAACAACTAGAAAGGATTGCCCAGGACAGGGTTGGATGACGAGTGCTGGTGGGCGGTCTATGCTCTTCGACGAGGAGTAACAGATGTAAGTAAGTTGAAAGCAAACGATACTAGGTTAAAACTCAAAGTGAACATCAACATAGACACAGCTACATCTAACTAACGTATCCTAAATAAGACAAAACGTATACCCTAGATTCCATTCCTGTACACCATTCATTTCAGATTACAAAACATTGAAATCATTAGTGTTCAACATGTTTTCATAGACTCTTCAGACTAGACTTGTATAATCATCGTTTACATGATTAATTCATGATCAAATTTATTCTTTCATAAAAAAATCTCACTATGATAATGAACCATTGTAAATAGGGGGGGGTAGGGAAACAATAAATAAACATGAAATTCTGTACTTTAGACTAAACTATTATGGTTTTACACAAGAGAAACTCTTTCTCCCTAATTATGTGTAAAACATTAAATACAAAATGTTTTTTGCTTTTTTTTGGACAGACCATGTGAATGAACAAAAAAAACAAGGAAGAAGCAATGAGAATATCATTGATCATCGAAAATATACTATCAGGACGATATATATTAAAAACAACAAAACATTGTTTGTCTGCCCAACAACTAACAAATGTATCCATGTGTTTATTGATTAGTACAAATGATAGAACATAATATGATATAGAGATGTAATAATGTGATAACATGATTATTATTGTTGATGAAGTCTTTAACATAATCATCCTAATGAATGGATAAATGATTAGTAACTGTTCGGAATTATTTGTGAACTATTGTTACATATAATTTTGTTGAATATTTATTAGGTAACTTACTTTACTTAGTTACACCTGTTACTCCCAATGTAGCATAAGCCGCTGAACAGCATTCTCTAGCTCACTATGTTCTGAGCCTTCATTTCTAGTTCTATTCAATTGTTGTTCATTCTTCTCAGCCTCCAAATACCCTGGTATGGCCGAGAGTGGGGACAGTCCGTTCTCACTCTCAAAATGTTCTCACATGGCCACGCGAATATAGCCTCTGTCAGGGAAGTCCTACTCACTGCATTCTCACACCACGGGTATTGTTTACGAAATTGAGAGGACGAAAAGCAAATGTCCGGTGCTGTATCCCGGTTGATGGACATGGAGAGTTCACCGAGGGGAGTTGGAAAACCCTCATTCCAAACCAATCGTGAACATGGGCTGGCTCCAGTATCCTGAAGGAACAAATGGTGTATGAACCAATCATTGGTCACCGGCTTTCATGGGACTACATCTCTCTACGTTGCTCCACTGCCTTGTGGATCAGACCTTCAGGTCGAAGGCTCCGGGCGTGGCTCCCTAAGAACACCACCTGCTTCGGTTTGGGCACCCGGGCAGTATCACAGCTCTCACACAAATCAAATGAGATTTGTGTAGCGCATATGTATTAGGTGCCTCCTTGTGCCAATATCTATGTGTTAAAATAAATAATAAGATCATTCTTCTCATGTCTGTCTACATTTTTCGGTGTAATGTGTGCTTTGACCTTCTTTTTCTCTTTTGGTCTTGAGGATTTCAAGTGAGAACTCGCCCTGTGAAGCAGATAGGTGTTTTCCTCGATGTGTGTCCTATCCACTTCCAGTGCTTCTTCCTACTAAGTAACTAGACTCAATATATATTCGTATTCCTTTCATTTGACCTATTGGCTATTGGATTGTGATTCACCATTCTTAACTCATTCCCACTTTATTAGTTATAATCTCTCTTGTTATTTTCTGTTTTATGGTATGATGTGGTCTGGTTCACTTGTATATAAAATGAATATGTCTGAAATATATATTTCATACAGTAGGAGTTGAGATTGTGTTCTGAACTCAACGGGCTGTGCTAGGCAAGAAAAACTCATAAGGACTCAGAGTTGACTTTAAACTACTCGTGCTGGTTAACGCGTCTTTAGTTTGGTACAGAGACAAGGTTGTATAGATTTGTGTTCTGATTGGAAATGTTGTTGAGTGATAATTGACAGGCTTTTAGATATAGGAGTCTTCTTTACTGATAATGTTTATAGATTATTTAGAACTTCGGATTACTCTGTGAGTAACTTTTATTTGTTTGTATTTTTTATATCCATCACAAGTAGTGCATATTTTCAAGTTTGATTAGGACGTATCGAAATTATTATTGCTTTATAATGTGAACAAGAAATTGGTTTACACAAGTTGTGCTTGCCAGATATAGCAGTTATATGAAGTTACACTATAAAAGATGTATTTCTGAAAGTCGTTCATCTTTTTCTGAAAGTATAAAAACTTAACAATTACATGATCCTAGGTTCGAATCCCATGTGCAGGGTCGTGGATGTGCACTGCCATTGTGGAGTCCCAAATTAAGACGAAATGGCTATCCAGTGCCTTCATGTTTTATATAGTGGTCTAACAACGATCAATTCATGATCTCAATCAAAAACCTAACACTCTACATTCCTGTACTGATAGTTACATATCTTTCAGATAGAACTATGTATAATGATGCACTTACTAAAAACAGATGGTTCTTAAGATATTCTATCACTATCGAACATATCAATCAGGTATGATGTTTACTTGAATAATTATTCGTTCTACTGTATGGGGCGAAACCTGAAGAACTACGAAAGCCATCATCCAGAAAATACAAGTGTTTATTAACAGATGTCTACGCAAAATACTTTGGATCCGTTGGCCAGACACTATCAGTACTAACCTACTGTGGGAGAAATCAAACCTGATTCCAATGGGGGATGAAATCAGGAAGATGCGCTGGAAATGGATATAACACACATTGAGGAAAGTGCCCAACGACGCCACATGGCAAGCCCTCAAATAGAGTCCTCACGGTCAAAGGAAAAGAAGAAGACCAAAGAACACGTAATACCGAGACATGAATACAGATATGAAAATGATATGATGGAAAGAAAAGTCAATTTTCCATTGAATTACTCATTATGAGTTTTATTCAACATTCAACATCCGTTTTGATTCAACATGACAATCATTCACTGTAGTATTTGATTTGTTTTCCCAGTATGATATTTTCTACTGTATAATATGCGAGATATTCTTGTATTCACTTGACATGAACTATGCTCACAGTCTGTGATTTGTTATAACTGAGTATGTGATTTAATTCTAATTATTAATCAGAATGGGTGTATAATCAATATATAAACCAGTGTATTTTAGACTATTTTGATTCGTCGTTGTCATAGTGTTTTGGAGCTAATAAATCTTCACTTAAAGCAGTCTTTGTATTCTTACTTTCTCATTATGGGAATACCAGAGGTCCCTCATTCCGAGTATAAGTGATCAGCGCTTTTTCCCGGCACAACAATTGCAACGACCAAATATATAACAGAGAAGAATGAACAAGAATTGGACAGAATTGTAAAGGAAGTCCCAGGATATAGTGGGTTGGAGACCTATCCTTCATTGGGAGTAACAGGTGTAAGTAAGTAAGTAAGTAAGTAACTATATATATACTACTTAAAAGTCATAAGACAATTGTTATTTATTCATTATTCAAAGGTTTCTATATTAACTTTTCTTTTGAACTGTTTATTTAATTCAAATCAGAAGAACTATAATGAGCAACTTGTTGAATAGATAAATGGAATAATGACAGAAATGATCATTTATAGAAATGCAATTAGAAGTACTAATCAACAAATTACATTGGCATAGAAGCATAAATACACACATATATATATAATTAAGTATAAGAAATTACAAGATCGTGAATTATAACATAGGTATATATATATTCAGATAAGGGTGGAGGATATCCCCAGTAATATGCTAAGAAGCCGTCTAGGGAGATTGAAAATGACGATGATTATGACAATAATCATAATAAAGTCGAGTGTTTTGATCATCTACGCTTGAAAGATGAAGAAAATAAGAAACAAATTACGGTAGAAATATGTGTAAACAGTAGAAGAGTTTCATCTCTGAAGAAGAAGAAGAAGAAGAATTATGGAATAAATTATGATTATAGTAAACAAAATGAATTTAAAGAAATAACAATTAGGAATAATTTGTTTACGGTTAATGATTCAATGACAATTATTCTACTTCTGTTAACTATTTAATGATATGGTGTTATATAAATAATATTGTAGCTTGAATAATTTAGTAGTAACATCTTTGACTAAGAATCTTAATGAAAAGATATTGAATCCATTAGGAAGTATCAGTTCATGTGATTGGTACCAAATAGTCGCTTGAGGCTGATATTATTGGGCGTTAGTTTCCCAATGGCTCATTAAATCCCACTTACCACCTATAACAGTTCCAACAATCGACTTCTCAACCATTACCCTTGCCTCATCCACCTGTTCCATATGGTCACTCGTTATATTACTTAGCATCTGGTGGATTCAGTCTTTATCACAGTTTGGCTTACCCTTTCCCTCGTTCGTTCTCTGTTGGTACCGAATAGTCACTTGAAGCTGCTATTATTGGACGTTAGTTTCCCGATGCTTCATTAAATCCGAGTTCCAACAATTGAATTCCCAGCCATTACCCTTGCCTCATCTACCTGTTCCATATGGTCATTCTTTGTCTTACTTAGCACCTTCCCTAGTAACAGCTATGGGTATGAACCAAATTGGTCAATATTGCAATTTGATTTATAGAATTCCATCAGGATTAAGAAGGATTAGATATAAATGACATTGGGCACTACTCAGTTTTTAATCAGTCGTAAATAATTTTTATAGAGATCATGAATCAATTAATAATAGACCATTACTGAAAGCCTGAAAGCACTAGATGGATGTTTCCTTTCAGTATGGACTCTTCAGCAGTGCGTATTCACAATCCCGCATACAGGACTCGAATCTCTATTGAGAACGCTGAACCTCTAGACCATTGAATTGGTATAAACGTAGAGTTATTTAAAGTTCACGAAATCTTTCACTGAATATATTACTGATTAAAATACTGATCAATAGGGATATATCAGGTTTATTTCCATTAAAACAAAGAGACTTATTACATTGATTGTTCAATACTATATTCAGTTACTTATAACAATAGGTTCATCGGAATTGTATTATTAACACATCAAACCATTTACATTTAATGTATGAAATCATCTAATAATCAAAGCCGTTTCGTGTTCATGCCGCATATAAAAATATATATGTACTATAGACATTAATTTAAACACATATAAATGCGGACAATTCATGGCACAATGGCTATACAGAAGTGATTTGTATTAGATGCAAATATGTCAGCAAAAAAAGATGAGAATTCAATTACGAATATCGATACGTGGATAAATCAAACACTTACTATTATTATCAGTAGGGGTTTATGGAGATTTTAAGAAATTTCACAGATTGAAATCATGAGTCAATTATTGAAATTTCTTAAATCTCCACAAAACCCTTTCTGATAATAATCATCTGATCACTAGTGACTGACTTCAAGAGATACTCCTGGAGTTCTAGTGAGAAGTCGTTACCAGTGGAGTTCAACTAGGTCTGTTGTGAGATATCAACTCACTGAAGATAATGGTATACGGTGGCGCAACTTCGTGGATTGGTTGAAGTTAGACATTAACACCGTTGGATTCCGGCTCATTGGTCTAGTTGGTTAAGCGCTTGGCGCGAGAACGATAGGTCCAGGGTTCGAGTCTCGTGGGGTGTGGAATCGTGGGTGCGCACTGCTGAGGAGTCCCATACTAGGACGGAATGGCCGTCCAGTGTTTCCAGGTTTTCCATGGTGGTCTAGCTTCAATAAACTCATGATTTCAATCTGTGAAACTTAGTATTATTGACATAATAAAAGAGTATTATTGTGAATATTTTCCCACTTTCGTGTTAACTACTATAAATGATTAATATCTTTTGGTATAGGTTAGTTGTGAGTGGATTTTTCAGTTGCACAAGTTAGTAACTATGTGGATTCAATAGATTAGTGGATAACACAGTAGGAGTTTACAATGTAAGGTAATAGACTAGGGTATTAGTGTGAACAATTTCATTCACCTGATAAAACTGAATAGAACCTAATGTTTATCATGAATTCCACTAATAGCTGCCAATTCAATATACCAAGAACAAAGTATTATTTGAAAGTGTTTTCATCTTGTTATAGATTGTAATTGATCCGTATCTAGTGTTATATTCAGATGCCCTGATTAAATTCTCTCGATATTTCCATTTGCCTATGCACTTCTTATGCTAGCAACAATCAAAAATTAGTAGCAGAATCCATGACTCGGGTTTCATCCTATTTTGAAAACATCACTAGTAAGTGGCTGCATCTGACTGTTGGTTTCCATATTTAGATTTGAATCTAATACACACTGTACTAAATACAAATGAAAAAAACTAACTCTCACGATATAAATCTTTTCCCGTCAATCATATTAGTGATTACCTGAAGTCAGTAACTAAGTCAACAACGTAGTCACATTTGAAGTGACGTGTAGTTGTGTTGGAGACGTTAGATCCCCAGAACTCACTTGAAAAAGGACCTAAGTTTGTAATTTTATTTAGAAAATTTGAATTTCTTTGTTTTCGCGCCAAAAGCGCACTTTCGTGTTGTATTTCCCACTTGGGCGAATCTTAAATGCTATTGATCCGTTGCGTCTTTTAGTATGCTATTTGGTAACTCTCTCCAACGAAGGTTTTGTGCTGTATATATACGTTATGATTTGTGTTTGTTGTAATCGCTCGTTTCTTACTGTTTGCGGAATATACTTCCCCTATTCCGAGTTTGGCCTTCTTCCTCTAGATAGCGAGATTGGGACGCATGAAATAGCTAGCTTATTGGTTTTTGGTCACTGAATATATGTTCTGTTCACAGTCTAAGTGAATTCGTAACCGCTTCAAACCTAGCAAGTTGTTTAAAACCTAAGTGAGATTATTGAAACTGTTAAGTTAAAAATGTTACTTAACGTACTGTCAACTACAATTCAGCATCACAGTGTGAAGATAAATGTACGACTGAACGATTGTGTATGTGTAACATTGAGTTATTAATAGTTGATATTAGATGTTAATTTGTCCTTGTACTGATTCTTGACACACTGGGAAGTAACAAACTATATTGAAGATGGAGTTGTGGAGATTATTAAGTTTTCGATTGAGATCATGAATCGATTGATATCCATTATTGATCGATAATGTCAGATTACATATCGATAGTTTAAGCAAAGATTAATTTTCATACTTGGTAATCAGTTCCAATTCAATAATTATCTTCATTTTTGTCTAATCTAAACAATTAGTCGATTTCAGATTATTGTTTAGGAACTAATCATTAAATTTTAAGTTACCGAATGAGTTCATGTTACTGATCTTGTTTGAACCAGGGATGATGTTTACATTAGAGATAACTCAATCTAGAAAAATCATTTAGTTAATATTACGTAACATTGTATATTAGAAAGTGATTTATTTCTGTTCCATTTTAGTATGAAACTTTATAACACACTACATCAGTAGTGATGTAATCCAGGATCTACAATTCTCACGACAAATATTTAACCTTTAAAACTACCAGATCAAAGTCTGATGGTATAATCTTCAATTTAATCGACTTCAGATAGTAACACAATGATCACTCAATGTTATTTGATACAACTTTATCACTCTCGGTATGCCAGGACTCTAACAAGCCAGTAGAATCCTCAATCCATCCTCAAGTAAACCCAGTATATCAATATACATCGTTCAGTTTTACGTAAATGTCATAATTGACATTTAAAAATCTCTGTAATTTGGTTGAATAAATTTGTCAAATACCTAGGAAATATGTTCCATACCAGTGGACACTCTTCAAATAAGGTATAACTGAAACGTCGACAGTACTATAAGTTCAGATTCTATATGAAGCACCAAAATACTGACTAACAATCAACTTATCAACATACAACTTTGAATCAATATTGACAAGGATGTATATCATAACTTAATTGTTAATATCCAATCAACATCAAAGAGCCTAGTTTAAAATACTTCTAATGCCAACTAACCACTACTACACGTATCCCATTATTAATTTTTAATATAAATTACTTGATAACCATTTGCTTAAATATACTACTTAGATTCATATATATATATATAATCTTTTATAAGTTTTCCTAGAATTTTGTGAGCAGGATCGTGGATGCGCACTGTTGATGAGTCCCACAATAGAACGAAACGGCCATCCAGTGCTTCCAGGTTTTTCATGGTGGTCTAACATCAATCGATTAATGATCTCAATTAAAATAATTATTTCTATGCATTTTAGTTAATAAATGATTATGTCAACAATGCAATCAAGCATAGTCAAATATTATGTAATGAATATAAATTATTATATAATAAGTAAATGACAAAATCATTCAAGTTTATCATCATAAATCTGTTAGTTATACCTTTTAACTGATGATTGTTTTTGTTGTGTGATTATGAAGAAGAAGAAGAAGAAGAAGAAGAAGAAAGAGAAAAAGAAAAAAGAAAAAGTAGAAAGTGAAGTGTATTTCACACATCTTTTTCTTTTATACTATTATAATGAAGTAGTGAATTAACCAAGCGAATAGATGCATATAGTGCTTAATGTTCTCATCTGGAACTTATGATATCTAATTACGTTAGTGATAAAAAGTATTGTCCTCAATTTCTTAATCTTTTTCATTTCATTGAAGGATTAATAGAATATACTACTGATTATGACAGTGAAAAGAGGAATTAATAATAATAATGATAATAATAGTCAAATACCAATCAATGATTCATAATACGTAGATAATTCAATAGAAATATCAATACAATTCTATTGTATGGGATGGAAACATGGAGAACTACGAAAGATATCATCCAGAAGATATAAATGTCTATTAACAGTTGCCTAAGCAAAATACATCGGATCCGTTAGCCAGACATTATCAACAATAACCTACTGTGGGAGAGAACAAACCAGATCCCAGTGGAGGAATAAATCAGGAAGTGGATAGGATACACATTGAGGAAAACATCCAACTGTGTCATAAGACAAGCCCTCACATGGACTCCTCAAGGCCAAAGGAAAAGATGGAGACCAAAGAACACATTACGCCAAGGAATGGATACAGACATAAGAATATTGAACAACAATTGAATGGAACCAGAAAGGTAGAATCAGTACCCTGGAGATTACAAGCATACACTGCCGAATAGTAAGAAACCTAGGTGGAGCAGGATTTCCTGTCAACTGTCTCTAACCACTACCTTACATCTCAACATAGTGTACAAGGTGTTGAGTCACCTGGACAAGCGGCCATATCTCACCATGATCGATAGAATTTCGTCTACACTTAGAAGTACCTAACACACGTGACATTGGTCACTACTGAGTGACCAATCAATTGTAAACCCTGATCTGGTCTATCACTATGGACTGTGGAGCATATTTTTGCTACAACATAATAATATGAATCTGTCATTTACAGATGCTCCTTATATATTTAAAAGTTTAACAAATAAATTAAGGATTCAAATCTCAATCATGTCTCAATTTGTTTTATCTAACAAATTAACCTTCAAATAGTTCATTGAAGAGTAGGATCTATTTGATAGGTAGTTCGTCTTAAACACACTGAACCTGTATCCAATGATTAACATTCTGGATTACAATCATTTTGTAATGTTACACATATACTTCCCTTTGCTAAACTTGCTGGGTTTCTCATGAAAACTCTTGGAATCCCCTTTCAAATTAATCATGGATAGACAAAAATGAAAGATCCTATACAAAGATAAAACGGATATCCAAAACTTCTTACTTTCCAATGATTGTTTAGGCAAACATAGTCCCTGATGTAATTCAAAAACATCAATAGTTTGTCGTTTAGTTAGTTTCACAAGATCATTTTCATGTTCTAAACACAACATTCTCAATGTATTTGTAAAATATCTTTTTAAAGTAGATTTACTTACTTACTTACTTACGTCTGTTACTCCCAGTGGAGCATAGACCACCTACCAGAATTCTCCAACCAACTCTGTCCTGCAACTTCCTTTCCAGTCCTATCCAATTCTTGTTCATTTTTTTCATGTCCATCTCCATTTTCTGGCGTAATGTATTCTATGGTCTTCCTCTTCTCCTTTGACCCTGAGGGTTCCAGGTGACAGCGTGCCTTGTGACACAGTTGTGTACTTTCCACAATGTGTATCCTATCCACTCCCAGCAATTCTTCGTGATTTCTTCCACCCCTTGAATCCGGTCAATTCTCTTCAACAATAAGTTATTGTTGATAATATCTGGCCATTGGATCTTTTAAAAGTACAAATCATTTATTGTATTTTTAAAATGAATCAAATTTGAATAATAATATTGTATTAGTAACCATAACCACTCAGTTGTACACTTACATACATACATATATACACACACACATGCATATACAAAATATGACAAATCTTTGTCGGCAACATCTAAACGTTGTAATCGTTCATTGAATTAATTGTAATTCATTCCTAATTTAAACAAAAACTAACAAACAAACAAACAAACATCAAAGAACACCAGTAAAACCACTTAACAACTAAATGATTTGTGTTCTGTTGACAACAAAAAAGAAACAAGGAAAATTACCTTATCTTGTATAATAATAAACTTACAAATGATATAGATATGAATAAAGTTATTAACCATTGATTAAAACAATACAAATTGATTGTTAGCTAGATTATCATTGATAAGTTGAAAGTATCGGATAGTAGTTTTGTGTAAATATAAGATTTGCCAACAATGTACATTCATAACCCGATCATAAGGACCTTCTGTGTCGTATGTAAACACCTAACATCTAGACCATTGAGCAACTGTCATCTATTGCATACGATGAATAACTTTCATACATCAGACATGGTTTACAATCATCTGTCAAGTTTTCTTACTAGATGCATGCTACTGATGAGTCTTATACAAGGATTTAACAGATATCCAGCCCTTCAAGGTTATGTTTAGCTAAGATGAGTTCATGGTTTAAATTATGAAAATTCCATACAATCTCTACAAATCCCATTATACTTACAGTATTATTATCACCATTTTTTTTCAAGTGTTTATATGGTTGAATGCATCCAATTCATTCGGACGTAATCAGTAAGATGTACAACGACAATTGAAAGATTACATTTAGTTACTTCTCTATAGTTATAATGAAAACGATTAGGATGGATCATAAAAATCAAGACTGACCTATTATTTATTCAATCAATGGTTAGTTTAAATGTATTAGCTGATGTGTAATGAATTGAACCGCTGATATGATGAGTTTAGAATCATACCTAACAGTCAAGTTTTAATTCATTGATTTCTTATAATCCTTTATGATATGAATAGTCTTCAATTAGCAGTCTGTATGTAGGCAAGGTATTTCATCAGACAAATAATTTTATTCCTCTTAATAGTGTTCTTGACTTTCATTTCAGTTTATTCGAACATTCAAGTCAGAATCCAACTATATTCTATCACTGTGTTCATTTATCGATAGGCAGTTAGTTCATTTGTGTTAAAAAACTTAAAATCTGTTCATCAAACCCAAAGCCTTAAGTCACAAACATTATATGTAGATATGATCTCTTCAACTCTTCACTCCATTGCACAAGATAGTCACTATCTGGTTTCGGTAGCTAAGTGGATAACACGATAGCATTTAAACTGGATGGCATTGGGTTCGAGTCCTATAGTAAACAACAAATAAAGTATGCAGCTACATCCACTTGACGTATCCTTGATTCCACTGCGATCCATCATTTCCTTCCTTCCTTCCTTACTTACTTACTTCCTTCCTTACTTACTTACTCACTTACTTACTTACTTACTTACTTACTTACTTACTTACTTACTTACTTACTTACTTACTTACTCACTCACTTACTTACTTACTTACTTACTTACTTACTTACTTACTTACTTACTTACTTACCTACTTACGCCTTTTACTCCTAATGGAGCATAGGCCGCCAAACAGCATTCTCCAACCCACTCTGTCCTCAGCCTTCATTTCTAGTTCCATCCAATTCTTGTTCATTTTTCTCATGTCCATTTCCATTTCTCGGCGTAATGTGTTCTTACGTCTTCCTCTTCTCCTTTGGCCTTCAGGATTCCATGTCAGGGCTTGTCTTGTGACGCAGTTCGGTGCTTTCCTCAATGTGTGTCCTATTCACTTCCAGCGCTTCTTCCTGATTTCTTCCTCCACTGGGATCTGGTTTGTTCTCTCCCACAATGGGTTGTTACTGATAGTGTCCGACCAACGGATCTGAAGTATTTTGCGTAGACAACTGTTAATAAACACCTGTATTTTCTGGATGATGGCTTTCGTAGTTCTCCAGGTTTCTGCCCCATACAGTAGAACTGTCTTCACATTTGTATTGAAAATCCTGACCTTGGTGTTGGTTGACAGTTATTTTGAGTTCCAGGTGTCCTTCAGTTGTAAAAATGCTGTTCTTGCTTTTCCGATCCGTGCATTCACATCTGCATCAGATCCACCATGTTCATCGATGATGCTGCCCAAATACGTAAAGGTTTTTACACCTCCAAAATCTTCTCCGTCAATTGTGATTGGATTGGTGCACGCTGTGATGTATCGGAGAATTCTGCTTTTCCTTTTGTGTATATTGAGACTTACTGCTGCTGAGGCTGCTGCCACACTGGTCGTCTTCTCCTGCATCTGTTGTCGCGTTAGGGATAGAAGGGCCAGATCATCTGCGAAGTCTAGATCGTCCAGCTGCATCTTAGCTATCCACTGTATCCCGTGTTTCCCTTCAGATGTTGACGTCTTCATGATCCAGTCGATCATCAGGAGAAAGAGAAAGGGAGAGAGTAAGCAACTCTCGCCATCATTTACTTTTGTTTATAATTCGAAATATAAATTATTTCTTTTTCAAGTAGTCATATTCATAATTACTTAGACTTTATTTATCAACTGTCATATCACGAAACTTACCGACAAACGTAAAATCCAACTATGAATCCTTAGAAATAAGTAATTTGATATTGAAAGGCATTGATCAACTAACTGATCTTTATATTTTGTTTGAATGATTCAAACATTTCTAGCGATAAAAGTAATCACAAAGGCATTTTGACAATTCAGTGACTGAATGTTGAAAATCTATTAAATCTAGGGTTCAATTTAGTTTCTATGGATTTCCATATTGTTTATTATCATTGATGTTTTCATGATTCGTAAAATAGATGTTAGGAAGTTAGAAACATTAACTATTGGATACATATTTGTTATGTTGAAAGTCATGTACCAGCTAGAAAACTTGGTGTTTCTGGGTTCGATCTTGGTTCACTTGTCGATGAATATTAGTGTTGAGTCCCATAGGAGGATGATATACCTATTCAGTCTATCTTGGTTCAGTTGTATTTTTAAATGACGTTAGCTGATGATATAAAGCTGTGAAATTAATGCTACGTTTCAAAATATGTTTGGAAGATTGTTATAATTTTCATACATATATGCATTTACATAGATGTATACGCTAGTGAGGTTAGAGGCAGTGTAATGGGGAATGATGGTAAGTCAGTTGATGAGATTGCGGATCTTCATCGACTGAGATGGTCGAGCCATGTGCTAAGTATACCTGAACACCGGTTACCACAACGCGCGATGTTACTAGTCTTAGGGCTGGTTGGAAGAAAGTCAGAGGCGGCCAAGTCAAAACGTAGGATCAATCCTTGAAGTCACTAATTTCTGATATGTGCCATGTTGTTAGATACAGAATACTTGGTTGGGGTCCTCGTGACTATCGTAACTAATAGTTAGAGACTCTATGTGACATGTCTCAGAATCTATCACAATGGCGTAGGTGTATACACAATTTGTCTTCCTTTAAACCGTGAGATTAAAATTACTTTATACCTTTCTTTCTACGAACTAATTCTTTCATCCTGTTCTATATCCTTATACACAATCTTTCCTTTATATTATACCACCATTGAATTAACTACTTCTATGAATTTACTGATCATCTTGTTTTGTTAATGAGGTATGGCAACTTGAACTGATGCACATATGTGTGAGGTCCTATTTTGTAGCTGACTTACTTACTGACTAATACGCTAGTTAATTGTCAATCCTTTACAGTGAAATAAGCAGTGTATACTACCGAACTGAAACTCAACTATTGTATCACTCCTTCTTTGTCCGACTTTAGTTTGCTTGCTTTGAATAAGCAGTTTACAAAACTTTCATTGCTCTTCAATACATGACCATGACACTTTCACACAATCTCCCTCTCTCATTGATAAACGAACACTAATATATTCTTTCACTAATATTAACATTGAATTGAAATTTGCATGAAAATAATGAGATACATTAAAATATGTATCTTGTGTTGTCTTGTATTTTTACTCCTTCAATAAAAATTTTTAAATCTGGGTCACGGACTGATAATACTTAAATAACCACTGGAAATTAGTATAAGTCAAGAACTATTTCGTTCTAAATTGTGACTTTTTTTAACTGTGCATCCGCAATTTCATTAGATTTGAACTCTGGATCTCCATGTTTCACAGTGAACGTCAAATCTCTAGATCTTTGATCTAACAAGTAATGGTTTGTATATAGAATTTTAATCGATTCTTTCAGGAATAACTTACTTTTGACAGGCAACTTACCGAGTTCTATTCAAAAACCGTTACCATTAGATTGTAACCATCTCAATTATGAGATGAGATTGGATTTTACTTGCGCAATATCATGAAATGATTAATGTACATTATGTAAACCACTGAGTCCAGACTCAGTAGTCTCTAGTATTGTCACTCGCTGCATAATATAGCGATTCTGAGTTCAAATACAGATCGATCATAGATTCATACTGGTGATAAACGTCTCAGTATTTCTTAGTTTTCAATGATTAACCAACTAAGGTTTTTCAGTTGATGTTAATCTACAGCATAACTCAATTGTAATACAGTTAATGATCAGAAAATCCGTTGATTAAACTGTCATTACAATTTTTATTCAATTATGCACGTCAAACTGAAATTCCTAGATTCGAATCCAACGGGCTGAATATTGAATGCGCACTTCTGAGGAGTCCCATACTAGCACGAAACGGTTATTCGGTGCTTTTAAGTTTTCAATAGTGGTCTTACAATTGATCCATACATGATCTCATTCAAAACCATACAATATCTCTTTATTCCAACTATAAATCTGTTGGGGACGATAGATCCCCAAAACTCATATTTTGTAATTTCATCTTATCGATTAAATGTTTAAATAGTAATCAATTGGAGAACTTATTGATTAAATATTTGAATGGCTGTCGATTGATGAACTTTTTGATTAATGTTTAAAAACATTTCGCCATGACAATATCGATTATAAATATTGGTATAAATACGCTTGATTTGTTTGCCTGATTGACCTGACCTGACCTGACTTGGTATCTGCTGGTTGCCTGTAGAATACACTTCAACGTCTTACCAAGACTTCTTGATCGAGTTATATGATTTGGGGAGAATGGAGCAGAATAGCCTATCGAGTCTCTGAATCCTGACCGTTCGTTCCGTTCCGAATAAGCCGAATCAGTAGTATCATTCAAGCTTAATGAACCTAACAAAATCACATAATTTATTATTGTCGTTAATTTAACAGTTAACATGAAACAATGTCAATAGTTTAAATTATGAGTCGATTAAAGCTAGACCACTATGAAAAACCTGAAAGCACTGGACGGCCGTTTCGTCCTATTGTAGGACTCTTCAGCATTACGCATCCATCAAGTTTAAACAAATAAACTTTGTAACCATTCAAATTTATCAAATGATAAATCATCTATAGCATCAAATTAATTATATAATACGTGTTAAACAAAATCAAATCTACTTTCATTCGGCAAATTTATTAATATATCATAACAATTAAATTAATGAATCGACCTTAGCTAAACTACCATTGAAATCTTGGAAGCACTGAACGACTGTTTCATCCTAGAATTGAACTCCTTACTAGCGTATTCTTTTATTTTTATTTGAACACATAAATATTGGTACAAGAGGACACCGAATATATATGCGCCACAAAAATCTCATTCGATATGTGTGAGGGTTGTGATACTGTCCGGGTGCCCAAACCGAAGCATGTGGTTTTATTAGGAGGCACTCCCCGAGCCTTCGACCTGAATTTCTGACCCACGAGGCAGTGGAGCATCGTGAGGAGATGCAGTCCTATGGACGCCGGTAACCAACAATTGGTTCATACGCCGTTTGTTCCCGCAGGATACTGGAGCCCATGTGCAATATTGGTTTGGAATCCGGTTAAAGCACCGGAAATTCGCTTTTCGTCCTCTCATTTTCGTAAACAACACCCCCGCCACGAGAAGGCAGAGGCTGTATACGCGTGGCCGTGTGAGAGTATTTCGAAAGGGGGTGGGCCCAACCCACTGTCGGCTATACTAGGGCGTTTGGGGGCACATTCATGATCCCACCCTGACGGAGTCAAACCCAGGACCCTCGATCTCAAACACGAACACACGAGGTCCACTGTGAAAATACTACAATCTCTCATTATGTTAATTATATATATATAGTGTAAATATTTATTCATACTAATATAAAGAATTATTTAATTTGTTATCAATAAATTCTAATTTAATTGTTCATTCCATGTTAATAATAAAGCTTACTTTCCTTTCTTTTTTTCGCCCCCTTAGATACTAATTCTTTGAACTCAGAAGATTAATTGACATTAATAGGAAACTGTTGTTTCTCTCTCTCTCTCTCTTTCTCTCACACACACACTTTTGCGCTCACCTTTCTTATGAAATCAAAGACATTCAATGTGACTTCAATTAACAGGAATTCGATACCTCTATTGTTGTTGTTATTATTATTATTAGTATTAATATTAGTATTCCTTAACTGAAATGATAAGTTGCTAATTGATACCTTAGAGATTATCAATCAATTATTTATGATTCTAAGCCTAAATTAATATTGAATTGATATTGTTATTACTTCTCTATCTATATCATTCATTTTTGGACTGTTAATCAAATAAGCATAAATAATTGTTTATCATCTGGTAATGAAATGATAGAAAAACAAAAAGGAAGCGCCTAAAGCATATTGTATTTACCTTAGATATAATTGAGAACAAACAAACAAGTAAACAATGTAAGTTTCCTTTTTATTGAATACAAATTAAAATAGAATCAATTGTATTATGTAATACTTAATGATTCAATGATCACATTTCTATCTAGTAGTTATTCATTTAAGATGTTAGTTCAATCACGAAATCCTTCAAACTATACATGAATTGAAAACACTATTTATATAAACAAACAAATGGATATATAGATGATACATTTGTCATTATTACAAATAGAGATTACATTAGAAATGTCTCAAAATTGATAAACACATTTTGTGATCAATTTTATTCACTTAGTTAATCGATAGTGTTATTTGAACAATACCAATTTCAATAGTTGAGATTATGAGTCAATTGAAGCTAGATCATCATGAACAACCGGCAAGTACTGGATGACTGTTTCGTTCTATTGTGGGACTCCTCAGAAGTGCTCATCAACGATCCCACATCCCGCGAGATTCGAACCTAGGATCTTTCGGTCTCGCGCGCGAACGCTTAACGCCTAGCTACAATTGACTCATGATCTGAACTAGTGAAATTACTATAATATCCACAAAAACCTTTCTGATATGGATCAACGTATCCTCACTAGTGGCTGGCTTCAAGAGGTATTTCATGGAGTTCTAGTGAGAAGTAGTGAACAGTGGAGTTCAACCGGGTCCGTTGTGAAATAGTAACTCACTGAAGACAGTGGTGGATGTGTCTCTCAAACGTGTGAATTGGTTGAGGTTAGATATTAACACCGTTACATACCGGCCGGCTCAGTGATCTAGTGGTTAAGCGCTCGCGCGCGAAACCGACAAGTCTTGGTTTGGAATCTCGCGAGACGCGATCGGATATATGCACCGCTGAGAAGTCCCATACTAGTATGAAACAGCCATCCAGTGCTTGTAGGTTTCCCATGGTAATCTACGTTCAACTGACTCATGATCTCAACCATTGAAATAACAATTTGTCTTGAATCTTATTCATTGCATTGCCTAGCTATACCTTACTTTGCCTTGCTCCACTACTCCTTGATTTGATTTGACTATGAATTCACCTATATATTCGCTCATATATATATTAGCCTCTCTACTACAAGTTCGCTTGATATGCTTGTAACCTTGTTATCTGAGCTACTCATTAATAAATTGTAGTTGCCGCTTCTTATCGCCTCCTGAATTCAAACACCATTGGGATTCATACAATAACGACTATCAAGCTGTTTGACTAACAAGGCTAAGCTACTAGAAATTAAATCTATAGATTGTTTTGTAAATGTCAAAATACGTAAGTTTTGTTTCGTTATCAGAGATTGAAATCAAGTGGAAAACTGATGACTGTTATGGTAGATTAAATGAAGATTTCAACGAAGTCTAGTATTGCTTATCAGTTCAACTGTCAATGTATTATATCATAGATTATCTCAAGTGGAAAATGCAATATTTTTGGATTTTAACTCACTAATTCACTTGGTGTTGTTTACTTGAATCTTGCCATCGGTGTTTAGGGCAGCAGTTGATCAGTCTGTTACTGGCATATGTGCAAATTGTGCGTATTGCCTCGATATTGTCTTAATTCACAAGCGTTATAAGAAAAGATGGATAATGGCCAGCAGTGGAATCCACGACGACACGCATTTCATCCTATTTGGTACTCATCAGCTGGATGTATCTGCATGTCAAAGTTGATGGTTTCGAGTCCCAGAGTGAACGTCAACTCTGAGATGCAGGTACATCTAACTGACGAGTCTCAAATAGGATGAAACGCGCGTCCTGGAATCCATTGTTAGCCACTATCCATCTTTGCTTTTAACTCACTAATTTGAATTCGTAGGAGATTCATAAGAACTGAAATTAAAGATCTCGGTATTATCGATGAATATGAACAAAACAGTGGTAGACTATGATGTTAAATCTTTATACACTAGCATTCTAATTGATAGATATTTCAATTTTATTAATGGTTTACTAGGGAATAATAATATTCTCTTCAGCAGATGTTCATTTAACATTAGTTCAATCACAAAGTTCCTTTAAACTATGCTTGAGTTTAACAATGTTCATTTTCAAAGGGACTTTTTATAAACAAACGAATGGAGTAACCATGGGGTTCCTGATTTCACCAATTGTTGCTAATTTCTTTAGGTCCCATATTGAGTCGCTTATTTTTTGCCAATATCACCAGATTATGCATAAGGCTCAGATTTGTAGATGACACACCAGTCATTATTACAAATAGACCCCTTAAAAATGTCTCAGAAAACATTTAGTTTACTTTCAAAAAGGAAAATGAACATAGTATACTACCATTCACAGATTGTTTAGTCAAAAAGAATCCTAATCGAAGTCTTATTTTAACCATATACCAAAAGCTGACATAGACGAATACAACAGAAGGATTACAGCGGATCTCGAGAACATTCAAAGTTAGGGCGTTGTATAAAAAAACCAACACCCTAAAAAATGCTGTACTCAAAAAATTAAAGGTAAGATTCCTTTTAAATTCAATACGTATACAGATGAAGTTATATCAGTTGTGATGCGTTCTGGACTGACGAATCTTCTCATGAATTCTTGACTCTCGACAAGAAACACTTAGACTACACACAAAGACCTCCTGGTGATCTTATAGAGTTAAAAATTAAATCGTTAATATCCACTAAATTGATATTAGAAATATTAAAGTAATTCAGATAGATTTATCCGACTATAGAGAGAGAGGTGAGTAGACGAAGCGCTTCATACAATGCTAAATCCTTCTAAGCTCATTAATCATCGAACTTGGACTGCTTTTCCCGTTCAACCACATTGAACTCCATTCATTGTACACACATACACTTTCACTTGCAACCCCACTACTTCATGTTACAAATTATTCTTTCCAGTTCAGAGGTGTGAAAACACTTGAATTTGATCAAAATCATAAACTTAACACCGTTGGTTGCCGCCTCAAGGGTTTCTAAATTGAGCGTTCTTTGAAGCGTCACAATTTGATGATTTCCTCAATTTTTTTTCCTATCCACTTCCAACGTCTATTGTTAATTTCCTCTTCAGCTGAGAGCTGGTTTGTTCTCTCCCACAGAAGGCTGTTACCGATGGTGTCTGGCCAATGGATGTTGAGTATCTTGCGTAGACAACTATTTATAAATACTTGTACCTTCTTGATGATTGTTGTGGTGGTTCTCCATGTTTCAGCTCCGTACAATAGAACTCTTTTGACGTTCGTATTGAAGATTGCGACTTTCATATCGGTTGACAGTTACCTTGAGTTGCATAAGTTTTTCACTTGTAGGAATACGGTTCTTGCTTTGCCAACCCCTGCACTTACGTCCGCATCCGATTCTCTTTGTTCATCAATGATGTTTCCGAAGTACATAAAATATTCCACATCATTCAGAGTTTCTCCATGAAGTGTGATTGGATCGGTTTTTCCCGTGTTGCATATGAGGATCTTGCTTTTCCATTTGTGTATTTTGAGGCCTATTGATGCAGAGGCTGCTACTACAATAGTTGTCTTCATCTTCATTGACGACATTCACACATATTTCTTTAGAAAGAGTCTTTGATGATCAGTCATATATCCAGTACTACTGTCTTGAACGAGAACATCATTGGGGATAATCAAATGCATTTGAACACAAAACTATAGAATTTCTTAGTAAAATCTGTGAAACATACTTAATTTGGAAAATGTCAAACAATTGTTTCAAACTTGACTGTTCCCTATATAAAAATGTCAATCAATCATCTCAAACTTCCCTGTTCCTTTATTTCCACACCAATCATTCTCTGTTCTCGTTCCCGATTACCTTAACCTTCTTCCACTAGGTATTTCACTTATAACTGATGATACATACTACTTATATCTGTCACCATCAGTAGCATACATCACACTGTCAATATTTAATCCTGACTAATATCATGACATTATAATCTATTCATATAAATAAATAATGTTTACAAGTGTATCTTATGGAAACTTTCCACTTGTAAACAAGTGTTTACGGATAGATTGTTTTGTTTTTTCTAAGAAAAAGAATTCAATAAATCATAATTGTTCCAATAAAAAATTCATAGATTTAAAACATGTTGACTTACTTTAAAGTCACTTTTTGATTTCACTGATTGAAATCATGGATCAATTGAAGCTAGAACACCAAGGAAAAGCTGAAAGTACTGGACGGCCGTTTCGTCCTAGTATGGGACTCCTCAGCAGTGCGCATCCACGATCCCGCACCCCCACGAGATTCGAACCCAGGACCTAACAGTTTCGCGCCAGGCACTTAGCCAACTAGACCACTGCTAGTCAGTCAGTAACAACGTAGAACTTTGTACGTACGTACATCAGTTCAAGTTGCTATACAACATTAGCACAGAGATGCAGTTGTCAACTCAAATCCCGTGGTGGTAAAGGTAGTAAGAGTATGAGCAGTATTCGGGAAGATTATGGTTTGGAGATGTTATTCAAGGAGTATAATACAATGAAATAAATTTGAAAAGTGAAAAAAGACATGAAGAATTCAGAAGATTAGAATTTGGGGGAACACAAAGAACGTATGCACCTGCGCCATTGCAAATGATTTTGAGCCATGTCATTCAGGGTACCTAATCATCGGTTGCTATCATCTCACGTTCCCCAACCAGATGATCTACACCTACCAACATGGCTCAGTGCACTTGTCAGTGACTTCATGGACTTGTGCAGTGTTTTGGTCTGGCCGCCTCTAGCTTTCTTCCAACCTACTCCTACACCATAAAACATAGCATGTCGAGGTAGTCGGTGTTTGGGCATACGTAACTAATGTCCCAGCCATCTCAACTGATGAAGTTTCACTACTTTTCAATTGATTTGCCATCCTTACCTAGTACCCGTTTCCTAACAACTGCGTTACTTACTTGATGGTCCCAGGATATACGAGCAATATTTCGAAGACACCTATGATAAAATACTAGTAACCTACGACTGTCCTCTTCTCTTACCGGCCATGTGATGTGTACTGCTGATGATGACAGATATAAGTAGTATGTATCAACAATTGAAACTAAAATGCCGGATTGTAGATGGTCAGGAAGATCGAAGAAAAGAGAATGAGGATAGAGAATGATTAGTGTGGAAATGAAAGAACAATGAATTGTGAGACGATTGATTACCATTTTATAAATGAATTATTCACTGTATGTTTCTTATAATTGACCGGCCATGTTTCACTGCCATAAAATAGGGTGGAACGAACTGCTGCGCAGTAAACACGTTCTTTAGTTGATAGACGGATATCTCGCCTACGCCATAAATGACGCGAGTTGGCAAAAGCTAGTCGAGCCTTCTGTATCCGTGCTGAGATTTCGTCACACACTAGACCACAAGGGCTGATGAAACTTCCAAGATAAGTGAAGCGGTCGACACGCTCAACTAATTCACTCCCTATCATTAGTTCGGGTGTCGATGCAACCCAATCCTGAAGCAACATTTTGCATTTTGAGGGGGAGAATCGCATGCTGAACATGCTTGCATCGTTGCTTAGAGTGGTCAGAAGACTCTGCATTTTGACAGCGTCCTCACCAAATAGAACTATGTCATCGGCATATTCTAGGTCAGAAAGTGAATCTCCCGGTAGAAGTTCAACCCCTGAAAATTTAGGTGAGGAAAGTGTTATCTCCAAAAGTACGTCAACGACAAAGTTAAACAAGAATTGAGAGAGTGGGCAGCCCTGACGAACACCACTTGAGGTAATCAATTCTGATGACAGTTCTCCATAAGCTCTCACTCTACCAGTTGTGTTCGAGTACAGAGCCTTTATAAGGTTAATGTACTTCTTTGGTACTCCTTTCAATGACAAACACTGCCATAGAACCTCACGATCAACAGAGTCAAATGCCGCGTTAAGGTCGAGAAATACTACGATTGCGAGGCGTCTGAACGTGTGTCTGTGTTCTAGAACCTGACGTAGTGTGAATATCTGGTGTATACAACCACGTCCAGGTTTTTTCTAGTCTGCTTTTCACGAGCTTTAGTTAGGCGTCAAAGTATTATTGAAGCTAATATTTTAAACACTATATTAGTCAAACTGATTCCTCTGTGATTGTCGCAAGAGGAACTAGACTACTGAGCCGGCATCCAACGGTATTAATGTATAACTTCAAACAATCCACGAAGTTGCGCCACCGTACACCATTGTCTTCAGCGAGTTGATTACTTTTTATTATAATAAACGATCATTGTTAATATTATTATTACTGTTAGTAATATTACTAGTAGAATACTATTACCATTATTATTACTAGTATCATTACTATTACTATCATCATTACTAATAATATTATCATTACTAATATAATTATCATTACTATTATCATCAGTATTATCATTAATATTGCTACTATCATTACTGCTATTATCACTATTACTCTTACCATTATCATTACTATTACCTTTACTATTATTATTAATATTATTATTACTCGTAAAGACAATACACCTAATGGAATTAGTATGATTCCTTTATTATTTCGTTCTAAAAAAGATAAAACACTCACACTCACACACACACACACTCTACTCATCATGTATTACTTATTAACAGGAGTTAAAAATGACCTAATTCCAACCCCCCCCATCTTTACAAGATTACCCTTTCTAATAGTTGTTAATCTTATATAAATTTATTAAAATGTATCATAAAATTTGATCAAGGTAAATAATATTAATGATTTATTGATTTTGTTACACACAAAAAAAGAAGAGAAAAAAAGAGAAAGAAAAAAAAGAAAAAAAATCATTTTATCCTCATTTAGAATTGATTATTTTATGATCCAGATCAGTGATGAATAATTGAATAATAAGGTTAGAAAAGATCTAGTTTATTTATTTTTGGATCAAATCATGTATAAAATGATTATTTAATAGGATCATTAAATATAAATATTTAAGCTAAACTGTTATATTACGATGAGAATAATGAATGAATGAATGAATGAATGAATGAATGGTAACAGTTGGAATCTATTTTTTTAAAACTAATACTATACATATACTTTTGTTGGATAATGATTAACTAACTACGCTATACATAGTTGTGTTCCTCTTATTATAAGCTTTAATTTGACCCATCGACTATTACTATACCATTTACCATTCTTGAATTATGCCCTGTCTATTAATGACTATCTCCCATATTCACAGCCACATTAGGCTAAATCTTGTACAGATTATGTTTCTTATTTTATGGTACTATGTGATCTGTTTGATTTGTATATGAACACAGTATGTTTGATATACATGAATCACATCGCAGAGGCTGAGTTTGATGTTCTGGACTCGAACAGGAAGGTCTAGGCATGGAGAAGCACTGATAAATACTGTAGACTACTCATACGGGTTTTATGCGTCATTGGTCTAATCGACAATTCACTGTTCTCTAATTGACAGTATTATTTTATATATTACATATTATTGATAAGGACATAAATACACAAGATATAACATAAAAAATACACCGTCTATTATATATGTTAAAGCACTGCAGACCATCGATGAATACCGTGATTTTAGTGAAACACAAGACATTATCGAAACATCAGCAGTTACCCACTGAAAACAATGGTGGCCGGTCACGCAGTATCGTGGATTGATTGAAGTTTGATATTAACACTGTTGGATATTGGCTCACTGGTTTATAGGTGAAGCGTTGCGTCGGCAACTGAGACCGAAGTTACTGTGTCCGACTCCCTTTGATGTGGGATAGTGGATGCGTACTCTTGAAGTATCCATGCTAGAACGAAACGTATATCGACCATTCAAACAATCGCTGTTAAATAAATTTAACGCTGTATGAATTCACAAAGTAACACAAAGCATCGACTAAAGTGCATTATTGTACAGCGCACATCACAAAGCTACAAACACACCAGGCGAATTTCAGCAGCAAATCTAATGCGCTCGAGCAGGCGAATACAGAGAAGAATTCACAGTTGAAACAATTAGTAAGATTCAAGCACGAATATATGGGAAAGCTAATGATCCATTGATTGAGCGATATTCAAGCAACTGACATTTGATCTAGAGAGTGATATGTGTGTAAGCTGTCATTTGTGATCAAGCCTACATGTTTCTACAAACATAATAATAATAACATAGAGAAATAGACAGATTGTTGCTGTTTTAATAACACTGTTTGTTAAATGGGTTAATTGAAGGGCTAGAAATAACTAACCGTAAATTGACGTAATGGTAGGAGATGAATCGAATGGTTTACATAGTTAATTTGAATCAATTTGTAATATTACGTAACCGCCATTTAATGTGCTTAGTCGGTGATCCCCATACACTCGACATACTTGAACTCCATTAGTCATCGTTTCTTAATATTCCCTAATTAGCCGTAGACAGTCATTAAGAAAGAGTCCTATTCTACGATAGAATAGCTGTCCACTGTTCCTTGACTTAATATTACTATAATTGGTATAATCGGTTATATTCAAAATCAAGCTAATCATAAAATAAGGATAGAAAGATACTTACTCTGGCTGTTGGATCAGCGTTATAAATAAAGGTTTATATGGTAAAACATCAGTCATCAACAACTTTGAGTGACCAATCAAAATGTAGGTAGTTGATGAGTGTTATATTAGATCATCGCTGATTGCTGTGCCGAAAAAAAACGCTGGTCATTTATACTCGGAATGAGGGACCTCGGTGATTCTCACGATGTGAAAGTAAGAACACACGAGACTGGTATAAGTGATGATTTATTAGCCCCAAACACGACGACGAACGATGATCAAAATAGTCTAAAATACACTCATTTATATATTGATGGTACACCCATTTTGATTAATAATTAGGATGAAATCACATACTCAGTTATGACAACTCACTTACTGAGTATAGTTCATGTCAAGTGAATAGAAGAATATCTCGTATATTATACAGAAGAAAATATCATAATGGGAAAACAAATCAAATACTACAGTGAATGATCCTCACATTGAATCAAAAATGGATGTCATGTTGACTAAAACTCATAATGAGTAAATCAATGGGAAATTGATTTTTCTTCCCATTATATCAATTAGTGAATTTAAAACAATGATGCGGATTGCCTGTTGCTGAAATTCATGATTTTCATGATATTTTGTATTTTGAACAGAGTTGGATGATGGTTTCCTTGTGGAATGATTTTTTAAAGTCAATATACAAGGGTTTGGATTTACTTTTATTAAGTGTTAAGGTAAAGAGTATTTGAGTATGGGGTTTTAGGGTTAGGAATTAAGGGTAGAAAGCTTTGAAGTGAGAAGCTAGAGTTGAGTGGTTTTAGGGTTGGGTATTAGGGTCTTAAAGACATAGAGGTAGGAATTAGGATCTAGCTTGACCAGATAATTATGATCCTAACCTATATTAGCACTTATAAGTCATATAATAATTTTAAGCCTCCAAAACGGATGTCATGTTATCATTTTTCCAATATTTTAGACCTGTTCCACTAAATCTGCATTCTGATTGATTAATATGAGGAACGTTCTTACAATTCTTTGAGGTCGTCAATGTCATATAATTTTATTGATTATGGTTTCCATGATGAATGAACTTCAGATATAATGTGAAAGGGTTGCGGTTAGGTATTTGTAGTTGAACTGAATTTATAAGTATTAACGTTACGGCTTTCTTCATGAATTGACTTTAACTATAATTCAATGATACCCTTCTACTCTTTTGTTCATAAACATATAGAGGCAAGGCTAGGGTTGACAGTTGGAGCTAAAAGTTGTCTATATAACATTGCTCATTATGAGTTGAATCACATCAAGTATTTCCATAGACAATCTATTTCAGGGGCAGATATTTCTTGTAATTTAGATTAGTCAACTTTTAACAGTCATAATTGTTTTTGGAACAAAGTATTAACATTTATTACTCAATTTATTATAAGATACATGTTATCCATTAATGCTCGTTGAATTTCGTGGAGAAATCAGAGAGGCAATCACTTAACTATAATTGGCCCATTTAAGGCCATCAGTGTACTATAAACATCACCGCAAAACTCGATGGGTACTGGTTCAGTTATCAGATATATCAAGAGTGTAAATTGCTGTAGTATCGATAGCTAGGATAAAATAGCGGTTAAGCGCTTGTGTTTTGTCAAGCGATTATTTGACTATGATCAATCAAAGATATGAGTTTAAATTAAGATTGACTATTTTGTTGAGACAATTATTCGTTGACAACCTGGAGCATCCACAAAAATGATATTGATACGTTAAAATATTGAAGACGAACTTCATCATGAATCATTATTAACTATGGGGAACCACTGACAATAACACAGAAGTGAAAAAAACTATTCCTTTCTGATGAAGGACTTCCATCGATTCTTCTTAATTTCTTCCTCCACTGGAATCTGATTTGTTCTCTCCCACAATAGGTTGTTGCTGATAGTGTCTGGCCAACGGATCCAAAGTATTTTGCGTAGACAACTGTTAATAAACACTTGTATGTTCTGGATGATGACTTTCGTAGTTCTCAAGGTTTCCGCCCCATACAGTAGGACTGTCATGTCATTTGTACTGAAAACTCTGACCTTGATGTTGGTTGACAGACAGACAATTGTTTTGAGTTGCAGATTATTTTTCAATTGTATATATGTCACTCTTGCTCTGCCGATCCGCGCCTTTACATCTACATCAGATCCGCTGTGTTTATTAATGACGCACAATACTACTTATCTAGTTAACATTTTTTTTCAGTTAACTTATCTTTTAACAGATTCGAACTATTAACCCCACATTTTCATTATCTTTCTTTAATCGAAAAACTTGAGATGGACAAACAACTCTTTTAAATGTTCCAAATCGAGTATTTTAGTTGATGATTAGTGTAAACTAAATGAGAATATCTTTCATGATTCACTTCAATAGTCTCGTTTTCATTCTTTTTTATTTTTGTTCCTTTTTTTCTTCTTTTTTTTCTTTTTTTTCTGATACATTCTGATCAAGTTATATCATTGAAATTGCTTGAAATTGTTTCTTTTGTTTCTTCTTCTTCTTCTTCTTCTTCTTCAATGTTATAACACAGCTGCTTAAATTCACATATTCTTCAAGTGAAGAACAAAATGTACTTTATACATATATATATCATGTTATCTTCATTATTCGTTTTTCTTTATTATAAAAAGACAAACGAATATATTCGAGAAACATACTACTTATTACATATATGATTTCAGTGGAATATAAAAGAGAAAAAAAAAGAAAAATGAAAAAACAAGAAAAAAAAAAAAGACATAAAACTTACATTTTGATACTTCAGTTCTGTTTCATTTAATCAAGATAAACAGATGTTGAAATTCTCTAATATTTAGTTAGTTAAGTAGAAATTTATAGATTATTATGATGATGTAATACATTTGGTAATGGAGAGAGTCAACTATCCCACTTGATATGCTTTCACTTGGTCACATATGTAATAATCACTGACAGAGAAGTCCTACTTATTGCTTTCTCGTGAAAGATGTGTTTTTCTTTTAATGAAATTGAAAGGACAAAAAGCGAATGTTCAGAGCTTTAACTGGATTGATGAATATGGAGTATCTACCTAGGGGAGTTGATGTTATATTTGGTCGTCACTGATTGCTGTGCCGGGAAAAAGCGCTGATCACTTATACTCGGAATGAGGGACATCTGCTATTCCCACAATGCGAAAGTAAGAACAAAAGCCCCACAACACTATGACGACGACGAATGAATGATAAAAATAATGAATCAAAATAGTCTAAAATACACTGGTTTATATATTGATTATACACCCATTCTGATTAATAATTAAGATTAGATCACATACCCAGTTATAACAAATCACAGACTGTGAGCATAGTTCATGTCAAGTGAATACAAGAATATCTTGTATATTATACAGAAGAAAATATCATACTGGGAAAACAAATCAAATACTACAGTGAATGATTGTCATGTTGAATCAAAAGTGGATGTTGAATGTTGAATAAAACTCATAATGATTAAATCAATCGAAAACTTGACTTTTCTTTCCATCATATCACTTGGTAAAACCACTTGCTTCGGTTTGGGTACCTAGGCAGTATCACAGCCCTCACATACAAATCAAGTGACTTGTGTGGCGTATACCTCTCCGGTGTCCCTTTGTACTAAATAAATAAATGAAAATTATGACATTACTTTTGGCATAGAAAAATTATTAAATTATAGACTTGATTGTTATTAAGCACTGAAATCTAAAAATTGGCCAACAGTACACTTTTTTATTGAAATTCAATATTTGAAAGTGGAAATATATGCTCAGTCTTTGAAGTATTTATGGAATAAACAAATGAGCAATGTTAATATTAGCCATTTTGCATTAGACTAAGTTATTCACTGACTATAGTGATTAGGAAGCATGTTATGCATATCTAATCTTCATCTAACTCATCATCAATATTGGATGGTATAGAAGTATGTTGAAAAGAAGATAAAGGGGATCAAATAAACTAAAACGCGGTATCAGTCACGTTGATAGATGTAAACTACCTGAATGGCTTGAATTATTTTTTCTGTCTAGCGTTTACTTGGCAAGTTAGTTTTCAACGGGTTGAGGTCGATAACTCCATGCCCAACCCTCCTCCTTTACCTGAGCTTGGGACCGGCAGTAACTCTGAAAGAGCTACAGGCGGAGTTAAACTACCTGAATGAGATCCTATTTATTATCATAACCAATGGTTGGTGATATGAGACGTGATTTATATTTGTTCAAAATGACACAGATACATATGCTGTTTATCTTCCTTTCAATCTTGAATTGCAGTATTCCTTTTCCACTCAGTCTTTTCAAATCGTAGTTTTAAAATTTAGTCTTTTCTATTATCATTGCAACACACATCTATGCCAGGCTGTAAACAGATAATTAGGAAAAACCCAGCTAATATGATTCAATAAACCTAGCCTTATTTTATTTACCATCTCTTAAAAACATAGTAGTACACTTAGTAGTTGTCACGTTCTACATCTGGACACATTAGCAGTACCGATTGACTGCTGTATCAAGAGTAGAACGAAAGTACTACAGATCAAAACTCATAATCTTGATGTTAAAATCAATCAGTTTTAAATTAACAGCTCAAATTTTCAACTTCATTTCATTCATCATTATTAATGAATGATAGCTTTATAGTGATTCTGAATTTATCAGTATAAGGTTGTGGAGATTGTTTAGATTTTGATTAAGATCATGAATCGATCAATGTTAAACCACCATTGAAAACCTAAAAATACTGAACAGCCACTCCAATCTAGTATGGGACTCATCAGCAGCGCGCATCCACGATCCCGCACGTCGGACTCGAACCCAGGAACTTCGGTTTCGCGCGTGACCGCTTGACATCTAGTTCAGTTCTTCCAGGTTTTCCATGGTAGCCTAACAATAATCGATTCATGATCTCAATCAAAAAGATTCTGAAATTTCCCGTGATCAACTGTAAATTTCAACTCACCTAATTCCTTCAAACATTTAAAACTGAAATCTAATAAGTGGTGATTAGAAAGTATTGAAAAAGTGAATTTCTACAATACGCTATTAGCAGTCTGTTAATCACTATTAATGTAGAGCACTCAAAATCATTTTAAAGACAAAAGAAATGTACAAGTAAACCGAAGGAAAATGTAAGAATATTTACAATTCTCCCAACTGCTTATTGTATCCTCATTGAATTTAGACATTGTGTTCCGAATCAGTTTTCCAGAGATTATGCGATCACCACAAGGCATAAAGATTCTGGGTTCGAGTTTCAGGAGGTGCAGTCATGGATGCCTATTATTGTGGAGTCCCTAACTAGGATGATCTATCCGTTCAGTGATTCCCGGTTTCCAATGACGGTCTAACTTACAGTGGTTCATGAATTAAATGAAATTTAACATTCTCCATAAACCCATTCAGACATTTACTATGTGTTGTGTATAGACTAGCTTTGAGAGGTAATTCTCGGAGTTATAGTTAGAAGCTATGACCAGTTGAATTCAACTTTGTCGGATATGAGGCAGTTACCTAATAAAAACGATTAAAGATTGTCGCATAATGTTTAGATTAACGGGTCTTACCAAGACGAAATGGGCGTTCAATATTTCCAGGTTTCCGCTGATGGTCTAACTTGGATCAGTTTATGATTTTAATGTAAGATGTTTTTTTCATTTGTTTTACATGAAGAACTGATCTTCAAAAACCATTTAAGAAAAACAAAGATGCATTAGAAAGTTGTCCTAGTAGTGAGAAGTTTATTTCAATGGTTGAGATCAAGAGACAATTGAAGCTAGATCATCATGGAGAACTTCCAAGCACTAAACGGCCGTTTCGTCCTATTTTGGGACTCCTCAGCAGTATACATCCACGATCCCGTTTCGCGAGATTCGAATCTAGGACCTATCGGTCTAGTGTGTGAACACTTTACCACTAGACCACTGATCCAGCCGGTATGCAACGGTTTTAATGTCTAACTTCAACTAATCCACGAAATCGAACGACACATCCACCATTATCTTCAATGAGTTACTATTTCACAACTGACCCGGTTGACATTTATTAGTTAAGAATCGGTCTATACTACTTAAATAAAATAAATTGCATAATTTTGTTTTTTTCATAAATAATTTTTTCTGAAAAGCTTGTTTTTCGGATCAATGACTATTTGTCAATGTTGATACATGTTAGTTACCATCTCTCATATTGAATAAGGAAAGCAGAAATGTTTGGAATAATAATTAGGGAAAATGCCCATAAGATGAGGATACTCCAGAAACTTCAATTTTTTTAGGAGGGGGGTAAATAAATACACTGCAAACTATGAAAAGTGTTGAATAGAAGCATTATGTAATTATATAACTAGGTAATGTGTTAATTTTATTGTTTACACTTATGTTATGTAGTTACTACGTAACTGAATTACTATGTTTATATATTCGTTTTATCATCGGCTTTCATTTAATTTATTAACTGCTATTATATGACTTACTTACTTACGCCTATTACTCCCAATGGAGCATAGGTCACCGACCAGCATTCTCCAACACACTCTATCCTGTGCGTTCCTTTCTAGTTCCATCCAATTCCTGTCCATTCATCTCATGTTTGTATCCATTTCTTGGAATAATGTGTTCTTTCGTCTTCCTCTTCCCTATTGGCCTTGAGGATTCCATGTGAGAGCTTGCCTTGTGACACAGTTGTGTACTTTCCTCAATATGTGTCTTATACACTTCGATCTCTTCTTCTTGATTTCTTCCTCCGCTGGGATCTGGTTTATTCTTTCCCTCAGTAGGTTGTTGCTAACTGTGTCCGGCAAACGGATCCGAAGTATACGACTTACTATTATCTAAATTGTTGTCAATCAGTTATTCACGGTCACTTTTGGCTCGTTATTGTATATTTGTAAATTTGATGTTATGTAATCCGGTGCATTTAAATATACAAGACTAAGTATTTTTAGAATATGATATTATTGGAGGTTGACTAGTGACTTCTCTCTCTAACTCAACACAGAAGATAAGGAATGACTTATGGATAGCTGACGAGTGGGAGCACAACTTCGTAGTTAATTGTGCAAGTCAACCACGTCTTACATAGATAGCCGGTCATAAATACCTGTGGCTTTTTAGTGTTGGCTGCGGCAGTTCTCCAGATTTCGTCTCCCTACATTAGAACTATCTTGACGTTCGTATTGAAAACTCTAACTTTGGTCTTCATTGTATTGATACTCACACTGCTTTGCCGATCGGTGCATTCATATCTGCATGAGATCCTTCTGGCTTATCAATCGTGACACGAAGTAATTTAAGTTTTTTTCACTTCCAAAACGTTTCTATAAAATACGGTTTGATTTATGCTCACTGTGTTGTATTTTAGCATGCCTCCTTTTTCGCTTGTGTATATCAATCCTTGATACTGCACAGACTTTTGCTACACCTGCATTTGTGACTGCCTATGAAACAAAAGAGCTAGGTCATCTGCAAGGTCCAAATCGTCTAGATGCATTCTAGTTGTCCATTGTATTCTATGTTAACTCTGAGATGTAGATATCCTCATAAACCAGCTGACTCTCAGAAGAATGAATGCTAGGGTTACGGGTTATTGTGTAGTTACGCTACAAGTTTCAATTTTGCTGTTCAGTTGGACATTTTAAAGCATAGATAGTCTATGGTTATCCTAAAAACCAATGTAAGATTATACTCACCTATAAGAATATATTTATATATTATTAAACATAAATAACGACTGGCAGATTGTGATATTAACGTTCATAGAATTCAGTAGTAAACATTTCAATGAACTATCATCAGATTGGTTATTATTATTATTATTGAAGTCCAGTTCAAAAGATTCATTAGAGATCGCTTTAACCTAAAGGTTATATTTGTCATAGATTGATCTCCATTGTAATGCAATTGAAAAATACAGACCTAGTTAAACCTTGTAGGTCAATTTTTACCAGTGAAAATCTCACAACCCTTTCAAAGCTTATAACCAGGAGCTTCAAGTTATGAAATGACAAATATAATCCATATATTTCTATATTCATTTCTCTTTCTATCAGATAGTAACAAGATGAAAATCAATAAATTTGAAGCATGATACAAGACTATTCAAATTACTGGTTATTGTTGTGTTCGTTCTATACTTCTTTGGTATTATTATTATTATCAATATTATTATTCTTATCATTATTGCAAATAAATTCACTTAGTATTGTTTACTTGAATCTCCACATTCTTATTTAGGACTGCAGTTGATCAGTCTCTTCGTTGGCATGTGTCCACACTGTGCGTATTGCCTCGATATTGTCTTAATTCACAAGCTTTATAAACAAAGATGAATAGTGGCTAGCAATGGAACCATGACGCGGGTTTCGTTTTATTTAGGACTCATCAGAACGATGTACCTGCATCTCAGGGTTGATGTTCACTCTGAGACTTGAACCCAATATCGTTCGCTTCAAACGTCATTACGTTATCCACTTATTGATTGATATTCACTAATTTGTGCAATGAGATGAATTGTAAATTCATTATGTATTGTTTGTTTGAATCTTTCCATTGATGTTTAGGACTGAAACCGACCAATTTCAGTGAGTTCAAGCCGCGGAGTGTACATCAACTCTAGGATGAAGGTATATCCAGTTGACGAGTCCCAAATAGGACGAAACGCGCGTTCAAGATTTCACTGCTGGCCGCTATCCATCGTTGCTTTCAATTATTATTAACGTTAGTATCCAGTCAGTCAGTCAGTCAGCTACAACGTAAGACGGAGCACATATATCCATCGGTCCAAGTTGCCACACTCCATTAGCACAATAAGATGAACACCAGATTCATAGGAGCAGTTCATTCAATGGTGGTAATATATAAAGAAAGATTATATATAAAGACATAGTACAAGAAGAAAGAATTAATTCGTAGAAAGAAAGAAAATGAAGCGATTTTATTCTGATAGTTTAAGGGAATACACTAAACGTATACACCTACATCATTATGATCGATTCTGAACTATATCACCAGGAGTCTCCAACCATCGGTTATGACAGTCATACAGACTTTAAACAAGTAATCTATTCATATTATTGTTGATATTACTAGTATTAGCATGAATCTGGTTCTTTATTAAGATTATTTTTTAAGTGAATTCATTTGAAACTAGATTGGCGCGAAAAAAAACACATTTAAATGAAATGAAATTCTTGAAAGAGATTAATTCACACGCAAATTTTTCAATATTTTGCATGGTAATAAACAAACAAACGAAACTGTCTATTTCTTCTCTCTCTTGTTTCTGTTTGCTGGTTATTACCAATTTAAGAAAATAATCCCTTAACAACAAATTTGTAAACTTTTTTATAAAAAAATTACAAAACAAAAAAGAGAAAAGAAATGAATTAAGGCGTCAATTAGAATTAAGGGTGTTAGAATTGACTAAATGGATAGGGTTATAACATTGACGTAAGATTGTATTGTTATTAGTAGTATTGTTATTGTTATGATTGATGAATCTTTTATTATTTAAGTGTGTCATCTATCTATTTTGTAACAATAATCCAATTTTCAGAAGGGGTTCGTGAAGAATCTTAGAAATTTCACTGATTGAAATTGTGAGACAATTGAAGTTAGACCACCATAGAAAACCTGGAAGCACTGGATGGCCGTTTCGTCCTGGTGTGGGACTCCTCAGCAGTGCGCAACCACGATCACGTCCAGCCCGCGAGATTCGAACCCAGGACCTAACAGTCTTGCGCCAGGCGCTTAACCAACTAGACCACTGAGCCGGCATCCAATGGCGTTACTCCTGGAGTCCTAGTGAGAAGCTGTTATCAGTGGAGTTCGATCAGGTCTGTTGTGAGATATCAACTAACTGAAAACAATGGTGTACGGTGGCGCAACTTCGTGGATTGGTTGAAGTTAGACATTAACACCATTGGAGGCCGGCTCAGTAATCTAGTTAGTTAAGTGCCTGACGCGAGACTGATAGGTTCTGAGTTCGAATCTCGTGAATGACGTTAGTAGATGCGTACTGTTGAAAAGTCTCACAATAGGATAAAACGGCTATTCAGCGCTTCGAGGTTTTCCATAATGATCCAGCTTCAATTGACTCATGATCTCAACTATTGAAATATATGATTTAATGAAATTTTGTTTCTATGGTAATCTGTCATGCATAGATTTCAATATATCCAATTTTTTATATTTTATACACAAAAATCCTACCATTTGACAACAAACAAACAAAAAATTCTATTTGATTACGTAATTCGTTGACTTAGTAATACTGAACTTAAACAAAATCCTTCTTTTGTTTTTCCTTCATATTTCAAATGATGAAATTCAATCCATTTGATTATTCACTATTGATAATGGAGATAATTTGTAACTTAGATGAATGATATTGATAAAGTTTTATTCTTTTAAGCATAGAGATTATTCTATATTTATACAATAACAATGGTTTTTATAATAAACCATGATCAGACATATGCATTTTATCATTTCTTCCTTGAAATGACAAGTTATCATATGAAGTCTAAATTGTAAATGGTTAGAGAAACGTAACATAATTAGTTACTTACTTACTTACTTACTTATTTACGCCTGTTACTCCCAATGGAGCATAGGCCGCAGACCAGCATTCTCCGACCCACTATTTCCTGGACCTTCCTTTCTAGGTCTATGTAACTGTTATTCATTCTTCTCATATCTGTTTCCACTTCTCGGATTAATGTGTTCTTTGGTCTTCTTTTCTCATTTAGCCTAGACTGTTCCAGTTAAGCTATTGCCTTATGACGAAGTTTAGTGCTTTTATCAATATGTGTCCTATCCAATTCCAGCGCTTCTTCCTGATTTCTTCCTCCGCAGGGATCTGGATTGTTCTCTCTCACAGTATGTTATTCCTGATAATATCTGACCAGCGGATTCCAAATGTTCCACGTAGACAACTGTTAATAAACACTTGTATCTTCCATTGAAGTTTCACATTAATGTTTGAGTATATATTATGCTTCACAAACATAGTATAAAATGTATTGTTTATTACAACAATTTAATTATTTAAGTTAAAGCATTAATAATTACAGTGGAATTAATTCGACGAGACGTTAATTTTTGGACAGACCAATCAGAGTTGTGCGAACGAGTGTTGGATTTCGGAACGACATTCATTCATTCATTCATTCATTCATTCATTCATTTGACTAAATAGCGTTTTCGTATTCTAGCTGATATCAGTTCGTGATGAAAACCCTAAATCTAATTCCTTACCTTAACCATCAACTGTTAATCATAATTCTAATTCCTCACACTGGTTTAAAACCCTCATTTGGTAATAGTTATAAAGTGGACACTCTCAAGATCACTTTAAGGTCGCTCAATGATCATCCATAAATTATAGTCTAACCACTAATTCAATTCTAGCTTATCCACTTCTATTTCGGATCGTGCATTTAAATACATTCAAGGAGTTCTATACTAGGATAAAACAACTGTCCAACTTTCTTTAGTTTATAAATGATAACCCTTAATGACATTAGAATGTGTTGAACATAATTAAAGGAGTTACTCATCACTTTCTTTATTTAGTAAACATCATTGTTATGAAGTTTGCTGAATATTTTTTTACTTTGATCACTAATCACTAGACCATTAAAAACCTGGAAGCTTTTCGAAGTTGTTTCGCTCTACAATGAGACTCCTCAGTAGTATATACTTACGACCGTACCACCAGAGACAGGAACCATGAATATTTGTTATACATGCAGTCATTTAACATGTTCAATTCTAACTTCAATGAATCCGCACTAGTTCACTGTCATTTCCCACTACTTTCTGTTGTGGGTTGCTTCTCCACACACACAACACGTCTGATCTTTTCTGCTCAACGTTTCCAGGTTGTTAATGATAATCTAACTTCGATTGATCTGTGATCTCAATAAAATAATTAAAGAAATTTTGTTTTTCATAATAAACAAAATGTTTATAATGTAGAACAGTCATTCAGTAGTGCACACTTCTTAGTAAGTGCAGAATTTTATATCATCATCCTTATATGTTATTGATATTAACGATCACAATCGGCATTTCGTCGAACTTCTTCAGTTGTGATTTCATTTATAGAATTGTAATGACTAATCAGTTTCTTCTTGTAATAACCGATATTTCGATATTGTTATATCTAGAGTTTAGTTTCGTATTATATCGACTCTTTCTGAGCTACTTAGTGCTTCCTCGAGTTCACCCGAGCAACGTCCGAACAGATATCAAATATTGACAAGTGAAAAACATTGTTCCTATTGAAGATAACTTGGAAAATTATTCAGTAATCTTTTCTTTAAAAAGGAGAAGCTTTGTAACAAAATTAGTAACCTTTTTTTACAAACATTGGTGTACCTGAGAAAATAGTCCACATCATCCAGAATTCATACGTTGGACTACAGTGCAAAACCGTGCATACAGGAGAGCTGACAGATGCATTCCAAGCAAGGACCGGAGTTAGACAAAGCTTCTTACTCACCCTATCTCTTTCTTCTGGTGGTCAAATGAGGGAAAGCACGGAATACAATGGACAGCTAGTGATAAAATAGACGATTTGGACCTCACAGATTACCTAGCCATTTTATCCCATACATACCAATAAATGCAGATAAAGACAACTATTTTAGCATCAGAATCTGCATCATTAGGCTTCAACATACACAAGGGAAAAAACAAGATTCTCAAATACAACACAAATAACACCAACCCAATCACACTTGATGATAAAGCTCTAGAAGATGTGGAATCTTTCACATACTTAAGAAGCATAATCGCTGAACAAGAAGGACGCAATGCAGACGTAAACGTGAGGACTGGAAAAACAAGGACAGCGTTTCGACAGTTGAACAACATATGAAACTCAAAACAACTCTCAACTAATTATGAAAGACATAATCTTCAATACAAACGTCGAGATAGTTTTACTGTACGTAGTTGAAACTTGGACAACTACTATTGCCATCATTAAAATGTAGAAGTATTTATAAACAGTTGTCTACTCAAGTTACTCAATATCCGTTAGCCAGAAATCCTCAGCAACAACCTACTGTGAGCGAGAACAAACCAGCTTCTAACTGAGGAGAAAAGATGTTAAAAACGGATAGGACATACATTACGGAAATCATCACACTACATCACGAGGCAAGCGCTAACTTGGAATCGTGAAGGGAAGCAGAAAGAGGAAGACAAAAGAACACACTATGTCGGGAATCGGAAACAGCCATGAAAAGAACTATCAATTACTGTCTCACACATTTGCAGCCACATTTGGCCAAACCTTGTACAAATGTTGTTTCCTATTTTATGGTACAATGTGGTCTGTTTGATTTGTATGTAAACCCAGTATGCTTGAAATACATGATTCATATCACAAAGTCTGAGATTGATGTTCTGGACCTAACAAGCAGATCTAGGTAGAAAGTAGGACTGATAAATACTGTAGATTACTAGTACGGGTTTTATGCGTCGTTGGTCCAATCGATGATTCACTGTTCTCTGATTGGCGGTATCATTACGTTATATTATTAATAGGGACACAGACACACAAGTTCTAACATAAAAAACACAGCGTCGATTATATGTATTACAGCACTACCAACCATCGATGAATACCGTGACTTCAGTGAAATGAGATGGATCATTTGAAATTGTTCCACAGAAAAACAAGACATTATCGAAACATTAGAAAAACATATTCACCATGAAACTCATTTTAGTGTTTGTGCATCATACAGTATTCCGGTATGGTAATTTCTCGACATTGAGAGCACACAGCTAGATGCATTACCATTAGTTCAGAAATGTTGTCAGATTTCAATATTCAAGAATAAATTTCCACAACATTCTGAAGAAGTCGAAAAACGTTTTAACAATAGTCTGACTTTAGATTGATATCAATGCATAAATCAATGTTAGTGAACTATTGAAAAGCTGGAAGTACTGGACGGCCATTTCGTTTTAGTATAGCTCACCTCAGCAGTTACCCACTGAAGATAATGTTGGACGGTCACGCAATATCGTGGATTGGTTGAAGTTAGATATTAACACTGTTGGATACTGGCTCCCTGGTTTATAGTTTAAGCGTTGCGTTGGCAAGTGAGACCGAAGTTACTGTGTCCGACTTCCTTTGATGTGGGATAGTGGATGCGTACTGTTGAAGTATCCCATGCTAGAACGAAACGTATATCGACCATTCAAACAACCGCTGTTAAATAAATCATATCGGTGTATGAATTCACAAAGTAACACAAAGCATCGACCTAAGTGTACTATTGGACAGTGCAGATCACAAAGCTACAAGCACATCAGGCGAATTTCAGCAGCAAAGCTAATGCGCTCGAGCAGGCGAATACAGAGAAGAATTCACAGTTGAAACAATTAGTAAGATTCAAGCACAAATATATGGGAAAGCTAATGATCCATTGATTGAGCGATATTCAAGCAACTAACATTTGATCTAGAGAGGGATATGTGTGTAGGCTGTCATATGTGATCAAGCCTACATGTTTCTACAAACACAATAATAATAATAATAATAATGAAGAGAAATAGACAGATTGTTACTGTTCTAATAACACTGTTTGTTAAATAGGTTAGTTGAAGGGCTAAAAATAATTGACCGTAAGCAAATAAACCTAATAGTAGGAGATGAATCCAATGGTTTACATAGTTAATTTTAATCAATTTGTAGTATTACGTAACCACCATTTAATGTGCTTAGTCGGTAAGCTCTGTACACCCGACATACTTGAACTCGATTGGTCATACTTTCTTACTATTCGCTAATTAGCCGTAGACAGTCATAGAGAAAGAGTCCTATTCTACGATAGAATAGCTGTTCTCTGTTCCTTGACTTCCATTTGTTGTTTATAACTACTTATAAGATCACATATGAATATTATATAAATAAAGACGCTAGTTACCGTTTACTGTTGAACTTGAAACAACATTGTTTACTCGTTTAGCACTAACTTTTGAATAGTAACTCCACCAAAGTGCTATTTCAAATAGTGTAGAACTACACGTTTTGCTCAATCACATTGGTATATAATAAAAAAGAAGTTGATTCAGCCTCATAATAAGACGAAATAGTTATCCATTGCTTCCTGGCGGTATCATTACGTTATACATTCAATAAGATACAGGCCATATGTTATAACAAGACAGCTGATGTGCGGCCTACACTCCTAAACATAGGGTAACATGGGTAAGTAAAGAAGTAAGTTGTTTAAACGTAAATTCATAAACAAAGAGTATCATCATTTTCAATGCAATTTCGCAAATGTACATTTAAACTAATAAATCAACAGGATACCTAGGTGAAATCCAATATTACAACACATGAGTTAAGAATTGCCAATGAAATAAATAGTCTTATTAATATAAAACGATAGAGAAATACAAGAATAATAATACTTTGAACTGATTAAATCTACGCGCGTAAAACATTGAATGATGCCTCAATGAATTATCAGACTGAATATCATTGGTTGGATTCTCATGTATCGCAAGAGCATTCGTAATTAAAGACGATTTTTTCTCATAGACAAATTTATCTCAAGTAGAAATACTAAAAATTCCAAGATAGAAAGAAGTCCTTTTTGTTACGTCCTTCATCTGTCTACCCACTGAAGATACTTGTCTAGTCTACATTAAGACCTGGACGCGATAGGCTGACTGGCCTAACCCTGAGGCTAGTGTACATGAGTTCGAAGTGGTGTAGAAAGAAGAAAACTATTCTATCACCTGATTGGCTGACAACCACGCAAGTGATGGAAGACAAGTCAACTGGAACACTATTCGATTTATTCTTAATTCCGATCTGGTTCTCGATATCAGATCAGTATAAAAAGAAACATGAATAAATAGATGACTAACCGGACCGCAACTCACAACAATTAGGGAAAATACAATGATGTTCAAAACTGGAGATTAGCGTAGAAAATCGAGTACAAAATAATACGTTTAGATTACAATAGCTTTGAAATAAAAAGGGCTATAGCAGTGAATCATACATCAAACGAAAGCTTATGATCTGTAGAATAGACTACGGACAAAAATCAAAGTCGATGTTTCACAAACTTTGAATTAAATGAAATAACGTCCCGAAAAATAACTTTCGTAGTTTGTCAAGACTTCCTATTTCTCTGTTCACATCACTTTTTCTTTTCATTGTTTTTCTTCAACTATTTAAAACAAAAGGTTGCTGAAGGGAAACACGGGATACAGTGGACATCCAGGATCCAGCTGGACGATCTAGACTTCGCAGATGATCTGGCCCTCCAATCGCAATCGCAACAACAAATGCCGGAGAAAACGACCAGTGTAGCACCAGCCTCAGCAGCAGTAGGTCTCAATATACACAAAAGGAAAAGCAAGATTCTCCGATACATCACAGCGTGCACCAATCCAATCACAATTGACGGAGAAGATTTGGGAGGTGTAAAAACCTTCACATATTTGGGCAGCATCATTGATGAACATGGTGGATCTGATGTAGATGTGAATGCGTGGATCGGAAAAGCAAGAATAGCATATTTACAACTGACGAACATCTGGAGCTCAAGACAACTGTCAACCAACACCAAGGTCAGGATTTTCAATACAAATGTGAAGACAGTTCTACTGTATGGGGCAGAAACCTGGAGAACTACGAAAGTTATCATCCAGAAAATACAGGTGTTTATTAACAGTTGTCTACGCAAAATACTTCTGATCCGTTGGTCGGACACTATTAGCAACAACGTACTGTGGGAGAGAAGAAACCAGATCCCAATGGAGGAAGAAATCAGGAAGAAGCGCTGGAAGTGGATAGGACACACATTAAGGAAATCACCCAACTGCATCACAAGACAAGCCCTCACATGGAATCCTGAAGGCCAAAGGAGAAGAGGAAGACGTAAGAACACATTACGCCGAGAAATGGAAATGGACATGAGAAAAATGAACAAGAATTGGATGGAACTAGAAATGAAGGCCGAGGACAGAGTTGGTCGAAGAATGCTGGTCGGCGGCCTATGCTCCATTGGGAGTAACAGGCGTAAGTAAGTAAGTAAGTAAGTAGTTAAAACATCCTAAGAACAATAGGGATTATAATTTACATTATGTCATGGGAATAAAGAATATGTAGAATAATAAAAGAAAAATATAAAATATCTTGAAAATAATAATCAACATGAATTATGACGTAATAATAACCATTGAACAGATTGATGGATTAAAATAAGTGAAGCTCAGAAATGAAAAGTGAAAACGAAACAAAAATGACGGAAATGAAACTAATGTAATGTAAAACATGCAATCAAGTATAAAGTCATTATCAGTATATGGGGGGGTTGTGGATATGGTTAATTTTTTTGATTGAGATCATGAACTGCTTGATGTTGGACCACCATTGAAAACCTGAAAACATTGGAGGGCCGTTTCGTCTTATTGTGAAACTCTTCGACAGTGTTCATTCATGATCCCGTTCCAGGGACTCAAACTCAGAGTATTCGGTCTCGTGTGCGAACGCTTAACTTCTAAATCACCACCAACGGTGTTAATGTCTAACCCTGAACCAATCCACGAAATTGCGCAACCATCTTCCATTGTACTGAGTTAGATATCTGTCTCTACATGACATGGATTATGTGATGAAAAACGGAAGTTGTCAAGGTAGGATAAGTTATACAGCTTTATCTTACGGAATAAACAATTTGGGTACATAACCTATTCATGGGGAAGAATGGCTTAAGTGAAACTAAGCAAGGCAGAAGATTCTTTATTGTATAACGTTGAAATATGTAAAAATGTTAAATAATTTCTAGTAATGAATAGAGAGTTGCACAAAATTATAGATCAATTGAAGATTGACATTAATACCGTGGGCTAAACGTTAAGCGTTAGCACGTGTGACTGAAGATCATGAGTTAGAATCCTGCGTGCGAGATCATGGATGGGCACTACTGAAGAGTCTCATACTAGGACGAAACGGCTGTCCAGTGCTTCCAGGTTTTTCATGGTGGTCTACCTTTAATTGACTCATGATCTCAACCAGTGACATTTCTAAAAATCTCCACAAAACCCATTTTGAAAACTATAATTGTAATTCTTAACCCTTATCATCAATTGTAAATCATAATTCTAATTCTTCACAGCTTGAAAAAATTCCACCGAAACATAGTGTGATCGTCATTAATACAAAGATGGAAAAATACCCGTTGCATATCATTTTCAATTTCAAAGAATGATGTACATGAAGTTGAACTAAACTTATTATTCTCCAGCCGATCACTGTTCGCCAATAATCTGAAAGATAAATTATCGCATCTGACCAATTCAATGTGCATTTACCAATTTACCTGCTCTTGTGGAACTAGGTATATAGGTCGTTCGATGCGTACTTTATCCAAAAGAATTCAAGAACATTGTCCGGCGTGGCTAAGAAGAGGAGGCAGCGGCTCAATAAGAAGTTCTATAATCGAACACCTTGTGAACACAGGTCACTCAATCAGGACAGACTCTGCGTTCAAAGTCATCTACAAGGTAAGTGGAAGCCTTCCTAAGACAATTAGACTACATCTCCTTTGCATTGCCGAGGCAATAGCCATACATTTTGAAAAACCAGAATTATGTGTACAAAAGAGACTGGTACAACCTCTTCTTTTACCGTGGTCTTAAGGTATTAAAATTTTTTCTCTTTCTCATTACTCTTGTTCTTTTACAGCCACCTGCTTCACCTTCCATCTTCCCTTCAAATCTTGTACCCCCAACCGGTTTGTTTTTATTTCAACGATCATTCCGATTACATTTCATCTCTGTTTCAACATTTTATGTTATTTTATCATGCTGAGCTACTCCTACCCGATGAATATCTAAGCTATTAACTATCAAACTCTCCTTGTTTTTAAAAAAATTGTTTTCTAATACCTTTGTTTATTTAACCTCACCGTCACCATGTATATCATAAGTTTATTATCAGTATTATTATCACCCTGTAAAAATAAGTATATATATTTGCGATTGTACAGCTTTGAAAATGAATTCGCCGAAAAGAGAACTCTTCGCTGAACTAATCTTTCTTTCTTATTTAATGTCATAATGGGTGTTTTCCGTTTATTAAAAAATTCCAAGGACCCTTCGACTGTAAAGGAACTAAACTTTAACGATATCCTTGTGAAATCCCAAGTGTATCCATGAGATTAACCAATCAGGTATTCATGAATCAGAATATACATACTTTGTACAGAACTGTTATGAAATACAGCAAAATTGTGATGAATGTAAAGTTTTGAAAAGTTATTATCTCTTCGTTATCCAAAATATGGCACATTCAACTCTAAAAATATTTTAAACTTCAAACCCTTTTCTAATCAAAAACATGTAGTGTATCGTAGAACAACCTCGTCTCTATGTTGCACTTTTCCCGCATCACGTTTGCTAACCAAAACTTCAATAAACTACCTTTTTCTTATTATTCATAATCTCTCAGTGATCTACGATCATATCATCATCAAAATTAGGTAAAAAATGAAATCTAATCAAATCACGATATCCAATGTCAGTCTGTTCGTGATTCTGTTTTATAATTGTGTATCAATTGAACATCTACTGTCTTCATTATGATTAACTGTTTCCATCACTCTCAAGATCGACCACATAGTTCAGTTCGGGAGTACACACACAAAAAAAAACACATTTGAACTGGTAAAACAATAAGGTGTGTTTCTACACACTTTATTGATTATATTCCCAAAAACATTCCGTCTTTGACGAAAAAAAGATTTCGTAGTTTGATAGAATGCCATATTTAGAAGTCACGATACAATATGGGTGCATTGAATGCGTTCAAAATTATAAATAAAGAGATTAAATCTGCCTAAATAAGATTTGCAGCAGCCATAGTAATTTAAACGTTTGAGCCTGTGTGTTTTTTGTATTTAACATGTGTCAGTAGTTAGGCCTCAACTTCTTTTTTATTCAAAGCGACAGTTTCTTCTTGTTTCTTTCTTGAATTAATTTTACTCGTAATTTTATGAGCTTAATTCACTTTTCTTTTACTCCTTATACCTGTTATATGTTTCATCGCGTTACGCGATAAAAGTATATTAATAATACTCTAGAAGTATCACTACAAGTGCTCTTAAGCGTAGTTGGATTGGGGTAAACAGTGAGATCTAGGACGTGTGTTCCGTTCTGTTTGAGACGCATCATTGAAAGGTACATTGATGTTTACTCCGAGACTGAAACCTTGTGACTTTCGCTTTAAGTACTTAAGCAATATTCACTGACTTATTGAGTACAGACGGTCAGTGACTTGTGCAACATGGATGAATTTTAATTCGATTATGAGTGACTAAACTTTCTATTGTCAGTATTTACTGTTGTTATTGATGTATCGTTTTCAGCATATATTCATCTTAAATAGATTGTCACTAATAGCAACATCGAAGCAATTTGCTCAGGTTGTAAATATACAAAATGAACTGATTAATCTCTATCACTAGCATTAACAACGGAAAAATTTTAAACCTTTTTACGTGAATTGTATTGTAATGAACAAACCAGCTTCCAGCTGAATAGAAAATTAGGAAAAGATGATAGAAATGAATAGGACATACATTACACAAATCATCAAACTGCATCACGAGGCAAGTCCTAACTTGGAATCTTGAAGGGAAGCGGAAAAGAGGAAGGCCAAAGAACACATAACGTCGAGAAATAGAAGAATATATGAAAAGGAAGAATAACAACTGGAAATAGCTGGAAAGGATTGCCCAGGACAGGGTTGGATGCAGAATGCTAGTGGGTGGTACCTATGCTCCTTCACGAAGAGTAACAGGCGTAAGTAAGCAAGTGTATGTGTAACTGTAGGGTGGATTTAAGTGAATATTCGTCTTCTTTTTTTGTCTAATTTTCTGATGGGGGTGGAAGAGCGGGGTGGCTAATTTAATTACATTGACAACTTTTAGTTGTTGTTTTTTCTGAAAAGGAAATCACCCTCTTCCATTTACCTATAAATGACTAATTTATTTAATTGGACAATAAAAAGAAATGGAAGAAACGAGCTATGTTTCAGTCTATATCTATATTCAATGGTGTTTATCATTTAAATTTATAAGATATTGGAGAATTTAGATTATATTATTTGATAGTTACCATGCATAATGCTAATATAAGCTTAGAAATTATTAGTTATATGCTTGTTCCCATGTGTCACATCCCCCTTCATACAGATGATATAAACATATTCAATTGATAGAATACTCGATGAGACCATAATTTATGAACGACCTTTGAGCGATGCTTAAGTTGTAGTGAACAGAACACGGGTAAGGACAACCGAATATATTTGACACAAGATTATAGGACTTGTTAATAAAATCTAACAATCAAACTGTAAATGCGTAATTTGCAAAATGTCCATCAATTGTCTCATAATGACTCAGACTTCATTGTTCTTACATTTCCATACAAATTGCATTCTGTTTCCATTCTTTACTGTTCAATCCTCTTGTCTCTTTGCTGCCAGACATTCTGTTCACGACTAACATCATCTACTACTTATGTCAATATAAGTAGCACACACCACAAAATGACTTTCAGAGTGGAAACCTACTGATTAGAACTAAATGATGGTTATAAATTAGTTAGAATTCTGATTTACAGTTGATGGTTAAGATTAAGAATTAGATGGATGAATTACGCGCCAAAACTTATGACTCGTTATCTTATATCTGATTGGTTCGTCCATAAATTACAGTTTCGCCGAATACTCTGTTTTTACACAATGAATTCTTAATGGCTTCTAATGTTAATATTATGAATTGAGCGAGATAAATGTTATTTAGATGATTCTATAAGAATTTCGTTATGAGCTGAACTGTTCAATTGTAAAGTTTTCACTGAACTACATCAGCACAAACTTCAGATAGAAGTGAGATATTTGAATTTCTACACATATGACTGACAGTTTATCTTGTCGATTTTTTGTTTGATTAGTTGTTATTGGCCTTTAATCTGTTGGTACTGGAATGCGTATTATTGAAGAGTCTCATAGTAGGATGAAACAGTCGTACAGTACTTCCTGGTTTTTACTAGAGGTCTAACTTAGATCGGTTCATAATTTAAATAAAATTCAACAATAATCACAACTTCATATTGTTTATTTATTTATTCCATCTCCACCTTTGAACTGTTTCTTGATCCCAAACTTGCTCATGATTTTTCTAATTACTTGATAAATCGGATCGACTTCGATATGTTTATTGATTACTGATTGAGCTACTAAAAACTCTCTCGTGTTCTTAGTACTTTCTTTATTCAAAATTTCAAGATTTTCTTAGCTGAACGTGTCTCCATAGTTATTATTAATATGCATTGACAACCTACTGTGGGAGAGAACAAACCAGATTCCAGTAGAAGAAGAAATCAGGAAGAAGCGATGGAAGTGAATAGAACACACACTCAAGAAAGCATCCAGCTGTGTCATAAATCAAGCCCTTACTTGGAATGCTCAAGACCAAATGAGAAGAGGAAGATGTAAGAACACATTACACCGAGAAATGGAACTAGAAAGGAAGATGTAGGACAGAGTGAGTTGTAGAATGCTGTTCGGCGGCTTATGCTCCACTGGGAGTAACAGATGTGATTAAGTTAATAAGTAAGTAAGGAATGCCATAACTAGCCATTGCCTTGTCCGGCTGCGCCTTATTTGATTTGACTATAAATTTGCCTCTTAATTTGCTCGTATATACACACACATTCCCCTCTTTGCTTCAAATTCGCCCGATGTGCTTATCACTTTGTTGTTCGTACTATTAGCTAATAAAGTTTAATTACCGCTTCTTATTGCCCTTTGATTTCAAATACCGTTGGGATTTATATATGGTAACGGTTACAAAGGTAATAGGTTAGCATAACAAAGCCACTACATTGTGATCCAGTTTAGACAAATGAATAAAAGCTCATTTCATCAGTAATATAACAATGACATATAATAACAATGGAGTAATAATAATAATAATGATAATCTTTTCTCTGTTACATATTTGATGTTGTTTCTGTTAGAGTCATCTGTTGATTTTCATCTTCATAATTTTTGTAAAAATTATTTACAATAGAATGATTAGTAAATGTATAATGAATATTTGATAAATGTTGATCATCTTCAATGATATTCATCCAATTGTAAATAGGTTCATTTCCATGAATCATATTGTATCTAACCTCTGTGAACAACAACAAGGAAACAACAAGAGAGTGAAAACTTACAATGTTTTTAATTAACTTGTGAATGAAGTATCGATGGATAATGGTTAGAAATGAAATCTGGGATATGTGTTTCATCCTACTTTGGCACTCATCAATTGGATGTACCTGCATCTCAGATTTGTTGATATTCACTCTGAGTATCGAAACTAGTACAGATTTGCTTCAAAATTCATCTTGTTATTCACTTAACTATTGAGTCCTGATAGTCACCTGCTCATACAAGCAAGACGAAACACGCATCCTGAATTCCACTAATAGCCATTATCCATCTTTTTTCATAATGCTTGTGAATTAAGGTAATATCGAGGCGATCCGTTCACCATGTATATATGCCAATGAAGAGATTAATCAATCGCAGTCCTAAACAACAATGAGAAGATATAAGCAATCAATACCAAGTGAACTTATCTTGTCGTTTGTCTAAATGTAGTCATCATGTCATACGTTTCTGTAGAAAAGATGGGGTGTGACTAGCAGCAGAACCTTTGACACATCTTTTTTCCCATTTTAAATTTGTCTGTCGCTTGATGTACCTGACTTTCAGAGTTGATGTCCTTTCTCCAACTCAAACGTAGTACCTTATACTTCGGACACTCAACTTTGTTATCCATATGGATAGTGAGTCTAGATAGTTACTAACTTGTTCAACCATTAAAAGACAGATTTAAATTCATGAGTCTTGTACAAGTGGTAGCTATCAAGACTCAGTTGCTAAGTGTATATATTATTCTTAATATTCACTTTATAATGGTTATGGTACTTTGATAAGAAAGAATTTGACCGTGATAATGTAAATGCTATTTTGTTCAACCAATTTAATCTACCGAATGAATAATTAGTGTATTTATCTAAGAAAGTCAACTACTCCCTAAATATCCACCACCATTCCATCTCCAAACACCAAGCATTCATTCACGACACATAATGAGTCCCGACAGTGGTAAAGCTGCTTCATGTCACCATCAAGTTCAGTTGACGGCCAGCGATTGGTGGCGTAGTTCATTGTTCTTTAAATGAAAGGTCATTCCTGGCGGCAGTTTGTATCTTAGATGCTAAGACTGGCAACGTGCGAACAGCAGTTGCCAGGTAACGATGCGCGTGGTCTTCTGTCATAAGAGAGGCAATAACTGCATCTTCATCGGTCTTAGGGTGTTTGCTGATAAGTCGTGACAGGTTGTCTACCTGACCAAACTGTTGGGTGCGCCGATACTGAATGTCAAGATCATAACCTAAAAGTATCAAAGCCCATTGCTGGAGACGGTTTGCAGAGTGGGCTGGAACACCAAATTTCGAACGAAAAATTGTAAGAAGAGGCTTGTGGTCAGTAAGAGGAGTAAATCTTCGACCGTGCAAGGGTGAGAGCCTCCTTCTCTATATCAATGCACTTCCTTTCTGCATGACAGCATCCTCCATTGTAGCGTCTTCAGCTACAATGATTGTCATGGATGGTTCCTACTTCTTCAATAATAATTCACAGATTATGATTGTTTTCAGCTTGCGAAAGGCAGATTCACACCCTTTAATCCAGTTCCAACTGGTATTCTTATTCAGAAGAAAATTTAGTGGGGCGTGTATGTCGTTCATCGACGGAACGAAAGCCGAATAGTAACTGACTAATCCTCGAAATGATCGGAAATCAGAAACATTGGCAGAAGTGGGCATCAGTTTTATGGCTCGGATTTTTTCAGGGTCTGGTGTGGAATCTGCAACATCAAGGATGAATAACTCACTCTGTCCTCCGCCTTCCTTTCCAGTTCCATCCTATTCTTGTTCATTCACCTCATGTTCATCTCTATTTCTCGGCGTAATGTGTTCTTTGATATTCCTCTTGTCCTTTGGCCTTAAAGATTTCAAGTGGGGGTTGGTTTGTGAACCAACTGGATGCTTTCCTCAATGTGTGTTTATCAAATTCCGTCGCTTCTTCCTGATTTCTTCCTCCACTGGAATCTGATTTGTTCTCTCCCACAGTTGGTTTTCGCTGATAATGTATGGTCAACCGATCGAAAGTATTTTGTGCAGAAAACTGTTAGTAAACACTTGTATGTTATCGATGATGGCTTTCGTAGTTCACCAAGCTTCCGCCCCATACAGTAGAACTGTCTTGACATTTGTATTCAAAATTGTGAATTTGATGTTGGTTGACAGACAGACAGTTGTTTTGAGTTCCAGATGTTCTTCGTTTATAGATGCACAGCTCTCGGTTTGCTGATCCACGCCTTCACATCAATATCTGATCCACCGTGTTCATCAGTGATGCTCCCTAGATATGTAAGGGTTTTACATCTTCCAAATCTTCTCCGTCAAGTTTGGTTCAATTGTTGTATGCAGCATTGTATCGGAGAATTTTGCTATTCCCTTTGTGTATGTTGAAACCTACTGCTGCTGAGGCTTCTGTTACCCTAGTCGTCTTCTCCTACATTTGTTGTTGCATATGTGTCATAGAATAGCCAGATCATTTACAAAGTGTAGAACGTCTAGCTACATTCTAGCTGCCGCCCGTGTCTCCCCACCCCACCCAAATCCTAATATCTTCATTATCTAATCGACCAGAAAAAAACGGATCAATAATAACTCAATGATCAAGTTAATTCAATACAAATCAATAATCTATCAATAATTATTTCTAGTCTAATACAATTATAATACAAATATACAAAAAAGCTTACGTGAACTTGTTAAATTTCCCATATTTTCATGATGTAATCCATTTGTATAATATATATTTGTTGTTATAGGAAGATCATTATTGAATTGAATTATATCAGTTGAATGATAATGATGATTCATTTCATTATGACTATATATACTATTTCTATTCATATTTATACTACTACTACTATGATTACTATGGTTACTATTATTATTACTACTACTATTAATTGATTTAAGTAGTATCTCGTCATTATGATTGGATGTTAAACATAATAATTGATTTTGTTCATCAATAATGATATTTACATTTGATTTATATTGATTAATTGATTTTGATTTACATTTATTACGATAAATAATAATCATAATTATTATTATAATGAATATAATTACTATAGTAATAAGTATAATAGGTAATAATAAATGTTTATTTATTTTCATCAATTGATTGTTTCCAATGGGAAAGTTGATATTTTGTTCCGGTAAATTATATACATTATTATTATTATTATGAGGGTCAATAAATATGGATGGATTCAGAGGAGAATGTACAGATGAACTTGATGATAATGATAATGATGATGATGATGATGATGATGTTGTTGAATAAGGAGAAGACCTAGATATAGGATTATATGATATAGAATCAGGTAAATCATTAATTGGTCTTTGATGAAGTTCTGTTGGTAAAATATTAAGAAATATGATACATGTTGTATTAAATAATTCAGGTTGATTATAATCTTGTATATCTATGTATAAAATGTATCTAAAAAAAAGAAAAAGAAAAAGAGAATCTTTATGATCATTTGAGAAACAATAACCGATTTATGATCTTAATAAAAAAACTTCAGAATATCTACAATCCAATACTTACTAGCGATCAGCTTTGTAAGAGAATCCTTGGAGTTCTAGTAAAAAGCCGTAGACAGTGGAGTTAATCCTTGTCGGATAGAGAAAGGTATTTAAGTCATTAACACCACTGGATGCCGGCCCAGTGGTCTACAGTTCAAGCGTCCGTGCGCGAAACTGAAGGTCATGGGTTTGAACCCCACGTGCAGAATCGTGGACGAGCGTCGTTAAGGCGTTCCACACAACGACGAAACAGCCGAACTGTGCTTCCAGGTATTCAATGATGGTTTAACACCAATCGATTAATGATCTCAATCACAAAACAAGAAAGGAAACTAGTCAAATAGACTAACGCATCTTAGTGCTTTTTCAAAAAATAAAATGTATTTTCATTCAAAGAATTCATTCATATATTAATAATTTTTTACAGTCCAAGCAATGCACTAATTCGGAAGACTCTCCTGGTCTCCCACATTGTACGAGCATTTAATGTACCTCAACTTATGGTTGCTCTGGTTGTCAGAAGGAGCATCAGCCTCGTGACTTCCGAAGGAACTCGGATCTCACCATGAGGCGTCATATCTCTTCTAACTCCCAGAGTTCAAATGGTTTGACTTCTTTATTTTTTGGTTACCGCTTTTTTAGCGAGTTAGTTTTCTATGGGATGGAGTCGCTAACCACATGCCCTACCTTCCCCCTTTATCCGTGCTTGAGACTGAAAGTAGCCACAGGGGGCTCCAGACGGAGTTTTGAACAGGCCAAAGTAAGTAAGTAGTAAACTCGATGCTTTTAATTCAAATATGTTTTTCAGTATTTATGCCTAGTAACTGTAATAAAATTTCAATTCTAAATTTAAACTTATATTGAACAATATGTCACTGGTCTCTGTGTAATCACATTACGTGGACGCACAGTGCTGAGGAGTCCCATACTAGGACGAAACAACCATCCATTGCTTCCAGGTTTTTCATGGTGGTCTAACATCAATGTTCTCATAATTTCAACTAGTAAAATTTCTAAAAATCTCCATAAAACCCCTTCTGATAATGATCATCTGCTTACTAGTGACTGACTTCAAGAGGTATTCCCTGGAGTTGTGAGATATGAAGTCACTGAAGACAATGGTGTACGGTGGCGCAATTTCGTGGAATGTTCGAAGTTAGGCATTAACACCGTCGGATACCGGCTCAGTGGTCTAAAGGTTAAGCGCTCGCGCGCAAGACTGACAGACCCTGGGTTCGAATCTCGCGGGGGGCATGACCGTGAACGAAACGGCCGTTTAGTGCTTGAAGGTTTTTCATGGTGGTCTAGCTTCAATTGAATAACATGAATTCCTATCAGTTTATACTTCTTTTTTTCTAAAATCTCTGTCAAATTAGTTGTCGTTCCAAAACAAAAACAGGAACTTAGTATTTTGAATGTAATTACCTATTACAAAACACTTTATTCAAAGACGGAAATATCTATTCTTATCACTGTAATATCAAACAACAATCAAGTATTTATTCAGATGCCCATTTCACTGTTCATAATATTGATAAACGACTATCAGATATCAATGAAATACTCATGTCTAAATGTTATGAATCTAATTAATAACTTGTATTTCAATCAATGAATGAAGAAATCATAATTTTGAATTTATTTATCAGATTTACATTTACAATAACATAATCAATAACGAATATCATGTTTATTCAATCCTTTATTATGTTGATTAGATTCAAAGAATAATAATTACAGTTGGAAAACTAGTCTGAGTGCTTGAAGACACTAACTACTAGTCTGAGCCATGTTGGGAGATGTAGACTACTTAGTTGGGGTCCGTGTGACTATCGTAACCAATAGTTGGAGACTCTTGGTGACATGGCTCAGAATCTGTCACAATGGCGTCGGTGTATACACTCTCTGTCTTTCCTTAAACTAAGAGATTAAAATCGCTTCATATCTTTCTTTCTACCAACTAATTCTTTCTTCTTGTACTATATCCTTATTGCAATCTTTCTTTTATATATTACCACCTCTGAATTAACCACTTATATGGATCCGGTGTCCATCTTGTGTTAATGAGGTATGGCAACTTGGATCGATGCATATATGTGTCTGGTCCTACGTTGTAGCTGACTGACTGACTGGTACTATATTGGAATATTAGCTGATTGGTTATCAATAGCTAGAAATTTAGAACCTAAGTGGGTTTGACTATGGACGAACCAATCAGATTTACGATAAAAGATCTTGAGATTTTGGGTGCGAAATTCATTCATATATTTGGCTAGATAGTGTCTTGACATTTTAACTGATATCATTTTGTGATAAAACCTTAAATTTAATCCATATTCTTAACTAACAACTGTAAATCATAATTCTTATCCTTCACACAGGTTTAAAACCCTCATTTAGCCTGTTGTCAGTAGATGGACATTCTCGAGGTCACTTTAGAGTCCATCAAGGATCGTCTATAAATTATAGTCTCACCCCTAGGTGTAACGGGGAAAAAACGCTGAAAATCCCTTCCTACCATTTTGTTGAACTGTATCGTCATTTATTTCTTCCTTCTCCCTGTCTTTTATTTGAACTATTATTCACGTATCTTCAGTCATCTTCGTTTGAGCTTTTGTTATATGACCTTGATTGAATACTTACCTTTTGTTATTGTATTTTACTGTTGCACGTCGCCTAACTTTTGACAATAAGTTCGAGTTTGAATAAACTTAAGGTCACAGTGTGGTTCAGTGTACGACCGGTAACCTCTGATGATCTGCTTGGAAAGGTCGCCGGAATCTTTGTATATAGACACTTGATCCCATCTTGTTGGGAATATTTTTATTGATCCTTAAGTATCGAACTATTGCTTATTCGCTATTCCTTTCGTTGTTTAGCACGATAATTTGGGTTAGCAAAACTCTTGACTGTATAGCACAAGCTGAACTTTTTGACGTGTTTTGTACTTTTGATATAATTTAATCTCTTTATCAAATTAGAACCATTTAAATTGAACACATGGTTTGTGTTTTGATATAATTTAATACAAAAATGCTTCGTACGCTATACAAACGAACGTATCTGGTCAGATCGTTAGTTCTGCGTTCAAACTAAATATTGACGTTTCGGTCGTTGCACTAGGTTTTATATTATTTTCACAATGAAGATTTGTGGAGATTGTATTGAACTTAACAGCTGAATTTATGAATCGATGTAAGTTAGACCATCAGTGAAAATCTGGAAGTATAGAACGGCCGTTATTCGTCAATTGGATGTGTCTACAATCCTGAGAGCATTGTTGCAACTTGGTCAATAGAAATCGATCAACAACCATTATAATTTAACAAGAACTTATTGTTAAATTAAAATATCATATTTGTTGCCTAAAAATTGTAATTTACAATTGATTGATTACTGTGTGGTGATCAATGTTATGTGTGTGTCGGATCCTTCTCAGTACAGATCGAATCTTATCGACCAAGTTGCAATGTGGCTACTAGTCTAGGTGACTCGAAATTGCGTGCTACATGTTGACAGGTAGACAATAGGAAACCCTGGACACAGATTAAGGTGCATCTGTATTCTTTTTGGGAACTAATGTTCCATGATGGATCCGAGCCGTGATTGACCTCTTGTAGTATTCGGACAGTCCAATGATACTGTCTCTAACTGTGAAGCTGAGTAACAAGGAGTGGGATCTGTCAGGGAGCATCAATTTCCTTAAGATTACAAATACACTTTGCTGACAAGTGCCAGGTAGCACGATACCTAGGTTCAGAATTTCCTGTTGTCTACCACTAACAGTACGAATGAAGTATTAAATTAACACATCATTTATTCATCATGATTCGAGTGATTTAAGCATGGCCTCTCTATAGTTAAATAGTATTGTAGTGAAGGAGAACACAAGTGAGGACAACCGAACTATATTTAGCACACCATTACAGAGTTACTTGGTAAAATAGAAAAACCATACTATAATACCTAATTTGCAAATGTTCAATAATTGTCTCAGACTTCATTGATCTTGCATTTCTATACTAATTGCTTTCTATTCCTGTTCTTCCTTTCTTGATCTTCCCAATCTTCTACTGCCAGACATTACATTCCTGACTCGCATTATATACTACTTATATCAATATAAGTAGCACTACAATATTACTAATATTCATATAAAAAATCTTATTCACAACTCAATAAACTCATATTTATACGGTTACAGATATACAATATACCAATGATAACTTACTCTCCTACATCCATCAACACTAATTGTCTACTAACACTTAATATACCAGTATATGGATTTAGTGAAATAAATGGTTTACCATTCCACAGTTTTAAATTATCTTTCATTTCTTTTTCAATATCATTATTATTACTATTATTATTATTATTATTATCCATCCAATATAATTTGGGTAGTAACCAAATATGACGTAATATATAAATTAATTTGTTTCTATGTGGTATCATATGATCATTTTGTTGATTTAATTTCATAATTTTATAATCTTTGATCATTTTATAAGATATAGATATATTGGTTATACAATAGGGGGATTTTAAACCAATTTGATTTAATATTGTATCATATGGTTGATTGATTGATTGAATTAAATTAAATGATTTATCGATCCATTGATGATTTGGATATTGATTTTTAATATTATATAGAATAATTTTAATAGATTTGAAAGAATATTTTGATGATATTAAAGTTGGTGTGATTATCAGAAGATATTGATTTTTAATGAATGTTGAATAAAATGATTAATATTGATTTGATAACCATGACATATTGAATTTGATCGATTAGGATTACATAAAAATTGGATCGGTTTTAAAATAAAATCTTTTGGATCTTGTTCATTCATTGTTATCAAAGAATCATATACTTTTAATGTTAATTCACAATAATGATTGAAATGATCATTATGACTATGTGATGAAGAATATTGAATACAATAAACGATAATCTTTGATAATATTGAATCATTTGAATAAATGGAATCTGTTATATAGAATTGATATGTATCATTAGTATATGTCTTGATGTATGAATTCGATTGATTCATTTGTAAATAGATTATTATTTGATCATGATCATCATGAACAGGATCATGATCAGGATCTTTTACTAGATCATTCGATAATAACATTTCCATAGAATAATCATTATTGAAATTCAATGTCAAATTAATCAATATTTGTATTTTATAATTAAGATCTTTGGAATAATCATATAATGTACCAATTTTTGATGCTTGTATCAATAATTGTTTTGTAATTAATTTTCTAGATGGATTCAATTCTTTCATTAAACTGACTATACCGGATGTTGAATTAATAGTAAAATAATTTTCTAGAAAATCAATTTTAAGAGAAAAACAATATTCAATTATTAGTATTAGAAGGGGTTTTGTGGAGATTGTAGTAATTTCACAATAGTTGAGATCATGAGTCATTTGAAGCAAGACCACCATGGGAAACCTGAAAGCATTGGACGACCGTTTCATCCTATTGTGGGACTCCTCAGTAGTGGTCATTCACGACCCCGCCTCGCGAGATTCGAATCCAAGACACTGATGACAATGGTGGATGTGTTGTCCAATTTCGTGAATTAGTTGAAGTTATAAATTAACATCGTTGAATGGCAGTCGGATCAGTGGTCCAGTTGGTTAAGCGCCTGGCACGAGACTGATAGGTCCTAGGTTTGAATCTCGCAAGGCAGGGTTGTGAATGCGCACTGCTAAGGAGTCCCACAATAGGACGAAACGTCTGTCTGGTGATTCCAGGTTTCCCATAGTTGTCTAGGTTCAATTGACTTATGATCTCAACTGTTGATATTTAATTATTAATTTAATTAAAAGTTTTAAACGACCATTTCATCCTAATATTGATTTCTTTAGCAATATACATCGAAGATCCTGTTCACGGGGTTCAAACCCAAGGCTTTTGATCTAAATCATGAATGCTTAACTTGTAGATAACTGAGCCAGTATTCGATGATCTTAGGTTTGAAGCCTGTGAACAGGACCTTCAATGTAAATTGATGAAAAGTTCCATATTATGATGAAATAGCTGTTCAGTTCTTTTAAGTTTTTCATGATGGTCTAGATTTTATTGACTCATGAATCCAATTATTAAATTACTACAATCTCTACAAAACCCATTTCTGACGAATCTAATGTGTTAAATGCTATAAATTATATCAGTGAACATTCGTCTATTCATATTCACATTTAGTCATACTTTATAAGTATCGGGTTATAGTGATGTTTGAATTTCATTTAAAACCTGAACCGGTATAATTTAGACAATCATTCAAAACCTGGAAGTACTAGATAGCCTCTTCTTTCTATTATGGCATCCACTAATGAGAATTGCATTTCCGCATGACGCAGTCAGGGATCGAACCCAGGCTCTCCAGTTTTACATACTTATATCTAGCCTTATAAGTTGAGTAATTGTAAGTTGTACCTCTGTGATATGACAAATTGATTGATGTAGTACATTTTAACTGTGTAATATATACTAAGTGATTAAAGCGTATCACTGATTACTTTAGGCTTAAAACGTCATTGTTTAATGTTGTATGAAATTATGATTATGTAATGATAAACCGCTAGGTTTTCTATTTCTTTAATCTCTATGAAATGAATAGTATACATTGCACAATGATCCATAGTGAATAATATGTTAATTAATCCTTCTAAATTTCAAACTCTTCATTTGAGCTTAACACATGATAATAAGTTTTGACAGATGCCAAAACCCTTACAACTACACTGATACTATCGATTCTATGAAAATTAATCTAATGGGATTTTGAATTTTGTACAATTTTCCTTAGTTATTCAAATCATCAAGTGATCTGAGCTAAATCTCTATCAAAAAAGAACGAAACAGATATCCAATGTATATTAGTTTTCAATGATAATCTATAGTGATATTTATCTCACGGTCCTTATTTCATCTGATGTCTGTAAAGTTTCATGTGTTTGATTTCACTTGCCATAGAAACAAATCTTTGTTTATTGCATTATCATAGGATTTGTACATTCTTGTATATGACCAATCCTCACCATTCATTGCCAGATCTTTAAGATACAATGTTGATGAAAAATATTTAAGTAAACTTTAGTCAATACAGGACAGTAATTATATTCAAAACATGTCACTTATTGATTATCTGACAATGAAAGTCAACTGATGCTCAGCGAGGCTATAATTTATGAACGAGTCAATCAGAAGTGTTTCAGTGATCTCAAGGTCACAGTGCCAATTTCAGTATTTGATACTCACGTACGATCAGTTCATAGCGGATTTTAGAGAAAAGGTGATCATTGAACGGCTACAACAAATAAGTCTACTAAGAAGTTCCTTTATTTGTAATTGTAGTAATCAAATAGCTTGGAAGAAGTTTGTTAAAATAGGGACTTTTTGTCCAGATCGAGATTGAGACTAAATGAAAGTATAATCATTGTTGTGAACTTTATAATAAAAGCAACATTCGCAGACGTTACTCAAACTTCGGCAGTTAATTGGTATAAGTATTGCAGAGACAATATGCGCACTAAAAATAACAATCTTACATGATGATCACTCTGAGACTTGAATCTAGTACCTTTCATTTCAAACACCATCCGTTATAATGCATGTGACTTACGGCAATATCGAGGTAATCCGCACAGGATGCCGATCAATGGCAGTGCTAAACAACAATGGAAATATTTAAGCAAACAATATCTGGTCTTAATAATTTTCCTTCTTAACTCCTATGTAGATTGAGAAGAAATTTTTTTATATTTCTTATATACTGATCTAAATAAATATTCCGTTTTCAGGCTGGATTCTCGAATTCAATGATTATGTTTCTACAATTGGTCAGTTGAAATCCTAAACATCAACTAATAAAAAATGAAATTTCACTTTACTGCATAAACTGGTGGTTACCTAGACTCAATACCTTTGTAATAATGAGATGGAATTTGAAGCGAACGGTACGGGTTTCAAATCCTGAAGTGGGCATCAACTCTGATGTGTAGGTACATCCAACCGATGAGTCTCAAATAGGACGAAACGCATGTCCTGGATTCCACTATTAGTCATCATCATCTCATGTCTGATACTAAATTTATTTAGTATGGAAAAAAGTATATATATGTCATCACCAAGACGTCAACATCCGAGGGGAAGTATGGTATACAGTGGACAGCTAGAATGCAGCTGGACGACCTAGATTTCGCAGATGATCTGGCGCTTCTATCGCACACGCAACAACAAACTCAGAAGAAGACAACCAGCCTCAATTGCAGTAGGTCTCAATAAACACAAACGGAAAAGCAGAATTCTCCGATACAACACAGCATGAAACAATTGAATCACCTTTACATATATGGGCAGCATCATTGATGGACATGGTGGATCTGATGCAAATGTTAGGGCGCTGATTGGCAAAGCAAGAGTGGCATATCTACAATTGAAGAATATCTGCAACTCAAAACAACTGTCTGTCTGACAACAAACACTAAATTCACAATTTTCAATACAAATATCAAGACAGTTCTACTGTTTGGAGTGGAAATTTGGTGAACTACGAAAGTCATCATCCAGAACATACAAGTGTTTACTAACAGTTCTCTATGCAAAACACTTTGGATCTGTTGACCAGACATTATCAGCAACAACCTACTGTAGGAGAAAACAAATCAGATTCCAGTGGAGGAAGAACATAGGAAGAAGAGATGGAAGTGGATAGGACATATATTGAGGAAAGTACACAACTGTTTCACAAGGCACGCTGTCACCTGGAACCCTCAAGGTCAAAGGAGAAACGAAAGACCAAAAAAACACATTACGCCGAGCAATAGATACAGATATTAGAAGAATGAACAAGAATCAAATAGACCCGGAAAGGAAGGCATAAGGCAGAGTGAATTGGAGAATGCTGGTTAGCGGCCTATGCTCCATTGGGAATAACAGACGTAAGTAAGTAGTAAATAATAGATGTACACAGTAAACTACAACTCACCATTAGGTATCTCTTTAATTAATTCATATATAATTTGATAATTATCATTTGTTTCATAATTTGTTTTTACTATAATACTAAATAATTGTTGATGAATTTGAATACCTTTCATTAAAATTAAACAAATACTTGATTTAGCTTCCATATATACAGGATTCAATATAATTGGATAAATTAGTTTCGATAGTGATAAATGATCATAGTAACTAAATATTGATTTTTTATTAGAATTTTTTTGTATATCATTAAAATAATTACAATTTATATCATGGATAATGAATTGATTTATTATTTGTATATGAGAAATATTCAATAATGAATGTAGATCATTAAATGTATGAATAATTTCAAAATGTATAGTTTGTATTGTTGTTAATGATGGTAAACCATAATCGGAACATTCAATAAGTAAATATAAATCAGTGATTTTATCAGGATCAAATATCTATGATGTAAATTAAAAACAAAAAAAAAGAGAGATTTATTGTTTTGTTAAAGGAATAACAATGAAAGCACCTGGACAACCGTTTTGTCCTAGTATGGGATTCAAACAGAAGATCTGTCAGTTACGTGTATGAATGCCTAATCAGTAGTGTACGAGACTGATTGATCCTGGTTTTGAGTCCAGTTGGTGAGGGTGTTGAGGCTGATTTCCTTATATCTCATTCCAACGAATACTATCCCGTTAACTGACTATTTAACGCAGGTTAAATCTCCTAGTAGAATTAAGAATTTATTTGAGATTATTCAAGAGCCTGAACACCAGTAATAGAGATAGTTTATTAATAAAGATTAGTAAAATCCACAAGCGTACAGGAAGCAAACACACAGGGAAACCAAGTGAAAGTGTGTGTGTGTGAGTGTTAATGGATTGTGGATAAATTATTGATTGTGTGTGTTACAACCAATGGGAGAATAGATTAAAGATTGAGTGACTGATTGATTCAACAACTGATATACAACACACTGTAACTAACGATGAATGACAGTAATTAGGAGATGGAGAAAAACTTGATAAGAAATAAGAAAATGGCAATCAATTAACTAAGTGTACCATAACAGTCGATGATTACCCTAGAACACATAAATATAAACACACACTATCAAATAACATCAAAGATCATCATGGAATTATGTTATTTCTTAACAAAATTTGGATAGTATCAGAAGGGGTTTTGTGGAGATTGTAGTAATTTCAATAGTTGAGATCATGAGTCAATTAAAGCTAGACCACCATGGAGAACCTGGAAGCGCTAGATGCCGGCTAAGTGATCTAGTTGGTTAAGCACCTGACTCGAGACTGATAGGTCCTGGGTTCGGATCCCGTGAGGCAGGTTCGCAGATGCGCACTGCTGAAGAGTCCCACAATAGGACGAAACGGCCGTCCAGTGCTTCCAGGTTTTCCATGGTGGTCTAGCTTCAATTGACTCATGATCTCAACTATTGAAAAGTTGGATAAGCTGAAATCTTTATAGAGATGACTGAAACTTGGTTTTTTTTTCCGTCTTTTTGATTGAGGTCATGAATCGATTGATATTAGAACACTATTGAAAATCTGGAATCACTGGATGGTCATTGAGCTCTATAATGGAACTCTTCAGTAGTGTTCATCTATAAAGTAAATGGCATTAACACTAAAATACCACTGATATTATTCTGTAACCATTTAATTTCTCCAATCTCTATTTATTATTAATACAGATTAATGAGAAATAAATGCTTAGGTATAAAGTTTCTAAGTATTTTCGACTTCATATATGATCTCAGATTGCTAAAATCAGGCATTTAATGTAAGGAAATCAATCGATTTATGAAACGATTAGAAAAGTTGATATACTCTAACAAATCACAAGTTACCAATAATTGTAGTATATGAATTGCACAAGCAGGTGGTTATCAGGACTCGGTATCTAAGTCTATAACGTGATGGGATTTGAAGCAAATGGTATTGGGTTCGAGCCTCGGAGGGAATACCAACTTCGAGGTGCATGTGCATTCAACTGACGAGTCCCGTATAGGATGAAACGTACGTCCTGTATTCCACTGCTATCCACCATCCACCTTTGCTTATAATGTAATATACAGTATTTACTATGAAAATAGTTGAATCAAATCTCAGTAACCGCGTTAAATAACATTAAAATCAAGAATGATTTAATCTTACAGATATATACCATGTTAGTTAGACATTAAGTAAGAGTACGTGTTTATTCTGTTTCATCGAACCACTGATAAGTGTCGTTTATCCGTATGTACCGTTCTGACTAACTCATCTTCTTCAAATCTCCACACATGCACTCATGTTGTAAAATATAAACAAACAGCTTAAAAAACACTTAGAAACTAACAAACAATCAATAGATTATAATTTTTCAAAGTTAGGCATTTACTATCGGTGAAATCAAAGATATGTATTCTATCCTAAATGGCACTAATCCACCAGATATATCTGCAACCAGTTTTGATATTTATACATAAACGTAAACATGACATCTATCTTGACAAATACTCAACACACATAACGACTGATTTACCAAATCAAAGTCATCAGTGCTTTATGTAACAGATATATACTTAGAATAAATAGTGATGTCAAAGTAATCCACTCACACAGTAACCGTATATTTAAATAGAAATGGATCAATGACAGTCATTAACCATGGATAGGTAACCCAAATATTCAAGCTGGCCGACTTGTTACATAATAACAATATCAAAACAGGAAATATAGTTGGTTTACAGTGATGTAGTTTTTTTGTTAAACATAGTTATTAGTTTGTATAAAAGGAACACTAATTATATGAATTAGGCCTCATCATACACAAGGGAAAACCAAGGTCCTCAAATACAACATGGAGAACAGCAATCCAATCACTCTTGATGGTGAAACTCTGGAAGATGTAGAATCCTTCACAAATCCGGTAAGCATCATCGATGAACAAGGAGGTTCAGATGTAGACGTAAAGGCGAGGATTGGCAAAGCAAGGGTTGCATTCCTACAATTGAAGAACATATGGAACTCAAAACGGCTTTCAACCAATATCAAGCTTACAATCTTCAATACGAACGTTAAAACAGTTCTACTGTATTCAGCTGAATCTTCCAGAACTACTACAACCATCACCAAGAAGGTACAAGTATTTATAAATAGCTGTCTACGCAAGATACTCAACATCCATTCGCCGGATATCATCAGTAACAGCCTACTGTGGGAGAGAACAGACCAGTTTCCAGCTGATAAGGAAATTAGGAAAAGACGATAGAAATGGTTAGGACATACATTAAGGAAATCATCAAACTGCATCACGAGGCAAGCCCTAACTTGGAATCCTAAAGGGAAGCGAAAAACAGGAAGGTCAAAGAACATATTACGTCGGGAAATAGAATCAGATATGAAAAGGATGAATAGGAACTGGAAGGAGCTGGAAAGGATTGCCCAGGACAGGGTTGGATGGAGAATGCTGGTGAGCCGCCTATGCTCCTTCACAAGGAGTAACAGGCGTAAGTAAAGTAAGTAAGTAAAAGTATAGTTATAAAAATACATTTATTCCATTTCCTAAAGCAATCAAAAGTTTACGATTCTATTTTTTATATGCATTGGGAATCAGTTTTAACAAGCTGTCATCTATCAATTGATTGGTCGATTAGTCTTGTAAAAAGAAGAAAAAAACAATAGAGAAGATCAAAATATGAATGACGGTGAATGTTTCAATACTAACACAATACTGTTCAAGATTAAAATGGTGTATTTAAGATCAACTAGTTGATAAAAATAACTAAACTCTAGTTTGTAAGTAGTTTTGTGGTGTGAGTTACTTATATCCGTATAAGTAGTACATAACGGAGGTCAGGCATATAACGTATTTCAGTAGAAGATCGATGAGGAAACAGCGGAAACGGAACGCAATTAGTATGAAAAGGTATGAACGGTAAAATCTGAGACAATGGACTGACATTCTCACAAGGAACAGTGAAGTTTGAGACAATGGATTGATATTTTGCAAATTAACTATTTACCATATGGTTCTCAGATTTTATTGAGATGCTCTATAATTTTGTGCTCAAATACGGTCGATTGTCCGCACTCGTATTGTCGTATGCTACATTTGACGTCGCTGCGAACCAGGAATGTGGAGACTGCTGTTCTGTGAACGCCGTTGAGGGGCTAGGGCTGAGGTGCCGGTTGGGACAGTCTGGTGTGGGGAGGTGACGCCGGGCGACATTTTCTGGTTAGGCGGCGTCCGCTGTAGCGGGTGCTGTCGACGGAGAGAGGCGGTGGGACGTGAGGATGCTGGGCGGATATCGGATGCGGATGGCTCGTGAGGTCGCTGGAGCATGGGCGTTGAACGCCCCAGGTGCCGGAGGATGTCGGATGCTGATGCCCCGGCAGGTCGACGGAGCTATGGACGTCATCGCGCCACAGACTCGACGTTTCGACAGAGAGCGTGACACAGACTGCAGAGAAGAAGATATTGGCAGGGCAAACAGAACCACCGCAAGAACGCATGCTTTAAAGGGGGACGAGTGTGGTATGGGTTACTTATATCCATATAGATAGTGCACAACGGTGGTCAGGCATAAAATGTATTTCGGTAGAAGATCGATAAAGAAACAACGGAAACAGGACGTAATTTGTATGAAAAGGCATGAACGGTCAAATCTGAGACAATGTATTGATATTTACAAAGGAACAGTGAAGTTTGAGACGATGGATTGATAATTCACAAATTAATGATTTACTATATGGTTCTCAGATTTTATTGAGATACTCTGTAATTTTGTGCTCAAATACATTCGATTGTCCACACTCGTGTTCTTATTCACTACAGGTTTTGTACCTTTGTTCGGTTTAATGAAGCTCAGTTAAAACTATATTTTAAATCTATTACTTATGTTAAAAAAAAGTCTCGAAAAATGTCACAGATAAACTCAAATGAAACAGACAAATATTCATGTAAAGGTTTATATTTCACATAACTAGCAACATATTAGATGAATGAGTTACTAAAAGAAATAGATTAATCTGACTATTACTAATGTTGTTCTGTATAATAGAGATCGTTCGAACATTGATTTAGTTAAAGCGGAAAACTTCAACAAAGGAACTTGTATTTTTGTAATACAGCTCATACATACAGTTAATTGTATTCACTTTTCAACTAAGTAAAGTGTAACAAATATGACGGAAAATGAATGGTGGCTAATAGTGCAATCTAGGATACACTCCACTTTATCCTATTTGGGACTTGTCAATTGGATATACCTACATCCTATAGTTAATATTCACTCGGGGACTCGAACCCAATGTCATTTGTTTTAAATGCCACCACATCATCCAGTAAGTTACTGAGTTCAAGTAGCCACTAGCTTGTGCAATAACTTGGTTAAATGTGTAAATTACTAATGCTAACTTATTGTATCATTGTGTTATTTTATCATTGAGAACACTACATATATTTGAATTTACCAGTCACTTACATGAAATAAAACAGTTCTAGTCGACAATATTCAAGACTCATTGTTTCGTATGTTGCGTTTTGTAATACAAGCGATTGTGATTAAATACAATCTTACAAGCAAGTGTTTGACAGGCTATGAATATGTTGGCTACATTGTTATTCTATTTAGCTGATTTCAAAGATGATGAAAGGTAACACAACATTGGTTACTCGTTGATGTTTATCAAGTGCAAATCTTTCATTGCTCAAAGACTATGATTTCAATGTGAGTAGTTTTATGGCAAGGTGAATTGTTGTCAGATAATGTGATACATGTATTTAATTCTTTCAGGGAGCATCAGCATAGCAACAAAACAAGGTTCAAGATTACTAATCAATTATCGTTAACTATTCAGTCTTTTGTGAGAATAATCTGTTCTTTATGTATGATTATGGTTTATAATTAATTGAGTGATCAATATAACACGCAGAATTTAAGTTGTATATAAATGTATTGAATTGACACAAATAGGTGCTATTTTACTTAGTATTCATATTTTGGTCACCAGATACGTTCTGACTAATGTAGTGTTAAACCCCCTCCCGAACTGATTGTGCTTGTGACGTTATCAACTATTGAATTTGAGATTCACAGTTACTGGTTTCCATGGACTGTAATCACGCCAGTCTTTTTCTTTTCTTTAGATTTTCGATATTTGTCAATCAATTTCTGTGAGTAGCAATCGTTTCTTAGACATTTTTCAATGTTTATCAATTCTTCTTCCAGTTTGTCTGGAGTACATATTCTTTCTGTTGTGTAAAATTAGTGCTTTGACCAACTCTTTCTCGTAATTGATTGGGTAAAACTATTGGAATTCCGGTAAAGACGGATATTGAACTATTGAACTATTTTATTATATTTTATCATTTTTACTAGGAAAAAGACCTATTCTATTGATCAGCTGTCTGAGCTTCTAACTTCATTGCAACTGGGAAGATTAGATCTAACATCAACAATTCAATCTGGTCTACAAACATCACTCGGCTATATCTTATCATCATATTATATTTAGGAGACCAAGAAAATTCTTCGAAAAATGCCCGAAAGTGATCTGAAAACGCTGTGAAATATTTTTATCTAATCAGCATTGAATAGAAGTATCTAAGTTACTTCCATTGAGAACCTGGAAGCACTGGACGGCCGTTTCGTCCCATTTTGGAACTCCTCAGCATTGCGCATCAATGATCTCGCTCGCGGGATTCGAACCCAGAGCATTCGATCTGGCGCGCGAACACTTAAGCTCTAAACCACTGAGTCCCACAAAAGGACGAAAGTGCCGTCCAATGCTCCAAGTTATTGAATGGTCGTCTAACATCAATCGGTTCATGATCTCAATCAAAATCTTAATGATCTCCACAATCCCTATACTGATAACTATCTCAAATACATCTAGAAAGTCAAGAATCATGTGTCTCATTTTCGACCGAATGATTATTTGTCCTACTACTATGTTTAAAACTTACTTACTTACGCCTGTTTCTTCTCGTGAAGGAGCATAGGCCATGCACCACCACTCGCCATCCAACCCTGTCCTGAGCAATCCTTTCCAGCTCTTTCCAGTTGTTATTCATACATTTCATATCTGATTCTACATACCAACGTAATATGTTCTTTGACCTTCATGTTTTCCGCTTCCCTTCAGGATTCCGAGTTAATACCTGCCCTTTGATGCACTTTGATGATTTCCGTAATGTATGTCTCATCCACTTCTAATGTATTTTCTGAATTTCCTTCTCAGCTGGAAGCTTGTTTGTTCTCTCCCACAGTAGGCTGTTACTGATTGTATACGGCCAATAGATGTTGAGTATCTTGCTTAGACAACTATTTATTAATACTAATACCCTTTTGATGATGCTTGTATTAGTTCTACATGTTTCAGCTCTGTACAGTAGAACTGCCTTGACGTTCGTATTGAAGATTCTCACTTTGATATTGGTTGAAAGTTGTTTTGAGTTCCATATGTTCTTCAATTGTAACAATACATTATGTTTGAAAGGGTTCAAGAAACATCTAGAAACCCAAAATCATTTAAAATACAATAAATACCCTCAATATTCTGTACATAACTTTCATTTAGAGTAAAGCATTCTTCCCATATTTCACATCTTTTCTCTCATATTCATGTTGGCATGTAGAGTTAGCTTGAGTGTTATTAGTAGAGCTTAAGGAATCGTTTCAATTTTTATATGTTTTTCAATCAAAAAAACAAAAAAACACTATCTAGTTACTAACCATTTAAACTTACCATATTAGTTCTTAACTGATAATTATTGTGATTTGAAAATGAATCTATATTATTATTAATAATATTATTATTATTATTATTATTAGTAGTAGTAGTAGTAGTCGTAGTAACCGGCATTTCATCTTGTTTCCTTCCTGTTTTACTTTCTTCTCTTGGTTTTCTTATAATTTTTTCATTTATTTTTTTATTTTTTTGTTCTTTATATTCTTGTTGATCATCATTAAATGGATTTATAAAATGAAATGGCTCCAATAAAATAAATGGTTGTTGATCATTTATATAATAATTACGATCAATATAATTGTTACTATCCTGATATCTTTTTGAATAAATCAATAATTGATTTTTAATTAAACACTGAACTGTACCATTTTCATTTAAATCTGGATCATTTATCATTAAAATATTAATAATTGTATTTATAGGTTGATTACCAATCATTTTAGTATGAATAGAATAATTATTTAATTGATTAATAATAGAACTCATATTGATTGATTGATTATTATCATCGATAAATTGCCAAATTTTATTGATTAATTGATTATTGATTTTAATCATATTATTATTATGATTATGATTATTGAATTGATCAATTAGATACCATGGTGATTGTTTGAATTTAGATTGTTGAAATGTTTTTGTCTCATCAATTAAATGTATCATTGGATAATTATCATTAATATCTAATATTTTTATTATAATAAATAAATTAGAACTACGTTGTGGTATACCTTGATCATATGCTGTAATCATTAATTGATGTAAACCATTTGATAAAGGTGATTTTTCACGATCTAATGATTCTTTTATTATTAATTCACCAGTTGTAGAATTAAGTCTAAAAAACTAAGAGAAACAAAAACAAAGAAAAGAAAAGAGGGGGGTGGATGTATGAAATTGAATTGTTCATAATCTTATGACTATTGAATTATTAAGTCTATGAAATTGGAGAACATTTTAAAGCATGCCTTATTGTAATGAGTTAGTTTAACTAATATTCTATGACATTCTTAACTATATTCTCAAGTCACAAACTCATCGAACGCAACAGCTTTTGTGTGACGCATATACATTTGGTGCCCTCTTGTACCAATATTTATATGTTCAAATAAATAAACAAAAAATCTCATAAAGACAAATTCATCAAATATCTTCTAGTACACATGGTAACTGTTCTATTCTTCCAATGATTTAATACAGAATACAAAGTGAACAATATGAATGTGATAATGATGGAATCTTAAAAGATTACATCATGAAATGTTAGCGGGATATAGATTGAATTGTATTGGTGTACGCTGATTGGCTAATTCTTATCCAAATCACGTTAGTCGATACTTGGAAAACACTTTCGAAACTTCTTATGTCAAAACTATATATAGGCTAATGTTTTTTTCTCCAATTGTGTTTCATACTTCCATATCACCTTGTTATTTGAAATGTAGTCTGTTTTCCTGTTCAACCGTGTTCTGATTTGGGGACTTATTGAGTGCATTGGTATCCGAGAATACTAAGCAATAGGGATACATGGGTTGTGATAAGAGAGAATTATAACATGAAATTATTATGTATTTTATATAGTGAGGTTCAACAAAACTATTTGACCTTATTTAAGACAAATACTTTTGTACATGATTATAGATGTCGATAGTCTTTCCCAGGATAAATCAACTATTTACTGTGTTCGGTCGTCGCAATTGTTGTGCCGGAAAAAATCGCTGATCACTTATACTCGGAACGATGGACCTCGGCAATTCCCACGATGAGAAAGTAAGAACACACAAGACTGGTATAAGTTAAGATTTATTAGCCCCAAACACCATGACAACGACGAGTCAAAATAGTCTGATATATTGATTGTACACCCATTATGATTAATAATTAGAATTAAATCTGACATGATGGAAAGAAAAGTCAATTTTTCGATTGATTTACTCATTATGAGTTTTATTCAACATTCAACATCCGTTTTGATTCAACATGACAATCATTCACTGTAGTATTTGATTTGTTTTCCCAGTATGATATTTTCTTCTGTATAATATACGAGATATTCTTGTATTCACTTGACATGAACTATGCTCACAGTCTGTGATTTGTTATAACTGGGTATGTGATCTAATCTTAATTATTAATCAGAATGGGTGTATAATCAATATATAAACCAGTGTATTTTGAACGATATTCGATTCGTCGTCGTCAGAGTGTTTTTGGGCTAATAAATCTTAACTTAAAGCAGTCTTTGTGTTCCTACTTTCGCATTGTGGGAATTGCTGAGGTCCATCGTCCCGAGTATAAGTGATCAGCGCTTTTTCCGGCACAGCAGTCTGCGACGACTTAATACAACAAAATCACATACTCAGTTATAACAACTCACATACTGAGCATAGTTCATGTCAAGTGAATACAAGAATATCTCGTATATGATACAGAAGAAAATATCATACTGAGAAAACAAATCAAATACTACACTGAATGATCCTCATGTTGAATTAGAAGGGAATTAATGTTGAATAAAACTCATAATCAGTAATTCAATGGAAAATTGAATTTTCTTTCCGTCATATCAAGCAATAATTAATCTACTGGGTATAACTCGGGTCCTAACACTATTATCATTGGTTAAGTAACTGATATCAATTAATGAACGGTTTGTATCATTCATATTATAAGTTAAATTTAATTGTACAATCATTAATATATATCGTGAAGTAATATACAACTATTTCATTCTTATATGACACTTTTAAGTCACGCTCATTCACAAATCATCTAGACTTTACAACGAGCTCTTAACTTTTAAACATTTAATACCAATGGTATATAGGATAGATAGTGCCTAGAAGTGGAATCCAGGACGCGCGTTTCGTCCTATTTGGGACTTGTCAGCTGGATGTTCCTGCATCTCAGAGAGTTGATGTTCACTCTGGGACACGAACTCAGTACCATCCGCTTCAAACGCTATCGCGTTATCCACTCAGCTACTGAGTTCTGACTGATCAATTGCAGTCTTAAAGCTCAATGGGAAGTTACAAGCCAAACAATACCAAGGTATATAGGATACTTTCTAATCCTCATAGATAAAAAATGATGGTAAAAACCTTCGAAGTACTTGATGAGTGAGTACTTAACTATTCCCAGTTATAAAGATTATTGATTTCATAGTTCGTATCACAGATTGTCTTTATTTAATAAACCAGTGAAAGTACTGTAAAACTAAATCGTTCTCATATGGTTTTTTTATTATTCGTTAACATGCAAACTAAGAAAAAGTTAATCAATTTAAGCTGTTTTGCTTTTTTAAAATCGTTCCTACTATTTGGTAGACTAATGATCATTGATTTTCTGATTATCTTCCTTCCGTGTAAATAAAGCTTCAACTGACTCATGAGTTCAATCTGTGAAAATTTCTAAAAATCTCCACAAAACACATTCTGATAATAACAATCACCTGCTCACTAGTGACTGACTTCAGGAGACACTTCTGGAGTTCTAGTGAGAAGTCGTTACCAGTGGAGTTCAACCAGGTCTGTTGTGAGATAGGAACTCACTGAAGACAATGGTGTACGGTAGCGCAACTTCGTGGATTGGTTGAAGTTAGACATTAACACCGTTGGATGCCGGCTCAGTGGTCTAATGGTTAAGTGCTCGCGCGCGAAGCCAGTAGGTCCTGGGTTCGAGCCCCGGGTGGTGCGGGGTCGTGGATGCGCACTGCTGAGGAGTCCCGTACTGGGACGAAACGGCCGTCCAGTGCTTCCAGGTTTTCAATGGTGGTCTAGCTTCAACTGACTCATGAGTTCAATCTGTGAAAACCACGGTTGCCTTAGATGTTTTTTCAGTTCCATCATTTCAAAACAACAAACAATAAGTAAGATCAAGTCTACATTACGGACTGACCTTAGTTAGACAAACATCTTAAACTAGAAAGTACTGGATTGATTTTTGTCTTAGTACAAAACTTATGAGAATTATGCAATCATTATCCAACCATGAATTGAACCCTGAACCTCCGAAACATGTTAGTTCAGTAAACAATCACTACCATTGGAATATATTGGAATGATTGAAGTTAGAAATGTATTCTAGTGGATTCCGGTTAAATGATCTGAAATATATGCACTCATTGAATGATCTAAATATTTTGAGTTTTGTTCCAACTGACACCATATAAATGCACTATTGAAGAGTTTCAATACTAAAACAAAACAACTGTTCAATCTCTTTTGATTTCCAATGGTTGTCTAAATGATGTTAATGTAAACAAATAAAATGTTTATTTAAAAGTTTAACTCATAAGTCAATTGAAGCACTGGATGGCCATTTCATCCTATTGTGGCACTCCTTCGTAATGCTCATCCACGAGCTCACTCGCGGGCGAACGCTTAATCTCTAGTTTAGTTTGTCCTTTGGTTCCTAATTCATAACAGTGAAATTACTTTCGAAATGTACACAAGCTGTCATTAAATAACAATTCAAGCGTAATAGATTTTCAGACAAGCTTTTTGAAAACCGTCTAATTCAGTTGTTCCGCAAATACACTCGTACAATTTTGTCTAACATGTTATCCACTAAACTATCAAGTTTAGATTAACACTAACTTGAGATGGCGGAGAAGATTTGTAGCTCAAGTGAATGATTTTGATAGAGTTTTGTTCTCTGAGCTGGAGTTTGTGCTGATGATATCGTTCAGAAGAACGATAAATATTTCACGACCAAACCATCCAGCTCAAAAAAAAAAACACAAGCAAAATGTCATCAAAATTAGCACCGACTTATCCAACAAGCATTTGAAGATGACATCTATCGATTTAAAGTCTCAGAATGAACATCGTGGGGACAAGTACATTCAACTGTTAAGTTTAATATACAACACATTCACTATCTTGATTAACATCAGTAATTGAAATTGTTGTTTGTTTTATCAATCTTATCTAGTTTGTTCTTTTTTTTAAAAAAACAAACATCATTTTGGTCTCCAACTATGAAATTTCATTCATGGCGCCACTTCAATAAATAAATCATAGTATAAACATTCGTTGACAACCGAGAGAAATTAATCACGTCAACAAGTCAAACTGATAACAATTTAATAATAAAAAGGTGACAATGTTTTATAAATGTAAGTGATTTATTAGTGACCGGTTGATCATACTCCAGTTAGATCGTTTGTCGCTTATTATTATAATATTACATATCATCAATCCTCGTATCTAATCATTGACTTAAATCACGTTAGTGAATAACGTCATGAAATAAGTCAAATAACAAGAATGGATTTCGAACACATCTATTTGATGAAAACAGACGATTAGAGAAATGAAATGAAGAGAAGAGAGCAAAAACGTAGCGGACTGAAGAAGGTAACTGAGCCTACTCGATTTAACCAAACGTGAATTCTTCCTTATGGTCAGACAAAAATAAGTTAGACATATACTGAGTAAGATAAGATATATATACACATATATGTACACATATAAGTCAAATTTTATAAACGAATCTATGACAAGGCACAAATGTGACTCAAGAAAGTTGACTAAATTAACCTGACTAGAAGCTAGGAAAATCTATGTGAGCTTGACATAGCAACCGACACTGCAGGTTCTTACAGACAGGGGAGGAAAATGAAGAAAAGTGAAGATAATTTGACGATGTAATTACTTAGTGTTAAGTGGTGAACATGTTGTCAAGTCATTAAACTCATCAATCTTTATGATTCAATAAATTGTGTGACTTTGATCAAAGGAATGGAATTCAACAAATCACTATTATTTAATCAGTAGGTTCATGAATACCATTTCATTCAGAATAAATGATTTGATCAGTAGCCAACCATTGTTAATATTCACCAATGATTTTGAACAGAGTAAAACAACGATATATAAGAGTGAGTATATATTTTACTGTACTGTTCATTGTTATCTTGAAATGTTCATCACTTCACTAACTGTTGATCTATTGACTTAGTAAGTTAATCATATATAGCATAGAACAAATCGTTTATATGTCCATTGGTTCAATTAACCTCCAAATACCCTGGTACAATCGAAGGTGACGAGATTCCTCTCACTCTCTTCAAATACACTCACATGGCTACGTACATACAATCACTGATAGGGAAATCCTACTCACTACCTTCACTCGGTCAGGGTGTTATTTACGAAATTGAAAGGATAGAAAGCGAATGTCCGATCATTTGACCAGACTGGTGGATACGGAGGATTCACTTAAGAAAGTTGATAAACCCTGATTTCAAGCCAATAATCAACATAGACTCCAATATCTTAAATTAGTAAATATTATATGAACTTGTTGTTAGTCACTTGCTATCACGGAATCGTACTTCATAATAATTACAGATATCTACAACCTCGCCCCCTGCGAGATTCGAACCCAGGACCTATTGGTCTCGCGCGCGATCACTTAACCACTAGTCCACTGAGCCAGGATCCAGCGGTTTTAATGTCTAACTTCAACTAATCCACAAAATTGAGTGACACATCCACCATTGTCTTCAGTGAGTTAGTATCTCACAACAGACCTGGTTAAACTCAACTGGTCACGACTTCTGAGGAGTCCCACAATAGGACGAAGTGGCCATCCAGTGCTTTCAGGTTTTCCATGATAGTCTAGCTTCAACTGACACATGATCTTAACCATTGACATTACTATAATATCCACCAAACCCATCTGAACTTACAGATATATTAAAGATAATTTTGTATTTCAATGAAATAAACCATAAAACAATGATTTTCTGTTGTTCTTTTTTACCCTTTTCTTATTTATTTATTCATCACAATCATCAACACTATTTGAGACTAGATTCGTCGTCGTCGTCGTCGAAGAAGAAGAAGAAGAAGAGGAAAAAGAAAAAAAGAAAAACCAGAAAAAAAATTGTAACGTAAAGTAATAAATAAACTCTGCACAATAAAAAAACAATCTCAAGGTGAATATCATAAATATGACCTTGACTCGTTGATTATTTTATATTGAATAGTTCAAATTTTATTACAAATATGTTTGTTTTCTCTTTTCTTTTCTTTTCTTCTTTTTCTTCTTCTTCTTGTTGTCGTTCTGTTTTGTCGAATATCAGGAGTCATAACAATACACAATTGTAAGTTAATGCATAGAGATACGCGTATTATGATGATATTAAGGTTAAATAAAGAGGAATAATGTCGTTATTGTTATTATGATATGATTGACCTAAATATATAAATATTTATATTGACCAAAAAAAGAAAGAAAAACAGAAAGAAAGAAAGAGATTTTCCTTAAATTTTTTGAATGAACTAAAAAAAGTAACAGAATAGTAGAAATTTCATTTCTATTTTATAGTTACACATAAATATTCATACAAAGAGGCACCGAAAAGATATACGACACATAAGTCATTTGATTTCTATGTGGGTTATGATACTGTCCATGTGCTCAAACCGAAACAGGTGGTTTTCTTAGAGGACCATACTGTGAGCCTACGATATAAACACTTGACCTACAAGGCAGCGGAGCAAGATCAGAAGATGTAGTCCCATGGCAGCCAATGACCAACAATTGGTTTATACGCAATTTATTTCCTCAGGATCCTGGAGTACATGTGATCATTGGTTTGGAATCAGGATTTTCCAACTCCCTAGGGTGATTCCTCCGTATCCATCAGCTTGGTTAAAGCGACAGACATTTCTTTCCATTCTCTCAATTTCGTAAACAACACCCCTGCCACGATAAGGCAGTGAGTAGGACATCCCTGTCAGTGGCTGAATATGCGTGGCCATGTCAAAGCATTTGGCGAAGGAGAACGAAATCTCCCCCCTCTCGCATATACTAGAGAATTTGGGGGTTAGGAACAATCTAGAAATTGTAGTAGTAGTAGTAGTAGTAGTAGTAGTAGTAGTGGTAGTAGTAGTAGTAGTAGTAGTAGTAGTAGTAGTAGTAGTAGTAGTAGTAGTAGTAGTAGTAGTGCCCCCAAATGCCCTGGTACGGCCGAGATTGGGGAGAGTCCGCTCTCCCTCTCCAAATGCTCTCACATGGCCACGAGTATATAGCCTCTGTCAGGGAAGTCCTACTCACTGCCTTCTCGTGGCGGGGGTGTTGTTTACGAAAATGAGAGGAAGAAAAGCGAATGTCCGGCGCTTTAACCGGATCTCAAACCAAGTCAATGTTGCACATGGGCTCCAGTATCCTGCCGGAACAAATGCAGTATGAACCGATTGTTGGTCACCGGCTTCCATGGGACTGCATCTCCTTACTATGCTCCACTGCCTTGTGGATCAGACCTTCAGGTCGAAGGCTCGGGGAGTGGTCCCCTAAAAAGTCCACTGCTTCGGTTTGGGCACCCGGGCAGTATCACAGCCCTCACAGATATCGAATGGGATTTGCGTGGCGCATATGTATTTGATGCCTCCTTGTACCAATATCTATATGTTAAGATAAATAAATAAATAAATAAATAAGTAGTAGTAGTAGTAGTAGTAGTAGTAGTAGTAGTAGTAGTAGAGAAGTAAGGATATACAATCCAATGTATATATTTTACATCGTATTTAAAGGAGTTATTGTAATAACTATAGTAGATATGAATGAATTATAAAATTATCCTCAGTTCGTTAACTGTAACATACAATATGCTTTACATATTTATCGGTTCTGGTTGCAGTACCTTAGTAGCATAGGGAAGTGAAATTATCAAGAGAAATCGAAGAATAGAAGAAATAGTAATTATATTAGTAGCCATCGTAGAAAAGATTAGATATTAAAAAAGATGAAGAATAAACACTTATCACTATCACTAAGAGATACGGATAGGAAAAGTTAGATCAAAGTGAAATCTTGTTATTAATCCAAATGACTGGACATTTCAGTCAGATATCGGAGTCTTGATTTTTGTGAGCTATAGTTGATCGCTTTTTAAATTGTAATTTTGACGCTTATTAATCAGTGCATAGTAGCTATTCTTAGTTCATGTTAGTCTGTCCTAAGTCCTGAATGAATTTTCTTCGATCAATATACGGTGAATCTACTTCCAAGAAATCACCCCAAAGAAAAACGCCAACAATATCGATTTCTTTAATCAAGTTGTCATATATTACAGTCAGTGATGGAAATTAATTCGTATCACAAACGGTACGTTTTCTGATGAGTAAGTGAAAGATATTTCACTCGAATTTTACTGTGAACATTGACTTTAAAATACCGGTACATCTAATTGACCAGATCCAAATTCAACGAACTTCACATCTTTGCTTCCATATTTGCTAACCATAATCTACATGTCCCTTTTTTTATATTGTTTTCAATATTATCTGAGATAACATTGAACGATAATTGTATAAAAACTCAACAATCTCCACAACCCATTCTGATCATTATCATGTGCTCACTAGTGACTGACTTGGAGAGTTAATTCTCGACATTTTAGTAAGAAGTTGTGACCATTGTAGACCAATTTGTGTCAGATGTGAGACAGTTACCAAACGATGATCGTGGATGATCATGGCGCAAGATCATGAATCTATTGAAATTACACATTAAGACCGTCGGATGACAGCTCAGTGGTGTAGAGTTTAAACGTCCGCGTGTAGGATCGAATGTCCTGGGTGTGAGTCCTTTCGGTGTAGGATCATGGATGCGCACTACAAAAGTCCTAGACCAGGACAAAACGGTCGTCGACTGCTTCCAAATTTTCAATGGTGGTCTAACATTGATCGATTCATGATTTGGATCAAAATATATACATATTTTGTAGTATAACATACAATTATTTAAATGATGATCAGATATTATGCTTCTTTATTTATATAAAAACAATTTGAGGTTTTTTTTTCCAGAAAAACTCAGAAAAATAAGTGAATACATTTGTATTTTATACTTGGAAATTAATTTAACAGGTCAAAAAAGGTCATTATCACAAGGGGTTTTGTGGAGATTTAAGTAATTTTATAGTTGAATTCATGAGTCAATTGAAGCTAGATCTTCACAGAAAACCTGGAAGCACTGGATGGCCGTTTCGTCCTAGTACGAGACTCCTCAGCAGCGAATATCCACGATACCGCCCCATGAGCCTACTCCTTCCGATAATAATCATCGTTTAGTCATTAGTGATGGTCTCCACAAGGTATTTCCTGGAGTTCTAGTGAGAAGCAGTGACTACTGTAGTTCAACCGAATCTGTTGTAAGATAGTAACTCACTGAAGACAATAGTGGAAAAGTGGCGCAGTTTCGTGGATTGGTCAAAGTTAGATATTAACACCGCTGGATACCGGCGGCCTCAATGGTCTAGTGGTTAAGCGTGAGCATGTGTGAGTGATAGGTTCAAGGTTAGAATCCTTTTGAGCAAGATCGTGAATGCGTGCTGCTGAGGAGTCTCATACTAGGATTAAACGGCTATCCAGTGCTTCTGGGTTTTACATGATGGTCTAGCTTCACTTGACTCATGAATTCAATTATAGAATAAAGGTGTTTATGTTTAGTTCCATGAGATACATTCTAAAACGTGTTCACTTATATGAAGAAAAGAAACTTTCTGTTTGATGTTCCTTCAAACCTGATGTTTAACAGAAGGCATCATGAAGATTACTTATTAGAATTATCTCGAGATGATATGGTAAACAATGGAATTATAATTTTATAAATCTGTCTACGATATAGACCTATTTAACCAATGTAACTCAATTTGTGTGTTCGAATAGTTGTATTTTGTTCTTTGTTTTGGTAAAGTTAAACGGATTATAAGAATTATAAGCTAATATGGATATTGACTAGCAGTGTAATCCAGGACGTGCGCTCCGTCTTATTTTGGACTCGTTACAATAAACGTCATCGCATTATCTAACTAATTACTAAGTCCTGAATTAAAACTTCACCCCATTGCACAAACAGGTGGCTATCGGTACTCATGGGATTCCCATTCTGTAAGTTCATTTTGTGCTTCTTCAGACAGCATCAGAGCAAATCTCTGCGTGTGTGGAGCACTTTTCTCTTTGTGATCGGAGTACAGCGGCATCTCTCCTGCACTTAACCTTTGTTGTCCAGCTTCAATTCAATGGGTTTCGCTGATTTGGAGAACTGTCAAGTTGTATCTCCCCATTTCCGTTACTACTTGACTAATCTTCCTGGTCTCCCACATCGTCCGGACGTTCCATGCACCTATAAAAATTGTGGCTCCGGTTATTAGAAGGGGCATCGGTCTCTTGACTTCCGAATAATCTCATCATGAGACATCATAATTCTTCCTTCAACATCCTCGGCAGAGTTTAAGTGGTTTATATTTTGTTTAATCTGGTCAGTATAATTTGTATCAAGTTTGTTTTCGACCATATAGAGTTACCGACTCCATACCCAACCCTTCCCCTTTTTGTACAGGCTTAAAACCGACAGTAGCTTTAGAAGAGCTACAAACACAGTTATTCCATGTTTATATTATGTAAATTTGATTGAATTAAAAGAAAATTCTTCTGTATACAACTAAAAAAATTTATCCTCAATAATTTGTTCCTGTTTAAATCGACTGACGAAGATTACATATATAGTACGAAACAAACATCAAATTAACCAAAGAATGTCTATGTGTGTGTGTGTGTGGTGGGGGGATAGATATGGGATGATTAACTAACAACAGACAAAATATTTAAAATGTTTAAATGAAGTAAATAAAAACATTTCCCAGAATTATGATTCTATATTCTTTTATCTAGATCACTGATTACATAATCGAATCCTTAATCAATCAATCATTATTATTAATACGTTGTTGAGTAAAGACGATAGCAACAAGTTGGAATGGATTAGTTACTATTATGATGATATAGGTACATTCTGAGTGAATTACAACGATAGATATGGTTATATTACATATTCTCATACATGGTTATCACTATAATTATCACTAGTGATACTAATATACACTTTTTATTCGTTAAGGTTTGTAGTTCAGGTGGATGATTTTGCTAGAGTTTTGTTCTCTGAGCTGGATGGTTTGATCGTGGAGCTTTCATCGTTCTTTTCAATGATATTATCAGCATAAACTTCAAGTAGAAGTGAGGTGTTCGTATTTTTCCATATATGACTTGCAGCTTGTTGTGTTTAGTCCTTAACGTATATTGAATTCCATAGATCAAGTGTTGTAATCGGATCACATGTATATGTAACTGAATATTACATGCTCTATGTTTCAATATTAGAACGTTAAGGGAATCTATCAGGGTTTCTTCCAACATACTTTCTACATAATAACAGTTGGGTCAATATACATAATATTGGTAAACCATAACATAATGTTACAGTATCTGAAATGTGAACTGTGGATTATATGTTTCACTATTATCTATGTATAACAGGGAATTATTAGTTGTTGAGATGGTGAATAAGATTTGTAGCTCAGATGTATTATTTTTGGTGGAGTTTTGTTCTCTGAGCTCGATGATTTGATAGTAGAGCTTTCGTCGTTATTCTGGACGACATCAATTGGATAGACTTCAAGTAGAAGTGAAGTGTTCGAATTTCATCACATTTGGTTCACAGCTCCTCCTTTAGAGCTCGATCTTAGTTAGTTATTGTTAACCTTAAACTTGTCATTGTTTACTTATTTATCACTCAATGAAAATCTAATATCATCTATAAAATAAATTGTTCCAACTGCGAAAAATACCATATCGGACAAAGTGGACGTTCATTTTATCTTCGTCTGCACTAACATCAGTTAGTGGTCAAACGTCATGACAAATCTTCGCTTATATCAATGCATATGGGCAACTGGGAACATACATTCAACTGGAAAAATGTTGTGATCATGGATAGAGGGATTTCTTACGACACTAGAGGGTTTTTAGAAGCTTGGCACTCAGGTCAGTCAGCAATCGATAAATATATTAAAATTGATTCAATCTACCAACCAATCAAAAAAATTATGGACAAATATAATACCAAGAATCAAATCAATGGGAGATACAATCAAAATAAAGAAGTAATCAATGACAGGTTAAAGGTCAATAATAATCAATCAAGATCAAGGTCTACCGGACAATCTGAGAGCTATATGTGGAAAAATATGAACACTTTACTCCGGCTCAGTGGTCTAGTGGTTAAGTGCTCGCGCGTGAAGCCAGCAGGTCCTGGGTTCGAGCCCCGCGTGGTGCGGGATCGTGGATGCGCACTGCTGAGGAGTCCCATACCAGGACGAAACGGCCGTCCAGTGCGTCCAGGTTTTCAATGGTGGTCTAGCTTCAAATGACTCATGATTTCAACCTGTGAAATTTCTAAAACTCTCCACAAAAACCCATTCTGATACTTTACTACTACTTAAATTTTATGGTGATAATGTCCTACAAAAGAAGCTCCACAATTAAACGATCCAGCTCATAGAATAAAAACACCACCAAAGATTATTGAATATTTAAAGATATATATCTTTATATCCTCGGCTCTGACAGATAATGAGTGGACGCGGTAAAGGTGGAAAGTCTCGTGCTAAGGCCAAAACGCGATCAGCCCGCGCTGGTCTGCAGTTCCCAGTTGGTCGCGTCCGTCGCCTCCTTCGGGGCTGATGCCCTGTTTATTTGGCAGCTGTCCTTGAGTACTTAGCGGCTGAAGTTCTTGAGTTGTCTGGCAATGCCGCTCGTGACAATAAGAAGACCCGTATTACATAAAGATTAAAACATTCCAATCAAGAGCCAAATCTCAAATGTATATTACACAATAGTTCAATAATAATCTAAATGTCACTATGCTCATCATAATCATAATGTCAACTATCTTTAAATTACACAGTCTGTACCAAAAAAACAAAAAACAAAATCAAACTCCCGCTCCAATTCATAATCCGTTGAAACATTGAACAATTTTTTTGTATTTTTGTATCTAAGCAACAGATTAGCAAAAAAAATGGATGAAACTACTTTATTTATTTTAATTCAGCGTCATAGGTGATCTATTTAATGTCGACAATTCTGTTATGATTATTATCATTTTTTTTCATTTATTCAAATAGACTACTAGTGATATTTAACTATTTTTTTCTTTTACAAAAACATAAAAAATATTTAAAAAATATATCAATATGATTACATAATACGAATGGAATATGACATTGTTCCGAAAATTATTGAATGTCAAACACTTTAATAAAAGAGAATGGTCAGTAGTAGTGTGTGTTATATTTCTCTAGACTACTGATGAATTAACTTTTTTGACTGAAACATTATTTCACTGATTGAAATCATGAGTCAGTTGAAGCTAGACCACCATGGAAAACCTGGAAGCATTGGACCAGGTGCGGGGTGCGGGATCATGGATGCGTACTACTGAGGAGTCCCACACTAAGACGAAACGGCCGTCCAGTGCTTCCAGGTTTTCCATGGGGGTCTAGCTTCAATCGATTCATGATTTCAATCAGTGAAATTTTTAAAATCTCCACAAAACCCCTTCTGAAACATTATTATTATTATTATTATTAGTAGTAGTAGTAGTAGTAGTAGTAGTCGTAGTAGTAGTAGTCGTAGTAGTAGTAGTGGTAGTAGTATTTGGTTATTCGTAAGTGCTTGGATTCCAATGGCGATCTGCTTAAATATCTGGGCTACCTGTTTCTGTCATCTAGTTATTTCATCAGGTTACCTGTTTTTGTTGATTTGTTTATTTGTTTGTTTTAACACATCATTATGTCGATTAGTCGCATAATCTATTCAGGTGCGTTTATGCAAAGTTTACGACATTTCACTGTACAAATTACAAAAAAGCTCAATCAGAGACATCAGGATTGCTGGTAATATGCATTGAAATTTGTTATATCCCAATGAGAATAATGAATGGTAACTGTTGGAATATATTTTTGGACTAATACTTTACGTATTGTATAATTGTTATGTAACTAAACTATTCATATTCGTGTCCATCTTATTGTGACCTTTATTTTGGCCTATGAACTACAATTATACGATTTACCATTCTTGAATTATGGCCTGTCTATTAATTACTACCTCCCACATTTTCAGGCACATTTAGCTAATTCATGTACAAATGTTGTTTTCCATTTTATGATACGATATGGTCTGTCTGGTTGGTAGATAAACCCAGTATGCTTGAAATATATGATTTATATTACAGAGGCTGAGACTGATGTTCTGTACTCTAACAGGCTGAGCTAGTCGGAAAGCAGGACCAATACGGACCCTAAACTGCTGACACTTTCTTTATGCGTCATTGGTCCAGTCGATTAGTCACTCTTCTCTAATTGGCGGTATCATCACGTTATACATAAATAGGACACAGGGAACAATTTATAACGAAAACAATGTACATTATTTAGATATCGATCCCTGGACTGCTAACTTCTAACTGGCGACCACTCAATATTTATTGTCAGTATCGTTTAAGAAGCAAGAAACGGAAACTTGCTAAAATAGTTAGTGCTGAGATTTATATATTATACCAAAAATATAACATTGAATAAAGGCATTGATAAGGATAATAATTATAATAATAGTAATAATAGCTAATGGCCATTTAGTCTCAGTAACTCAGCAGATAACTTGTTAGGTGTTTGAAACGTTAAGATACTGGGTTCCAGTTTCAATGTGATAAATATCAGCTCTGAAATATTCCATTATTATTTAGCTGATGAGTGTCAAATAGGATAAAACTTGCTTTCCGAATTCCACTACTACCCAGAAACAAGTGGGAAATAATTTAGAGAAAGTCAATAAAAAGCTGTGAATGTTTAATTTCATGTGGACTGAAACTTATCAGCGATTGGTGTTTTTGTAAGGTCATTATGGCCTTCAAATGTTCTGATACACCCGAGAGTGGGGAGAGTCAGCTCTCCCTGATCAAATGCTCTCACATGGCTTCGTGCATACAACCAATACCACGGAAGTCCTACTCACTGCCTTCTAGCGGAGGGGGTGTTATTTACGAAATTGACAGAACAAAAAGCGAATGTCCAACGCTTAAACCGGGTTGGTGGACACAGATGGTCTACCTAGGGGAGTTGGTAAACCATGATTCCAAACTGATGATGTACATGATCTCCAGAATCCTAAGGAAGTAAATGGCGTACGATTCAATTATTAATCACAGTCTACCATAGGACCGCTTCTAATAACACTGTTCCACTGCCTTGTGGATCAGGCCTTTATGTCAAATGCTCATGGAGTAGCTCCTTGTGAAAACCACCTGCTTCTGTTTGGGTACCTAGGCAGTATTTCGGCCTTCACACAAATCAAATGATGAAATGTGTGGCATATATATATCTGGTACCTCCTTGCACCAATGTTTATATGTTTAAATAAGTAAATGTTTTTGTAATGAACTTGTATTGATTACTTAGAAGTATTTAATTGTACATCATTCTGTATTGTGGTGAGAGATATACGTACGAAGTGACTCCCAATTCTTTTGAGGTCGTTCACATTGAATAATCACTTAACAGCAATTAATCTTTAGCACTGAACACATTTTTTCGATCAAGTATAAATGTGGTAACTATACAGTGTTGAAATGCAGATATTAATTAGAGAGAAACGTCACTCTTTTTAGAATGATTGTTTTCAATTTTATATCCGTAGTGGTTCACATCCACGACGATGTGAACAAAGAAGCCATGATGAATAACTGAAACTATTTTTAGAGACATTATTAGTCCATAGGTTGTTTCAAAAACCTTAAGTTTTCTTTTGATGCATGATTCTCTCACATAAACGTTTCTACTCCACAGCTCTTGTAATTTAAACGTAACATTTTGTAAGCAAAGATAGGTAGTGGCTAGCGGTGAAATCCAGGACGCGCGTTTCCTTCTATTTGGGACTCGTCAGCTGGATGTACCTGTATCTTACAGTTGATGTTCACTCCGGGACTCAAACTTTTGGCGACATCGAAGCTGTCCACATAGGATGCACATATGCCAACAAGAGACTGATCCATTACAGCCCTGATCAACAATGGAAAGATACAAGCAGACAATATCAAATGAAGTAACCTTTTGTATTCTATTTTCTATCCTAATGCCTAATTTGGACATAATCGTATTTTTGTAATTGTTTGTTCGTTGTAGTCGTGTTAATCATCTATTCAATCACATCAATTTATAAATTAATCTGAATTATGAATCAGGAATAAATCGTGTGATGTTCCAGTTGAACCGTCTTCTCTCTCTCTCACTTATCAACCGATAAGGTGATAGGATATTTCTCATCTCTTTGCTCCAACCCATTGGTCTCAGTTTAGACTCACGTATTTATAAACCATAACATTAAACTAGTTAACCTTTTGTCTCAAAGCCTTAACCTAGATTGAGACAAGTTTTCTCCTATATAATAATAGGTAAACAGATCAAGAACATAACACTCAAGGATCTATGACCCTATGATAAATCGATCTGGAGACCCACAAATTTCACAATGTACGTTCAATCATCAAACTATTAAGATAACGTTCAATAATTTGAATTCACTTGGTATTGTTTTACTTGTATCTTCCCATTGTTATTTAGGAGCGCAATTGATCAGTCTCATGTTGACATATGTGCATCCTGTGCGAATTGCCTCGATATAGCTTTAAGTCACAAGCTTTTTAAGCAAAGATGGATAGTGGTTAGCAGTGGAATCCACAATGCGAGATTCGTCCTATTACGGGCTCGTCAGCTGGATGTTTCCACTAGTTATTTAATTGAAATCAATAATCTTTATTAACCCATAAACTTATACCTTCTATATTAATCTTACTCTACTAAAATATTATGTGTTTAATACAATATGATATTAGACTAAGCGTGAAATGATAACCATTATACACAATGATTACACTGTTTATTCCATAAAAGAAAAAAAAAACAAGAATAATTTCTTTCATTCTAACCATTTGTCTAAGGATTTTAGATATGAAGAAACATAGATCATTCTAGTCTTTTTCAATAAAAACCTACATTATTCGTTTTTTTTTTAGTTTTTTTCTTTTCTCGTTTTTTTTTGTTTTCCTTTTTCGGGGGGGGGGTCATGATGATATCCGTATTTTGTATCGTTATGAATTGTTCTCAAGAGATTTCATTATGTATCTATGTACATTATGAATAATTAATATAGTTTAATGAAAATTCAATCATTCATTAACTGCGTTGATAATGGAAGTCAAAATAGAAGAAAAAAAGAGAAAGAAAATAAAGAAGAAAAAAAGAAAAGAGTAAAAAAAGAAAGAATGGACTTGAATGGATTTAATTAATTAACAAATAATTAAGAAGATAGTGATGGGTTACATAGAATTCTTTCTTTAGAAAAAGAAAACTTTTTTTGATAGCTTATGGCTATTTTCATTTATCTTTGTTGTTTTTATTTCCTTTTTTCTTTGTTTTTTTTTGTTTTTTATTCTTAATACAACGTTTCAAAATTAACAAGATCAATTATCAAGAACAGTTTATGTTAAGCAATATTGTATTGTTAAATGTTTGGTGGAAATGTAGTATTACTTATGATAATTAGTAGTCACAGTCGTAGTAGTAGTAGTAGTAATAGCGGCAGTAGTAGTAGTAGTGGTAGTAGTAGTAGTAGTAGTAGTAGTAGTAGTAGTAGTAGTAGTAGTAGTAGTAGTAGTAGTAGTAGTAGTAGTAGTAGTAGTAGTAGTAGTAGTAGTAGTAGAATTGTCATGTGTTATGGAGATTGATTAAATTTGAATGATAACAATATAGACTAACTTTCATTGAGCAACTATTGGTAATTTAGAAAAATTGGTTATTTATTCCGTTCTAGTATAGATTTTCTGGACAGTTGACATTCTTAACTCTTACAGGGATTAATGTTAGAAAAACTTTAGTACATGAGATAAACTCTTCAAATCACCAGTAAAACTCCAGGATTCATTTCATGAATTCCATTATTTCTAACTGGTATTATAGTTGTTTCACTGTAGGTAATGGTTTAATTTGTTTAATCTATTTGGTATATTTTTAGCTAGGTTTTTTTCTACTGGCTGGGGTTGTCGATCCCATACCCAACCCTTTTTTTACCCGGATTTGGCACTGGCAATAACCCTAAGAGAGCTGCAGGTGGAAAAACAATTAGGAGACGATGTTGGAATTGGATAGAACATACATTACGGAAATCATCAAACTGTATCATGGGATAATCCCTAACTTGAAATGCTGAAGGGAAACAAAAAGATGGAAGAAAAAAAGGGTGAATAGCAACTGGAAACAACAGGAAACAACTGTCCAGGACAGAGTTGGACTGAGAGTGCTGGTAACAGGTAAGTGGTTACGCCTAGCTCAAAGAAAGAAAGTCTTCTAAAATAATCGAGTACCTTTTGAACATCAGTTTATTTTCCTTTTTTAAATATAAAATTATTACTACTGTGTATTTTTTGAATAAACTAACACACTTTTGGTAAAGTTCTGTTTTCTGACCTGGATGGTTCGATTGTGGAGCTTTCATTACTCTTCTGACTAACATCATCAGCACAAACTTCAAAAAGAAGTGAAGTATTCAAATTCCTCCATATATGGCTCACAGCTTTTCCTGTCGACATTGAGGACGTATGTGCAGAAAGTTGAACACTTCACTTCTACTTGAAGTTTATTCCGTTGATGTCGTTCAGAATAACGTCGAAATCTCTATGATCAAATCATCGAGCTCAGAGAACGAAACTCCACCAAAAATAATACATCTGAGCTACAAATCTTCTTCACCATCTCAACAAATAATAATTCCCTGTTATACATAGATAATAGTGAAACATATAATCCACAGTTCACATTTCAGATACTGTAACATTATGTTATGGTTTACCAATATTATGTATATTGACCCAACTGTTATTATGTAGAAAGTATGTTGGAAGAAACCCTGGTAGATTCCCTTAACGTTCTAATATTGAAACATAGAGCATGTAATATTCAGTTACATATACATGTGATCCGATTACAACACTTGATCTATGGAATTCAATATACGTTAAGGACTAAACACAACAAGCTGCAAGTCATATATGGAAAAATACGAACACCTCACTTCTACTTGAAGTTTATGCTGATAATATCATTGAAAAGAACGATGAAAGCTCCACGATCAAACCATCCAGCTCAGAGAACAAAACTCTAGCAAAATCATCCACTTGAACTGCAAACCTTCTACACCATACTAACACACTTCCAACTTTGAAAAAACAAAAATAAACAATCAAGAGAAAAGTCTTACTATTTGTACACTTTTAAAAGAAGAAAAGAAAAAGAAAAAAAGAGAAGTGACAACAGTTGGAAATATTCAAACTTCAACAAAACAGATCACCATTTCGATATTAAACATTGAAAATAAACAAACAGAATAGTGACAATGTAACGAACCATTCAAGTTATGTTGTTTTTTTTACTACCACTACTACTACAACCGCTACGACTACTACTACTACTAGTACTAGTACTACCCCTCCTAGTACCACCACCACCACTACTACTACTACTACTAATATTACTATTACACTACTAATAAATACTACTTATCAAATCAAAAAAGAGAGAAAAATACAAATAAAGAATTAATTATGAAAATAATCATAACATACAATACAATGGAATATAAGTGATAGAAACAATGAAAACAAAAAGAAAAACAAAAAAAGAGAACAAAAGGAAAAAGAAAATTATGAAAAAAAAACAGTATTTATTAGTCGTAAAACTCAACTTCTATGTTTGTTTTTTTCTTTAATTTTAATTTAACAAATTATTATACGCTATTTGTTACTAAGGCATATTGGAATGTTGAAAGGAAAAGAATGATACAATTTAATGAATTATATATATATATAAAGGTTTCCCCGACAACTATTTATCAACTGGCTGATTATATGGATTAATAAGTTGGAAGTGAATATAAATCATTTTAAGTAATAATAATAATAATAATAATAATAATAATTGAAATTTCACTAGTTGACTGGTTGAAATCATGAGTCAATTGAAGCTAGACGACTATGGAAAACCTGGAAGCACTGGAAGGCCGTTTCTTCCTAGTACAAGACTCTTCAGCAGTGCTCATCCCCGATCTCGCCCCCTGCCAGATCCGAACCCAGGACCTATCAGTCTCGCGCCAGGCGCTTAACCAACTAGACCACTTAGCCAGCTGGAATCCAACGGTGTTATTGTCTAACTTCAACCAATCCACGAAGTTGAGCCACCGTACACAATTGTCTTCAGTGACTTCATATCTCACAACAGACCTGGTTGAAAATCTCCACAAACTCATTCTGATAATAATAATAATAATAAGTGAATTCATGAGTTGATGTAATTTACAGACAACGATTGAAAACCTAGAAGTATTTAGTGATCATTTAGTCCTGATATAGGACTTCTCAATAGTACACATCGACGAACTTTAAACAAAGAGTGCTCAATCCAGAAGAAACTATGAAAAAGAATCAAATCTTATAGGGAATGTTAATTTTTACAAGATTTCAAATACATTTTGTTGATGACTCTCAAATAACATGAAACACAGATTCTAGGTTTACTAGGGACTGACTCTACTAATCATTTATTCAATACAGATTTTCATCATATTCGTTTATTCATGTATATGCAATAGTTTATCTATAATTGCTTATGTTATGAATTACACCACAACTGTACAAAATGAAAGGATAAGTGAATGTGTTCATTTGTATTATAGTGGACGGTCGGAGCAAAATCGTAGATTAGTTGAAGTTACGCAATAACATCGTTGGATACTGGCTCACTGGTATAAAGGTTAGGCGTTCGCTGATGAGGATTGGGTTTCTATGTTGCACTCCGTTTATTGTGTAATCGTGGATGCGCACTACTGAGCAGTCCCATACTAGGATGAAACGGTCATCGAGTAATTCAACGTTTTCAATGGTGGTCTAACATTGATCCATTCATTATATCAATCCAAACATTATTTTCATTAACTAAATAGATTTACTCAATTTGCTTGTATATTCATTCGTCTGTTTCAATACAATCACCATAAAGGATTTTCTTTAAAATTCCATACTCAATAACATTTGGTTTTCAATCAGTCATGAGATGATAATGGTAATGTGATGACAAAGGCAATACTAATAGTTGAATTCATGAGTCGATGTTAAGTAGACATCCAATGAAAACCTGGAAGGAATGCATCACTGTTTCATCGTAGTACGAGACTCCCCCGTAGTGCGCATCCACGATCCCGAAACAAACGGACTCCAACACAGAAACCTCAGTCTCATGAGTGAACGCTTAATCTCTATATCACTGAGCCGTCATTCAACAGTGTTAATATCTAACTTAAATCGATTAATGATCTTACGTAATCATTCATCTACTGGTTGACTGTCTCATACTGGACACGAATTGGACTCCACTTGTCACTACGTCTCACTAGAACTGGAAGAAATCCATCTTGAATCTAGTGAGTAGTGAGCAGATGATAATTATTATTAGAATGGCGATTTGTAGAGATTATAGTCATGTTATTAGATAAATCCACAAACCCCCATTCTAATAATAATAATAACGACTACTATTTTTATTTCAATCAATATCAAAGTCAGAATTTTCAATACGAAAGTCAAAGCAGTTCTACAGTATGCAGCTGAACCTTCCAGAGCTACTATAACCATCATTAAGAAGGTACAAGTATTTATAAATAGTTGTGTACGTAAGATACTCAACATCCATTGGCCGGATATCATCGGTAACAGCCTACTGTGGAAGAGGACAAACTAGCTTCTAGCTGATGAGGAAATTAGGAAAAGATGATGGAAATGGATAGGACATACATTGAGGAAATCATCAAACTGCATCACGAGGCAAGCCTTAACTCGGAATGGTGAAGGGATGCAAAAAAGTGGAAGGCCAAAGAAAACATTACGTCAGGAAATAGAATCAGATATGAAATAGATGGATAACAACTGGAAAGAGCTGAAAAGCATTGCCCAGGATAGGGTTGAATGGCGAGTGCTGGTGAGCGGCCTGTGCTTCTTCACGAGGAGTAACAGACGTAAGTAAGTAAGTAACTATTTTAATTATTGATATTAATAAATGTGATATCAAAATTACCGTAAAAAACTCACTATGTCAATTATGTAATATGCATAAATGTTATTTAAATCAATGAACATTATATGAAAGATTTTTGTATGTTTTCTACAGGCACCTCAATTAATCAATCTTTCTTTTAGCACTAATGTATGTTCTTGACACAGGAAATAATAATTAGAGGTGAATGGTAACATATATTCATGTATATGGATAGTTTAATATCAACTTACATTGATAATTATGAACTTGAGTAAGGTTGATGAATGATTTTCTTCCTGTATTTCACAAGGTTAACCGTGTTAGAATTAATTAGGATTAAAGAACTTTTAAGGTTAGACTTTAGATTATATTTCTGACTGTTGTTTGTTCAGACACTATTCCATGATATTTAAAGTGTGTAAGATTATTGAGAAAGGCTATATATATATATATATATATATGAATGTGTGAATCCACGATCCCATCTCGCGAGATTCGTACCCAGGAACGATTGGTGTCGCGGGCAAACGCCTGACCTCTAGATCATTTATCCCGATGGTATCCAATAGTGTTAATGTCTAACTTCAACTAATCCACTAAATTAAGCGACACATTCCTGATCTCAACTAATGAAATTACTATAATATCCACAAAAAACCTCTTATGATATTAATCAACATATCCTCACTAGTGACTGGCTTCAAGGGTATATCCTGAAGTTCTAGTGAGAAGCCGTGACCAGTGGAGTTCAACCGGGTCTGTTGTGAGAAGAGGGGAGGGAGGATGAACCCGGAAAATTCGGGATCCGGATCTTCAAAAACGGATAGAGGTGTTAGAACCCGATAACATAATGAATGGTAACTTTGGGATTCTTTTATGAACAATACTAAACGTATATTTTTTGTATAATTGTGATATGTTGGAAAGAAATGTCAATTTTCGATTGATTTACTCACTATGAGTTTTATTCAATATTACGTCCATTCTAATTCAATGTGATGATCATTCTTTTGTCGTATGATATTTTATTCTGTTTAATATTCTTGCATTCACTTGAACTATGCTCAGTTAGTAAGTTGTTATAACTGAATATGTGATTTCATCCTAATTATTAATCAAAATGGGTGTACAATCAATATATAAACCAGTGTATTTTGAACGATATTCGATTCGTCGTCGTCAGAGTGTTTTTGGGCTAATAAATCTTCACTTATACCAGTCTTGTGTTCTTACTTTCACATCGTGGGAATTGCCGAGGTCCCTCGTTCCGAGTATAAGTGATCAGCGTTTTCCCGGCACAGCAATCAGCGACGACCAAATATAACAAGAACACACTAAGTCGGGAATTGGAAGGAGATATGAAAAGGATGAGTCGCAACTAGAAAGAACTGGAAAGGACAGGATTGAATTGAAAGTGCTTGTCGGCGGCCTATTTTCCTCCACGAGGAGTAACAAGCGTAAGTAATTAAGTCACTTATTTTTACTTGTTAAATTATCTGTTAAATATGTCTTTTCTATTTGGCATATCTCTTCACAATTTCACTTTCTTAATCATGTGGCGCATATTTATTATGGTACTCGGTTGTACCAGTACTTGTATGAAATAATGAAAATGAATAATAAGTCCCCATTCTAATAATAATTATCATCTCAATAATGACTAGATTCAAGATGGATTTCATCAAGTTCTAGCGAGAAATCGTGTTGAGTGTGAGACAGTCAAGCAACTCAACAATGGTTGTATGATTGCGTAAGATCATGAATCGATTAAAGTTAAACATTAACACTGTTGAATAACGGCTCAGTGGTGTAGAAATTAAGCGCCCACTCATGAGACTGGAGATTCGTTGTTGAATTTCGTTTGTTTCGGGATCATAGATGCGCACAACTGTGGAGTCTGAATATTAATCTATTCAAAAGTAGTCTGTTTCGAAACTATATTTTTCAATCATTTTACTACATTTCGATCGGTAATATTAGGGAAAATATGAATGACATATTTACGTAGAATAGATGTAATGTGGATAACAATGGAATGCAGGACATGTAACATTTCGTCCTATTAGAGACTTGTCATCTGGAAACACTTGTATCCCGGAGTTGATGTTGATGCTAAGATTCAAATCCAGTAATTTAAACCCACAACATCAACTCGTTTCCCATTTAGCTACTGAGTCTGGAAGGTCAGTCAAAACAGTCCGAACAAGACGCATATTTACCAACTAAAGCCGATTGAATTTCAGTAGAAATATCAATAACAGGATAACTTAATCCATTACGATTTAAAGCAAAATTTATACCCATTGCACAAGTAAATGGGTATGTAAAATCGATAGCTAAGTGAATAAAGTAATAACGTTTTAAGGTTACCAGTTCAATGAACATCAACTCTGAGATGCACGTACATCTAGCTAACGAGTCCGAAACAGAACAAAACTTTGTGCATCCTAAATTCCATTATTAGTCAAGTACCGTGTTTTCTATATTAACTTATTTCATAATGGTTACTTCAAGGCAATACACACAGGATGCACATATTCCAGCTAAGATTGAGTACTATCCAAATTTCAATTGTATACAACAAGATTAAACAATATTTAACAAACTACAGTGCCGACATTCATAGTTTTAATGATGAACTCATTATAATTAAAATACTATTGAAAAACAAGAAGTATTGAATAATTGTTTTATCTTAGTGAAAGATTCCTCAAAAAATTCTCATCCAACATTCCTCTACACAAAACTAAACACAATATCTTTGTTAAGCATAGATGGATAGTGGCTAGCAGTGGAATCCAGAACGCGCGTTTTGACCTATTTAGAAGTCGTCAGTCTGATGTACCTGCATCTCAGAGTAGATATTCACTCTGTGAATCGAATCCAGTATCGTTCACTTCAAACGCCATCGTATTATCCACTTAGCTACTCAGTCCTGATAGCCATTAGCTTGTGCAATGGAGTGAAGTTTAAATTCATTTTGTTTAAAAATCTCATGATTTAAAGCTATATCGAGACAATCCGTACAAGATGCACTTATACCAACAAGTATCTGATCAACTGCAGTTCAAAAACAACAATGAGAAGATACAAGTAAAACAACAAGATCATTGGTTTAATGAACTAAGCCTTAACCTTTAGACCATTGAGTCAACCTCTAATTGTATCCAAAGTTTAATCTTTTCACAATAAAATACAATCAAATTCTATTACCTGTCTTAGGTAGCTAACTTCTATTCACTATATGACATAATGGAAAGAAAAGACCACTTTCGATTGATTTACCCATTATGAGTTTTGTTCAATATTACTTTCGTTCTAATTCAATATAATGATTATTCAATATAGTATTTGTTTCCTCTTGTGATATACAATATTCTTATATTCCATTGATATGAACTATGCTCAATATACGTGACCTCATCCTAATTATTAATCATAAATGGATGTATGAATCAATATATAAATGAGTGTACTTTCAACTAGGATCGTCTTCGTCGTCGTCGTCGTATTTTGGGATCAATAAATCTTCACTTATGCTAAATGTTATGTTCTTACTTTCACGATCGTAAGAATTACAGAGGTCCTTTGTTTCAAGTATAAGTGATAAGCGTGTGGAGAGATGCATGACAAGCTTATTTTGTAAATAGTTTTTGATATTATTTGTATTTTCATACACATATTTCCCTTTATCATTTTGAATAGAGCAAGAACAAAGATTCTAACAGAATAGCATGAAGTCATTTTGATTTCGTTGATTCTCGTCAGTTGCTTACAACCTGTGATATTTAAACATCATAATTACATAATGGGTTTAAATTACTTACATGAGAGGGTTTGGTTGGAAGTTATATTGAAGACATATTCGTATAGTATAGCAAGGATCTATATAAATTTAATAGACTGAATATTGTAAATATATACCTTATGTGATGAAAGAACATTGTGACAACAGTTCAAACAGTTAGAAACAAATTAACCTTGATAGGAATAAAATGAGTAGAGTTCAGTTGATAAAATCAGATTATTAATTTGGAAGATAGTTGGAATAAAACTCAATGATGTAATAAATGCAAGAAAGAGTTTAAATAAAAGAGAAAAAAATTATATAATAAGATACAGTGAAGGAATATTTGTCACCAGGGCAAGGAAAGATTAACCACCGTCTCCTTTTGAACACATAAATCAGGTTTTTGGTGTTTGATAGAAACTGCTTCATTAAACTTCAGAAGACTGGAGTTTGACTGCTTACTAATCACCTTGAATGATTGCAGGGTATCGACCTAATGTCCTGTATCAAGAAGATGTTTGGTGATTGCACTATTTAGAGTCTTTCTTTCTCTTGATCTGAGGCTTTTTGGAACATGTTCAAAAAATCTGATATATGCCCTCCTTTCTGTTCGACCAATGTAGGTGCTTTGGCAGGTATATGTTAATTTATAAATACAATCGGCGGTAACATGAAAAGGATGCTTACTAACCTTTGATTGAGTTATTGAACATGTTGTTTTATACAGAATTAGAAGTTTGACCGCCGGATAAGTTCTGGCTAGCGCAGCATTCAGTCTGTATTTATTCTGTCAATTTTTCACTGCATGTACATTTATCATTAAGTGATTGTACGTGTTGTTTAAGTGTATGACCTTGAACACACTTTCTTCCATCGTGTCACATTCATAGCATGATACACGCTGTCACATACTAACAAATACACTGTTACACACATACCTTTTGTTCTCCATTCGCTCATGATTCTATTAACTGAAGTCTAAATCAAAAACCGTCAACACTCATAGACTATAATCGAAATATTTCATATTCCACATTTGGTTATACCACTGGGAGGACATCAATCTTACTGGAATCTTTAATCATCTATAATTGTGAATTCTTGTACCAGACTCAATCGGAACACGCACAAACTTTGCTGAATTAAGTAACGTCTGTAATTTTTGTTGTGTTTATAACATTTAACTGACATATATATTAACATTACTATTTGTACTGAATAACTCTGTTATCATTTTTGAGTTCATATATTATTTGGTCCACCACAAGTGTTTCTGACATAACAATCAACGATGACGATATATAGATATATATAACAAGTATTCAATTGACGACAGGGATTTCGGGAAAATTTAAACAAAAAAAGGACTTTCACAGGTTGAAATCATGAGTCAATTGAAGCTAGACCATCATGGAAAACCTGCAAGCACTGAACATCCATTTCGTCCTAGTATGGGACCCCTCAGCAGTGCGCATCCACGATCCCGCACCCCGCGGGATTCGAACCCAGGACCTACTGGTTTCGCGCGTGAGCACTTAACCACAAAACCCATTCTGATAAAAAAAGTGCTCAGGCGCGAAGCCAGTAGGTCCTGTGTTCGAATCCCGCGGGGTGCGGGATCGTGGATGCGCACTGCTGAGGAGTCCCATACTAGGACGAAATGGCCGTCCAGTGCTTCCCGGTTTCCAACGGTGGTCTAACATCAATTGATTCATGATCTCAACCAGAAACTTAATAATCTCCACAACCCTATACTAATAAAAAAAAGAGACTTACCGATTTTGTTAAAGAATGTGTATACTGACTTATTCTATATTGTATTTCAGCATTTTTTCCAATATCTTTATCAATTGCATGAAATTTTGTTACAATATAACCAATTGGTACATCTTCACATACTTCTATCAATAAAGGTTCATTTGATTGATATAATACTTCATTACTATTATTACTATGATTATTATTATTATTGATTATTGATTTCATTATAGTAAATTCAGGTTTACAATCATTCACATCATGTATATAGATAATCAATGGTAGAGTAGTTGTATGTTTAATTTCATTCAATTTATAATGATTATCTATAGCTAATAAATTCAATTCATATTTATCTATTTGTTCACGATCTAAATTATGATCTAATTGTATTTCTAATCTATTATGATCATCTAATTGATTGAATATTAAACTAAAATAATTGATTGATTGATTCAATTGATTATTATTATTATTATTGATTATTGAATTGATTTCATGATGATCAATCGATAATAATTGATAAGTGATATTTGAATATAAACACATATCATGATCAATAGCTATTGGTAATTGATATTTTGTACCGATTAATGCATCTTCCATAAAATGTAATTCATATTTATTAAATAATTGAAATATTGGATAATTATCATTTAAATCAATTAATTGTATATGAATAGTCATTAATTCTATACCAATCGATAATAAATTCATAGCAATTGTAATTGTAAATTGACAATAAGGTAAATCAAATGGATCATTGATTAGATTTGATTGATTATTAATGATTGAACATGTATTGATCGAACATAAACATGTATTGATTTCTTTAAAAAATTGATTATTATTATTATGATGATGATCCCAATGACATAATTGATCACGATCTAATTTTTTTATTTGTATTAATTCTTGTTTAAATAAATTATAATAATTTATATGAAAATATTTTGAACTCCATTGATTAGATGGAAATAAATATAAACGTGGTAAATCATTATGATGATGATGATGATGAGGATGATCACTATTATTATTATTATTATTGATTATCTGATATTGATTAGCAATTAAATCAATACTTAATAATGGTTTACTTTGATTGATTGTATTCATTCTTAGATTATTATTATTATGATTATTATTCGATGATAATGAATGATTGAATATATAATTTAATAAATAATTGGTTAATTGAAAATCATTAATTAAATTACCAATAAATTGTGGTATATTAGATTCTTCAATAAGTCTATAAGTGATTTGTTTATTGAATGGTTTCAATGATCCATCTTGATGATTCTTTTCATTGTTCTTCTTCTTCTTCATCTTGTTATCATTATTATTATTATTATTATTGATTTTGTTGATTGATGATTGATATGATAACTCTTTGGAAGTATTCGGCGATATAGATGGTAATGCTTTATACTTGGTTGGATCGAATACATTTAATGAAGATGATGATGTTGATGAGCATAATAATAATAATGTAGATGAAATACAATTCAATGATAATGATGAATAAATTGTTGAATTGAATATATCTAATCTTATATATAACAATAACATAATAAATTGTATACATTTACATGATCTCATCTAGATATTAAATAATTATAATAAAACAATTGTATGATCTTATGGTATTCTATCATGTTTTCTTTCCTTCTTCTTCTTCTTCCACTTTTTTCTTTCTTTCTTTTTTCTTTTCTTATTTTTTTCTTTTTTTGTACTTCTCTTTGTCTTTTTTGTTTTGATAAAGTGTAAATTTCACTATTGTCTTCAATGGAAATCAGTAGTATTGAAAATATGTTGTACTGTAGAATAGAAAAAAGAAGCAATACACAATTTACATTGTTACTATATTATGATAATTATGATTAGAAATAATGAAAAAAAACTGTTTATGGACATGATTCATGCATGAGATGATGGAGTTTATGAATGTTGTTAGATCATTATTGAAAATATGAAAGGATTGAATGACTGTTTCATTCTATTATGAGACTACTCAACATTGTGTATGCACACAATCCCGCTCAAGGGATTCAAGCACAGCGTTTAACATCTATAACATTGAACTGATATCCAATGGTGCTGATGTCTAAATTCAACCAATCCATGGAATGGCGAGACCATCATCTATTGTATTAAGATATATATCTGACATGGATAACCTCTACATATTATTGTGATAGTTATATCTTACATCTCGATAAGTATAATGAATGGTAACTTTTGGGATCCATCGATGGACCAATACTATGAGTATATTTCTATTGTATGATTGTTAAGTAACTAAACTATTTATACTCGTGCTCCTCTTATCATAAGCTTTATTTTGACCTATGAACTATTATTACACGATTTACCATTTTTGACTTATGCCCCAGTCTATTAATTACTACCTCCCATATTCACAGTCAGATTTAACTAATTCTTGTACAAATGTTGTTCCCTGTTTTATGGTACGGTGTAGTCTGTTTGGTTGGTATATGAACCCTGTATGCTTGAAATATATGATTTATATCACAGAGGCTGATATTGGTGTTCTGGACATAACTGGCTGGGCTAGGTGGGAAGCAGGACCAATAAGGACTCTAGACTGCTCGTACGAGTTTCATACGTCATCGGTCCAATCGATAGTTCACTGTTCTACGATTGGCGGTATCATTACACTATACATCAACAGGGTAAAGAGACTACAAGTTATCCTATTGTATAACTTTTTCCATATGCATTCATTCTGACGACACATACAACTTATAAGTATCCATACCAAGGTTGAAATTGATCGTCCCAAATAAGTTGAGCATTAGGTAGAAAGTTAGTAATAAATACATTTTTATATATTCTACTGAGTAGGACATTGCATTTCTGAAGTTTCATAACTTCATGTAAGTCACTTCTTTAGACTAAATAAATAGCTGACCATTTGTTTACTTTGAAGAGAAGGCTTACATTAAGTCACAAAATGTCACAAATACAAATTTTCTACTCATTCAGATATAACACAAAAAAATATATCTATTTTTATAATAGTTCTTAGTGGTCGAATTCATTCATAAAACTACTATGGTGTGGGTTACTTATATCCACATAAGTAGTATAAAACGGTGAACAGGCATAAAATTTATTTCAGTTGAAGATTGATAAGTAAACAATGGGAACGGAACGCAATTAGTATGAAAAGGTATGAACGATATAATCTGAGACAATGAACTAATATTTGCAAAGGAACAGTCAAAGTTGAGACGATGGATTGATATTTTGCAAATTAACTATTTACTATATGGTTCTCAGATTTTATTGAGATGCTTTGTAATTTTGTGCTCAAATACAATCGATTGTCCGCACCCGTGTTCTTATTCACTACACTACAAGCTAACACGCATATGGATAATAATCTTCTATAGGATAGATTAACGAGGATATTGCATTGACATTTTCTAGTCGATCTGTAAAATCTATTCAAAGTTATCTGAGTTTGTCTCTCCGATGTGCATCTACAAATTCAGTTGCTGTTTTGGACATAGATATATTAGGCATACTACCAGGTAACCTAAACAACGAATGAACGAGCATTTCCCGGCTTGGTTTGGAAATGGATAGACACAGCTTTATCTTGGTACACCTAGTTGGCAGTGATCATATGATAAATAAAATTAAATCATATAGAGTGATCGATTTTGTCTCCTACATATAGCATAAGTCGTAGGGAACCGGATCTATAGCCCTAGTTAATGTGTTTAGAAGGAACTCGTGACATACCTATACATTCCTCGACTGAATATGATATCCTGTATTTATTTATCATCTTTCACCTTTTTTCGTTTACATTCTTCACAAAATTGCACACTCCTTATTACGTAATTTAATGAGGTTTTGTGAATATTGTTATTATGATCAGAATAGGGTTTGTGGAGGTTGTGGCGACTTAAATAGTTGAATTCATGATTCAATATAAGTTAGACCACCACTAAAAACCTGAAAGCATTCGAAAGCCGTTTTGTCTACGACTCCGCACGCGGGACCAATGGATACCAATCGGTGTCGGGTTGAGATATATATCTACCTCGGGCAATGGATGAGTTGTTGCGCAAGATCATGAATCGATTGAATTTAAACATTACCATCGTTGAATGCCAGATCAGTGGTCTAGATGTCAAGTGTCCACGAGCCAGACTGAAGACCCTGAGTTCGAATCCCGCGTGCGAGGATCGTGGATGTGCACTACTGAGTAGTCCCACAACAGGACGAAACGACTGTCGCGTTCTTCAATGGATGTTCAGCCTACATCGACTCATGAATTTAACCATGAAACTTATCATTACCATTATTATGTCTATTGAGTCCTAATTGATCTACTTCCTATATTGAACTGTTGACTAGACATTTTTTATTATTCTGATCACTACTACTGTGCTACGTTCTACTTATGTTGATATAAGTAGTATATGACGCGAGTCAGGAATGTAATGTCTGGTAACAGAAGTTGGGGAAGATCAAGAAAGGAAGAGCGGGAGTAGAAAGCAATTAGTGTGGAAATGCAAGAACAATGAAGTTCGGGACAATTGAACATTTTGCAAATTATTATTATTATTATTATTATTATTATTATCGGCTTTATTCAATATTATATTTTTGGTACAATATAGAATTCCCTGCTCAAAGTATTTCAACAAGTTTCCGTTTCTTTCTTCTTGGTCGGTCCTGGCGATAAATATTGAGTGGTCGCCAGTTAGATGTTAGCAGTTCAGTAAATGAGCATCTGATTGATGTGCATATTTTTTTCGTTGTATATTGCCAGCAACCGCATTGTCTCTTATTGAGCTTTTTGTAACTTTGACAACGAAAGGTTGTACACTTTTCAGAAATGCACCAGAATAGCTTATGCGATTAATAGACATAATGATATATTAAAACAAACAAAAATAGATAACTTGTTGAAATATCTAGATGGCAGGAACAGGTAGCCTAGATGCGCAAGCAGGCCACCACTCAGCAGTATTATAGTATGGTTTTTCTATTAGGTGGTGGTTGGAGGTAGTGAACAGGAAACCCTGGACCCGGGTTTCGTGCTACTTGGCACTCATCAGCAAGGTGTACCTGTAATCTTGAGGGAACTGGTGCTCCCTGGAGGATTCGATCTCGTGTCACTCAGCTTCACAGTCAGAGACGTTACCACTGAGCTATCCGAGCCGTGACTAACCTCCTGTAGGACTGAGATGTAATCACAATTGATTGATCACTGGGTGGTGATCAATGTCATGCTTGTCTAGTCCTTATTAGTGCAGATCGAATGCTATCGATCATGTTGCAATGTGGCCACCAGTCTAGGTGACTCGACACTGCGGGCACTATGTATTGAGATTAGATGGTGGTTGGAAGTAGTCAACAGGAAACCTGGACTCGGGTTTCGAATCCGCCAGGGAGCACCAGTTCCCTCAAGATTACAGGTACACCTTGCTGACGAGTGCCAAGTAGCACGAAACCCGGGTCCAGGGTTTCCTGTTCACTACCTCCAACCACCATCTAATCTCAATACATAGTGCCCGCAGTGTCGAGTCACCTAGACTGGTGGCCACATTGCAACATGATCGATAGCATTCAATCTGCACTAATAAGGACTAGACAAGCATGACATTGATCACCACCCAGTGATCAATCAATTATGGTTTTTCTATTTTACCAAGTAACTCTGTAATTTTGTGCTTTGATTTACCTCAAAAATTTGATAGATTAATAAATGCTGTATCTCATGTCAATCATCAATCCTGTTTCGCAGTCAAATGACCAACCTATAAAACCATAAGCCTAAACCTCCTGAACCAATAAAAGTAAGAGGAAACATATTCAAATATACTTTGAGTCAGTTTGTATAATAGCAGTGTATGGAACATCTATGAAACATTTGACTGAATGAAAGGTCGTGTACTCAGAGATGGATGGTGACTAGCAGCGGAATAAAGAACACTTGTTTCTTCCTATTTGAGATTTGTCACCTGAATATACTCACATCACACAGTTGGTGTTCACTCTGTGATTCGAACTCAGTACTCTTCGCTTTAACTGTGATGACGCTTATAAGTACATCCATTTGATCATTCTCAAATAGAATGAAACGCACATCCTCAATTCCACAACTAGCCACCATTTATCTCTGTTTATAATGCTTGTGATTTAAGGCAATACAGAGGCAATCCATACATGATGTACATATGACAATAAGAGACAGATCAATCGTAACCTTAATTATCAATGAGACGATTCAACCAACTAATACAAAAATGAGTTAAAGATCTTGTAGTTTGAATTTAAAAAAACCGTATAAATTCAATTTGTCATGGTTAATAAAAATTCGAATTCACTTCTGTTATACTTTTACAAGTTACTCATTAGTTTCTGTCAATATTCTTTTTGCCTCAATGAGCACTTGTCTCATCTAAACAATTATATATATGATCCATATTTAGTAAGTAGTCAATATAGATAAACATCTCCAGTATAATCTGCATAATAATTGAAACCAACTTTATTGTGAACATTTTGGGCGAGACTATAATTTATGGATGAGTCAATCCGAAGCGTTTAAGCGATCACGGTGCTAATTTCAGTGTCTGATGCGCACGTACGATCGGTTCATAGCGGATTTTAGAGAAAACGTAATAATTGACTACTACTTGTGAACCTTGTGCAGACTACCGTGATGATATTGTCTTTTAATGCAATATCTGTTAGAGTAAGAAGTCTGATAAAATAGAATTTTTTTGCTCAATCCAGATTGAAACTAAGGCAAATTATGAAAATTTTCGAGGAAACGGATAATAAAAACATTTGTAACACTGACTGCAGCCGGATACTACAATATATATGGATCATTGGAGAGCGTACAGATTCCTACATAGACTTGGTTATGTGCATCGCGTTGTTGTTCACAAGTGAACCCAATACTGAAAGTGCGTACAAACAGTATTGAAGCTATGTGTTCGAGGATGAAAGAGATATTTTGTGACCTTATCACAATTCCATAGGCCGACTATCATGGAGACATATGAATGATTCCCTTTACCATATGCATTACAATTTTAGAACCTTTGAACCTATTAAAAACGTTGATAAGTTTTTGAACCATGTAAAAGACGTGTATCCATTTTAATTCTTTAGTTTTTATAATATATTTTTACTCTATACTAACTCTTTTCTGATTGGTTAATATTTCACAAGGTCGTTCAAAGGTCATTCATAAGTTAAAGTCTCGCCAAATTTTCTTCATATGTATATATGATATAACATAAGAAGACATGTAGAAATATAATTCAATGTTCAATGTGTCACAATTGACTTCAATAATGAAATAATTTGTAGAAACAATCAATATCAGTTATGTATACATAAATTTGGTTTAAGACAAGGCTAAATGCTTGTTTTATTGACTATACAGATTCCCATTAACAATATATAACTGATCCATCAAATTATGTAATGAGGAATAAGAACGATATTTTCAAAGAAAAAAGCACCAGTTGTAATAATAATATATTCATTTTTATAAGAAGAGTGTTTTGTGGATATTATAGTAATTTCAATGGTTGAAATCATGAGTCAATTGAAGTTAGACCAACATGGAAAACCTGCAAGTACTGGACAGCTGTTTCGTTCTATTGTGGGATTCCTCAGTAGTGCGCATGCACGATCCAGTCTAGCGAGGTTCGAAACCAGGACCTATTGGTCTTACGTGCAAGCACTTAACCACTTGAACACTGAACCGACCGATATCCACTGATGTTAATGTCTAACTTCAACTAATCCACGAAATTGTGCCACCGTCCACTACTGTCTTCAGTGAGTTACCATCTCATAACACACCCGGTTGAACTCTACTGATCACTTCTTCTCACTAGAACTCCTGGATTTACATCTTGAAGGCAGTCACTAGTAGATTTGCACTGCTGAACAGTTCCACAATTGAGGAAACTATCGCCTAGTGTTTGCAGGTTTTCCAATGTGGTCTAGCTTCAATCGATCCATGATCTCAATTATTGAAATATCTAGTTTTGTAGAAAAATGTACGGAAATATTACTGATTATTTATTTTAAGTATTACATTTGAACGAAGTTTGATTTTCAAGTTATTATACTTTCTAAAATTCATAGTAAGAACTTATAACATAAGATTATGTATCTAGACACTAGTCACCATGTTATGGACTGTTCAATGTTAGACAACCATTGAAAAGCTAGGAGTAATGATTGGTCGTTTCATAACAATGTAGGACTCCTCAGCAGTGTGAATCTACCATGTTGCACGCTGGAATCGAAACCAAGACATTAAATCTTAATGATTTCAATGAAATTCAACAATTTCCACAACAACTAACTGAAAATGATCAATATTGACTAATCATATTCAGTATTGAATGAATTTCAGTCGAGAAATTCCTTTTTTTTCCAATTAGTTACACATCACTGATTGTACACTTATAGACATATTGATAAGATTTGAATTATTCTATTGTTAATATTCAAGACTAAATTTTGATAAGTTTTAGCTGATATTTTCAAACCTATAACAGGAATGTCGTGTGAATTACTTATATCCACATAAGTAGTATACAACAATAGTCAAGAATAGAATGTATTTCAGGAGAAGATCGAAAAAGAAAGAATAGGAATGGAAAGTAATTTGTATGAAAACGCATGAACAGTAAAATCTGAGACGATTGGCTGAGATTTGTAAAAGGAAGAGTCTAGTTTGAGATAAATGATTGAAATTTTTGCAAATTAACGACTTACTGTATAGTTCTCAGATTTTAGTAAGAGATTCTGTAATATTCTGATACATTGACTACGGTTGTTTACTACGGTTGATCACTACGGTTGTTCACTACGGTTGTTCATAGTATGGAAACCATACTCATTGAATAATTTATCAGTTATCTGGTCATGATAATTTAGTGGATAAAGGATTTAGCGTTTAAAACAATGTACATTAGGCTTGAATTTCAAAGTGAACATTAACACAGGTTCATTCGAATTATTGAATTCAAGTAGACTGAAACGCTTGTTTTTGATTCCATTACTAGGCGTAATCCATATATTCTATGAAATCAATACATGTGTTCCGTAATAATTCTTTGATATCAATATCAGCCATGAAAGGATGTGTTAGATAACAATAATAAAGTATTTAAGGAAATACTGATTATCGTTTTTTAGCAAGGTTGTTTTTTATGGGATGGGGTTGTTGATCCTATGCCTAAACCACTTTCTTTGTGTTGGCTTTGGACCTGCAGTAACCGTAGAAAAGCTACAGGTGAATATAATAATTAACCAATAAATGAAATAATAGTATTAGTATAGCGTGTGATGGAAATTTTTGAGTTTTTACGATATACATCATAGACTTATTATAGTTATTTAATCCCGGAAACGAGGAAGCACTGGATACTTATTTCATCATAGTATGTAAGTCATTAACAGAGTAGATCAACGATGGTTGTGTAATATCTCAAACTGATTGAAGCTAGAAGTGAAAAACACTTGAAAACCAACTCAGTTGTATGAATGTCTTGGGTTCATTTACGAATGGAATGGTGAATACACGCTACTGAGAAGTCTCATATTACGACGAAACATCTGTCTAATGCATCGTACCTGCTTATCCAATGGAGTGAAGTTCGAATTCACTAAATGTTATTCTACTTATATCCCGGAGTCCCGGACTGAACATCAACTCTGGGATGCAGGTACATTCAGCTGACGATATGAATTTTAAAAGGAGAATACAAAACAGTTATCCGTTCAATATAGGAACATCTAATCAATTCTGGACATGCCACTCTGAAAGTTTTTTTCTTTAAAATGATCTACACAATCAAGGGAAAATAGGTCGAGTTAAAAACTTAAACCCGTACTCTGAGTGCAAAATGATACGTCTAACCAATCATCCTTCCTTGACCCTAATTCCCTTCTACAATATATGCTGGCCTTGGTTTGTTTTTATCACTATTTCGTGATCAGTTATTATTTTATTATCCTTTAATAATTTTTTTATAATTATTATTCAGTTATAATTATGACCTTTATGTTTATATTCTGGTTCATATATATCAAGCGGACAATTATCCTTCATCAATCTGACCCGTAAATTATTTTCATCTACCTATTCTTCTCGTACCCTACTGATGATTACGCAATCCCTTTTAGATATTTGATATCTCAAATCACTTTGTGAGGCAATTTGTTCTATCCTTCTGTAAACTTATATACTCACCAACCAACTATAAATATGAATGTACAACTTAAGTAAAATGATTTCTTTTTGATTGAGATCATGAATTGATTGATGTTAGACCACCGTTGGAAACCTGGAAGCATTGGATAATTAACAGCATTAATAATGAACATGTGCTCACTTGTGACTAGCTTCGTGAGGGAATACTCAGAGTTCTAGTGAGAAGCCGTGACCAGTGGAGTTATTCCATGTCTGGTAGAGACAACCTCGTGGATTGGTTGATGTTAGACAGTAATACCATTGGATGTCGGCTCAGTGGTCCAGTTGGTTGAACCTTGAGTTCGAATCCCGAGAGCGGGATCGTGGATGCGCACGGCTGGGGAATCCCACAACAGGACAAAACGGCAGTCCAGTGCTTCCAGCTTTCCAACAGTGGTCTAACATCGATCGGTTCATGTTCTCAATCAAAAGCTTAATAATCTTTACAAGCCCTATACTGATAAAATGATTTCATTGAAAAGAATTCTCTCGATTTTCATTCAATGACATAATGGGTTATTTTAATTTAGCCAATTAGTCATATTTGTTGGTTATATAAGTTCAATTGTATGATATTGTGAATGTATTCAATCTAAACTATACAATAATGACTGTAAATAAATCATATAAAAAGTGATGTATTCGCACATAAGATCAATTTATTTTCGGTGGTCAAATCCATATCATTAGCCTTGGTGCTTACAGTACGTGCCGTTGGATTCGAAGTTTTTAGCACCCAGGCACATACATATATATAACTCTTCCTAGAGCGTCTCTGGGGCCACTGCCGATCCCAAACCCAGACAAAGGAGCAGGTTTGGGTGTGGGGTTAACGACCCCGTCCCTTGGAAAACTAACTCATCAGAAAAAACGCTAACTAAGAAAGAATAATTTAAACCATATATATTTATATATTTACAGTGACTTGTGTCAGTATTTAAAACTATTGTTGCTAACTAATTAAATACATCTCTCCAATTGATTAGCTTATGAAAAACACCCATAGAAACTACTTAACTGGCTAAAAATTATCAACTGTCAATTAGTATGTTTTTCAACTTGATAAATTCAAGTTTTTATTTTGAAATTTCATAGTAATATGGATGCTAATTATTCTCTACCGCTTATTCTCTTAGTGATTTTGTATCTCATTATCATTCCTTTTTTTTCTTCTTTACTGACAATCATTATTGTCCTTTATTCATTACAAGTATCTTAATATTACTCTCAGTATTCTATATCCTTTATTATATGATTAATCACTATGTTTCACTTCATTTAACTTATAACCTAAACGGTTATAAGAGATAGGCATGGTCATCTGTGTTCTAACTGTGTGACGTTCTTGGTATAGTTGTTTATATTGCCTTTTTTTGTTGTGCTGTCTTGGAGAATACTGATCGGCGGCATATGCTCCATTGGGGGTAACAGGCGTAAGTAAGCAAATTGTGTTGTCTTTACAGTTAATTGAATCTTACTACAATTTGATAGAGCTATAAATGAGTGTTATTAATGTATTAATCTTAATTGTAGATCATTGTTTTGATAGTTCTGTGGTAGAAATAGACGACCTAATCAACGAGTTAGTCAACATCTATCTTTACTGCAGAAAGTATTTATGATTTATTTATTTGAACATATAAATATTGGTACAAAGGGGCACCGAATACATTTACGCCACACAAGTCATTTGATTTTTATGTGGGCTGTGATACTACCCCGGTGTCCAAACCGACGTAGGTGGTTTTCTTAGAGAGCCACACCCGGAGCCCTTGACCTAAAGGTCTAATGCACTAGGTAGTGGAGCAATTTTAGGAGATGCAGTCCCATGGTAGTTGGTGATCAACAATGGGTTCATACGCCATTTATTCCTTCGAGATATTGGAGCCTATGTGCACCATTTGTTTGGAATCAGGGTTTTCCAACTGTCCTAGGTGGTCCCTCCGTATCTACGAACCCGGTTAACGCGCTAGACATTCGCTTTTTGTCCCCTCAATTTCGTAAGCAACATCCACGCCTCGAGAAAGCAATGAGTAAGACTTCCCTGTAAGTGTCTGTATACATGTGGCTATGTGAGAGTATTTTGAGAGGGAAACCTAACTCTCCCCACCCTTGACCGTACCAGAGCATTTGGTATCCCGTATACTTACTTACTTACTTACGCCTGTTACTCCTCGTGAAGGAGCATAGGCCGCTCACCAGCATTCTCCATCCAACCCTGTCCTGGGAAATCCTTTCCAGCTCCTTCAATTGTAGGAATGCGACCCTTGCTTTGCCAATCCTTGCGTTTACGTCTGCATCTGAACCTCCTTGTTCATCGATAATGCTTCCCAGGTATGTGAAGGATTCTACATCTTCCAGATTTTCGCCATCAAGAGTGATTGGATTGCTGTTTTCCGCTTTGAATTTGAGGACCTTGGTTTTCCCTTTGTGTATGCTGAGGCCTACTGATGCAGAGACTACTGTAGCCCGTATAAGGGTATTAATAAAACAATAACTAGCTCTACTTTTTTACACTTGGTCGACAAAGTTCATGTATTAGATAGAAATAAATCATCTTGTTCTTATCACAATTATTATACCCGACATCACACGATCAATCTTTACTCCATACTGAATATATATCTAGTTATGTAATCTTTTTTCATTGTAGTCATTGACTTATAAATTCCCTTGATTAGTTTACTATATTCATATAACCATATAAATGTTACTAAATTAGAGTAAAACCTAATGAGGATCTAATTAAACACAGTATTGTTTATTTATATTCTCCTATTGTAAATCCTTTAATTGTAATGGTTTGGGAAAACAATTTTAAGTGTTTTTATAGTTTATCTTGAAATAAGTAACAGTTTTACTATCCATTCTGTATTGTTAGGTACTAACCTGTCACTTCCGTTGACCTAAATATTTAATGGCTATATGTGATATACATAATTAGTAGAAGGCTTTTGCTTAGAATATTAAATTTGTGTAATTTTCAAATCAAAAACCAATCTTAACTAGATTGTCATTGAAAATCAAGAAAAACCATACAACTATCTGGTTGTAGTATGGAGCTTTACAACGGTGCGCTTTCATAGACAAGCCATCAGAGATCGAACACAGGAAGTTCCATTATTCGATTTTAAAATTTAGACAACTGAGTTACTAATCAATGGCAATAAGATCTTACTTCAATCAGTTCATGGTAATGCGCTACGATCTTCATCATTTTCCCTCATTTAATGATAATAATAATAACATTAGTATCAGAAGGGGTTCTATGGAGATTGTAGTAATTTATATAGTTGAAATCATGAGTCAATTGAAGCTAGACCACCATAGAAAACCTGGTGAGAATCTGGTGGAAAATCTATTGTGAGATAACAACTCACTGAAGACACTGGTGCATGTATCGCTCAGTTTCATGGATTGGTTGAAGTTAGACATTAATACCATTGGATACCGGCCGGCTCAGTGGTCTAGTGTTTAAGCGCTCGAGCGCAAGACTAATAGGTCCTGGTTTCGAATCCCGCGAGGTAGGGTCGTGGAGGTGCACTACTGAGGAGTTCCACAATAGGACGAGACGACCGTACAGTGCTTGTAGGTTCTCCATAGTGATCTAGCTTCAATTGAATCATGATCTCACTCATTGAAACAATAACATTATTACTAAGACAAAATAAAACCCTTCAATCCTTATTAATCAATTCAGTTTTCAGAAATGCAAAAAAAAAGAAAAAAATGGACAAATACAGTCATAGCAACGAAACATACTAGTTGTAATCAACGTTAAAACTGATCAGATGACCTCTATTCCTTTTCTATTTAAAACTAGGCTCATAATTATTATTTAATCATTTTTATATACAAAAACTATACTCATATACATTTGGTTTAGGGTCAAATTAATCAACATATTTACCGTAAGAAAAGAATAGAAAGTAGGAGTTGATAGGTAAAATGTTGGATTCATAAGCTGATCCAAGTTAGATAACCATTCAAAACATGTGAAAAAACTACAATCTTCACAAATACCTATTCTGATAGTAATCATGTGCTCACTAGTGACTGAATTCCTTCACTTTCTAGTGAGAAGTTATGACCAGTGGAGTCTAATCCATGTTGAGTGTTAGACAGTTGTCCACCTCAGACAATAGATGATGGCTTGCACAAGATAATGTGTTGTTTGAAGTTAGATATTAATATCGTTAGATGCCAGCTCAGTGATGTAGAGGTTAAGCGTTGATGCGTGCGATCAAAGGTCCTGTGTTTGAGTCCCATGTGTAGGATCGTGGATGTGCACTGTTGAGCAGTCCCATACTAGGACGAAACGATCGTCGAATTCTTCCAGGTTTTCAATGATGGTCTAGTTTAGATTGGCTTATGAATTTAACTGTTAAAATACTACAAGTAAGCATAACATAATGACATTTGAAGTGAAAGGTACTGGGTTTGAGTTTCAGTAATGTTTAAAACAAAAATTTTGGTATGAGCAGATTGAGTTGATGAGTCCTACACAAGATAATATACACATACTTGACTACACAACTTGTAACTAAATGAAAATACAGAGATAATCCGCTCTGAATTGATATAAATGGGATCATTTTCACAAGTTAACATAAACCTTGCCAGATTTAACTCAAAAAGCTTTGATATGATTTCAAGTTTATCAAGCTTTGCATCAGTATAATCAGACAGTTGTATGCTCAAAATACTTGACTAACCCTTGACCGTTTTCGATGTTTTTTTTTCCTGAACTGAATAACAACTCCGTGCTAACAATATACATTCATTTGTTATTACAAAATTAACTACAAACTATTCCGATAATGTTATACACCATAAAACTCAGTTGCAAACAACATAATTACTGGTACACTTTTTAACCTTTTTTATCTTTCTGAAGAGATAGGAGTATTGAATTCATTGGAATTCATGTAACTTATATTGACTGAATGAAAACAATACTGTTGTGACTTTAGATATCAGTAGTATATAATGACTAGTGAGTATATATATATATATATATATATATATATATATATATATATATATATATATATATATATATAAAATTACCTTTAGCTGTTTTAGGGTTGGTGCCGGTTTCGAGTCCGAGTAAGTGGGGAGGGTTAGGTATGGGGTTAGCAACCTCACCCCTTCGAAAACAACTTTGCTATAAAAAATATATTAGCCAGAATAAACATATATATATATATATATATATATATATATATATATATATATATATATATATATATATATATATATACTTGAATGTAAGACAGGAGTTTCTTGTAGTACTTCGTAACTGATGTTCCATTAAAACAAAAATTTTCGTTTTAAGTAGAACTTATTTTCATCAAAATGATTATTAAACAAACAACCAATTCTCAATCTTAAGCTTATCATCATGACAATTTGGGGGAATAGTAATTACATAAATACTACTATTACCAATAATAATAATAATAATAATAGGCGCTTTATTAATTCAGTCAGTCAGCTACAGAGTAGGACCAGGCACATATATGCATCGGTCCAAGTTGCCATACCTCATAAGCACAACATGATGAACACCAAATTCATAAAAGTAATTAATTCAATGGTAGTAATATATAAAAGATAGACTGCATATAAGGATATAGTACAGGAAGAAAGAATTAGTTGGTAGAAAGAAAGATGTGAAATCTCGCTCTAAATTACACATTGGAGTCTTCAACATACGCTTTATTAACTACACTATACTTATCTTAAATACTTCATCATTATCATTCATACAAAACTCTTAAGAATAAACATCATACACATGGAACATATGAATAGTTTCATGAACTTAGTTCTTTGTATTTAGAATAAATGTATGTATCCAATTGACATATCTCAAAGAGAATGATATTGTTCACCATGGACATAATTCAATTGTAGTTTAACTTATAAATTACTTATATATTATTAAAACGTTCCAGCTAGGTTGGGGTAGGGGGAGTAAATCTAATTTTAAAGCTTCCAGATAGTTACTTTGAATCATCAATAAAGATAATATCATACTATTATTTACTGAATATTATGGAAACATAGAAAAATTAATATTCAATTGAATAGATGAATTGTAACTATCAGTAAAATCTAAGAGTCATATTCCATCTCATTTTAGACATATCGGTTAAATATATCTCCCGTATTCAAGTATTTATGTATTATTCTCCTAAACTGTAACTTAGCATAGTTCATTTTGGATGTTTTATGTTCTATCTGCTCAGTTACTGAATTCAGATAACCATTTGTGAGTTAAGTTAAGTTTATCCTTTAAGAGAATGTTAATGTATTTATCACCAAGATAATAAAACATTCCAGGAAAGTATTTGATCAATTTTTTAAAGTTAACCAGTAAAACTAAGAATAAATAAATCTGGTACAATCTCTTCTTCTATCATGCTATTCATCTTTCGTAATTCCTTTTCTTTCTTCTTCTTCTTCATTCTTTCCTGTTTTGTTTTGTTTTCACGGCTATTTGTTTCCCTTTTATCTTCTTCTGTTCATAGTCGTTTCAATCCCCTCCCCCCTCCCCCAAATGATTTGTTTCCGTTTCTATGAACCGCTTGATCACAATTCATTTCAATTTCAACATTTAAATTCGTCATTTTGAGCCATCCTTTCTTAATTATAATTTATCTATCGACCTATCTTCATGATGAATATTCAAGCTCTCAAAAAGAAAATAATAATAACATATTTATCCCTTTGTTTGTTCTCACTAACTGTTATCATAAACAAAGATGGATAGTAGGCTAGAAGTAGAATCTAAGAAGTGTGTTTCGTTCTATTTGGGACTCGTCAACTGAATATATCTATATTCCACAGTTGATGCTTACTCCTTGATTCGAACCCATTACTGTTCAATTCAAATGCCATTACATTATCTACTTAGCTACTTAGTCATAATAACCATTAGCTTGTGGTATGAGGTGAAGATTAAATTCATCTTGTATTGTTTATATGAATCTTCCTATTGATGTTTAGGTCAATGGAGATTTTTTTTTGGTACTAGTAGTTACATTCACCGAAAATCAAGGAATCAAACCAATCAATACTGTATCTTATACGATTTACATATACATTATAATTATAACTTCCATGGAATAATGAACGTACTTAAGAATGAACTTAGAAAATAAATATTGAGTACAATAAATGTGTCTTACTCTTATGCCCCGATAAGCATAATGAATAGTAACTTTTGGGATCCATCGATGGACCAATACTATGCTTATAATTTTATCGTATAACTGTTAAGTAACTAAACTATTCATATTCGTGTTCCTCTTGTCACAATGTATATTTTAACCTATAGTCTATTATTATATGATTTACCATTATTCAGTTATGCCCCGGTTGGTATATAAACCCAGTATGCTTGAAATATATGATTTATATCACATAGGCTGATATTGGTGTTCTGGACATAACTGGCTGGGCTAGGTGGGAAGCAGGACCAATAAGGACTCTAGACTACTCGTACGGGTTTTACGCGTCATCGGTCCGATCAATAATCCAGTGCTCTCTAATTGGCGGTATCAATACGTATACATTAACAGGGCACACAGGTCACAAGTTATAAAACTTACTCCATACGTGTAAAAAAATCAGCAGACATTTATACTCATAGGATATTGAACCCAAACATAAATAGAAAATATTAAGAATAACGTCTTATTTCTAACATGAAAACCCTGGATTCGATCTTTTAAAATAAAACCATAAATGAATATTGATGAACAGTCCTATTCTAGAGTGAAATAGTTATCCAATATTTTCTAGTTTCACTAGTTATCCAACTATGATCTGTTGATGATGTAATCTACAAAATATTTCTGTTAAAAACAATGGTTAAATAGTATTCAACCTCAGTATCATATTCATTCATAATTGAATAGGGCGGCCTGCTTGAGCATTCGGGCTACCTGTTCCTGCCATCTAGATATTTCAACAAGTTATCTATTTTTGTTTGTTTTAATATGTCATTATGTCTATTAATCGCATAAGCTATTCTGGTGCATTTCTGAAAAGTGTACAACCTTTCGTTGTTAAAGTTACAAAAAACTCAATAAGAGACAATGCGGTTGCTGGCAATATACAACGAAAAGAATGCGCATTATTCAGATGTTCATTCAGTGAACTGCTAACATCTAGCTGGCGACCACTCAATATTTATCGCCAGGACCGACCAAGAAGAAAGAAACGGAGACTTGTTGAAATACTTTACGCTGAGAATTCTATATTGTACCAAAAATATAATATTGAATAAAGCTGATAATAATAATAATAATTCATATTGTCTATATACAATTCTAACCTTAAACATTCGTTTATGTATTCAGATAGATTATCAGTTAGCTAATGAGACATTAAATGACCAACTGTAGGACAGAGATATTGCCAAATGATTAATAACTGAGCAATAAACACTAAAATGTTTGTCTATTCCTTAGGGTTATTCAAATTCTATCCATTAAATTATACTCTACAAATATAATATGGAATGTTTTGGTTTTAAACCAAGTACTGATTTAAAACGAATTCAAAAACAAAAAGAAATGAGGACAAACTAACAGTACTCATCTTGAATTGAAATAAACATTGATCTGTTACTGAATATCAAATCAATAAGCTAAAAGAATCTATGGGCGGTGTTCATAATACTACATAAATATCATCATGTAGCGTTATACATCCATCATTCAACATTCAATAGGTATGTAGTATGTGGTATTTTTAAGCATTTTTCCGTTTATTTAATGATGTATATAACACTGTGATTATTACTGGAGGTTTCATATATCTTTTATGAACGTGACACTGTAGCCCATAAGAGATCATGAGTCATTTGGAGCTAGACCAACATGGAAAACCTGAAAGCACTAGATAGTTGTTCCATCCCAATATAAGACTCCTCAACAGTGCACATCCACGATACCACCTCGCAAGTTTTGATCCCAGGATTGTGGATGCGCACTGCTGAAGAGTCCCACAATAGAACGAAACAACGGCTCATTGCTTCCAGGTTTTCCATGGTGGTCTCGTTTCAACTGACCCATGATCACATCTATTAAAATTACTGTAATATCCACAAAACCCCCATTTGAAATTATTACGTGTTCAGAAATATTTGATATCGCATATATATGTATGGAATACAGAACAACGGATATATAACCTCGCCCATAAACTTCAGCTTACAATGTATTTTATCACAATAAAAAAGGGTTTTGAATTATATATATATATATATATATATATATATATATATATATGGAATGTATTCAACTCACTACTTAATTCAGTAATATCAATGAATCAGATTTAATACACATTTAATGATATAAACTTACTGAATTACAACTCAGGAAATAGTTATTTCTTTTCAAGTGTATAATGTTTTATAAATAAAGTATATTACAATGTAATATTCAAAGTTCCATATAACATAATCCATATTACAATTCAACAATTATTTATTCTGAGAAGAGGGGAAAAAACAGTAATAGTTTATTCAGATTATCATATAGGAAATACCACCAATTAGTTGTCATGTTAACTAATAATAAAATAAAAAAGAAAAAAAAACAATTTTGAGAAGGAAATACACTTTCTGGTTGAGACAATTCTGATTGGTCAGTTAAATCATTTCGACTAAATATAATCACCAATCATATTATCGTATTGTTATTTAGTATATATACATATATGTATATAGGAAACATCAAGCGCATGTATTCATCAGCACACATATTCGTGTACTAACTTACGCCTGTTACTCCTAATGGAGCATAGGTCGTCCACCAGCATCCTACAACCAACTCTGTCCTGGGCCTTCCTTTCCAGTTCTATCCAATTTTTGTTCATTCATCTCATGTCTATCTCCATTTCTCAGCATAATGTGTTCTTTGGTCTTCCTCTTTTCCTTTGGCCTTGAGGATTCCATTTGAGGGCTTGTCTTGTGATGCAGTTGGGTGATTTCTTCAATATATGTCCTATCAACTTCCAACACTTCTTCTTGATTTCTTCGTCCGCTAGGATCTAATTTGTTCTCTCCCATAATAGGTTGCTGCTGATAGTGTCTGACCAGAAGGATCCGAAAGTATTTGACGTAGATATATTTATGTAACCACAACAAATTTCTTAATAAAACGTAATTCTTAACAATATTGAAAATGTATATTGTTAACAATATATTTCAACCCGCCAACCCCCCGCAATCTACCAACTCTCTTTCATTCTACCTTTATACATTTAATTCAACACAATTTATTGTAAATCAAACATAATCAATCATATCTTTAGGGGAAATTAGTCAAGAGTGAATATTTTTGTATGTCTAAATAGTTTTCATTGGCATAGTTATCTTATTAAATATCTTGTTATTATGTAGTAAATCAAAAAAAAAATTGATTACATATCATTGTTTTTTCTCTCTAAATATTCCCCTAATATGAGACAATGTATTTCAACTAGAAACTTTTATCCATTTATTGATTTTACACATGAACAGAACAATTATCATGACTGGTTTTAAAGAAGTATTTCCTAGAATTCTAGTGAAAAGCCAATGAGTAGTGGGATACAACCGGGTCTGTTGTAAGATAATAACTCAATGATGGAAATGGTGGACGGTGGTGCAACTTCGTGGACTAGTTGAAGTGAGATATTAACACCGTTTGGATACCGGTTGGCTCAGTGGTCTAGAGGTTAAGTGTTCTCATGCGAGACTGATAAGTGCTGGATTCGAATTTTGCGAGGCGGGGTCGTTGATGCACACTACTGAGGAGTCCCATACTAGGATGAAACGGTCTTCCAGTACTTGTAGGTTTTCCATGTTGGTCTAGCTTCAACTGACTCATAAATTCAACTATTAAATTATCGAATTGTTTTAGAATAAAATCATTAGTCTAAACTCAAGCGTTTGCACACAGGACTAAAGGCTTTGAGTTCGATTAGCGATTGCGAATTTGTGGATGCATACTGTTGAGGTGTTTCATTATAGGATGAAACAGGCATTCAGCACTTAGAAGTTTTCAATAATTTAAAGCAATTAGTCCCTTTTATAAATTTCTCTAGAACAATGAGAAGACGGAGTTAATCTGAAAATCGGTGGTGTATTTGCGTTATACATTTCGAACAATCTCGTCACACATGTATACTTGTCATGGCATTTTATACGAAAGTTCAAGTAGAAAAGTAACAAAGGGGAGAGAAAGAGTAAGAAATTGTCGCGTTATCCTAGGCCATAGAATGACTTAAGGATTACTGAGGTAAATTCAAGGTTACGACAAATTGTTTTTGTAAACATAAGGGGTGTTTAAATTTACGAATAGCCAAGACTTCAATAAACTTAAGAATTCATCCATGATAATTTCTATACAACGTTCTAAAAGCTGTATTAATGTCAATTTTGTGCACCGTTTCAATTATATGTTTCGCTATCGATGAACCTGGTTTTCTACCTCACACGTTGATCGGATCATATGAATGTAATCCGAAAAATAATAAAGATGAGTTCAAATGTCACATATGGCGAAAGCAAGATATCCATCTATCAATTAAGGGACAAGTATACTGCGCGGCAGTTTGTTCTGTTCTACTTTACGGCTGCGAAACGTGGCCATTAAGAGTAGAATATACTCGTAAATAAGTAGCATTTGATCACAGATGTGTTAGAAATATTGTCCATATCTACTGGGATCACCGGGTAAGTAATAATGAGGTTACACGTAGGTTATTAGGGAATGATGATAAATCAATGGATGAGGTTGTGAATCTCCACCTACTAAGATGGTTGGGCCACGTGTTACGTATGCCTGAACACCGACTACCACGTTGCGCAATGCTGACTGGTGTTGGAAACAGCTGAAAGAACGTTAAGGGCAGCCTAATCAAAACATGGTATCAGTGCTTGAAGTCACTAACTTCTAGTTTGAGCCATGTTGGCAGATGCAGACTCTGGGTGACATGGCTGAGAATCGATCACAATGGCGTAGGTGTATACAACACTCTCTGTCTTCCCTTAACCTATGAGATTCAAATCGCTTCATATCTTTCTTTTCACGAACTAATTCTTTCTTCCTGTGCTATATCTCTACATGCACTCTTCCTTTTTATGTATTACTATCATTGAAGTAACTACTTCTCTGAATTCGGTGTTCATCTTGTCTGTGCTAATGAGGTATAACAACGTGGACCGATGGTCATATGTACCTGGTCCTACATTGTACCTAACTGACCAACTGATTGACTAACTGAAGAGTTTTAAAATTTATAATTGAAATACTTCAACACATTCATAGCATTCATTGATGTATAAATGAGTGTTTTCCTATTAGAAGAAGCAGAAATGAATCATAGAAAATATGACCAATAATCATTGTCATTAGTTCCAATTAAATAATTTAAAGAGAATTTTTATATTTTCCGGTCAATGAAAATAAACGAAGTTTAAACATGTGAAATTATGGAAAAGAAGCGAAATGTTGATACACAAAACTAAAAACAAAATACTGAAACAATAATATTGAATTCATATATATTTCTATGATTGAGGTGATGAGTCAATTGAAGGTATACGACCATGGAAAACCCCAGAAGCATTGGACAGTCGCTCAATTTCGAAGATTGATTGAAGTTAGACATTAACACCATTGGATATTGGCTAGCTCAGTGGTCTAGTGGTTAAGCGTTCGAGCACGAGACTGATAGGTCCTAGGTTTCAAACTCGCGAGATGGGATCGTTGATACGCACTGATGAGGAGTTCCACAATAGGAAGAGACGACCGTCCAGTTTTCCAGGTTTTTCATGGTAATCTGCTTTCAATTGACTCATGATCACAACCATTGAAGTTACTGTAATATACGCAAAAACCCTTGTGATAATATATTTTTGTTGAAATCATGAATTTCACTAGGTTAGTGAATCATTGAAAACCTGTTAGCATAGGACAATCATCTCATTGTAGTATAGGACTCTTCATAAGTGCAGTTCCACGACCTCACTACAAAGAGTTTCACCCCTAAGCTCTTGATTTCTAATGATGTACATGTCCTACTTTGATCAGTTAGTGATATTACTCTACCATCTTCTATTATCTTCGGTTAATAGCTTTCTCATATGTGACACAGCTGAATTCTACTAGTAATAGTTTCTCAATAAAACTCTGATAATTTCCTCCTGGAGCTTTTCACTAATAATGATGGTAACATCATTAAATCATCCATCAGGCGCATTGGGGTGAGCCTAATGCCTGAAAGCTAATGATACTATGCTGTTGCCCAAGCTGAATTAGATGGAGTAGGTTTTGAACCCGTAACCTAAAGGCCCCAACTGCTAGGTCATCACTAGTAAGCACATAATGACTATCAGTATAGTGGCCTTAGAGATGGCTGAATGTTGTTAAGTTCACCAACCGACTATACTAATCAATTATTCACATGAGATTATAAATAGTACTTCCCTAACATCTTCACATTCAAAATATTGACATACGGATGAAGAATATTCGTTTCGATACATTCTCGACTAGGTCTACAGTTTTTTATCCAGATTAAGTTTCCTTAAGAATAGTTAAGTTTAAGATAAATATATATGGATAAGGGTTTCACGATATCGTGAATTGATTTGAATTAGACACTAACGCCATTAAATCCTGACTCAGTGGTCTAGAGATGAAGCGTATGCATGTGAGGCCAAAAGTGATAACCTTGTCAAGTATTCCCTTCTTAGCATTGAATGTTTTTATATGAACGTGTGTCTATCGTTTATTCTATTCACCATATATTAATAGCGAACTTTTGTCTGGCTATAAATAGTGGATTAGGCTTTATCAAATGCAGTTGGCACACTTTCCTCCTCTGGTTTGTTTCTCCGCCTTTCTTGCCCTCTTCTCATTTTCAATGTCTATCTGAAATAAATTTACCCAACTTAATCCGTATTTGGCTTGTTATTTCCGCCGTCGTACAAACGGACTAGGTTAGGTGTGAAATACAGAGTTAAAGTGGAAGATTTACATTCATCATCTGTTTTTTTTAAAAAAAAATCGTAGTCTGACCAATGGGGCACCAAACTATTATTGAGCAGACAGTCTATTGAAAAGGTTTGTTTCATGACTAGCTTGAACTAAACCGAGAAGTATTGAGCTACTAACTGTCTCGTACGTAACTTTTTTTCTTAATCACACTAAGATGTACTGGTAAGCATAAGAATTTAAATGTCTGAAGTATCAACCGATGTAACTTGCTCTCTAGAGGAACAATTAAAATATTAGATATAAAATTATGTAGGTAGATTATGTAATTCATCTCAGTGTCAACATCAAATGGATGACAAACATTGTTTGTAACTCGGAGAGACTATAATTTATGAGTGAATCAATCAGGTATAAGATAACAGGTCTCGGATTTTGGCGCGAATTCCATTCATCCATTTAGATAAATAGAGTTTTGACATTATAGCTGATGTCAGTTCGTGATGAAAACCCACAATCTAATGCCTAACTTTAACCATCAACTATAAATCATAATTGTTATTCCTTACACTGGTTTATAACTTTCATTTGTTCCCAGTTATTAAGTGAGCACTCTCATGGTCAGTTTAACGTCACTTAAAGGTCATCTATAAATTATAGTCTCAACTGTTATTTATTTATTTATTTATTTTAACACATAGATATTGATACAAGGAGGCACCGAATACATATGCGTCACACAAATCTCATTTGATATGTGTGAGAGATGTGATACTGCCCGAGTCTCAACTGTAACTCTTCTGTACTGAATATTCTAATTAGTCTCTGAAAATATCAACTCTGAATTGTAAACTCTTGAATAGTGATTTCTCATTCAAACTTTTAACAAATTAGATTTTTCATTTTTTTTGTGTGTGTGTTTGTTTTGAAAATTCACATTCAAACTATCCATGTACCTATCTATCTATCCATCTACCTATCTACCTATCTATCTATCCATCTACCTATCCATCTACCCATCTACCTATCTACCTATCTATCTATCCATCTACCTATCCATCTACCCATCTACCTATCTATCTATCTATCTATCTATCTATCCATCTACCTATCTACCTATCTATCTATCCATCTACCTATCCATCTACCCATCTACCTATCTACCTATCTATCTATCCATCTACCTATCTATCTATGTATCTATCTATCTATCCATCTACCTATCCATCTACCCATCTACCTATCTATCTATCTATCTATCCACCTACCTATCCATCTACCTACCCATCTATCCATCCATCCATCTACCCATCTATCTATTTAATCCATTCATTTACACATTTTCTTAACTAAATAATCAGACATTTCCTGTATATCTTAACTTGTCTTTTACTTTTCAATTACAAATATTGAATGATAATTATGTATTTTCATGAAATTGTCTTTCATTAATTTGGGAGGAAAAAAAGAAAAAAATGGTGTGTGTGTGTGTTTTTCTTTTCTCTTTATCTAAAGAAGAAGAAAAGGAAGAAAAAAAAGAAAGGAACCCGTTTAACTAAATGAATATCAATTTCTTATAGTTTTTTCCTTTCCTTTTCTTTTCTTTTTTTTCACCTTAGCAAAACTCAACAATTCATCCTTTTAAGTAAAGTGGACTATACAAGTACTTGTAAGTGAATGAAAATCCGTATGAAACTGATCAAATATTATATTAATCCCTATATCCCCTCCCTCAGATTTACTTGAATGGAACGATTAAAATGTGGTTGTGTGAGAACGCCTAACCTCGAGACCACTGAGTTGACCGGCATTCAACAGTGTCAATGTCTAACTTCAACCAATCCACAGAATTTCATCAACGTTCATGATTGTTATCAGTCAATTACTATCTCATAACAAACCTGGTTCAAATCCAGCGAAGCGGGATTATGAATGCGCACTGCTGAGGAGTTCCATACTAGGACTAAACGAACCTTCAATGCTTCTAGGTTTTCTATGGTGGTTTACCTTCAAATGACTCATGAATTCAACCATAAAATTCGTATTCATTAATATTAATTCATATATTTAGTTCCCTTGTTAAGTTTAAACAAAATAATCCATTCAATTTCAATACATTTGATTATCTACAAACAGCTAAATATCACAAGGATTAATGTGATTATAGAGTAAAGCCAATGAATTTGAGATGGATATTTCTTAAAAACAAACGTAACTGAATTCACTTGATATTGTTTTACTTGAATCTTCCCATTGATGTTTTTTGGACTGCAGTTGGTGAGTCTCTTATTGGCATATGTTCATACTGTGCGTATGCCTCGATATTGCCTTAATTTACAAGCATTATAAGCAAAGATGGATAGTGGCTAGCAGTGGAATCCAGGACGCGCGTTTCGTCCTGTTTGGGACTCGTCAGCTGGATGTACCTGCATCTCAGAGTTGATGTTCACTCACGGACTCGAACTCAGTACCGTTCGCTTCAAACGCCATCGCGTTATCCACTTAGATGCAGGTACATCCAGCTGACGAGTCCCAAACAGGACGAAACGCGCGTCCTGGATTCCACTGCTAGTCACTATCCATCTTTGCTTAAAAGGTAACTGAATTTGATAATAAAAAGGAATAGAATACAAAACGTATAAAACAATCACGTTATGGCTGATATGCATTGATAATGTTTATGTAGGAAATCATTCAGAAGTGCAGAAGATGAGCTTATAGTTACTACTACTGTAGTGAAGAAGAACACCGGTGGGGACAATCGAATGTATTTGACACAAAATTATAGGACTTGTTAAATGCTTAATTTGCAAAATGTCCACCAATTGTCTCATAATGACTCAGACTTCATTGTTCTTGTATTTTCATACAAATTGCATTCTGTTTCCATTCTTTACTGTTCTATCCTCTTGTCTCTCTGTTGCCAGACATTCTGGTTACGACTAACATCATATACTACTTATGTCAATATAAGTAGCACACACCACACTACCACAACAAAAACAACAACCACAACTAATAATAATAATAATAATAATAATAATAATAATAATAATAATAATAATAATGAATTGCATAATCATAATAAAACAGATAAATGATTACATAGTTAATTTACATAATTAAAGCCATAATCAGATTAATATCGATAAGCTTATGTAAAGAGATTAAAAAAAAGCAGTATTAATTCAAGTTACATGAAGAGTATAAGTACATGAAGTAGAACATAGATCTTTACTGATTTATTTAACTGCATGTAAACAGTGAATAAACAAATCTATACATGAATCAATATTATTAATAGGAAATGTATAGGAATGTACACTAGTATTATTAAAAACACGGACCGATATAAGTTAGGCAACCATTAAGAATTTAGAAGGATCAGATAAGTGTTTGGTTCTAGTTTAGGGATCTCTAATCAGGAAATTTATTTATTTATTTTAACACATAGATATTGGTACAAAGAGGCACCAAATACATATGCACCACACAGATCTCATTTGATATGTGTGGGAGCTGTGATACTGATTGGGTACCCAAACCGAAGCAGGTGGTTTTCTTAGGGAGCCAGCCACATCCAGAGCCTTCGACCTGAAGGTCTGATCCACAAGGCAGTGGAGCATTGTAAGGAGATGCATTCCTATGGTAGCCGGTGACCAACGATTGGTTCATACGCCATTTGTTCCTTCAGGATACTGGAACCCATGTGCACCATTGGTTTGGAATGAGGGTTTTCCAACTCCCCTAGGTGGACTCTCCATGTCCACCAACCCGGTTAAAGAGCCAAACATTCGCTTTTTGTCCTCTCATTTTCGTCACCAACACCCCGCCACGAGAAGGCAGTGAGTAGGACTTCCCTGACAGAGGCTATATACATGTGGCCATGTGAGAGCATTCGGAGAGGGAGAGCGGACTCTCCTCACTCTTGGCCGTGCCAAGGCATTTAGGGAAATGAACCTAAATGATTAATGATCAATTGATCATCTCTTCAAATAGTTTATTACGTAACACTAGAACCCTCCAAGTCTCAACTGAGAAGACATATGACAAGTGAAAGTAATGCTGTTACAAATAATGTCAAATATGGTACAGAACTACCAGGTATTTATAGTTTTTATTGAAAAAGAAATCATCATTATAATCCTTCAATCTACATACAGGGGATTATTAACATTTGTTCAATAAGGAAGGTACATATAGGTATTCTGGAATATTCTTCCGAAAGATGATTGGATAGAATATCTTCGGCTCTTTCTGAGTTTCTTAAGGCTTCCTCGAGCTCACTCATGGACCGTCCTTACAAAGGCAAAACCAATTTATTGATTTTTATCAAACGAAATACGATGAATGTTGCTATGACAATATTCAGTGATATAACCTTAAAGCTTACAATCGTTGTTTTCAGTACAATCATTTTCTTTGTACAGAATGATCATTTGGACAGTATTACTGTTCATAAAACGATTTCTGATACATCACAGCATATAATCTCCCCTTTGAGATTGTGGAACAGATTTGTAGTTTAAATAAATCATTTTATTCTATGAGATGGAGATGATGAAACTTCATCAAAATCTACGATGAGACTATAATTTATGGACGACCTTTGAGCGATGTCCAAGTGACCTTGAGAGTGTCTACCTACTTAATAGGGCTAAAAGAAAGGTTATAAAACAGACAATGATTTACAGTTGATGGTAAGAATTAGGATTTAAATTTATGATTTTCATCACGAACTGACATTAGTTAAAATGTCAAGACTTTATTTGGACGAATGGGTGACTGAATCTCGTGCCAAAATCCAAGACCTGTCATCTTAAATGTGATTGGTTCATCCATAAATTATAGTTTAGCCAAATCTACTTTTCATTTAACAAAGTGAGAACATTTGACATATCAACACAAGAAACTAAGTATCGTCTTGTTTAATCGTAGTTACTCATAAGTGTTATGTACCTAAGTGAGATGATGAATGAAGAAGTCTTGATAATGATCTAAATATGAAATTTATAATGACAGAAATTCCTTATATCACTTATATTAGAACATAAATGTTATCGATGAATTTTTCGAGTACTGTAGATAATTATGAGGTTAGATTTAAAATTCTTGGTAGATACCAAATAAGTGAACGAACTTTTAAATCTTCATTAACTGAGTTGTCAACGAGATTTGACATATATCCCCGATCATTGTCTACATCAATGCTGAATATTGCATTGCTTTTGAGTAGATTCAAAGAAGTAATATCAGTTTTGTTACCACTGGTTCGAAATGAGTTGCCAGGTATAGAATACATTTTTAAGTCCTAGCGATAGTCATCATCAATGGAGAACTAAAGGAATATGGCATAAAATAGGTCCCAATTGAGTGAATTCGTTTATTTTCTATATTCCCAACTTCAACACGATGTATATCTATGGTAGATTATATGTTGGTTATACATGAGTGACTGGACATATATACATATTAAAACTTTACCCATGATAAAATCCAGAAAGTACATTTCGTCCCATTTAAGACTCGTAATATGAATGTACTTTCATCTCAGTGCGCATACCAACTATAGAATGCAGATACATCCAGCTGACGAGTTCTGAACGGGTCAAAACGGGAGTCATGAAATTCACCAATAGTTACAATTCAACTTTAATAAATATCTTGTTACTAAAAGATAATATCAAACCAATAAGATGAAGATTTGCGCTTTCCATTGAAAAGATCGGTCAAACACAGTTTCTATTATCAACAACGAGGCAAACCAAAACCTTCGCATATATATATTAATTAAAATTAAGTTTATATCATAAGCAGCTATTCTCATATAATAAGCTAACATAAGTAGTATAGAGGGGTTTAAAGAGATCGTAGAGTATTTACAGTTAAAATCACAAACCGATCTTAGCCAGACTACCACTGAAAGCCAGAAAATAGTGGACGGCCGCAATTCACTTATACCTAATAATCAGAATATCGAAAATTGATGGAATTTATTCATATAAATGAGTGGATGTTGCCTCAGTTGTCTGGAGGCCATAGGTCCGACCACCAGTCATAGAATCATGTATGTGCACTGTCGCTGAGGAGCTTCATACTAGAATGAAAAGAAACTGTCCAGTATTCCCTGATTTTTGCTAGTGGTCTGGCTAAAATCAGTCTTTGATTTAAACTATGTAAACTAGACAAAGCTAAGTAGGCTTTATTAGAAAACTGAATAAAATAATATTCCCAAATGAAGTGATGACTCTATATACTACTGAACGATGTATCAATATACAGGAAGACAAATTGACTCCAACCTGGACACAAGGATAGTAGATAACTTATTTATGCTATTAGAGATTAAGTTAATAGTTGAATTAATGAGTAATGTGAAGCTAGATCACCATGGAGAATCTGGAAGCACTGGACAGCCATTTCGTCCCAGTATGGGACCCCTCAGCAGTGCACATCCAGGATCTCACCCCGCTAGATTCGAACCGGGTCCGTTGTGAGATAGTAACTCACTGATGACAATGGTGGACGGTGGCTAAATTTCGTGGATTGATTCAAGTTATTTATTAACACCGTTGGATATCGGCCGACTCAGTGGTGTAGAGGTTAAGCGTTCTCACGGAAGACTGATAGGTGCAGGGTTCGAATCTTGTGAGGAGAAGTTCCATAGTAGGTGCTTCTAGGTCTCCCATGGTGGTATAGATTCGACTAACTCATGAACTCAACTATTAAATTATTATAATAACCACAAAACCCCTCTCACATTTCATATTACGTAATCTGAAGAGATATGGTGTAACTCATTGAGTTTTATAAGTGTATCTATCCATCTGTAAGTCCTAATAAACTCTTAATGTTAGAAAAAATTAAACTTCTACGTAACAATAATAGTTAAAAGATTATTTTATCATTATTGGTATAAGGGTTTGTTGAGATTGTTGAATTTTACAGTTTCCAACACACTTTAATGCTAGCTAGATAACTATTGGAGATCAGGGATTATTGGAAGTTAGATATGTGAAGCATTTAACTTCGACTCAGTGACCTAGTGATAAAGCGTCTAATGCAGAAACCTAAAGTCCTGGATTCTGTTTCCAATGGATTCATGAATGCACACTGCCATTATGAAGTCTCATACTTGGACAAAACAATTGTTCAGCGTTTCTAGGCTTTCAATGATCAACTTGCTAAGGTCAGTCCATGATTTTATAAAATAATAACTTCATAATAATACAATATACTGTTGTTTATTATATTCTTTAAAACGAAGACAATAAAAGTATGATCACCACAGAGTATGTCCCTGAATTGGTATTTGTTGTTAAATCTCATTTATGCACATAAATAAAGACAATGTTAGACCATCAATTAAAATCTGGAACCATTGAACTACCGTTTCGTCCTAGTATAGGACTCCTCAGTCAGGGTAAAATAGCTTTCTAGTACTTCCAAGGTTTTAATGGTGATTTAACATTAATCCATTCATGATCTCAATCAAAACTTAACAATCTTCACAAGCTTATACTGATAAAGAATCTAATCAATTGTTGATAAATTATTGCAACTCTACTGATTTTGATTAGTTGTAGTTTTACATTATGTAAAAGAAATTTGTTTATCTTTCTTTTTTACATATCGAAATAATGATGTTAAATCATTCAACTATATTTTTAACAAAATAAATGATTTGTAGTTTATGTGTAAACTCTTGGCATTGCTACATTCTCCTAGATAATTGGTTTAACTTTGAAATTTTCTTTGTTGTCAAGGTGACTAAAAGGACGTTAGGTAGTTGGAGCTATGCAGTAGAAAACTCTATTCAACTTGTTGATCATGTTAGTTGAAAGTCGTTAGGAAAGAATGCGGCGAGACTTTAATTTATGGACAAGCCAATCAGAGGCGTCTTAGAAATTTCAAGGTTATGGCAACAACTTCAGTGCTTAATGCTAACGTACGATCGGTTCACAGGGAATTTTGTACAAAACGTGATAATTGAGCGGTTATATCAAATAAAATGGCGAGACTATAATTTGTGGACGAATCAATCAGACATAAGATAATAGATCTCAGATTTTAACGCGAAAGCCTTCCATCCATTTGGCTGAATAAATTTCTGGCCTTATAGCTGATGTCAGTTCGTGATGAAAACTCCATATATAATTCCTAACTAAGGCAAATTATAACAATTATTGCGAACTGGATAACATAAGCACCAGTAACACTGGCCGCAGCCAGGTACTACAATATATACGGATGTTTGGAGAGTGTACAGACTCTTACATAGGCTTGGTTATATGCATCGTGTCGTTATCAATAAGTGGCTTTTTGTGTACTCAACAACCGGAGAGCACACAAGCAATATTAAAGCTATGAGGTCGAGTCTGAAAGAGTTTTCGAGACTTTATCATGACTCCAGAGGCCGACTATTCTGTAGCCGTATGGATGATTTCCTCTACTGCATGCATTACGATTTTAGAACCTCTGAACCTCTTTCTAATCTTGACAAGTTTTTGAACCACGTATAAGAATTGCATCCACTTTATTTCCTTGGTTTTGCATAACATATTTTTACTCCATACTGACTGTTTGCTGATTGGTTAGTGTTTCTCAAGGTCACTTAAGATTCGCTCAAAGGTCGTCCATAGATCAGTCTCGCCAAGAATGCACACAATCTTCAGAAAACTAATTCTTCACGTAGGATTCCAACCCGAATCACTGAGTATCGCAGTTTGAGATTTGGTCATTATTCGAGACCGATTAACCCATTGTAGAACTGAGATATTTTTACAATCGATTAATCACTGAATAATAATCTATATCATACTTGTTTGTTCCTTCGGTGCTGATCAAATTCAACCAATCAAATTGTCTTGTGGCTTCTAGTCTTAAAGATATAGTTGATAAGAAATCAGTAAAGTGTACGTGTACACCTCAGTGAAACTAGAACTATAACTATAACAAAACAACATATAGAATTTAAAAGAGGCCAAACAGAAATATTCCCATCAGTAACAACTAACTAAATACATTTGGAATAATTTCAACAGTTGAAATTATGAGTCAATTGAAGTTAGATCATCATGGAAAACCTGGAAGCACTGGATGGCCGTTTCGTCCTATTGTGTAATAATTAGAAACTTCAATTCTCAATGCCTAGAATCATAATAAAAAGCTACATAATTTAAATCATTCAGTTAAATGAATGTAAAATTACCAAATACCCTTATTCGCTTTCGTTGAACATGTAAATGAAAGTTACATATTAAGGCCAGTAATCATTACAAACAAACAAACAAACAAAAAAGCAACAACATCATTCTTAAATAAATAAGTCACATCGTCTTAAGCAAAAAAAAAAAAAAGAAAAGAAAAACAATCCGAAAATTAGCCAGAAACAACAACGGGAACAATATAGTCAACGGTTTAAAACTCTCCCCCTTTCTTCCTCTCTCCCTCTCTCTCTCTGTCTCTCTGTTGCTCACTCACATACAATGGTAAAACAGATTTCAAGTTTCTGTTCTCAATCATTCAATAATAATAATAATAATAGTAATAAGATATGACCTTTCATTTAAGCCCATATTAATAATATTACGTATATATATGTATGTCCTTAGAAGGTTATTCAATGTGTTCCAGATAAATGAGACATATGTATATATTGTTACTATTATTACACAACTGTATACTTTTTCATTATAAAATAGAATGTAATTAACTTATTCCACCCGGTATTCACATCCTTACATATTTGATTGTCAAGAGAAATAACTAATAAAAGAAAATACACACAAAAACACACACACACATATATATATACATACACGCAACTCCTAGTCTTTTAACATTTAACTGGTTAACTAATCAATGGCGGCAACAAGAAATCTCTTAAAAGGTAGTAAGTTACACGGTTGGATAAGTTCAATAATACTATCCATATATTCATAATAATAACAGCATGAACTATAAAGCAACATGATATAAACTAACAAAGAAATTTCTTTTAGATCTATTTCTATTCAAAAGAAAAAGAATCTTTATCAGTTAAATTTTCTTCTTTTAAGTCAAAGTTTACTTTCTTTCGTCATTGATACTATTAAATATGAATGAATAATGATAGAATAGATGGGTTATCATGAAACAATCAAATGTATTATATGTATATTACAACTTGATCAATAGGATTCAGTATGTATTAAGAAGTAACTGGTACATATGACATGGATTACCATCATCCAGTGATTAATCAATTGTAAATATATTTCAGTGTTACAAGAGGTTAGTCGCAATATGGATAGCATTTCTGATTGTGAAACTGGGTGATATGGAATCGAATCTGTCTGGGAGTATCATTTCCTTCAAGATTACAGGTATACCTTACTGACAGATACCAGGTAGTACGAAAACTAGATTCAGAGTTTCCTGTTGTCTATCTCCAACTACTATCTTATCTCAACATAGTGTAATCAATGTTGAGTCCACCTAGACTAGTGACCACATTGGTCGATAGGATTTGATTTGCATTAAGAACCTGACATGCATGAAATTAAATGTATTCTATTCAAGATTTAATATGGATACCAACACAGGAATGTTGCAGGTACATCCAATGGATTAGTAATAAATCCGATTATATGTTATCCATAGTATTTCTATTCTATAAAACTAATGACAAAAGGTTAATATTTAGGCGGTACATAAAGTAGGCACATATGTCAACAAATACTGACCAGATTTCAATGCTGAATATCAATAACAAGATAATTTAAACCCAAACTTATAATGATACAAACGAAGTACATTTTGTGATAGCAATGCGATAGAAAAATAAATAGATGGACTGTTAGTCTACTTATAAGTAGTTGGATGTATTGTCCGAAAGTATTTCGTGACTATAGTGTGATGTACTTTCTTGCACATTTTCTAGGAATGAGATTTCTTTCTCCTTTTCAGAGAAATCATTCAAAGTTTCTAACTTTGAAGAAGATTAGTATACATCAAGATGATTTCAGTACAACTATAGGGTATATTTGAATGCATTGACGATAAGTTACAACAGTCGACTATTAGATATCAATAGTTAAGATCATGAGTCAATGGAAGCTAGATCACCATGGAAAACCTGGAAGCACTAGACGGCCGTTTCGTTCTATTGTGAGACTCCTCAACAGTGAGCATCCATGATATTTTTATACCATTCAATCGAAATATCATATTTCATATTTGTAAAATCATTCAATTGATTATGCGTCATGATGATTTGTCGATGGTACCGATTATAACAGATACAGTCATAATAAAATCAAACATCAGTTGAAATATTCCTGTATTGATATATATTCATGATAAACAGTACTTACTCTATTAGTAAGTGAAATATTTTTTTTCGAAGGATTGATGGTTTATAGTTTAAGATCATTGAGTTAAAACTTAATGATCTTAGTGATCAAATCAGTCCTCAAATAAGCCCAATCACCAACTAGTATCACTAAGGATATCAATCTCAAACCAAATCACATTCTCCACTATCAGTTATAACTTCCGATATAAAAAACATTATGAATAATTTTCATGAATTTGATCACCAATCTACCCATTACCCTTATTTAAATGAAATGTTTTTAGAGATTATTCAGAGATGAATCCAACGTTTAAAGAACTGAAATTGACTAAGTAAATAGATCTACTTTACCATCTTCAAATGAGGGTGTCGTAGTGATCACTGGATTTCATAGTATTGATCGAACAACCATTGGAAATTAGGAAGCCCTGAACATTTGTTTCTTCTCAGTATGGAATCCCTAACAGAGAGAGAGAGAGAGTGAATATCTGGGATCATTCTAAGGATCAAAATCAAGATATTCAAAGGGTTTTAACGACCGTTTATTTTTTTAAACCACTAGATTAATGATCACTCTTTAGTTAGGTGATGAATATACACTTTCACTAACAAGTCCCATAATAGAACGGAACAACTGTCTATTGCTTGCCAGTTTCAATTAAGTTTTCTCTTTTACAAAGAAAATTTAAAATCAATTATTGATATCAATCATGAAACTAAACATTTTTCATAGTTTTCTGCGTGTTTTATTTCTTTCATTTCAATATCAGATGGTTGCGCGACTTTGTGGATTGGTTGATATTAAACAGTAACACCATTGGATGCCAGTTCAATGATCCAGTACGGTTGATCGTTCGCGCGCGAGACTGAAGACCCTGGGTTCGGATCCTACGAGCAAGATCGTGGATGCGCATTGCTGAGGAGTCCAACAATAGGATGAAACGGCCATTCAGTGCTTTCAGGTTCTCCATGATGATCTAGCTTCAATTGACTCATGAATTCAACTATAATAATAATATTTCGTACGAATTAAAAATAAATCATCCATACTAAATATCACTTAATGAGGTCATATGTTCAATAGTGCATTATTCATTCATTCATTTATTCAATGTTCAATATTATACACAAAAACTAAGACGAAAAACTGCAAAAACAAAAAGTAAAACTCTAAAATTTATTCATTTTAATTAAAACTCTATTCAGCTAAAACAAAACAAAAACGTTTGTGCATAGTTGCGTTTGTTTGTATGTTCGTTTGAATATTGGGCCTTCATTAAACTATAACTCATTACGCAATCATCATCATCATCATCATCATACACTTCAATAAGCAAACCATCTATGTTGTTAACTTCATTCGCTTTTTTCTTTTCTTTAACAGAATAAAAAACTAAAGTAAAAAAGGAAAAAAAGGAAAAATTCGAGAGAAAAAAGAAAAACGAATTTTATGATTCAGTGTAAAATTTCACCTTTGATTATTTCTAGTTGGTTTGATCTGGATTCGCTATTTTTCACTGTAAATGAAACGTGAAATTTTGATTGAGATCATGAACTGATTGATGTTAGACCATCATTGAAAATCTTGAAGCACTGAACAGCCATTTCGTCATATTGTCGGACTCCTCAGCACTACGCATCCACGATCTCGGATCCGAACCCAGGGTCTTCAATCTCGCGCGCGAACTCTTAGCCTACAGAGCCGGCATCCAACGGTGTTAATGTCTAACCTCATCCAATCCACGAAGTTGCGCAACCATCTTCCATTGTGCTGAGGTAGACATCTGTTTCTACCCAACATGGATTAGCTCCATTGGTCACGGCTTTTCACCATAACTCCTAGAATTTTCTCACGATGCTAGTCACTAGTGAGCACATGGTAATTATCGGTATAGGAGTTTTGGAGGTTGTTAAGTTTTGAATGAGATCATGAACCGATTGATGTTAGACCACCATTGAAAACCTGGAACAATCTCCACCACCCCTATACTGATAAATGTGAAATTGTAAATGTTTCAGTGTTTTTTTACTATATGAAGCCCGTGAGATTAGAGACAGTGTATTGAACGAGAACATCAATAGGGCAACTGATTTAGAATCTAATGGTTAATATTATCAAAAACATTCGAATCGTGACATTAAAGGACAATTACTTAATGAAACCAGTGCTAAATCTTAACATGATTGAATTTCTTAACTTCGTTGCCTGTAGGGTTAGTCGTAGTTATTCGATTGGGTTATGATATTTTCGCTCGTCTAAGTAACTAAATAGTATGGTTTAGTTTCCTTGACGTTAAACGACTGCAGACAATCTAACTGAACCCTTACTTGATAAATGATTTGATTCAACAATACATATTTGCAATCTTAAATTGACTGACACTCAGTGTATGGTTCGAACTTGTATCATATATTGCGTATGAGTAAGCACCACCTATACTGTGGAGTGATTTTCGCTGTCGTTTGATACTAATCGGACAACCATTGGGAATCAAGAAGCCCTGAACATCTATTTATTCTCAGTATGAAATTCCTCACATAGAGAGAGAGAATGCTATATGAAGCCTGTGGTATTAGGGGCAGTTTAGTGAACCAGAACACGGGCAGGGGCAACCAAATGTATTTGAATATGAAATTACAGAATCTCTTGGTAAAATCTGAGAATCATATAGTAAATTCTTCATTTGCAAAATATCTATCAATCATCTCAGACTTCATTGTTCCTTCGTTTCCATACCAATTATTCTTTGTCTAAGTTCTCTTTTCTTCGATTTTCTCAACCTTCTGAATCCAGGTACTCTACTTCCGATTGGCGATGCATACTATCTATATCTGTCGACATCAGTAGCTAATTGACTGACACTCTATATGGTTAAATTTTACTGTTCACGATTGTGATTAGTGAAATTAGATACGTAAATCGCTGAATACCAGCTCAGTGGTCTGGTGGTTAAGCGCTTGCCACGAGACCTAAATGTTCTGAGCTCGATAATTCGGCAGGGTCATAGATTTTCACTAGTGAGGAATCCCATGCTAGGACTAAACATTTTTTTACCGTTTCCTGGAATTTAACGGTTGTTTGACCAAGGTCAGTTCGTGTTGTCAATAATTGAAAAATCGTCATGAAATACATCAATATAAACTCTGTCTTAGATGTATGTTTAAATAGACAATGTACCAACAATTATTTATTTATTTGGATACATAAGTATTAGTACAAGGAGCACCGAATACATATGCGTCACACAAGTCACTACCCGAGTGCATGGACTGAAGCCGGTAGTTTTCTAAGGGGGACACACCCAGAGCCTTTGACTTAAAGGTCTGATCCACAAAGCAGTAGAGCAATGTCAGGAGATGCAGTCCCATGGTAGCCATTGACCAACAATAGGTTCATTTGTTCGTTCAGAACGTTGGGTCCCATGTGCACCATTGGTTTGGAATCAGGGTTTTCCAACTCCACTAGGTGGACTCTCCTTGTCCACCGACCCGTTTAAAGCGTCGGACATTCGCCTTTCGTCCTCTCAATTTCTTAAAAAGCAACCCCCGCTACGAGAAAGCAGTGAGTAAGACTTCCCTGTCAATGGCTGAATACGCGTAGCCATGTGCGAGTATTTGGAGAGGGAGAGCTGACTCTTTCAACCCTTGGTCGTATTAGAGCATTTAGGGAGTTATACGAACACTGGTATTCGTTGACTAACAAACTGTCAACTATCACGACAACTTTCCTCACACCACTTTATCCAAGTCACTTTGGCAAATTCAAAGATTATAATTATTCGGTACGTTATAGATTAGTATGTAATATAACTAGTTGAACTTGAAGTGTATTAAAAACAATGATTAGCTTATTCAATCTTCTAATTTCATAGCTCGTTGAAAGTATCACCTATTACCTGTCAACATCACTAGAGTGATCCAGATTTTGTAATTGGGTTAACAACCAAGTTTTCTTTCGAAAAAATAAAACAAACTCTAATAGAATGTCAACTTTTAAAAATAAATATCAAGCATTCAAAACTAATTGAGTTAATATAATTACTCTACAACTCATTAATAGTTTGTTTTATTTACCTGGAATATGGTTGATTGTTATCCGTAACTGTATGCCTTCTAGTTGTATGTTTGTTTAGATTGTTTCCACCTTTGATCTGATATTTGACCTTACATTTATTTATCCTTTTTCTTAATGGTTTACAGATGAGGTTTCTAAAAATTCTCTGATTTTCTTTATATTTTCTCTTAATTACTTAATATTCATCATGATTACCTCCTTCTTTGTTTTGAAGGATGCTTTGATGATTCCTACCCAATTAGTGCATTTTGTGCTTGTTTGGACAACATTAGAACAACTCCCTGAGTGTGTGGATTATTTCCTTCTTCGTGACCGGATTATAGCAACATCTCTCTCGTATCTAGCTTTTGCTGTCCATCTTGGGTTCAATGGGTTTCTCTGATTTTGAATACTGCCAAGTTGTATCTCCTCATTTCCGTTCCTATTTGACTGGTCCTCCTGGTCTCTCACATTGTCCGAACGTTCCATGTACCTATAAAAATTGTTACTCTGGTTTTTAGAAGGGAAATCAGCCTCGTGACTTCCGGAGAATTTCGACTTTCATCATGAGGCGTCATAATTCTTCTCACAACTCCCAGGACAGAGTTTAAATGGCTTAAATTGTTTAATCTGGTTGATGTTTTTTAGTGAGATTTTTTTCCAGTGGGATGGGGTTGCCAACCCCATGCTAAACCCTCCTCCTTTACTCAGGCTTGGGACCGGCAATAACTCAAGAAGAGCTATAGGCGAAGTTATGTTTCCTCTGTCCAATAATATTTCAACATTTTCACAGATAAACTCATGTTTATTGTTGTTTGTATGAGTTGATATGAGCGAAAATGTATAGTGGTGTTAAACAGCTGGCTGATATTCATATAGAAGTCAACCAACAGACCGAATATTCACCATCATCTCATCAAATCAATGTTAACCAGTAAGTTAATTAGAAAATTTAAGAGATGTACCAATATTTAATGTAGAAATGCATACATACCTACTCAGTTATTAGTTATATTGTGGTGTGTTACTTATATCGACATGAGTAGTATATAACGATAGTCAAGAATAGAATATCTGGCAGCAGAGGCTTAAGAAGATCGAGAAGGAAATAACAGAAATAGAAAGCAATTGATATGGAAGTAAAGAAACCATAAAGTTTGGGACAACTGATTGACATTCTTCAAATGATTTTGTGATTTTCTATCCAAACACATTCGATTGTGATAGAGTTTTGTTCTCTGAACTGGATGGTCTAGTCGTGGAGCTTTCATCGTTCTTCTGAACGACATCATCAGCACAAACTTCAGATAGAAGTGATGCATCCGAATTTCTCTATATGTGTTTCACAGCTTGTCCTGTACACCTCGATGTTGATTGGTTCTTATCAGAAACAGGAACGAGACTGCTGAAAACCTTCGGGATAGGTGTGACACACAAACCGATGGTGGAGAAGGTTTGTAGCTCAGGTGGATGATTTAGATGGAGTTTCGTTCTCTGAGAAGTAAACAATGACAAATTTAAGGTCAACAAGAATCAATCAACATCGAGGTCTACATGACAAGCTGTGAAACACATATAGAGAAATTCGGATTCATCATTTCTATCTGAAGTTTGTGCTGATGATGTCGTTCAGAAGAACGATGAAAGCTCCACGACTAGACTATCCAGCTCATAGAACAAAACTCTATCAAAACCATCCACCTGAGCTATAAATCTTCTCCATATTCCATTGTGCCCATTTGTATATTCTCGTTCAATTCAATATGAAAGAAAGAAGAAAAAAGAAGAAATAACGATTCACATAGGTTCTTATAACGACATATTCCATAAACATCATGTCTGTTTTTTTATTCTTTGAATGAACGAAATGAACCGCACAAACGAAAGTATATCATCTTTCTCTCTTTTTTTTTCTTTCTTTCCTTTCTATTTTACATCTTGGATGGTTTTTCCTTTAAACTTTCTTCTTTATAATAAAAAGCAGAAAAGTAATGTCCACTTCATTCTATCAATGTTATTATGATTATTATTGTTTAACGACTACACAAGGTCACATTGGTGATTTTGCCAAAATTTCAAAATACAAAAAACAAAAAACTACGTGAATATTCTTTTCATCTTTTGTGATGTACAATTTGACCAGTTGATATGCTGAAATTTATGCCAAAATTGATTAATGATTATTGTATTACTTACCTGGTGATGATGGAGGACTTGGGGGGGGGCCTGTTTGAATATCTAGACTTAATGGTATATTAAATGAAATAAAACTGAGATAAATAAAAATGAACATGAGAACACACACACAAAAAAAAAGTGAATAGATCATTAACTGTTGGAGAATAATTTTCATTTTTATTCCAGTCAAACTAATCAATAAATCAGTCATCTTTCTAAAGACAGGTATAAATTATAAGTAAATGAGTCAGTCAGTCAGTCAGCTACAACGTAGGACCAAGCACACATGTGCATCGGTCCAAGTTGCCATACCTCATTAGATAAGAAAGAAAGATTAGTTCAGCGAAGAGTTCTCTTTTCGGCGAATTCATTTTCAAAGCTGTACAATCGCAAATATATATACTTATTTTTACAGGGTGATAATAATACTGATAATAAACTTATGATATACATTGTGACGGTGAGGTTTATTATCAGTATTATGGGTGTTTTCCGTTTATTAAAAAATACCTCATTAGCACAACAAGGCGAACAGCGGATTCATGAAAGTAGTTAATTCAGTGGTTGTAATTTATAAAAGAAAGATTGCAATAAGGATATAGTACAGGAAGAAAGAATTAGTTCGTAGAAAGAAAGATATGAAGCTATTTTAATCTCTTAGTTTAAGGGAAAACAGAGAGTGTATACACCTACACCATTGTGATCAATTCTGAGACATATCACCATTCATCAGAACAGTCATGCGAACGCCAACCAAGTAGTCTGCATCTACCAACCATGGCTCAGACTAGAAGTTAGTGGCTTCAAGCACTGATGCCACGTTTTGGTTTGGCCGCCCCTACTGATGGTTCAAATAGTTTACTTTCTCTCTACAATCGAAAGTATTCGCAATGTGGAGTAATGGTCCAATGCTTAAGGGATTCCATTCACCTTTCAACCTTTAACTCACAGGTTTCAACGAACGATCCATTTACTTCACTTTCAACAAACGGTTGGTATCAATAGCTTCCTCACAACTAGAGTCTCACTCATATCTGAAGTAGCATATGAATCAGTTAATTCATTTGTACCATTGTTAATATGTGATAAAACAGGTTAGTGGAATAAAAATCAACTTCCATCAATTTGTTTTCTTTTAAAATATCTAGGTATACTTTTAACCTTTAAAAGCTATTTTGATGGCCTGCTTGAATATCTGGGTTACCTGTTCCATGCCATTTACATCATTATGCCTCTTAATCGCATAACTTATTCAGGTGTGTTTATGAAAAGTTTACAACCTATCACTTTACAAGGTACAAAAATGCCCAATCAGAGATATCGTGGTGACTGCAATATGCATTGGAAAGGATGTACATTATTCAGATGTCGATTCCTGAACTGTTAACATCTAGCTGGCAATCACTCAATATTTATCATCAGGATCAATCAAGCAATAAGAAAAGGAAGCTTGTTAAAATAGTGCTGAGAATTCTATACTGTACCAAAAACTGAATAATGATAATAATAATGATAACTTTGTTAAAGTGTCCTTATGCTGTTTGCTTAATACACACTTCGTGGTAATATTCATGTTGAGTACGTTAGATCTCCAGAACTCACTTGGAAAACGTCCTAACTTTGTAATTTTATTCGGAAAATTTGAATTTTATGTTTTCGCGCCAAGAGACGCTTAGTTGACCTACAGATTACATTTCCCATTCGGAAATCCTTGACTGTCATTGGTTGACCGATTTTTTTAGTACTCATATGATGGAAAGAAAAATCAATTTTCGATTGATTTACTCATTATGAGTTTTATTCAACATTCAACATCCGTTTCGATTCAACATGAGGATCATTCAGTGTAGTATCTGATTGTTCTCCCAGTATGACATTTTCTTCTGTATAATATGCGAGATATTCTTGTATTCACTTGACATGAACTATGCTCAGTAAGTGATTTGTCATAACTGAGTATGTGATTTCATCCTAATTATTAATCAAAATGTGTGTACAATCGATGTATAAACCAGTGTATTTTAGACTAGAATCGATTCGTCGTCGTCATAGTGTTTTGGGGCTAATAAATCACCACTTATACCAGTCTTCGTGTTCTTACTTTCGCATCGTGGGAACTGCCAAGGTCCCTCGTTCCTAGAATAAGTGACGAGGCTTTTTCCGGCACAAAAATTGCGACGGCACAATATAAGAGTACGCTATTTTGTGGCTCTCTCAACGGTGTTTCTATCATTGTATAAATAAGCTTGATTTGTGCGCTTAGTGACCTCATATTTTCTGGATGCTCGTAGAATATATTCTCTACGCCTCAACAAAACTTCTTGACCTAGTTAGCAGGGCCGGGGACAACGGATTAGAATAACCTATCGTGTCACTGTATCTTTCACCTTCGTTCCGTTAACGGGTACGGTGAACTCGTAATAGCATTCAAGCATATCAATTCATCATTCTTGTATCATCGTCAGATATCATGTAACATTGTACTACACATGGGTGGTTTTTTAGTGGAAGTTTAAACCAGGTTAGTTGTTCGTGTGAATAAATTGTCAAACTGCATACATCAGTATCTACTTAATTGATCTTATTGTCTGTAACCACAGAATTTCGGGATCTTAGAAAGAAAGCCTTTAATTGTGTTACAATTAACTCAACACTAGAAAAATTATAGAAGCATCCTTTTGAATTTATTGAAAGTCTACTATTAGAAATAAAACGACTTTATATGGACAGTATGAACATAATAACGAAAAGAGAATTTAAGAAAACAAGGATAAAATTAGTGAAAACTCACTAAAATCAAAAACTAGTAAGAAAATCTTATTTTAATTCAAAAAACATGTGCTCATTGGTGACTGGATTCATGAGGGAATTCTCCGAGTTCTGGTAGGAAGCCGTGACCAATGGAGCTAATTCATGTCAGGTAGAGACAGGTATCTACCTCAGACAATGGAAGATGGTCGTGCGATTTCGTGAATTAGTTGAAGTTAGATATTAACACCGTTGGATACCAGCTCAGTGGTTAAGCGTTTGCGTACGAGATAGAAGACCCTGAGTTCGAATCCCGAGAGCGGAACCGGGGATGCGCATTGCTGAGGAGTCACACAATAGGACGAAACGGCCTTTCAGGTTTTCATCGGTGGTCTAACATCAATCGGTTCATGATGTAAATCAAAAATAATTTTTCTGTTAATAAATCGGAATTCTATTATTATGGACATATGATCAATTAACTAGGTACTGAGATATACAGCTTGAGAATCTATTTTCGTAAACAGCAAACTACATGTCAACATCACCTGAAGAACTAATTAGGTTTAAGATCATATAACTATTCTAGTTATTAATTAGATTTAATAGGATAGTTATTCTTTTACAAAATAGATTTCAAGACGAAATTGATCAATCATTGTCAGTCATAAACAATATAAAACCTTGTATTTATGTATATCATCTCAAGTTGCTACATCACCCTATCAGCATAGTCAGATAAACTGAAGTAACATCAGTACTGGTAAAAAAGAAGTAGATATAGACGATACGATTCGATATTATCGAGTGAATTCGCGAAGTTCAAGGTGAAAAGTCAAAATCCAACGGGAGGTTTAAGAGTGAATACAACTATTGTAGTCAATTATGAACCACATTCAATGTCTCCAACCACTGATCATAATAAATACAAGAACCTCAACAAGATAGTCTAAAACTATGAATATGACTTAAATGAAACATCATTGTTAGTATATAAATTCATTGAACACATGAATTTATTATATTTTTCATTTGTAGCTAACAATAGAATGTAAAATGATCGTCTCCTTTTATTCCAAACATTGTCACCGGATAAAATAGTATTGGATTGTTAGTATTTAACACGCAGATTCGATCCTAGTAACCTATCATTTCACATACATCAGGAATTGATTGATTCATTCATTAATATTGTAGTGAACAAGACCACCAATAGGAACAACCGAATACATCAGAGTACAAAATTACAGAATCTTTGAGAACCATATAACAATGTCAATCAATCGTCTCATATTTTACTGTTCCTTCATTTCTATATCAGTCACTCTCTATTCTTGTTCGCTTTTCTTCAAATTTTCTCAACCTTCTGCCTCCAGGTACTCCATTTTCAATTGGTGTTGCATAATTGTAGTGTCGGTTATTATGTTAAGCCCATATACTTTATTCTAGCTGTCGGACAACCCATTCTATTCATTCTACTTGAGTCACATTCTGACCTTGTTAATTATTCGCTTATCAATCTTGACTGTTTTTATTTGAGCGCGTAGTTGTGTGTACATTTCTTATCCCATTACTCATCACATGTCTGTAATTTACTTTTGTGTAACTATAAACATCGATTAACGCTTTACTAAATGGAGCTGGTTACCTGCCATCTCCACTGCGCGTCTTTTTGCTTTGCTCTATATACAAAGCATATGTATTCAAAAGTCCATTCTCGTTATTAGACTTATTTAATTCCGTTACTGACTAACGCGATTTAAGTTGATGGTTATAATACGAGGATAGGTGATATATATATTTCAACAACAATCATCATTACAATCCCCTTGGAATCAGAACCCGAGCCACTAAAGTGGAGAGCCCTTTCGACAACATCGTCCAATCTAAATGATGACAAAATCCAAGGGCCCCACATACTACTTATATCTGTCGATATCAGTAGCAACCAAAATAATATATATACCTATATCAGTCAGTCAGTCAGTAACAACGTAGAACTTCGTACATATGTACATCAGCTCGAGTTGCCATGCCACATTAGCACAGACATGCAGTTATCGATTCAAATCCCGTAGTGGTAGAGCTAATAAGAGTATAAGCAGTAATCGGGAAGATTAGTGTTTGGAGATGTTACTTAAAGAGTATAATACAGTGAAATAAATTTGAGAGGAGAAAAAAAAGAGAGACAAGGAGGAATAAGGAGATCAAAATTTGGGAGAACACAAAGAGTGTATGCACCTGCGCCATTGCAAACGATTTTGAGCCATGTCATTCAGGGTATCTAACCATCGGTTGCTATTGTCTCGCGGTCCCAAACCAGGTAGTCTACACCTACCGACATGACTCAGTCCACTTGTCAGTGACTCCATGGACTTGTGCCATGTTTTGGTCTGGCCCCCCCTAGCTTTCTTCCAACCTACTCCTATACCACTGAACATAGCACGTCGAGGTAGTCGGTCGTTGGGCATACGTAACACGTGTCCAAGCCATCTCAACTGATGAAGTTTCACTATTTCATCAATTGATTTGCCATTCTTACCTAGTACCCGTTTCCTAACAACTGTGTTACTTACTCGATGGTCCCATGATATACGAGCAATATTTCGAAGACACCTATGATCAAATACTAGTAGCCTACGGATATCCTCTACTCTTACCGGCCATGTTTCACTGCCATAAAGTAGGACGGAACGAACTGCTGCGCAGTAAACACGTTCTTTAGTTGATAGACGGATATCTCGCCTACGCCATAAATGACGCAAGTTGCTATAAGCTAGTCGAGCCTTCTATATCCGTGCTGAGATTTCGTCACACACCAGACCACAAGGGCTGATGAGACTTCGAAGATAAGTGAAGCGATCGACACACTCAACTACTTCACTCCCTATCATTAGTTCGAGTGTCAATGCAACCCAATCCTGAAGCAACATTTTACATTCCGAGGGCGAGAATCGCATGTTGAACATGCTTGCATTGTTGCTTAGAGTGGTCAGCGTCTTCGCTAAATAAAACTACGTCATCTGCATATTCTATATAGATTATAGTGAAGTAAACAACCTAATTAATATTAATGAAGTAATAGGACGTTCTCTTTTTTTTGGTATTTAACAAAAAAATTACTTTCCACCTCAATAAGATAATCATGATTGTTGGCATTAATTATCATATGAATAAATAAAATGTTCACGCTTAAATAATCATCAACTTGAATTGGTCATAGTAACGTTAAAGTTCTCTTTTACTCTCCCTTTCTCTCTTTCAATCTCACTCTTACTCTTACTCTTTCTATACTTCATCAATAATACTTTTAGTACTAATGATAAATTTTAATTGGAATAATTTGTCATATGATAATATCGTTTTAATTAAAAAGATTTTAGTATTTAGATGGACTCTTCTACTTTTTTTGAGAGAGAAAAAGAGAGAAAGGGAGAGATAGAGAAAAAAAGCCAAGACCAATTAAATGTAAGTTGTGGGTTCGAATCCCTCAGGTGGGATCATGGATGAGCATTGCTGAGGACGAGACGGTCGTCTGGCTTTAATTGACTCATGAATTCAACTATTCATTATTATTAATCGATTTGCATTAGTCAATAAAAAAACCGTAGAACAAGATTGCATGCTTGTTAATCCTGATTAGTAAGGTGTACCTGTATGTAATTCTTAGAATAACTAACACTGATCCATGTGAAACTTGAATTTTGAGTCATTGTCAGTTTTACAGTTACCACTAAGTTGTTCGGACCATGACAGATCTTGTATAAGGCTGTGATACTTTCATTAATTTATCATTGATTAGAGAGTAATCAATGATAACCGGTTGTTTTCAGCGTACTTACACTAGCAAACATCATGTTTCAACGTAGAGAGTAGTATTTATTTGTACCTAACATATCATCAAACTGCATCATGAGGCAAGCCCTAATTTGGAATCTTGAAGGGAAGCGGAAAAGAGGAAGGCCAAAGAACACATTACGTCGGGAAATAGAAGCAGATATGAAAAGGATGAATAACAACTGGAAAGAGATGGAAAGTATTTCCCAGGAAAAAGTTCGATGGAGAGTGCCGGTGGGAGGCCTATGCTCCTCCACGAGGAGTAACACACGCGAGTAAGTAAAATATTCTCGACAACATAAACACGTTTCAAATATAAATTCAATATCTAATGACTATCATGCAAACTACACAATTCAAATTCGTACCTCTTACAGAATGTCATCCAAGAGAAAACTATGCATAAATATTGCATACAAACATAAAAAAAGGGAGTCACACATTATAATCTTCTTGTTCATTTACATATGGACGACAGTTGAGTGACGCTAGACTGACCTTGAGAGTATCTACTAAATAACTAGGACCAAATGAAGGTTATAAACCACAGTGAGGGATTCGAATTCTAATTTAAAGTTGATTGTCAAGGTTAGGCATTAGATTTAGGATTTTCATCACAAACTAACATCATCTATAATGTCAAAACTGTATTTTTTTAACCAAATGGTAGAATGAATTTCACGCCAAAAACCGGAGTCCTGTTATCTTATACCTCATTGGTTCATTCATAAATTATAATCCCGCCCACTTTACTAATAAAATTCATTATTTAATAATGAGTTTTATAAATGCATCTTCTCCAAAAGCAAGAAAAATTTTTTATTTAGTTGATCTTATCTAACTAGACAAATAAATGAATTACAAGCATAATTATCAGGATCTAAATGAATCCTTTCTTTGTTTTACAGTTCTGCTCATCATTGATCTTTACCTACCGACATATCTATATACATATATATACATAGTAACTAAAAAATATATAACTTAACATGAAAAAAGTTCTTGCCGAAACAGAAAAGCAAATTTTCTTTAAAAAAAACTATCTGTAGAGATTTTATCATTATAGTTTTTTTATTTGTAAATGTTCAGTATGAGTATTTGTGTAGGTCGTAGTAGTTTTTTTTATGGGAGAAATTACAGGTAGTTAATTGCTTCCCACGTTTTCAATGGTGGTCTAGTTAGATCGACTAGTGAGTTGAAATGTGGAAATCTATTTTTTTATTTTTTCCGTAAGATGATTTTCTCTCATACATTTTAAACTACTAATTAGTAGTTAAGATGGTATAAACAGTTTTTTTTTGAGGGCATTATGAAGATTTATTTGAGGTGATGGTAAGCGGATTCATTAATAATCAAGAATGAAGAATATTTGAAAAGCGACAGATAAAGAAGCAACATGAGACACTCAAATTTTTTTATTTATCCTGGGAAAAGCATAAATTTCTTCAAAAACTAGAAATATTACTCCCAAAGTAGCATAGGCCGCCGACAAGCAATCTCCAACCCACTCTGTCTTGGGCCTTCATTTCTACTTCTGTCCAATTGTTGTTCATTTTTCTCATGTCTGTTCCCATTACTCGGTGTAATGTGTTCTTTGGTATTCAAATTCTTTTTTGACTTTGGGGATTCCTAGTGAAGGCTTGCCTTGTGACGTAGTCGGATGCTTTCTTCAATGTGTCCTATCCATTTCCAGAGCTTCTTCTTGCGCTTGGATCTGGTTTGTCCTCTCCCACAGTAGGTTGTTGCTGATAGTGTCTGGCCTGCAGATCAGTCACGCCATAGTATCGAAGAACCTTCCATAATGTTTTCCTATCCACGCTATCAAACACCTTCTCGTAGTCAATGAAGCTCATGTAGAGCGATAAATTCCATTCAATTGATTGTTCCACAATGATCCATAGTGTACCGATTCGGTCTGTACACGATCGATCCTTACGGAATCCAGTCTGTTTAACTCAAAGTTGGGAGTCTAGAGAGCCCTTCATTATGTTTAACAACATCCTATTGAAGACTTTTCCTAGTATTGAGAGAAGAGTGATGCCTCTGTAGTTCTCACGTGCTACTAATAAGGGATTATTTTTATTTGTTTCGTTGGTAAACAATTAAAAATTAGAGAGTATTAGACAACTATTAAATTATGTATTTGATCTTTTGTGAGTATCCACTAGTAAGCAGTCCTCATACCGAAACAAAATATGGTTCAAAGAGATAGAGCAAAAAGGTGATTATTAAGTGGATACTGAATTCAAGAACGAAAGGAAGACATTATCGAGTGAATGTATCTCTATCTCCAACCAGTGAACATAGTTATTCAGCAGACAAGAACCAGATAGTCAGTATCTACCAAACATGGCTTAGAGCAATTGTCAATGACTTCACAAACTGATGAAATGTTGCGGATTGGAGACTTTTAGCGTTTTCCTAATGAAAAATTACAACGGCAAGCATCGTCCATCGAAGCAGGCCTACTCTTAAATCATGTGATCACGGGAGAGTAAATCAGTTGCTCTTAAGAAATAACAAGTACCTAAGATTGATGAGTCCCCATTAGTAATTGATAAAAGGGGAATTGATGAATTTCCTCTAACTTAATATAACAATTCACGATAAGTTTTATTACCCGCATGACATCAGATTTATCCTAAATTGATTATACTCGATACAGTATTAATTTATATTCAGTATGATGATCCTCTGTGAACGCGCCACTGTAGAACATTCCAACTTGCTGGATGATTAAAAAAAAAACGGATAAAGTGAAGATTAGAGCTTGAAATGAAGTCTCCAGTGAAAAATATGCTCTTATATACAGCATTCACTCACTAAATGAACGGAACTATACTATAAATATTACATACATATTGAACATTGAGAAACAGGTGTGCTACAAATTCCTGAACATGTATCCTATCCCTATTATGAGTTATTGATTTGATTATATCAAAACCTGTCTTTCGACATATATACACATGCATGTATGATAAGTCGGGATAAGAAGAGAGGAGTTCATGGGTTTTCTGTAACTGAGTGTAACACATTCTCAGTGTAATATTTTAGTTAGTACAATATCGGGGTTTATATTTTCTAGCTTTACATTATTTCACATCAATAGGTTTCGCACAAATTAAGAGTAAACTTTGTTCAATATAACTAATGTGAACTATTTACTATACGGTGTGATTGAAAATTATACTATTTGTATTATTCTGTATGATATTCATTTGTGTTTTACAGTGATCCTATGTATCATTTCATTTGTATAATGTTTCTAAAAAACTAAACATTGATTGTGTGTAAAATCTGTATATAAATGAGTGAATTTGGGTTAACAACGATATGATTTCAGAGATTTAATAAACCTTCATTGTATTCTCACTTTATACCATAGAAATTACAATGGTTATCGATTATCAATGAAAAACATTATTACCCCAGATACTACAGTAAGAAATGTAAGTCAATTAAGACGTCTTGTCAACTATTATACTTATCAATCAACCCAACTAGACCCCCTTAACATCAACTTCAAATCTATTATCTATGAGAAATAAGCAAAGGATAATCGAAAAATTAACTATTCTTTATTGCCCACCAAATAAATAATAGATCATATATATATATATTACTAATGTAATACATACTACTAAATACTACTAATAAATTGAGAAAAGTCAACATGATAAAAGTAGAAAGATTGAACTAATCAACTTTTTTTTCCTGAGAAAAACAATACAAACAAGAACAAAATCAACAAAGAGAAAGAGGGGGGGTGGAGAAAAAGAAAACTAATCGTTTCTCATAATGATTTACTTGGTTGATCAATACGTAACAAATGATTAGCTATTGAAAAATAACAACGATAGGATACAGTTGGACCATATGTATCAAAATGACAATGTCCACAATTTGTTTGATTTTGATTAAAACAATGAAAATGCTCTAAGCGTAGACCAAGATGATGCTGGAAAAAAAGGAGGAAAAAAACAACAACATAAAATTAGTTTGGTTTAAGAGGTTTGGTAGAAATTGATTTTCAATTGACAAGTTGTATCCATCAAAGAGAGAGATACTAGTTGAGATAGCATTGAAAACTGGGGAACACTAGACAGTCGTCTCTCGTGACATGTCAAGAATAAAACAGTTTTTCCACCAATAACATAGGATGACATTCACGCTACATCATGAACTGATTGAAGTTCAAATAATACCACTAGAAGACAGTATCAGTGGTTCGAACTATTCAGTATTAGCCACGAGACCTGAAGGTCCTGAGTTCGATTCCTAGTTGGGCCAAAGACGCACATTAGTGAGGAGTACAATGCTAGGACAAAACGGACACTCAGTATGCAGCAATTAGTAATGTTATCCGCCTATGCGATATGGACAGAGGCATTATCCTAATCTTTCAGACATTCTGTCACTGGTATGTGTGTGATAAAACATCTCTCAATGATACATTGTATCTCTCATGTCTATAAGTGTTGTCATATTTTGAGAAAATCGAGTAGGCCTGTTTACCTTCACAAATCTACATCTCTGATCGTCTGTCTGCATTAGTGGATGTCTGAAAAATACGTATCTAAAAATATCTTCATATTTGACATCTGATATAACGTTCCTTTAAACGTGTCAAGTCTGCAGAACACATATGAAACCAATTAGAACATAAATATTTCATTAGCATCAATATCGTCCGATCATTTAGGAAGTTAGACAATAGGCATTAAAAGCGTTCCCTGATTTTCGATGATACATTAAATGAGATAAAACTGAGACAAATAGAACTAAAAATGAGATTATTAACTGTTGGAGAATAACTTTCATTTCTATTCCAGTCAAACTAATCAATAAACCAGTCATCTTTCTAAAGACAGATATAAATTATAAGTGAATGAAAAACCTACTGATAGCTCAAATAGTTTACTCTACAATCGAAAGTATTCACAAGATCTCTGGCGACGGGGTGTGATACAAAGAGGCCACAACGTGTTTAAAGAAGGATTGGGAGAATGTACGAAAGCCCACAAGTTATCTACTTTATTTAGCTGCTTTGGAGTTTCGGAGATCTTAGTAACTGAAAATGGCTCGCAATTCATTGCAGAATCGTTTAATTATTTCTGTAGCACAAATGGAATAACTCATCTTTGTTCTCCGAACTATTATCCGCAATCAAATGGACAAGCAGAACGTTTTGTGGACACTTTTAAACGAGCATTACTGAAAGGGGGAAGCGAGGGGACAACTGAACAGGTCATCACAACATTTTTAACGGCCTACAGAACCACTCCGAACCCAACTGTCCCAGATGGTAAGCCTCCCGCTAAGGCCATGTCTGGAAGGCGTATTCGGACCATTTTCAATGCCATGTTGCCACCCAAAATAGCGGATGGACACAGTCACAATCTTAATATCCGAAGCCTTAATGTTGGCGACAAAGTGTTCATCAAACCCCACCTCGGATAGAACCGATGGGAACCGGGAAAATTCGTACGCAGATTGGGAAATGTTTTGTACAGAGTCCGAGGAACCTTTGGAACATGTATCTGACATACAAATCAAATCCATAAAGATAAAAGAACGATGCGTATTCAAAATAATCGGCTGAATCTTCCGTTAGAGTCAATCTCAGACACATCAACACTATATACGCCCAAGAACATTGAAAATAAGTTTTGAACAAGGAAGACAGTAAAAATAATGGAACGCCGCCACAAAGCAGTTGTCAAGCTACAAGTGGATTCTAGGAAGAAATCTTATTCCGAGGTGTTGAGTCGGATTCCGAGAACTACAACGGAGCCTCCAGAGGCCCTAAAGGAGCCTAAGAGTTTCTATCCAATCAGAACACGTGGAGCTTCCTAGAATATTAACGTGGCATGCTATTATTGGACAGTAGCATATGTCTCCTTGCGGATTGGCCGAATTATAATGTTGATTTAACAAATGCTAATATCTATAAATACCCGTGATTTTCTGTACATTTCGATTTTTACCAATAAACACTTATTCAGCTTTTCTACTGTCTCCTGATTTGCGACGACGAAGTTCCAACATTCGAATGTCGTAGTCGTAAACCGTATGCTGTGTTAATCAGGTAGCGAACTTAACGGATAGTGACAATAATAATACTTTTGAGTGATAATAATATTGATAGTAGTAAGAATAATAATGGCAAAATTAATGATGATAATAATAATAATAATGTAAGTTCAAAGACTTAGTCCTGATAATATATGTTTAGGTCTCACTAGAAAGGGGTTAACACTTTGAAAACTGTTGAAAATTAGGTAGATATGATCAAGAAATTGATGAACATGTGAACATCTATCGACTGTGATGATTGAAACACATGTTACGCATTATATCTGCCCATCATCTAGAATGGCGTGCTCCATGCTGGTGATTAACATAAGAGTAGGTAATGAGAATTGCTTTATATCTTTCTTTCTACCAAATATTTTTTCTTCCTTATATGGAACCTTTCTTTTATATATTACCACCATGGAATAAACTAATTCTATGAATTCGGTGTTCATCTTGTCGTGCTAATGAGGTATGGCAACTTGGACCGATGCATATATGTGCCTGGTCCTACGTTGTAATTGACTAACTGACGTAGTAAGAAGTCTAGAGGAGACCAGGTTAAAATCTAATATCATTTCATGAAGACATTGGACATTTTTATATTATGGCTGATGTCAATTTGTGACGAAAACGCTAGCCTCCTCACACCATAAATACCTAAGTCTAACCAAGAACAATATGGCGATTCTCAAAAATCTCTTTAGATCCTTTTAAGGGTTCAATAAGATGATCATTAGGACGGGTTTATATATTATTTTCTCGATTAACAGACAGAGTAATCTGTAGAAGATATTAATATCATTGTTTACTTTTCCATAAATTATCCATTTAATAAAAGCTCTTCTCTGATTGACTAGAAACTAGCTGGAAATTTGTCCCGACTGTTTTAAGTTCGTCAGTATACTACGCTGTTACTGATTAGATTATCATTACCATATGGTAGTGTTATTATTCTCAATCATTTGTATTAGCATAAGGGTAAAATAATTGAGAAAGATAGAACATTGAAGATTATTCTACAATGGATTATTACATAAACTACTCATATTGCGTATTTACTAAAGATTTATTTTAATGGGATAAATTGTATCACGTTAATCGTAAGCTTGTCATTGAACTCATTAACTGTTGAAAAATTACAGCTAATTAATCACGTGCTTGTTGCTCAATTTTAAGCTACAAATAACCTAGAGACGTATAGAGTGTGATTTCCCATTTATGATATATTGCGCATTATTTTATTATTTATTTATTTTAACACATAGATATTCGTACAAAGAGGCACCAAATACATATGCACCACACAGATCTTATTTGATATGTGTGAGGGCTATGATACTGATTGGGTACCCAAACCGAAGCAGGTGGTTTTCTTAGGGAGCCAGCCACATCCAGAGCCTTCGACCTGAAGGTCTGATCCACAAGGCAGTGGAGCATTGTAAGGAGATGCATTCCTATGGTAGCCGGTGACCAACGATTGGTTCATACGCCATTTGTTCCTTCAGGATACTGGAATCCATGTGCACCATTGATTTGGAATCCGGTTAAAGCGCCGGACATTCGCTTTTCGTCCTCTCAATTTCGTAACCAACACCCCCGCCACGAGAAGCCAGTGAGTAGGACTTCCCTGACAGAGGCTATATACTTGTGACCACGTGAGAGCATTTGGAGAGGGAGAGCGGACTCTCCCCACTCTCGACCGCACCAGGGCATTTGGGGGCATATTGTGCATTAATATTTGATGTATATATATAATGCTCATGTGAATGTTTTTAAGTCAGAAAATATATACACCATTAAACTGTAAGATTTTCTCATGTCTTAAATGGGCAGTTTGAAGACAGAACCAATTCGCGTCAGTAAACTTGGTGGATGAGTAAAGGCTACTAGGGCCTAACAGAACAAAAAGAGGACTAATTCATTAATGGATTTAATAAACCGGTGGACGTATAAAACTTGGAATCTGTGATAATTTGCTTCTAGTTTTGTTCTTGCACTGTGAGAATAATTCGGATATATGAACTTGAATTGACTTATTGAATTGTTTTAAGTACTATACTTCTTACGGTCGACTGATTGATAATAACATAACAGGAAAAAATTCCACACTGAACATCATCTCTAACAGGTTAAATCAATTGAAAATTTATTTAATTAAATATAAAGGGATATCATCATATGTAATAAAGGAACAACATAAACAACTTACAGGATCGTGTGATACAGCGATTCCAACTGAAATCACAGGAGATTCCATTTCAAACATTTTAATCCAATTACGAAGTTTCTCAGCTGAATCAATTGGTTCATGTGAGAATTCAGGCTGTAAATAAACAAAGTTCGGGCGGGGTCAATGGAGGCCGGTTTGAGTAAAGACCAAAAGTCAAACAATGAAGAAAGGAACTTCGTAAACTACAACTTCATCCTAAAGACATATCATTAATTACTATTTAAACACATAAAGATTGGTATGAAAGGGCACCCAAATATATATGCACCCCAAAATGTAGTTCCCATCAAATTTGTGTAGAACAGGGTACTGTCCAGGTAAGCAAACCGAAGTAGATGGTTTCCCAAGAAGGCCACTCTACGAGCCTTTGATCTAGAGATCTAATCCACAAGGCAGTAAAGCAGCGTGTGGAGATTTGGTTCTATAGTAACCACCACTTGTTCCCTCAGGATCCTGGAGCCCATGTGCACCAATGGTTTGGAATCAGTGTTTTCCAACTTCCCTAGGTGGATCCTCAGTATCCACCGACCTGTTAAAGCGCCGAACATTCTCTTTTCGTCCTCTCAATTTCGTAAACAACACTCCCTTCGAGGGAAGGCAGTGAATAGGATTTCCCTGGCTAAATATGTAGGATCATATGAGAGCATTCCCAGAACGAGAGTGGACTCTTCCACCCTTGGTTGTACTAGGGTATTCGTGGGCATCTTGAAGACTAAGGACTTGACTGTTGATTTCCTCTTTCAAGATAATCTTTAGTAAAGTGAGCAATATATGTAGTAAAAGTATATAGTTATTTGCCGTAATTACACTGAAAGACAAGACTAATCCAGTAAAAGAATACTCCCATAGTCTCTTCCTTTTCTCCTAGTTACCTTGTAGAACTTATGAACAGAAATGATAAAACCCGTAAGTTGATACAAACCACCTACTAGGTAGTTGGTTAAAACTGTATTTCGTATCACTTCAGTTTGATGGGCCGACTAGTAGAAGTGAATGCACCAAACAAGTCTTCATTGGGGTTTCACTGTGTTAGTTCGAATCTTATATATGCCATTAGATGTCTACTGTTCGAACGTTCAAATACTCCTACACTTGAGCCTCGAATAAAAGCTTTACTTTGAGGTTAATTAATGTACAGAAAACAAGGTTATTTATGGATTTACGAATGGCTTAACGTTCTAAACGTTTCTGAAAACTCACTGAATTTAGTGGCAGAATATATAACTACCCATTTAAAGTGTGACATAACCTTTTATTTTGAAAATGTTCTTGGTTTGATTAAACGAGATATTCTCAGTCTTTTCCTGGCCTGTAGAGACTTTATCGAAGAACCCTTGGAAGTTTCCAACACATAGACACACGAAACTAGTGGTGCGCAGACTACTTACGTGGATTTATATTTACTGATTTCGTAAAATATATTTACCAAGTCTAAGTTTATGTACTGCAGACTTTAATCCACATTATTTGAATGACGGCTAGTTTACAGTAAGCGACTGAATGGATTTTAGGCGCTCAACATGAGCCCTGAATGTTCTAGATCAGATCTTTAATGTGGTTATAGATGTGTACTGCACTGCCATTGCTGAGCTTCATATACTAGTAATGAAACAGCTGCCTAGCTGTGCTTCACGACTTTTAATAGTTGTCCAACCCAAGTCAAACCATGATGCAAAACTTCTAAATTCAACAATTTTTTCAAAATCCTAATGGAAAAATATTATGACAGTTGGAAATTTTGTAAAATACAAAAAAAAAAAACGCTTACAAGAACGTGATACAATGATTTGCCTTTTTCTTGAACTATAACTCCACCCAAACCAACAGCATCATTTAAATGACCATATTTTAAATGTAATGCTTCACGAATCATAGCATCGAATTTTCCATCTTGAATACGCCCAGATACATTTAATTCGATAACCTTTATTTAAAAAGAAAGAAAATCATAAATCTTTACACTAAACAACTAATAACTTACGAAACATGAACAACTTTAAATCAAAATAATAATGATTAATCAGCTTATACAGTTGTAAATTGGCATTGAATAATTTGGATAGACACATGTATATATATATGTGTGTGTGCCCTATTTTGTACGTGACTGGTTTCTGTTGTTGTACCCCCTGCTTCGGTTTGGGCACCCGGGCAGTATCACAGCCCTCACACATATCAAATGAGATATGTGCGGCGCATATATATTTAGTGCCTCCTTTTACCAATATCTATATGTACACGGTCTTATTTACTTATACTTGACGATTGGGAACCATTGTAATTCCTAAGCCTAAGGACAAAGCAAAGACTAGTACGTACGATTATATAACAACACAACAAGTCATCCAAGAAGGTGTCATCGTTAACACAAATACACTCATTTATATGCAGATTTTACACACAATCAATGTTTAGTTTTTTAGAAACATTATACAAATGAAATGATACATAGGATCACTGTAAAACACAAATGAATATCATACAGAATAATACAAATAGTATAATTTTCAATCACACCGTATAGTAAATAGTTCACATTAGTTATATTGAACAAAGTTTACTCTTAATTTGTGCGAAACCTATTGATGTGAAATAATGTAAAGCTAGAAAATATAAACCCCGATATTGTACTAACTAAAATATTACACTGAGAATGTGTTACACTCAGTTACAGAAAACCCATGAACTCCTCTCTTCTTATCCCGACTTATCATACATGCATGTGTATATATGTCGAAAGACAGGTTTTGATATAATCAAATCAATAACTCATAATAGGGATAGGATACATGTTCAGGAATTTGTAGCAAACCTGTTTCTCAATGTTCAATATGTATGTAATACTTATGGTATAGTTTCCGTTCATTTAGTGAGTGAATGCTGTATATAAGAGCATATTTTTCACTGGAGACTTCATTTCAAGCTCTAACCTTCACTTTATCCGTTTTTTTTAATCATCCAGCAAGTTGGAATGTTCTACAGTAGCATGTTCACAGAAGATATTTGTAAACAGCTTTAGATAACTAAAACGAAATCCTCAACGGGAATTACACTCTCATACGTAGTACTGAATGAGTGAAAAAATGATCAAGTGTCAAATATCGATTGAATTTTTACTGAATATTGAAAAATATTTTTCCGCAAAACTTTTAAAAACATCCTAACTCAAAATGGCATTCACACAAAAACATCAGGCTTTACAGTTTGATCTTACAAATGAATAATTTTAAAATGCTTCAACAATTTTCTATTCCCGAATACTCTTAAAAGGTTCCATATTAATAAGACAAATACTTGACTGTAGTTATGTCATACAGTAGACGTAACAACAAATTTTGAGGGTATAACCATAGATATGAAATTAATGGTGGTGGGTTCAAGTGTTAACGGAGTAGGTGCTCAATCTGTCTTGATCCACTATTTTTTTTATTAAAATACGCCAAAGTTACGACAATTGATTTTGTACACATAAGATGGAATCAAATTTACGATCAGCCAATGTTTCAATAAGCCTAAGAATTCGTTCTTGACAATTTCAATACAATGTCATAAAAGCTACACTGATGTCAATTTTGTGCCCCGTATCAATTATATGTTTCTGTATCGGTGAACATCAGTCAGTCAGTCAGTCAGCTACAACGTAGGACCAGGCACATGTATGCATCGGCCCAGGTTGCCATACCTCATTAGCACAGCAAGATGAACACTGGATTCATAGGAGTGGTTAGGTCAAAGGTGGTAATATATAGGAGAAAGATTGCAATAAGGATATAGTATAGGAAGAAAGAATTAGTTCGTAGAAAGAAAGATGTGAAGTGATCTTAATCTCTTAGTTTAAGAGAAGACAGAGAGTGTATACACCGACGCCATTGTGATCGATTCTGAGCCATGTCACCAAGGGTCTCCAACCATTGGTTACGAAAGTCACGCGGACCCCAACCAAGTAGTCTGCATCTACCAACATGGCTCAGACTAGAAGTTAGTGACTTCAGGCACTGATGCCACGTTTTGGTTTGGCCGCCCCTAACTTTCTTCCAACCATCCCCTACACCGGTTAGCATTGCACGTCGCGGTAATCGGTGTTCAGGCATACGTAATACGTGGCCCAACCATCTCAGTCGATGAAGATTCATAACCTCATCAACTGATTTACCATCATTCCCTAATACCCTGCGTCTAACCTCACTATTACTTACCCGGTGATCCCAGCAGATGCCAGCAATATTTCTAAGGCATCTGTGGTCAAATACTAGTAGCTTACGGGTGTCTTCTACTCTTAAGGGCCATGTTTCGCTGCCGTAAATTAAAACAGAACGGACTGCCGCGCAGTATACTCGTCCTTTTATTGATAGACGGATATCTCGCCTCCGCCAAAGGTGACGTAAGTTGGCAAAAGCCAAACGAGCTTTACGAATCCGTGCTGAGATTTCGTCAGACACCAACCCATTAGGGCTGATCAGACTTCCAAGATAAGTGAAGTTGTCAACGCGTTCGACTACTTCACTCCCTATCCTTAGTTCAGGTGTTGACGCAGACCAGTCCTGAAGCAACAACTTGCATTTAGAGGGAGAGAAGCGCATCCCAAACATTCTGGCATTGTTGCTTAGTGCTACCAGAAGACTCTGCATTTTGTCAGCGTCTTCACCAAACAGGACTATGTCATCTGCATATTCTAAGTCGATAAGTGGACCTCCTGGAAGGAGATCAATACCCGAGAATTCAGTCGACGAGAGTGTTATTTCCATCAATAGGTCTATGATGAAGTTAAACAAAAATGGAGAAAGTGGGCAGCCTTGACGGACACCACTTGAGGTTGTAAAGGTAGATGACAGTTCGCCATAAGCCCTGACTCGACTAGTAGTGTTCGAGTAAAGAGCCTTCACAAGGTTTATGTACTTCTGAGGTACGCCTTTCAATGACAGACACTGCCACAGAGTCTCGCGGTCTACAGAGTCAAATGCTGCTTTTAAGTCAAGAAAGACCACCATCGTCGGACGCCGATAGGTATGCCTGTGTTCTAGAACCTGACGAATGGTGAATATGTGGTCGATGCAGCCACGACCAGGTCTAAAGCCAGCTTGGTTCTCTCGTGTTTGTAGTTCACGAGTCTTAGTTAGGCGTTTGATAATTATCGAGGCCAGTATTTTAGATACTATGTTTGTTAAACTAATCCCTCTGTGGTTGTCACAGGATGATTTTGACCCTTTCTTATATATTGGGACGATAAGTGATTGCGACCAGTCAGATGGGATAACGTCTAACTCCCAGATTTTAGCCAAAATATTAGTCAACCTAGTCGCTAAAATTGGACCACCATCCTTAAAGACCTCTGGAGCCAGTCCATCTGGACCAGCTGCCCTTCCTCGTTTCAGATTAACTATAGCCTTCTCAACTTCAGCAAGAGTTGGGGGACCTACTTCAATGTTCCATTCACTTTGTCTGGGAATGGAGGGTAGTTGTAGAGTAGCTGAAGGCCAGCTGAACTGTTCTCTAAAATGTTCCGCCCATCGTTCTAAACGTCTGGACTGGGAGCAGATGAGAGTATCATCTTTTTCCGAAATAATCTCACTTACACTTGACTTATTAGTTCCAGTTTCTTTTATTAGTCTGTAAAGCTGTCTTGTGTTCCCTATAGTCGCCGCCTTTTCCATCTCTTTTGCTTTCGTTACCCACCACTGCTCACGGTCGTTCCTTAGACTTTTTCTTAACCTAGATCTGATTTGTTTACGCTCTTCATCATGTTCAGAACCTGATGGGACGAGTTTGCGAGAATCCATCAGTGTGACAGACCTTGAAGAAATCCACTGGTTCCTTGTAACTCTGTGGTTTAAGTCACTAACAGATGTCACTGCTGTTTCCACAGCTGCTTGTATGTCCTTCCAAGCAACATCTGGGTCAGCCTCGTCTTCACAACTAACTAAGTGTGACCTCAGTTGTTCCTGGAACCTACTTTTGGTTTTCTCGTTACTCAACTCAGTTCTAATGGGTCTTTTTAATGTGGCTTTTTTGCGTCCATTGAGGCGCAAGCAGATGCGTGCCCGTATTAGGGCATGGTCGGAGTCCAAGCAGGTGCTCCAGAATGAACGACAATCTTCTACCGACCCTCTCCAACGATGACTGATGGCAATATGGTCTATTTGAGTCCATCGTTGGTTTGGTGTAGGGGGTCGCCATGTTAGACGATGTCTCTCCTTATGCTTAAAATTTGTGTTTGCTAAAAATAAACGATTGTCTGAGCATAGCTGCAGCAGACGATCACCATTATCTGTTCGCTGTGTCGGAATACTAAAATATCCACCTAAATGCCTTTCTGTTTGGTTTAAACTGCCTATCTGAGCATTAAAATCACCTGCTACGAGTACTATGTCTGAGCGTTTAGCTTTCTGAAGAAGTTCGGATAGCTTTCTGTAAAATTCATCTTTCACTTCATCTGAGCTGCAGTCAGTGGGAGCGTAGGCAGAAACGACAAAAAGGCAACGACGTGTGTCCCTATCCTTCCGAGTTCTTACGTAGCCGTTCAGCCGAACAGCACATAGACGACTGTACGACTTCGCCTTCGGACCTTGGGTTTGTTGCTTTTAGTCTTACCGCTCTTCAACCGACCTGTCTGACATGGTAGGACCTTGAGGAACGGTTGTTCCAGCCAGTATAGCTCGGTTGCTTCATCACGATAGGCAAGCCCGACCACCACGTCAAGGTAGCAACAACGGTCGGGATCGGTGAACATAGTTTTCTACCTCTCACGTTGATCGGATCATTTGACACTAATTGGTTTTGAAGCCATCTAAACACATGCTCAATGACCCTTGATTGCACTGTTCGATTACTCCTCCCTATGTATGTGTCCACACAAACATGCAAATTGGTAAATGTTATATCCCGATGAGAATAATGAATGTTAACTGTTGGAATCTATTTCTGGACTAATACTGCACGTATATTTTTATTGTATAATTGTTAAGTAACTAAACTATTCATATGCGTGTTCCTCTTGTCATGAGGTTTATTTTGACCTATAGACTATTATTATACGACTTACCATTCTTGAGTTATTGTAGTGTGTGCTACTTATATTGACATAAGTAGTAGATGATGTTAGTCGTGAACGGAATGTCTGGCAGCAAAGAGACAAGAGGATCGAACAGTAAAGAATGGAAACAGAATGCAATTTGTACGAAAATGCTAGAACAATTCTGAGTCATTATGAGACAATTGATGGACATTTTGCAAATTACGTATTTACTATTTGATTGTTAGATTTGATTAACAAGTCCTGTAATTTTATGTTAAATACATTCGATTGTCTCGACCCATGTTCTTGTTCACTACATTATGACCTGTATCAATTACTATCTCCCTTATTCATAACCACATCTGGCTAAATCTTGTACATATTTTGTTTCCTATTTTATGGTACGATATGGTCTGTCTGGTTGGTATACAAACCCAGTATCCTTGAAATAAATGATTCATATCGCAGAGGCTGAGATTGGTGTTCTGGAAATAACAGACAGGGCTAGGTGGGAAGTAGGATCGATAAGGACTCTAGACTGCTCGTACAGGTTCTCAGCGTCATTGGTCCGGTCGATAAGTCATTGTTCTCTAATTGGCGGTATCATCCCGTTATACATTAATAGGACACAGGGCACAAGTTACAACAGTAAATACAATGAGATGTGACACAATCACTTGTGCATTGTCTAGGTCTATTTGGAATCATGAACTTAACTTTTTAATCACAACCAATTGAGCAGCATAATAGGTTTTCTCGATGGTTGCTTTCAATCTCTGTCTTAAAACTATACTATTGGATTCACCTCTATGTGGTAAATGGATATAAACTTTTTTCTTCGGGACCGAATAAACGAGAGGTCTTGGCGTTGACTGACTTTTGCACCTATTAATAAACATTGGTGGATAACCATTTGATAATAATGTGTCAGTCAGCAATTTGTCATCTTTTCAACCATGTCAGTAGTGCGAATTCTTTGAATCCTATTAAAGAGACACTTAATTAAACCTAGCTTGTATTGCGATGGACAGAAACTCTGGAAATTTACTTATTACTCCATGCAAGCTAGTTTCCTATAAACTGACCGTTTTATAGTACCATCCTCCCTTCGACTTAAAAGTATGTCTAAAAAGGGCAATTGGCCACCATTTTCTGCTTCATAAGTCATCACGATATCGTTTTGAACCTTATTTAGTTTATCTAATAATCGAGAAACCTCAAAATCTTTATCACATATAACTAGTATATCACCCATGTATCTTCTATACATAGTTGCCTCACTAATGAGCTCACTTGTCATATGCGGATGCGTGATCGAGTGCCTACAGTTAGATGTGTGTGTCCAGTAAAACTAATGAGGTCAACATCAATGTCGAAGTATTTATTTATTTAAACACAAACATTGGTACAAAAGGGTACCAAACAGATATGCGCCACATAAATCATTCGGTGTGTGTGAGGGCTGAAATACTGTCCGGGAGCCCAAACCGAAGCAGGTGGTTTTCTTAGGGGCAACTCCACGAGCCTTTAACCTAAGAGTCTAATCCACAAGACAGTAGAGCAACGTCAGGAGATGTAGTCCCATGGTAGCCAGTGACCGACAATATGTTGATAGGCCATTTGTTCCCTGAGGTTCCTGGAGCCCATGTGTACCATTGGTTTGGAATCAGGGTTTTCCAACTTCCCTAGTCGGTTACTCTGAACGTACCGATCCGTTGGAGCACCGAACATTCTTTCTTTGTCCTCTCAGTTTCGTAAACAACACTCCCTTCGAGGGAAGGAAGTGAGTAGGACTTCCCTGGCAGTGGTAACGAAGACATACAGAACTATTCATTTTAAGCATTTATTTACCGCTAAAAATATTTTGAAACAATAAAAGAGTAGCAAATAACTTAACATCAGCCAATAACCTGAGTAATTTGCAGACGTTTACTAGAACTTACAAGAATGAAAACGTTTCAATGAATAAAATTTCCTTTTTTTATTAAGGGATATTAATTTTGGTGGAGTTTTGTTCTGAACTACTAATCTTCTCCACCATTTCAAAATACCAATTTACACAGTAGATACAAAGAACAACTGCCTACTTTACAAAGGAGGAAAAAAGAAATTGAACAAGACAATGATTAATACATAAGATTTCCGTGGTAGGACCATGGAAGACGGAAGAATTGTACTGTCTAGCACTGATTCACACTCACATAATTCTTTCTAGCTTTCCAGTAGACTTCAATAACTCGTAACTATTAAGTCATTTTTACCTTCATAATAGCTTTATTCTTCTCATACGAGCTTGTGACCATCAGCACACATACACGTCTTATTAACATGCCCTTCTATTTCGATGCTTATGTGTCTTGTGCGCACTTTTGTGCATATGTTTATCACATATTCTTTTGTCCAATGTGTCTCTGCTATACTACCCAATATCCATCTTCAGTTATACTAACGCTTGTATTCATTGAACATATTTTACTTTAAAATTAAAACACGAATTTCAGCGAAGGGATCTCTTTTCAACGAATTTATTATCAAGCTGTACAATCGTATATATATGAAAATTTTTGTTTTTGTAAAAGTACTAATTCCGTGAGGAAATGTGAATATAGTTAATATAAAGGTTATCATACTAGATTACGTAATATGAATAATAACAATAACAATGGATTTAGTGAATATAATAAGATGATTAAAATGTTTTTGATATAATAATTAAAGGTCATAGAAGTGTACAAAAATAAACTGATATGATGAGCGTTCATGAATAAAACAATGAGAATATAAGACATAAGTAAAGGGGAATGCAGCAATAATAATAATAATAATAATAATAATAATAATAATAATAATAATAATAATAACATTAATGGTAGGATAATCAAACTAATTAAGGCCAAGGTAACGATAACGATAAGACGTACTTCTTTTGTACGCATAGTTCTGGTTTAAGCTCCTGGATGGCAAGAGCTTCGGCTATTTTTAAAAGTTGTATACGAAGAAATCTGGGTAGATTTGAACGAATCATATAAACAACCTTAAAATCAATTTGTGGATCTGTTGAATGGTTATAGTCAATTAGGTGTTCAAGAATAGAACTCCTAACTGCTTTCCTTTCACCCTTATGCATGAACGCTCATCATATCAGTTTATTTTTGTACACCTCTATGACCTTTAATTATTATATCAAAAACACTTTAATCATCTTATTATATTCACCAAATCCATTGTTATTGTTATTATTCATATTACGTAATCTAATATTATAACCTTTATATTAACTATATTCACATTTCCTCACGGAATTAGTACTTTTACAAAAACAAAATTTTCATATATATACGATTGTACAGCTTGATAATAAATTCGTTGAAAAGAGATCCCTTCGCTGAAATTCGTGTTTTAATTTTAATGTTTAAATGGGAATTATCTGTCATATTTTACTTCTCCAGTCTGCTCCGTTTCCCTTATTGTCTGTCTGAGGCAACGACTGTATGAACTACACATATCTGAAATTCATTACCACTACTTGACCTAATTAACTTTCCTTAAAAGTCCCTACCATCTTAAAAGACTAATGTATGAACAGAGAGTATCCTTTTCAATAAATCCTCTTCAGCTCATATAGTTATATATCAACAATCATATAGCATTAACAATCTTATTTTATTTAACAATCCTGAATTCAAATGCTATAACGTTAAACCATTCACTTTGTCCAAAACCTCACAACTATTCCGACTATTAATTCTGATGTATAGTTGTAGAACTTGAAGAGAAGTTATACAAAAAATATTCCGCGTTCACATATGAGTCCTTCGTTTAATTCTGTTATTCTCTAATAAGAATTAATTCAATAATTATATACGAGGGTTGCCGGCATGTAGATTTCGTCAACATAATCATACCATGTTCCAGATGTTACGATATCACCTTGGTACCGACAAGAGGAACGCAAGTCAACAACGCAATAACAGGACAAAGCTTAGCTGCTTGGAGTCGTACTTTCATGGGTGAAGACTTGTAACTACTACTGGGCTACTAAAATCAAAGATGGTCTGGGACTGACATTTGCAACTCAACGGGTAAAAATTGACTAATTTACCAGCAAGTTTTGTTCTAATAATGCACACCAATAAACATCTTTCACTTCACAGTGTTATATTACAGAAACTTTCTCATACATTTAGTAAATTAGACATGGGTCAAATGGTGAGTGAGAAATTCTGAAGGGACTTAGCTCAATTTTCTAAGGAAATAAACACGCTACCGGTTGAAAATACAACTTTATTTTCTGAAGCATATGTATCTGAATCTACGAAAGAGTTGTGCATAAATTCTCAATGCGGTTAACCAATAAAAGCTTCCTACTGAGTCTTGATTTTCTCATTCAAGTAGCTGGATTCGGCACCCGTACAAGAAGCATACATATCAGCGGCAGAATCAAGCAGTCTTTACAGTTTTCTGCTATTAATTCCATTCGTGATAGACCAATCCAAAAATAACTGTTATTTCACTTACTTTCAGTGACCCTATTCAAATCCATACGGTACTGCGTGATGAAAGACGGCTAATTAATAAGTAATTTGAAATGTTATTGATTTTAATAATGAAATGTAAACTTTAACTAGTCACTACTGATCTCTTTCTTTCATCTAAGTTTCCGTAGAATGCATAGAAACTTAAAACAAAAGGGGGGAGAAATTAAAATTTTAATGTGAGTTATCATTATATTCATCATTTCACTTACCGGTCCAGGTTTACCTTCACACATGAACATTTGACCTAACAAAGCAAATTTGGTATTATCAGCTTTTGTTAGCAAAGGTTTATTATTCTAGAATAACAATAAAAGATTGTCAAAGTATATAGAGATAATCAAACATTGAAATATATTAAAATTTTATTGAAGTTAAATAATGGCTAACAATGAGATTTAAAAAGCGTGTTTTATCCTACTACCTGGGACTCGTCAGTTGAATTCACCTACATCTCAGTGTTTATGTCAATAATGAAACTTGAACCTAATATCTTTTTTGCTTCAAATACTGGATCCATTATCCACTCAATTATCAAGTCCAGATAGCCATTAAGCTAGTGCAATAAATGTGAATTTTATTTTTAATAGCCTGTTAAGGACTACAACTAATCAATCTCTATTAGGCATATGTAAATCTTGAAGAAATTGCCTCAATATTGCTTTTCAATGATTAGCACTCCCAATAGGAATTCATCAAACTGTACTCTTTAATATCAATAACAAGATACTGAAAACTACCATCCTTAAGAATAAATTTATGTTGAGAAATTAAAAAATCTACATATAGTCAGAACATTTTTCTTTTGTATCACGAAAAAATATTTCCCCAAATCTACTACTACGAACTAGATAACTTTTAAAAAGTGAGTTGGTCGAATCACTTAACTAAACACAATATCTTGTAATTCGACTTGCTTTCCGTCTTTATTCACTAACAATTGGAAAGTTAATTGACAATAATAAATGATGCGTTTTTAAGAACATTTAAGGGGTATAATCACAACAATTTAATTGGTAACCCCACCCTAAAATACAGGCTTCAGTGACTTGGATAAGTACTACGAATACCATCCAGAAAAATTCCACATTGTTCACTATTTACCGACGTTGACAATGGCTAAATAGGAGGATAGGTGGTCAGCCTATGGTGTAGTCACGAGGTACGAAGGAAAGTAGTACAAAACTGGCATCTGTCGGTCTGTCATAACGGAACGAATATTGTAGAAGTTAGGACTGGTTTTTCGAATTACCATTCATTATAATTTTGTTGTATAATAACTGAGTAACTCGATTACCATGTATATGTATTTCTCTTAATATAAGCTTACGTTATACCCATTAACTACTGTTATACGATTTACAATTCCTAATTTACTTTTAGTTTGTTGCTTACAGTCTCCACTATTTACAGCCACTTTTGGCTTGTTTATGTATACAAAGAACCAGTGGATTTCTTCAGAGTCTATCACACTGATGGATTCTCGCAAACTCGTCCCATCAGGTTCCGAACATGATGAAGAGCGACAACAAATCAGATCTAGGTTAAGAAAAAGTCTAAGAAACGACCGTGAGCAGTGGTGGGCAATGAAAGCAAAAGAGATGGAAAAGGCGGCGACTATAGGGAACACAAGACAGCTTTACAGACTAATAAAAGAAACTGGAATTAATAAGTCAAGTGTAAGTGAGATTATTTCGGAAAAAGACGACACCCTCATCTGCTCCCAGTCCAGACGTTTAGAACGATGGGCGGAACATTTCAGAGAACAGTTCAACTGGCCTTCAGCTACTCTACAACTACCCTCCATTCCCAGACAGTATGAATGGAACATTGAAGTAGGTCCCCCAACTCTTGCTGAAGTTCAAAAGGCTATAGTTAATCTGAAGCGAGGAAGGGCAGCTGGTCCAGATGGACTGGCTCCAGAGGTCTTTAAGGATGGTGGTCCAATTTTAGCGATTAGGTTGACTAATATTTTAGCTAAGATCTGGGAATTAGACGTTATCCCATCTGACTGGTCACAATCACTTATCGTCCCAATATATAAGAAAGGGTCAAAATCATCCTGTGACAACCACAGAGGGATTAGTTTAACTAATATAATATCTAAAATACTAGCCTCGATAATTATCAGACGCCTAACTAAGACTCGTGAACTGCAAACACGAGAGAACCAAGCTGGCTTCAGACCTGGTCGTGGCTGCATCGACCACATATTCACCATTCGTCAGATTCTAGAACACAGGCATACTTATCGGCGTCCGACAATGGTGGTCTTTCTCGACTTAAAAGCAGCATTTGACTCTGTAGACCGCGAGATTCTGTGGCAGTGTCTGTCATTGAAAGGCGTACCCCAGAAGTACATAAACCTTGTAAAGGCTCTTTACTCGAACACTACTAGTCGAGTCAGAGCTTATGGCGAACTGTCATCTACTTTTGCAACCTCAAGTGGTGTCCGTCAAGGCTGTCCACTTTCCCCATTTTTGTTTAACTTCATCATAGATCTACTGATGGAAATAACACTCTCGTCGACTGAGTTCTCGGGTATTGATCTCCATCCAGGAGGTCCACTTATCGACTTAGAATACGCAGATGACATAGTCCTGTTTGGTGAAGACGCTGACAAAATGCAGAGTCTTTTGGTAGCACTAAGCAACAATGCCAGAATGTTTGGAATGCGCTTCTCTCCCTCTAAATGCAAGTTGTTGCTTCAGGACTGGTCTGCGTCAACACCTGAACTAAGGATAGGGAGTGAAGTAGTCGAACGCGTTGACAACTTCACTTATCTTGGAAGTCTGATCAGCCCTAATGGGTTGGTGTCTGACGAAATCTCAGCACGGATTCGAAAAGCTCGTTTGGCTTTTGCCAACTTACGTCACCTTTGGCGAAGGCGAGATATCCGTCTATCAATAAAAGGACGAGTATACTGCGCGGCAGTCCGTTCTGTTTTAATTTACGGCAGCGAAACATGGCCTTTAAGAGTAGAAGACACTCGTAAGCTATTAGTATTTGACCACAGATGCCTTAGAAATATTGCTGGCGTCTGCTGGGATCACCGGGTAAGTAATAGTGAGGTTAGACGCAGGGTAAATCAGTTGATGAGGTTATGAATCTTCATCGACTGAGATGGTTGGGCCACGTGTTACGTATGCCTGAACACCGATTACCACGACGTGCAATGCTATCCGGTATTGGAGATGGTTGGAAGAAAGTTAGGGGCGGCCAAACCAAAACGTGGCATCAGTGCTTGAAGTCACTAACTTCTAGTCTGAGCCATGTTGGTAGATGCAGACTACTTGGTTGGGGTCCGCGTGACTTTCGTAACCAATGGTTGGAGACTCTTGGTGACATGGCTCAGAATCGATCACAATGGCGTCGGTGTATACACTCCCTGTCTTCCCTTAAACTAAGAGATTAAAATCACTTCATATCTTTCTTTCTACGAACCAATTCTTTCTTCTTGTACTATATCTCTATATGCAATCTTCCTCTTATTTATTACCACCTTTGACCTAACCACTGCTATGAATCCGGTGTTCATCTTGTTGTGCTGATGCGGTATGGCAACCTGGACCGATGCACATATGTGCCTGGTCCTACGTTGTAGCTGACTGACTGACTGTTTATGTATAACGGTTATTTTCCACTTTATGGTGTGATGCGGTCCGGTATGTCTGCATCTGAACTACGTCTGTCTGAAAGATAGATATAGTATAGGCTGGTTGCCGAATTTTCGGCTCTAGGCTGAAAACAGAAAGGAGCTAGCGAACAGTGGACTGACAGAAACCCAGCTGTCAGTAGTGCTAGTTGGGCGTGTAATTTACTAGTCTGGGGACAAGGCTCTCAAGGAAATAGTAAACGCTTAACAGACCGCCTTGGAATCAGAATTTCGATCATTTGCTGGGCATGTGATATTTATCAGCGGTTTTCAAGACATAATAAGGTCCTAGGAATAGTGCAAATCAGTGGCTTGAGATATTATCAGGCATTGCTCAGAAAAGAAGTGGAGGTCCTCCCGCAACTTTCTTATATTCTTCTTATAAAAATGAGAACTTATTTAACTGAAGGGATTCTTCCTAATTTAATTCTTCTTAACTGTTCTCCCATTGTATAATATTATCGTTCACTTATCTTCAATCATTTAATTATTTTTTGGATTACATTTGCTCTTTGATGTCCATACCTTCATAATTTCACTCACGTGTATGGCACATATTTATTCTGGTCTTCATTTGAACCAATATTTATGTCCAGATAAATATTTTTTCGCTATTCGACAGTCTAATATACACAACTATGAGCTACAATTCTGCTTAGAAATACTATGGATGTAGTACTATGTCTGAGAAGAATGATAATATTTAAATGTGTACATATTGACCCAAAATCTTGAAAACTTAACTAAACTTTATTATAGCGTAAACTAGTTGAAAATGTGACATTGATTACCTATGTCTAACTACCACATGCCTACACGTGTAATGCTGGGTGGTATTTGAACAGGTTAAAAGAATTAAGACGCTGATTTAATCCAAGAAGTTAACAGCTACCTATTTGAATTATGTTGGTAAGTATCAGCGTCTTTAGCCAATCAGTAAACAATTAATCAATATTAGCAAGCATGAAACTCAAATCTACAATCCCGTTTTTGGTCTATCTTGAACGGTATTCATATGCTATTAATAGCAAACTAACCCTTTTATGTACATAATTACCAATCTAGATTTAGTCTTGTACATAATTATAGACATTTTAACTGAAAAAGATGATAAGAATACACAAAATACGCTTACCTCATTATCGTATAATCCAAATAACGAACCATTTTTTACAACACCACTTTCAGAAGAAATATTTATAACCATCTAAAAGATAAGTAGGGTAATTATCAAAAGAGAAAGGGGACGAATAAGTATTAAACCACAGTGAGTCACCTTAAACAACTATTGAAATAAAAATAAAGACTAAAATTATTAGCAATTAACGGAAACAAGGACAAGTACTCAAATGCATCAACGCTATGAACAAACAAAACACAAGATTCTAGGTCACGAGTTTCTTAGTGTCTGGGACTAGTCAGTTTGATGTGGCATACCAGCATTGATGCTCACAGTGAGACTCTAGCCCGGTACCTGATAATTCGAATCTCGATGCGTTATGTACAAAACTGCTGAGTCCAGATGGTCACTAACACTAACAACATATAGAATGTTTAACCGTAAGGGTTAGCCCCCAAATGTCCTTTTACAACCGATAGTGAAGGGCCCGTTCTGCCTCTCGAAATGCTCTCATATGGCCACGAGTACATAGCCACTGCCAGAGAAGTCCCACTTGCTGTTTTCTCCAACTACGTGTGTAATTTACAGAATCAAGACGAAAAAAGAATGCCCGGTACGCAAATTGGGTTAATAGACACGAAGGATCCACTTAGGGGATTTGAAAAACCCTGATTCCAAACCAGTGGTCGACACATACTGCAAGGTCCTGGGGGAATAAGTGGCGTATGAACCTATTGTTGATCACCAAAAACCATGGGACCACATCTAACGTTGCTCCATTGTCCTGTAGACTATAGGGGGGTGGCCCCTAGGGAAACCACCTGCCTCAACCTGGGCGCCCGGGCAGCGTCCCATTTCACACGCAAATCTAATGATTTATTGTATAGCACATAAATATATTAGTGTCCCTCCGCACCAATCTTTATGTTTAGGTAAATATAAGGGTAAGCATCACACCGCTGTTGATACTAAAGATTACAGACAACCTGTCTCCAACGGTATATTTTCAAATAAGTTCAACCAAAAGCCTGAGATAGAGCGGAATCCGTATCCTAGGTTCTACTTCTAGCCATAGAACAAATATTGCTAAAAACTAAGAATTATCAAACTAATCTGGTCAGGTTGAACAAATGTTAATAACTGAAAAACTTCAATACATAACGTCAATAGGGAGGAAGTACAATCCTTAATATATACTATTTTAGCCCACCTTAAGTAGGGGAAATTTCATCATAAAAAAGCAGGTAATACCGGTTTAACTAGTTGTGAACTTAAGATGAATACGTCGGCCAAACATTGTGTTTCTATGGATCAGACGCTTTTTAGCACCATATTTATATTCAATATTTTAGGTATTCAATAATGTAGTGCACTTAGAACGAGTTACGATTCTGAGTGAATAGTTCCAGAAGTATAGCGTCGTCAATATTGGAGCCGACTAGTACCTGGAGCTGTTTAACCTAAAAATTCCACACTATTTCGTCTGTTTTCACGAGGAGTAAAATCATGTGGTTACATACATGGACATTTATTGGTTGCTCAAGCTAAAAATTTCAGTTAGATTAATGAACACATATACCGTATCACATGACATTACAATAGGGACTATATTAAGATTAGCATTACCTCAGAGTTCGATCCAGTAAGAAAAAATGGTCCAGCACCAGCCCCGATTACAGCACCAGCAGCTACCCCGGCATTTCGAAATACATCTAAAAGGTCATAATGCTTTGCCAATAAATCGGACAAAACGATGCATACCCTATCCTTTTTAGGAACAGGCAAAAGGTAATCAAAGCTACCAACATCACAGATTATTGTTTTACCACTCAACCCTTGAGAATTATAAGAATAATGCAAAAACTTGAACACCTTTTAAGGTAAGGCCATATGGTGAACTTGTCAAATCAGGACAATCAACAATCGAGCACTTGACAGTTTCGAAACAATTCTTTAAATGACTTTCAAGTGCTGAGAAACATATGCTTAGGTATTAAGATACTACCAGATGACACCTCTAGGAGAGAAGGTTTATGAAGCTCGAATAAGCTCATATTCAAACCAAGGTCACGGTTGGCAATAGGCGCCTTCTATTTGTCTCATTCCCTTATTGAACATCTTTTTGACGAGCTCATATAAACTGGCTGATTTGTGTTCCCTCACTTCTTATTTCCATACATTCTCAGGTCCTTAGCAATTTTGGATTCGTATAGTTCCTCAAATGCAATAATTCCAGTTAATATGGTAGTTATATGTGGAACTGTGTACCAAGTAACCTGAGTGAGTTTATCACAGGCCGGTAGGGTTTATGGAACTAGCAGCTACTACAGTGACAGACATGAGTTTGATAGGTTCCAAATTGTGAAGCGTGAAAAATAATTCGGATGCATAAGCGCTAAAAGAAAATGATTGTCTGGAGAAACAAGCAAATAACAAATTAGTCACTGATGAAAACGAGTGTAAGAATAACGGATAAGCAAAGAACATAAGAAATGAGTTAGTTGTATGTATTAAGGAAGCGGAAGGTAAGTTACATGGCATGCATCTGGTAAAGCTAGTCAGAGAAGAAAATGTTAATCTATTTCTGTCAAGTCTCCTCTTGAAGTTATCCATCAAGAAGGCTGTGCTCACTTAGGCTGGGAGAAGATTAGAGCTCACCTGAGTTTCCAACCTTTTATATGCAATGTTTCAAAAGCTGCCTTCGGGGAGCGCGATAAGGTTCTGTTACGATGTTTGTACTGGGGTAATTTGGCGTACTTAGTATGTCATTTACAATTATCAGATCACTCCTCAGGATCCTTTGCAAAGTTTATTCTTCGGCCCTATCACCAACTTTTCTCTCCTTCTCCATGCTTGTTCGTCAAAAACAATTCTATCGTGATAGTCTATACCATCAACGTAGGCGATCTATGTCGATGGTTGCGGTCCACCTGAGTTAGACGAGAATGATATTACACACACTGCCGCACAGGCTAGTCCATGGCGTACGATAGATTTTTCCGCGTTAGTCATCCTTGAACTTAACGAGGTTCGATAGACTGCCTGACAATCAGAAGTCTAGCATCTAACGTAAAAGCTGCTCAGCATGATGAGAGATGTGTCCAGAACTCAGTGATGTTTCACTGGCCCTATAATGCAAAATAACTCTTCGTATATAGTGAAAAGTAGCGTCCACACTTTAGTTCGCACTCTCTGTTGTTTACAGTCCAGAAAGGACACAGAGAGATATTAAAGTAGCGTGTGTCTGTTGTTTTTGTAGTAAATATTATTGCTAACTTTTGATGATGAGAACAATAACTTAACCGTAAAACGTCGCTAACAACATAAATAATGTGAAGTGTAGAAGGAATGCCGTGAATGAGAAAGCATAATTTTACTTTCACCGTAGTTACAGCGTATCTAGACTTACGTTTGTGAGTTAATAAACGATAAAACGATTCACACTGTACTATTTTCGATGACCATAACAATCCAACCGTAGTAAGACCTTAAAAAGTGTTCACACTTTACATTTGTAGAAGGGACATGACATTTCTTATAATCACCGTCTACAAAACAATTAAAATCTATGTCATGCTGGAAACAATATAATGATTCTAATGAACCTTGGAGGCGGGAAATCACAACTAGACAGAGAATATCCTTTTCAATAAATTCTCTTCAATTCATATGGTTATATATCAACAATCATATAGCATTACCAATCTTATTTTATTTAACAATCCTGAATTCAAATGCTATAACGTTAAACCATTCACTTTGTCCAAAACCTCACAACTATTCCGACTATTAATTCTGATGTATAGTTGTAGAACTTGAAGAGAAGTTATACAAAAGAATAGTCCGCGTTCACATATGAGTCTTTTGTTTAATCCTGTTATTCTCTAATAAGAATTAATTCAATAATTATATACGAGGGTACCGGCATGTAGATTTCGTCAACATAATCATACCATGTTCCAGATGTTACGATATCACCTTGGTACCGACAAGAGGAACGCAAGTCAACAACGCAATAACAGGGCAAAGCTTGGCTGCTTCTGTGTGGTCTAGCCAGCTAACTCGTAGAAGAGATCAGAGACAACAGTGAAATACACAATTTCACTAGCAGCTGGGAGGAAGGATTGAATAGCGGGGATTAAATTAATTAGTAGTATATACAAATCAAATAATTCGCTGGAATGCGTCACAAAATACCGCACTAAAATAGAAATCGAACGAATAATGTTTAAGATTCTTCCAGGTAGGAAGCACAAACTGAATGCAATGATGAGAGATTTTAGTGCGAAAATGAGTTCAACATTCCATAATTAAACTACAGAGTTGAGATATTCAACAAGTTATTTTTGGAGATTCGGCATCCCCAACACATCATACTACTGAATTGGTGTTAGATCAACGGGGCCATTAAAGACCAATAACCAAATGTAGTAATAATATCCTAGACAGTTCACAGCCGGTCATGTTACAAACAATAACTGACAAAAGATTTAACACAATGGATTACAATTAATGGTGCCTTTGAAGACGTTAAAGATCAATTCTACTATATGCTGCGGTCAGTCGTCGAAAAATGCCCTACAAAGGAGTTTACCATTCTAATGATCAACACCGAATTTGAAAACACCACGGATGTCAAGATGACACTGAAACTTAAGAAGCACTGGACAACGAGGCAGACAACATCACAAAAGTTTAATGCAGTCTTTCTTCGAAATTTAACACTCAATGAAATTAAAATAGCCCTCAGCGATAGGTTCCAGGACTTTCACGATTTACTGAATGGGGAAGGAACTACCATGGAGAACAGCTGGAAGGGAATCAAGGAGGCAATCACTTCAACGTGTCATGACGTTCTGCTCCACAAGAAACACCATCGCAAGGAATGGATCACTGTTGATACATCGGATAAGATTCAACAATAGAGGGGCAAGGACGCAACAACCAATATCAGCCGAATAAGAGCAGCGAAAGCCATGACACAAGCTGAATACAAAGTGTAAGATCCAAACTAAGGTTTGGACTGTAGAATAGCTGTCTAGGCGGGTAAGATACAAGCCCTTGTCCGTTTGAAACCAAAACAAAGTGACTGGGTGAAATTCCAGTCAATACAAGCAACACAATCAAAAAGATGAACAAACCAATACGGTTTCCTCCAAGATTAAATATCAAGTAAAACAACTAAAATGCAGTTCAGGAAAAAACATAGAAACTTAGTGAAGGCGTAAAAAAAATAAAAACTATAATAAGATACAAATATTACCGGCTGAAATGTAATCAATAAGACCAACAAAATGTGCAACTAAAGGAATCAATAGCAACAAACTGCAAGTGTATACATGGAAGGATTGCCATATACAAAACATTGAAAATGGATCCAACACACAGAAGTAAACAAGCAAGTGAAGAGGAGCATTAGAACCGACGGACGTAAATATGTGGAAGATCTTGTAATAACGGCGGAATAGGCTGAAGAGGAAGGAAAGATGACGCATTTGTATGATTCAACAACGAAGCCTCCAGAAAATTATTGCAACCGAGAGCGAACATTGTAGAGCAAAGGAGGCAATCACCAAAATAGAAGAACAGAGTAATAGGCGGGTAGAGCAATTAAAAGAACCCTCGAATCGACCAGCTCCACCTCGCAGACTCGTTCTAAGTAAAGGCCGGTGTCAGTCAAATTCGCTTACCCTCACCCTTCCGCTTTATCCTGACGATCGACTGGATGACGAAAACGTCAACATCTGGGGAAAAGCACGAGATACAGTGGACAGCTAGGATGCAACTGGACGATCTAGACTTCGCGGATGATCTGGACCTTCTATCACACACGCAACAAAAATTCAGGAGAAGACAGTAGTGGCATTGGACCATAACCACACAATCTTCAAAGCTGAACACAAGACTACTCGGAAAATAGATATTCAATATTTAACGCGGAGAAATACCTAACGATGGAGAAGTCGGGAAGAATGAATTGAATGATTTGGAGTTGATCGAATGGCGTGGCTCGGCCATGTAGGCGTGGTCCCTACTGAATGTTACCTCATATCTTTTATTCAGATTGAATATATTGTTCTATCTCTAGCCTAAGCTTGTTCTATATCTTGTATTAATGATTGTTACGATACGATGAGTTGGTGTAGACGATGATGTGACTTCCACGTAAGATCTTATAGATTAGGCAGTTATATCATGACAAATCTAAAATCTCAGGATTAGGTCTATTATTAGCACAGTACTAATATCATAGTAGACCATAATTCTACACGACGACCAGTGTAACAGCAGCCTCAGCAACAGTAGGTCTCAACATACACAAACGGAAAAGCAGAATTCTTTGATACAACACAGCATGCAATAATCGAACCACACTTGACGGAGAAGATTTGGAGGATGTAAAAACATTTACATATATAGGGAGCATGATTGTGAACACGGCAGATCTAATGCAAGTGTGAAGGCACGAATCGGCAAAGCAAGAGCAGCATATCTACAACTGAATGATGTCTGGAACTTAAAACAACTGTCAACCAACACCAAGGTCAGAACTTCCAATACAGATGTCAAGACAGTTCTACTGTATGGTGTGGAAACTTGGCGAAATACAAAACTATCATCCAGAAGATACAAATGATTATTAACAGTTGTCTACACAAAATACTTCGGATCCGTTGACCAAACATTACCAACAACAACCTACTGTGGGAGAGAACAAATCAGATCGCAGCGGAGGAAGGAATCAGGAAGAAGCGCTGGAAGTGGACAGAACACACATTGCGGAAAGTACACAACTGAGTCACAAGACAAGCCCTAACATGGAATCCTCAAGGCCAAAGGAAAAAAGGAAGACCAAAGAACACATTACGCCGGGAAAGGGAGATAAACATGAGAAAAATGAACAAGAATTGGATAGAAGTGGAGAGGAAGGCCCAAGACAGAATGGGTTGGAGGATGCTCGTCGGTGACCCATGCTCCATTGTGAGTCACGGGCGTGAGTAAGCAAATAAGTAATGCGTTGGGACATAGTCGACACTGAACTCAGTTGTGTAATCTATTCAATTAATCGAAATTTCACATACCTCATGCTAATTATTAACCGCAGGTTGACAGGTCAAAACAATTCCAGATCAGGAGTATCTGACAATGACTAGATTCCCGCCTGTCATCAGTTGAGCCCGTGCACTTGAAGCTTGAGCATCAATACCAATCTTAAACATTGAATGACACAATGAAAAAGGATTTAATAATTAGTCCGAAGTTTCAAACTCTATTTGAAGCCCAAATATGTGAGAATATAGCGAAATATCTGGGGTATTTAGCTACATGTAACTTTAGGGTTACAAACCACGATCAGATCGGTGAATAAAGTAGGCATGATGAGTGAGGTGTTCTAGGATCTCCAAAACATTCTTAACATCTCGAGTCAATGGGATAAATAACTCTGTATAGTTTTTGTGAAGTAACAACATACCAACCAATAACATTTGCAGTCTGACTATCAATAACTGTAGTAAACAACTAATACGATTAAAGCACAGTTAATAGTAGCATATTATGTTTTAATCTTCTGTTGCAGCGAAAAATAATTTCATACTGCATACTTCGAATTCAAGTTGCGCTTGAGTTTTTGACTTATTGGAACTAGTAAGTACAATCGAAAGAACAAGCTGAAAGCTCCTCCAAGGTGTTGTTATTTCGCCCTGCCGTTGTAAGTATGTTTTATGTTCTTCAGTCCTCTTTGATTGCATTCTGGAAACCATTACTCGAATCCTTGAAGATAAATATTTGACCCAATCTTGTTTTAAGTGATTTTATTGATTATCAGGTACCGAAGACTTATCTATTAACCATTCCCTTAGCTATTCAGCACGCCTTATTTTTGTTGGAAGAAACTTCGGCCACATAACGCAGGCTGCACCATTTGATGTGTCGTGTACACTGGATAGTGAGGAGGTAAATAAATCCCCCAAATCAATAGCTCTGTAAACCTTGCATAGTGTTTGTATTTCGGTATGATTTAATACACGTCACACAAAATGGGTTTTTTTCGCTATACAGGAGGACGTGTTTCGGTCTGATCGAATAAGCTTTGGTTCGCTAGCATTGCATCGAGACCAAATACTGGAAGTTCGGTCGTTACATTAGTATTTCTCCGGACTATCTCACGTTCACGTTTGGCAACGCGGTCCGCATGTATTCAAGTAACTTGGATAAACTGCCTATCAACACATCACCACTGGATTCTGAAGATTATTCATAGTGTTTTGACGCCTTGTGTTTGTCACATAACTTCAAGGAAGTTGGTATCTCAGCTCATCTTACTACTGCTATATGTAGATAAGTATATAGTCTGTTATGAAACCATGCATATCCTAGAAAACGTATTCTACTTTTGTTTAATAAACTAGCTGATTATTTTCATGTAAAATCATTTGAAACACTTAGAAGAAGACAGTTCAGTGAAATAGTTCTTGCTCCAAATCATACTATCAAAAATATCATACTATGGCTTCAGAAATCAGCTTCCAAGTGCGATTTCGGTGAACAGCTGCTTATGAATCTTTTGGACTGTCTGACTGCTAGTTCTAAGAATGCTAAATTAGAGAAGAATTTCAAACAGAACTCTAACTAAACTTTTCAGGCAACCGAAGATTTCTTTAATAACGATTTTAATAATTATGTGACGTCGTTGCAAAAATGTGGTGGTTAGTAGTATTTGAACTGTTATACAAGCTTGGAATTCCCAGAATAACACAATGTATTTATTTATTTGTTTGTAATTCGAAATCACACAGTCATCAAGTACCAAGGAATCATGAGTTCATACAAACAAAACCGAACCCATATGACGTTTTTCCATCGAGTGTCAATAAACCTACTGTACAACTGAAAACCGCCGGAAAATGGAGATAGACATAAGAAAAATGAACAAGAATCGGATGGAATTAGAAAAGAAGGCCCAGGACAGAGTGGGTTGGAGAATGCTGGTCTGCGGCCTATGGTCCATTAGGAGTAACAGGCGTAAGTAAGTAAACAACTGAAAACGCAGATTTCTAACAGGAATTCATTTAGACAGGTGAATAATTCGAAAGGCACTTTTAAACTGCTTTTGGGCATTAAACCTTATCTTTCATGTGGTGAGCTGCGTCTTCGTAGTTCGTGTCAGTTTCGTTATGTACGTTGACGTAAATATGGAAACGTTGGACATATACTAGATGTTTGTGTGTAGTTTTCCTGAGTTTTACTAAAAGAGAGAAGACATGTCACTAGATCTTAAAGAAGCAAGAGAAATGAAGACACTTAATGTTGATGAACATCGAAAATGTAAAAAATTGTCCTACTTGTTTACAAAAGCTATCTGTGGCAACGTATTCATGCATAGTGCCGTGCCTATTATTAAAATTGCATTACTGTTTAGTCGTTACTGATTCATATTCCAAATGTCCAAAAGGGGTACTCACGAACAGTCTGAGTGGAAATTTTACTAAAGAAAGATGAGGAATATATTTAGTCTTGAAGAGATATTCACGGTTTTACTCTTGTGATTTATTGCACGGTTCCTGCCTGGAGGTATTGTTGATCCGCTTCTACTAGACACGGAAGCCCGTTAAGCGAAAGCTTCTATTCCGTCCACAACCATCTGAACCATTTGAATTTATTAGTAGCTGAAAGTGTAACCCATTTCACCGGAAAAAATTAACAGTTGGTTTACTGGTATTGGATGCCGTCGTCTACTTACAGCTCCACGACAACCTCAGTCTGACCGTTTAGGAAAAAAGTGTGTTCCAACTTTAGGGTGTGCTGCCGCATCAGTGAATCTGAATGATCCAGAAGAGCTAGAAAAATGCATCGATAATGTCCTAGTTCAACATCGCAATGTAGAACATTTAAGAAACAACGATGGTCCAGCTTACTTATTTAAATTCTGTATACTTCCAACTCATTCAGTGAACGAAACATCATCAGAAATACAATTTCGCCGAGAAAATGACTATTGACCATCTGCAGAAATAACGATTCAGAGGATGGATAGTCAAATGGTGAAATTTCTTGAGTTAAATGACCATACAATTCTTAGAAAATACATAGGCCAGGCGAAGGTTATTGATGTTCTGGATTTATTGGGAGTTGTATTTTGCCGAGCATATTCTATTTCGATGTGGCCTAATAGTCTGTAGTTAGTATGTTATGAATGTTTGTAAGTTTGGTTTGGAAGAGATTTGAGTTTGGCTTTTCATTTGTTGGTCTTCTCCATCGCCAGCCTTTTAAACTGTGTGGAAAAAGTGAAGTGTGGGCGTCTGCTAACTATTCTGAGTAGATTAATTACTAATTCAATGGTTAGTATGACCATCCACAAATACGCTTGGTATAAAGTTGGATATATTGATAGGTAGGCTGATATATGTGTAGTAAGAGTGGAATAATAGTGGTTCATAACCAAACGATCCTGGGAACTAAACATTTACTTACTTAGTATGAGTTTTCTGGAAAATGGGTGGAAGTCAACAAAGGTTTACTGAATGACTCGACCATGCAGACGAAGTCATTGTGACTCATTTTTATATTAAATATATTGTTCTAGTGGTAAGATCGAGTCTATTTTGATCATTTTTTATGTGCTTCTGAAGACCTTGTAGAGATATTCATGAACATCCTACAAATAATTTCAATGGGGAGCCTTCAGCAAAATGCTAGTACTTACCTAAGCTTGTCACCTTTCATGGGCATAGGTCTTGAGCGACGGCTTCTTTGCGGACCTGATATTCATCAGTTGCAGGAATGCTATACGTTCCTTACTGACCTATGCCTTCATATCTACACCAGATTCTCCCTGTTAATTTATGATACTGTCCAAGTATATGAAGGCTTTTAAGTGCATTGTCATATGTGATTTATTTTGTACTCACTGCACTGTACTTCACGGTCTTGTTTTTTCCGTTGTAGATGTTGAGACACATTTCTGTGGAAGCCAACATCACATTTGTCGTCTCTATCCACATTTCTTACGTGTTTGAGATGGCTAAACTAAGTGATGAATTTCATTCACATAATTGCTCGAAAGTGACGTAAAGTGTTGCGAATTTGTCGGTACTTAATCGGTCTTTATGAAGGTCAGGTTTTCGACCTCAAGGTTGGAAATCTTTTGAATCTTTCGTTTGGCTCAGTAATACTCTGGTAAACATTTATTCATGTCCTCGGTATCTTGATGATACATGTTAATATTTGGTTATCCTTTTCACTTAATTGAGACTTTCATAGCATCACCCCAAACTATGACTGCAGAAACATTTATTCTAGCGTCATATCTTACTGCAATAAGTTATTTTTCGTAATTATTTTAGATTTTATTTTTGTTACTAATTTGACGACACATACATAGTCCTTCATTCTTGTTCTGTGTTCATAAACTTACTTATTAAACTATTTGCGTATTTCATGTCTCCCTTATTTTTATTCCCTTATTTTGCCCCTTTCCTTCTTTAAACTCAATTCAATATTCTTCTCAATCACACAGGACCTAATTTATTAGTATTCTATTATTATTATTATTATCTTTTTCAAATATTATAAATAAAATGCTAACATTATTGAAACTTGTGTTTTACGGCCTTTTTGAAGAAGACCGAAATGGTTTCCTCACAACACTTATGTACCTATAAGATGTTTGTGAATAATAATAATAATAAGGCATTTTTATTTTCAGCTTGTTTGCACATGACCCTCGATCCAAAAATTTTCGGAAAGAACACAGCATTTTCGCAGCTGCCCCTTAGAAGTATTCCCAGTCTCAAAGGAGCTGTATGCTTCAAAAGCATTTTGATTTTTTCTATAGGACGTCATAACTCTTTTACGTCTCGCCACATTGGCATAATTTACAGTTGGTAGTTAGCTGCATATACGATGTAGCCAATCTTATCCAGTACAGTCCTCCGCTAATAAAATTATTGAAGCTTATTTCACCCTAGTCTACTGTCCTTGTTCTTACTTACTTACGCCTGTTACTCCTCGTGAAGGAACATAGGCCGCTCACCAGCATTCGCCACCCAACCCTGTCTTAGGCAATCCTTAAAAAAAAAATCCAGTTCCTATTCATCCTTTTCATATCTGCTTCTATTTCCCAGCGTAATGTGTTCTTAGGCCTTCCTCTTTTCCGCTTCCCTTCAGAATTCTAAATAAGGGCTTGTCTCGTGATGCAGTTTGACGATTTGCGTAATGTATGTTCTATTCATTTCCATCGTCTTTTCCTAATTTCTTCTTCAGCTAGAAGCTGGTTTCTTCTCTCCCACAGAAGACTGTTGCTGATGGTATCCGGCCAATGGATGTTGAGTATCTTGAGTGGACAGCTATTTATAAATACTTGCACCTTCTTGATGATGGTTGTTGTAGTTCTCCAAGTTTCAGCTCCACACAGTAGAACTGTCTTGACGTTCGCATTGAAGATTCTCACTTTGATATTGGTTGAAAGTTGTTTTGAGTTCCATATGTTCTTCAATTGTAGGAATGCGACCCTTGCTTTGTCAATCCTTGCCTTTACGTCTGCATCTGAATCTCCTTTTTCATCGATGATGCTTCCCAAGTATGTGAAGGATTCTATATCTTCCAGAGTTTCGCCATCAAGAGTGATTGGATTGCTGTTCTCCACCTTGAATTTGAGGACCTTGGTTTTCCCCTTGTGTATTCTGAGGCCTACTGATGCAGAGACTGCTGCTACACTGGCTGTCTTTATCTGCATTTGTACATGTGTATGCGATAGGAGGGCTAGGTCATCTGTGAAGTCTAAATCGTCTAATTGATTCTGAGCTGTCCATTGTATGCCGCGTTTTCCCTCAGATGTCGAGGTCTTCATAATCCAGTCGACCATCAGAAGAAGGAGGAAGGGAGAGAGTAGACAGCCTTGTCTGACTCCGGTCCTTACTTGGAATGCGTCTGTCAGCTGTCCTCCATGCACGACCTTGCGCTGTAGTCCGTCATATGAGTTCCGGATAATATTGACAATCTTCTTAGGAACTCCACTGTCCTTGTTCACTTACTGGTATTTTGGGGATATGTATAAAAATGCCAAAGTTTTCAGATTTTCACAAAGTCTTTACAACTAGCACCTCTGTAATCGAAGTATACCAACGCAGTTAAACCAGAAGTCGGAAATGAAGGGGGTTGAAGAAATATTTGGAAAACAATCGAAATGTCGAGCGGCGTTAGGTTTAAGCTGGCTAGAAGTTGCAAGAGATGCGTAGCACGGTGTATTCACTCGTGACCTGATGTGGATGCGTGACCGAGTGCGTTCAGCTAGGTGTGTGCCCAGTAAAACTAATGAAGACAGCGTCAATGTTGAAGATTCACTGAACTATTTATTTTGAGCATTTACTCACTGCTTCATGTAGGAGCTTTATTACAGTTAGATATTTAGTAGTCTTGTGTTTTTTGATTTCCTTGACATCATAACCTAAAGGCTTTTTCAATTTTTCATCGTCAAATTAAAGATACCAAACAGATAGATCCAACTACAGATTAGTGGTTTGTTAATTTAGCACATTCATTCCATTAGAAATAATTGGTTTTTCGGGAATCTCCATGGTTTCTTTTTTTCATGTTAAATTCTTGTTTTTCTGGTTTACATCTTCAAGACATTTCCCTTCGATGTAGGAACTAGACACTTCACATTCAACGTGGAACATAGACATCGAACAGTATCTCTGTTGCACTAGCCACAGTACTTATTCCATTAACATAGTTCTCTATTCGTGGACCCTCAAGATTAACAATATTCCGAATAATGTACGTTTTACTGGACACTATGGGACCTAATTCTGTGCTTCAGCCAAGACCTGGTTTTCAAACTCATAGGACAATAAATCGGTGATAAGATAATAAAGGGCTCGATGAATAGGACTAATTTATGCACAGTAGATGTATATTTAAACGTCTGAAATGACATAATTGTAGAAAAAAAGTGTTAGGTAATCATTTGGAGTACGACTGACCCAGGAAAACGATGCCTGTTTAGTGTCTTAGATAAACTGGCCTCTACAAGTTCAGACATGAGAAAATAAAATAATAGGAGACCTTAACATACCCGTTTAAAGTGTATGAACTATGGAATTTACAATTGGAAGATATATTAACTATTTTCCAGGCGCTCTTTGCAAACGAAGAATTCGGCATAACTTTAGAGAGACTGAATCAGATGTTACTTTTTAAAAATCAAGTTAGCATGAAATATATAACCATTAGCATAAACATTTTACCCTTCAGTCTTTGAGCCACTGAAATATTTAGCGGTTTGAGTGCTCTGAAATACTGAGGACAGTACGTAGTTTGCAAATTAGTGAACCCAAATTAAACTGAATGATTTAGAATTGCGAGGACGAGTACACGACCATAACACGATTAAGTTTCTCAAATTGAGTATCGTGATTCAATAATACTTATGAGAAATTCAGCGATGTTCATTGGCTTACATGCAAATTTACTACATAAATTCAACAATCGTCATGTATTCTGGTGGTTTTAAACTTATTAGTCATTAACAAGTCACTACCTTTTTAACGCTTCATTTTCTTGTCTCGAATTCGAAAGAAATATTGGCGGGTTCCATTGAGAGCGCGGGTATTAAGTTCGTGGTTCTTCTGGGGACTTTCTTGCATAAGCTTGTTTTCATGCACCGATGAGTAAGTGACCAATATTGGTGACTGTTGAAAAAAATATACATACATATATATAATAGTTTTTTTATCTGGTTTTACGAAATATATCTTCAGAGCTTGTCGGAATAATTGAACACGATACCTTAATACAAACTGGTTAGTGTTGTAATTTCAAGCCTTATGACGCCCTCGTTTAAATCCGTCATCAGGATATTTCGGTCTGTTTGGTGCAGCAGCCGTCATTCAATGTTGGCTTAGATTTTATAAATGCTTCTTGAGAGTTTCGTACTCCGAAACATTAACACAGACTACTCAAGACGATAACTTGGAAAATAATGACTAGAATATATGGATTAAAATACAAGCAGTAGTGTCACGAATAGCCTCCACAGTACAGCCCTTGTTTCTTTACTACCGCTACTTTTGTCTGTTCAATATAACTTGATGAAGTTTTGAAAATCTGTTGGGGGGTGGTTGAAGTACCTGTTATTTTGAAGTTTTGTCAAACGTAGCCTTACCGCACTATTGCTAAGAGGTCATCAAGAAAATTAATGATCCACTGTCTATTATACGTGAAGTCATGTCTGTAGGTTTATAAGGAAGTTTATTAGGTCCTCGTTCTTCAAAATTAGAAAATTAATGAGTTAACAGCCGAAAGGCAAAAAGATAAACGCATATTTAAAAAGACTGTTAAATTTTCAAGTGTACATAAAATAGGACTTGTTGTACTCATAACTACCGTCGACCTCTTCGGGCTGTACTGGATAGTTTCAGAGGATTTCCTGAAAGATTTATAAAGAAATTCATTAGTACCGTGAGTCTTTGAAGTCAGTTACTACTTAGCTCAATTATGTGCAAAAATGCAAGGTGCGTGGCTAGAGCTTTCGTAGTAACCTAAATCCATGGTTGTCTGTTTTACTTAACATGACTCGAAACCAGTAACATGTGCATTTAGTATTCCTTTAATTCTAGAGCATAAAGTCATTCTACAAACTGCTCTTCTGTTTTATTTTGGGAATAAAGGTTTTTTAGTGAGACTATAATTTATGGACGACCTTTGAGCGACGCTGAAGTAACCTTGAGAGTGAACAACTAATTAGGACTAAATGAGGGTTTTAAAGCAGTTAGAATTTTCATTTACAGTTGATGGTTATAGTCTTGCCGGTTTTTTCACATCTGTTGACTTTTTTTTCGCCTCTCGTATTTTGCGTTGGTTTACCGTGTGAATACTCGAATTGATACACGCGTCCCAGATCTTACCTTTTAGTGTTTGTTTGCCAACTCGAACTCACCAGTGGGGAGTTGTCACTACGAACCTATGATACATTGTAACTGCTTTATCGTTGTAGTCGTTTTTCTCATTTTACGTATACATAATCTATTCTGTCTTCTAAACAGACAATCAAACTAGTCTCTTAGAGACTTTCGGTTGTGCGTGACCTTGTAAATTCCTTTCGTATGTTTCTATTTATGCTTAGCTTATGCGTATGGTGTCCATAATCTACTTATTTGTAGTTTATACAATGCTCACCTTATATAGATTATCTTACTCTTTATTCTCTGGTTTTTGGCTAAATTTCAAAGTTCCATATTCACTGTTCTTTTGTCGTTCGTCTACTTTCCGTATATATATCCGAAATATGTAAATCCCAAACATATTTCGTAGTCGATTTCTTCGCATTTACGTTGTATCAACGTGATCAGTCGGCTCAGTGGATACAAAGTTACGTAGTATCGCTATTTTCTTTAGCACCATTCATCATCGTCATGGAATCAAAGCAGTGCCCCATCATCTAGATATGACACATATTTGTCAAACATGCATGGTCCACTTTTTAGTTTCCACAGTAACCCCGAAGAGCTAGTTCACACCGACACAGAAAGTGAGCTGTGTTTAGCCCGTCGATCGGTTCGCACGTCTTGAGTAACTGGGCTAAAAAACCTTCACTAGGATACACTGCGATATAATTAGATTCCTTCATAAGTCGTGTTGTGACTGAAATATATGCTTATTATAAGTCGAAAATAAGAACTCACTAACTATTGATGTGAAACGTGTAAGGCACTGGACATCAGCTGGTCACTTGTTGTATTAGTCTAGTAATAAGCTTGTCTCAATAAAAATGACTCAATAACTACCGGTTCATGCGTTACTGTAAGCCATATATAGTGGATTGGCGTCAATAATACTACGAAATTGCCAAAAATGGAATAAAAGACCAAATATAAGTGGCACCATATATTTATTTCCTACTTTAAAATTTGCACAAGTTTTCATGAGTAGTGACAAAGTGGGGCATGTAGTTTAAACAATATGGTTTTCTTTGTTGGTTTCCAACGTTTTGATATCACACTTCATCCCCATATAGCAAACCCATCAGCATCAAGAAGTCCGGTTTCATAATGGAGGCCTTGTTGGTAATGACCAGTAGAATTCAAATAAATTTTAAGGCAATTGGTTGTATATCAGCCTCCAAATGCCCTGGTACGGCCGAGGGTAGGGTGAGTCAGTTCCCACTCGAAATACTCTCACCTGGACGCCACTGCCAGGGAAGTCCTACTCACTGCCTTCTCGTGGCGGGGGTGTTGTTTACGAGATTCAGAGAACGAAAAGCGAATGTTCGGCGCTTTAACCGGATTGATGCACACGAGAAGTCTACGTAGGAGGTTGGAAAACCCTGATCCCAAACCAATGGTGCACATGGGCTCCAATATCCCGAAGGAACAAATGGCATATAAAGCAATCGTTGGTCACTGGCTATCATAGGACTGCATCTTTTAACGTTGCTCCATTGCCTTGTGGATCAGACTTTTAGGTCAAAGGCTCCAGGTGTGGCCCTCTAGGAAAACCACCTGCTTCTGTTTGGGCATCCGGGCAGTATCCCAGCCCATACACAAATCAAGTGACTTGTGTGGCGCATATGTACTTGGTGCCCCTTTGTACCAATATTTGTGTTCAAATAAATAAATAGTAAATAATGATTAGGGTTTCTGAACGGAGTTATTATCACTAAACATAATCATGCTAAAAATGCATTGAAAGTCCATAAAGTAATGTGTCGAAAGTTGATCTGAAATCCACTCCGTCGCCACTGTTGTAATGTCTCTTGTTACGACCCATCTACTTATTGATTAGTATTCTTCGGACACGGACAATTCCCCAAATCAAAACACGGTTGAACAGGAATGCTCTTGTATTCCAAATCAGTAAGGTCGGTTGGGATTAAGGATTCTCAGTAAGAAACGTTAGTATATCTGTAGTTTTACAAGATTAAATTCTAGGATCTTCTCCAAGTGTCCGCTGGCGCTGATCGGCTAAGAAATAACCAATTAGCCTGCTCCAACATAATCCTGTATGGATTATACTTTAATCCAAACTATATCCTACCAACGGATTTCCCTCATAAGTTGTATTTAGGGATCTCACATTCTCGAGAGATGATTGGGGCTTGTGCTTTGTATGACTGACTACTGCCTACTTTGATGGGCGGTGTTGTTTGATTCAGTGGTGGGCTGGAAGGTGGAGGCGATCAAATCAAAACATGGCATCAGTCTATGAACTCATTGATAATTGGACTAAGCCATGTAAATAGGTGCGAACCGTCGACTTCTGGTCAGCTTGACTATCGTAACCCATGGTTAGACTTTGGGTAACATGACTCAGAGTCTTTTACAATGACGTAGGTACATTTCCTCCTTGTCTTCCTTCAGAACCTGAGTCTTGGAATACCATATTTTCCCCTTTTCTATTATCACTACTTATACTGCCACTAATTCTACTAATCTAGGATGTCTTAATAATTTTACCTCGCTGTGCTAATTTGGTGTGCCGATTTGAACGGATGTACGTTATGTGTCAACTTGTACATTGTACGTGATTGTTTGACTGATTATTTCATTCCACCAGCTTTATCTTTCTGTCATTCATTTTCTTAAAATACCTGAAAAATGAGCATTTCAGGAGTCTGGTACACTTACAGCCAAATAATTTACCCATAATATGTAGGATACAGTTGTATTGTTAGTCTGCCACTAAAAGGTAGTTTATAGAGTATTTCAAGGTTGTAAAATGTGTATGCTCTGCAATTAAATTGGTAATGGAGAACGGTGTATAAATTCAGGGGCATCTATACGTAAACATATGACTGTTCGTTGTAGTTACTGTAATCACTGAGAACTATCCATATACTATTATTATTTAATTTATTTAAACACAAACATTGGTACAAGAAGGCATGAAGTATATATGCGCCACACCATCATTCGATTTGTGTCAGGGCTGGAATACTGCCTGGACGCCCTTACTGGAGCAGTTGGTTTTCTTTGGTGGGCCACTCCACTAGCCTTTGATACAGAAGTCTAATCTACCAGACAATGGAGCAACGTTGGAAGGTGCAGTTCCATGGTAGCCAGTCACGAACAATAGGTTCATACGCCAATTGTCCCATCAGGATCCTGGAGTTTATGTTGACTATTGATTCGGAATCAGGGTTTTTCAACTTCCGTAAGTTGAGTCCTCCGTATCCACCAACCTGATCCGCGTGCTGGACATTCGCTTGTCGTCCTCTCAATTTCGTAAATAACACTCAGAGGGAAGGCAGTTAGTAGGATTTTTCTGTCAGTGATTGTATACGTGTGGCCATTTGAGAACATTTGGGGGCACTATCCATATACACTAGGCTCACTTAGATTTCAGAGTAAAATCTTTACGAAAATAACTAAGTCAATTGAAATTAGTGACATATGCTGCCATTGCTTTTAGGTTTAAAATCTAATCTAACATTATTGTTTGCAGAACACTAAATAATCTCAATAGTCTTAAGTTAGAACCTATTGTGTCTCAATCATAGCAGACTTAATCAGAATGATCTGTATTTTGAGCGTTATTTCAATAACCTTGGTTTAACACAGTAGGTACTATGTAGATCTGTGCTTTGGTTTAGACATCTTATTTCGAATTCTACGCTTTTTAATTCCTAATTTTCCTGTTTTATTTTTACTTCAATAACTTATATTTTGAGTCGTATCTTCCATATCTAATCTTTTCTATTACCACTGGTACAATTATAACCTCTATCACTGGGATTCAGCCTAATAATTTCACCTCTCTTTGCTAAATGGGGTATGGCAACTCGAACCGATATACATACGTACCAGGTTCTGTATTGAGACTGACTGGCTAATTTTTAAAAAAATCCACTCCCATCTTATTTTAACAAAGGTTTATAGTGGTATTACCGAATGATCTATCTTCACAATATTTATGTTACCCTCATTAACATAATAGCCTAGACTCATCCCTTATGGTGAAACGTTCTGATTAGTCAGTCATCGTCAATCTAGAGCCTAAGGCAAATATGTGTTAGCTCATGTTGGGATATCATATTTAACATAACGAGATAAAATTAACAAGACGAATAATAGAAGAATCAAAATAATGTAATAACAACGACAATGAAGATGACTGGTTATTGAGAATATGGTCCGAAAAGACAATGAGAAAGCATGTGTGGAGGAAGACTGGAAGATAAAGGGTGAGTGCATTTGCGCTACTGTGAGTGACTTTAAGCCATATCACCCCATGTCTTTGATTGTTGTTTGAAGTTATCTCGCGGACCCCAAATAATTCTTCAAAGACACCAATAATCAGAAACCCGGAGTGTACTTATGTCTTCTACCTCCACATACTGTTTCGTAGCCATAGAGTAATAAAAAGCAAACTGTCCTTTGGTTGGTGTATTTAATCAACTGTGTGATTTCTATTTGTGGAGTGACAATTGAAATCATTCAACGTGTAGTTAGAGTTAAAGTAGCTTATACTATTGTGGGCAATCTATGGTGCCGTTATAATGCTAATTTGGGTATGAAAAGTCGTGTATACGTTGCATCTGACTTCATTATCAAACGAGAAAAATGACTATACCTTGTTAAAGCATTGAAGCTAGTTGGTTAAAGCTACTGATTAGTATGAGTTACGTCCAGTTATTCTTGTTGACCAGCAGTATATTTTATAGTTTAATGACTAATGCAAGCTAAAAATAGAATAGTTACCCATTGATAACAGTATACGGTGATGACTCAATATCATAATTTCGTTGAAGTTGAATAATTAGGTGATTGATTCCCAACATAGTAATTCAGTGATATTATGCTTTTTGTAAGATATAAAGCTCCTAAATTCAAGTCTATGTCATAACGTGAGTGTATATTACCAACGGTCGTATACAGAAACAAATCAACTATCCACTGACTTTACTTGTCATTCATTTAGCATCAGCTCATGAAAAAATTCCAAATTTCACTAGTTTTACACATTATCACCTTAGTTAAATGCTTGAAAATGTTTATAGTTATCTTCCTGATTAATAATAACCTACTTGGAACCCGGACCAAGGTAATCTTAAATACCCTATCCCCAGATAGAGGCTCAGCATTTTACTCTAGTACGCTGACGCCTGTGATAATCATTTATCGGGTCTGACCGAACGCGTAGTTTTGTCAGTGTGGAGGCCCTCGAACTATCCCTCAGAAAATTGACAAAATAATGACTCAGTGGCTAAGCCACTCTAATTCCAGCCTTGTGAGCCCTAGGTTCGAACCTCGCTTCATCCACTTCAGTTTGGCAGAACCCCCAAATGCCCTGGTATGGCCGAGAATGGGGTGGGCCCGCCCACCCTCTCAAAATGCTCTCACATGGCCACGCGTATACAGCCTCTGCCAGGGAAGTCCTACTCACTGCCTTCTCGTGGCGGGGGTGTTGTTTACGAAAATGAGAGGATGAAAAGCGAATGTCCGGCGCTTTAACCGGATCCCAAACAAAATCAATGGTGCATATGGGCTCCAGTATCCTGCGGGAACGAATGGCGTATGAACCAATTTTTGGTCACCGGCTTCCATGGGACTGCATCTCCTTACGATGCTCCACTGCCTTGTGGGTTAGACCTTTAGGTCAAAGGCTCGGGGGGTGGCCCCCTAAGATAACCACCTGCTTAGGTCTGGGCACCCGGGCAGTATCGCAGCCCACACGCAATTAATGAACTGAAATTGTGTGGCGCATATATATTTGGCGCACTCCTGTATCAATATATATGTGTTCAAATAAATAAAAATAATAGTTTGGCAGATCAGGTAGTATCACTAACCTTAGAGTGGACCGCGAAGCCGAATGCACTTCTGTATCTAGTAAATGAATTAAACCGATTTATTAATTATCTTTAACAAAGTACTGATCTGAAGCATTACAATACATTCTGTTTATTGATTACATATTGTTATCGGTACACTGATGTTAGTGATTGTTTATTTCAGACAACTCTAAATTCAATTTTTCTTTTTTCTCTAAAACTCTTTAAACTGAATTTTCCTACTATGGTCATATCCGTTCATGTTCTATGTTATAACTATATACATGCTTTAGTCATATATATCTAGCATAATATATAAAAATTCGCCAATAATATCTGTCACGCATGCATACAATTTGTCTTCTGGACAACTAGTCAGTGTTATGGGGAATTGTTTTTTAGGTGTGTTATATTTTCTACTTGTTACATTATTTTCAGTCCTACTGGTTTAAACACTATTACTATTAGTTGATGTACGCGTGAAATTTGTTACCCTTATTTTACCAACACACATACACACACATTGTGTATCTATCTCATCTCACAGTTCCAGTGTTCATATGTGACTTTTTGTTCAAACAGCGGTGTTCATATGTGCTGGAAAAAACACTTATTTCAAGCATGAAACTGTAAATACCGTTATGTGGAAAGAGTTTGTGGTTGCTTATTTGTTGTTAGTTACATTTTCTTCGTAATATACCAAAACGTGCTGATGAGCTTACCCCATCGTACAAACAAAATTCAAAAATATTGAAATTGAGTAAATTTGGTCCGACTTTGATCTGTTTATTTGAATTTTGTTCGGTAAATTGGATAGTCGTGTGTCGTATATTTCAGTCATTTTTGTCATGTTATTGGTACTTTAAAGAACTTGTATGGTAACTTTTTTTATCAGTTCATAATGATGATTGAGTTTAAGAATGAAGCCACTTAATTTTTTCCTTCAGTAAGAAACGGATTAGTAATTTAAGCATTCAAGTTTCAACTATAGAATTTTCTTGAATTCTTGGACCGATGTATGACAACCGTTAAGAACCTGGAAACACTGGACGGCCGTTTGTTCCTGGTATTGGACTCCGTAGTAATGAGCATCCATGATTAGAATTATGTACTGTGTACAATCGTTAGGAATTTTCATCTATAAATTTCAAACTTTTTTCTATGAAGTTTACTTACCTCTGTCTTGAAATACATATTTACATTTACTGTTAGGTATTTATAAGTAGTCACTGAGAAATCCCTGGGTTTAGGTTTCGTGCTAGTTGGTACTTTTCAACCAAGCATACCGACAAGCTTGTGGAAACTGATGCTCATCGTGGGACTAAACCTACGTCGCCTTCATAGTCTGAGATTATACTACTGGGCTATTCAGGCTGCCGATGACTGACTTCCTTTTGGACTGAGTTATTTACACATACATTGGTTTCTATCTGTTTATCTAGAAAAGTTTTATTAGTATAATGCAGATGCAGCTATGTAGTGTTTTTTTACCGACATGAATCATGGTTGTAATACTAAAATGAACTTAATTTAATGAATTGATTGGAATTCCGTCAAGATTTTTCCAAGGAAATACATTGTTTCTTTTCACACAATGTGAAAATGTTTTTGCGAAATATCTCTCATTTATATAGTTTGTATTCGTCACAGAGTTTTCTGATTTGGTGTTTCATTAAAGACCAGGAAGCATTAAACAGATTTTATCCTAGTATGAGCCTCCTCAGCAGGATGGACACATGACCACTCCGCTAGGATTAAATCTTGAACTACCAGGTCTCACAGCAAACTCTTGACCATTCTTGTTTTGCTGATCTACTTTTTTTGGAGTAGGGTAATGCTTTCGAAGAAAAATTCAACTAATAAGTTGGTAGGAAACATATTAATATTCGTGTATATAACTTAACAGGTCTATGGATGATGTTTCATGAAAAAATCCTATGACCACCTTGTCATGAGTTCTCTAATCGATTAGTTTCAAAAAATTTACCATGTAAATGTTATGTTCGCTACTTGATTAACGCAGAATATGGTATATAACCAGGGCACTCGAACATATAGAACCCCACAGTCGCAAAATTAGAAGACAGGAGAAAACGGGAGAAGTGTTTGTTGGATACGAATCAAAATGCACAGAAAATCATGGGTATTTATGTATATGTTAGCGTTTGTTATAATATCGTTATAATTCAGCCGATCCGCAAAGAGGCAAGTTATGCTACTAACCAATAGTAGCATGCTACGTTTATATGCTAGAAAAATCCATCATATTCTGATTGGATGGAAACTCTTCGGTTCCTTTTGAGCCTTTGGAAGCTCTGTCATAATTCTCGTAAACTGTCCTAACAGTAATGTGTTAAACTTTGATTTACTCATTACATTTTTCTAAATACGTTTCACCTACTTCGAGGTTATTAGTTTATTAGATTCATAAAATGAATAAAAGAATTCAATTAATTTGAAACGTTTAAATTCTAAGAACACATAAAATCCCAAGGTTTTAAAGAAACAAATTTCTTGTTTTTTATTATTTTTTTCCAACAATCGACAATAAAAACGGAATAGTTTCTTTCTTTTTTTTGGTTTATTTCAATTAAATAGAAATTCAGCTGTTTTGTATTAGTCGTTTTATTTTCTATTTCAAATAATAAATTATCAGAATGAATTTTGTGGAGATTTTAGAAATTTCGTTTCGTCCTAGTATAGGACTCCTCGGCAGTGCGCATCCACGATCCCGCCCCAGCTCGCAAGATTCGAACCCAGGACCTATCAGTCTCGCCACAGGCGCTTAAACAACTAGACCACTGAGCCGGCATCCAACGGTGTTAATGTCTAACTTCAACCAATCCACGAAGTTGCACCACCGTACGCCATTGTCTAGTGAAAAGCCGTTACCAGTAGAGTTCAACCAGGTCTGCTGTGAGATAGGAACTCACTGAAGACAATGGTGTACGATGGCGCAATTTCGTGGATTGGTCGAAGTTAGACATTAACACCGTTGGATGCCGGCTCAGTGGTCTAGTTGGTTAAGGGCCTGGCGCGACACTGATAGGCCCTGGCTTCGAATTCTGCGAGGCGGGACCGTGGATGCACACTGCTGGGGAGTCCCATACTAGAACGAAACGGCCGTCCAGTGCTTCCAGGTTTTCTATGGTGGTCTAGCTTCAATTGACTCATGATTTCAAACAGTGAAATAATAAATTATCACGAAAATATTTGTTATATAAGATTGTTATCATTTCTGATACAGAATGATAAATATAGTATGCCATGTTTGTAGGAATAAGGATCACGTATCGAGTGTCTAGATTAAATTGATTCAAATCCTCAAAATGTATCGTTACACATAAATGGTGTTGATAGAATAACTTCTAATAGATTGTTTTCCAATGTATGCGTGTTACAGTATAGTAGGCAAAGATATTTGTCATCTATCACGTCCTTGGCTTTTTATTTTCAAAGTGAATAATATTTAACACAGAATAAATATGGACATATTTTGTCTATTTTAATTCATGATACAAACCACTTTCGTCACACGTTGTGTATTAAAATATCTAAATATTTATTAGAAAGTTACATGTGAGTCTGTTGAACTGTATTATACTCTTTAAATAACATCTCCAAACCCTAATCTTCCCGATTACTGCTTATACTCTTGCTACCTCTACCACTATGGGATTTGAATCGACAACTGCATCTCTGTGCTAATGTGGTGTGGCAACTCGAACTGATGTACATACGTACGAAGTTCTACGTTGTTACTGACTGACTGACTGACTGACTGTTGAACTGTGTATATATCGAACTTAATTATAACTCTATTGTAAAGAAGACCTTTTCACTGAATTGCTTGTTTTTTTTAATTTGAATGTTTTATGTGCGAAATTGTAAAGTTGTCAAATATAAATTTGTGCTCAAATCATGAATCATCAACCCAAGTTAGATAATCATTGAAAACCTAGAAGCAATGGACAATCGTTTCATTTTAGTATGTGACTCTACTCATCAGTACACATCCACGGCACTGGAAGTCAAAACCAGGACGTTCAGTTTCAATTGTGGACTCCTAATCTCTAGTCCACTGAACCGGAATACAACGGCGTATAAGCGTAAGTTGGTTATCCAATGTTATGGATTGATTGGAATTGGATATCAGCTCAATGGTTAAGCGTTCACACACGAGGCGGAAAATGATGTCTTGGATTCCTGGTGTCGGGGTCGCATCCGTGCACTGGTGAGGGGGTTCATACTAAGACGAAATGATCATCCAGTACTTCCAGGTCTTCAATGGTTGTCTAACTAAAATGGGTTCGTAATCTCAGTCAAATTCAACAGTCTCCACAACCCTCTTCTAATAAACTTTTAACTCGAACAAAAAATTGACTTTTCTGTTGGTAAACACTACCGGAATTTTCAAGAAGAATGATGCGAAATAGCAGGGTTTGATGTAGACCTACATTTCACATATTCTTCTGAGAGAATAATCATAATTTTTGCATCTCTTTGTAAATCGTTTATTTTTTGCCAAACAACACATTTTACTGTTTTGTTTCATGTGTAAACTTTGTTTAAATCCGCCTTTATATTCCTGTTATCCTGTTATTGTTTAATGTAAGATCTTTTAAGCCATAAAATAAATCTTCAGGATAGTTACAATTTTATCATTTTGATCCTAAGTACTGAATAAGTCGTTTAAACATAAATCTTTCTGATATAATAAGGAGGGTCTTCATTCATTCTATGTACGAGTGATTTAAAAAAAACTGACTTTAATGTTTACCTAAGTCGACTCTTCGGTCTTGTGAGAACAGCTATCACTCGGTGAAATTGTATAGTAACTTATCATCTATCGATCACCGTTTTTTTACATTTTTATGATCAAAAGTCAGCTCATAAAATCCTAACTCTAAAACACTTTCACTCATCATTAAGTAATGAATTTAAACTAATCTACATATTTTACAATTGAACCAACCGACTTGTAACATCTGAAAATCTCAAAGTCTAGACATGGACGAAGTTTATGCATGTATAAATATAATTTAATTCAGAGTACATTTAAACTTTACAAATTAAGGCATTTTTATTCCTTACTCTGTTCTTCACTTATCTCGTGAAGGCACTAACTGTTCATCTGGGTCACTTCGTAGGGTACTGATTACTTGATTAGGATCCGCGCGATAATCGAGATCAGTGGTTGGTGACACCGGAAGGCGGGTATCGACATAAATAATAAGTCAACTCATTCACCAGGTACTTGAAGTCACACTCCAAGTGTGCGGGCTAATGACACTACACGGTCGCCAAACTGAAGTAGGTGGAGAAGGATTCGAACCCAGGATCTAATAGCTAAACGTCAAACGTCTTGACCACCAGACATGGCTCAAAATCGATCACAATAATCCAGATGCTTTCACCTTACGTCTTCCCCTCTATCTTGAGTTTTGAAACTATCTTAGATTTTTTACCCTGAAAATCCATTTTATCTTTTCGAATCATATTATTATATCTCCTATTACCCTTGAGTGATTTATTAATTTCATTTAAACACATAAATATCGGTACAAGGAGACACCAAATATATATACGCCACAGTTCATCATCCGATTTCTGTGAGGGCTGTGATATCACTCGGGGGCCCAAACTGAAGCAGGTACTTTACTTAGGGGGTCACTTCACGAGCCTTTGATACAGAAGTCTAGTCTACAAGACAATGGAGCAACGTTAGCTAGATGCAATCCCATGTTATCCAGTCACCAACAATAGGTTCATACACCATTTATCGATGCAATCTTCACAGGATACAAATATACCAACCAAGATTAATAAAAATTCAATCAAAATATGAACAACGGGATAACCGAATTTATTTGAAGTTAAAATGTCAATTATTTGATATTTTTTTTCTTTGTACGTCAGAATATTTCATTGTATATATTTGTTATAATTTTCTCTTTTTAGGAGACCCAATTTCACCGTCATAGTAACTGAGAAAAAAATATATATATTCTTTGTGTTTGAAGTATTTATTTTCAAATGAAAACGTTCATCTAATTGTCTACTCACTAATTAACAATTTCTTATGTAGTCGAATAGCAAAAAAAAACAAGAAAAGAATCTTATTTTCAATGTTAAAATTACAAACGACGTCAGTTCTATCATTAACATTATTATTAGTACTATTATTGTTATCATTACCATTGTTAATTCTTCTTTTTACAAAATGACTATTTCAAATAAATTTGGATGTCTTTCAATTATCCATCCAAGTGTATTATTACTTATTCCTCTAGTGTTATTAAATACAACTAGCGCCAGTTTGCAGAGTAAGTAATTTTGAATACATTCTCTCTCTTGTACATTATAGTTATTATTTTCATATATACTTATATATATATATATTTAGTAAGTTTAAAATCGAACACAAGTGTGGCTCATTGCATGAGATACAAAAACCTTAGATTAGTTGTTGGGTTAGACTTATCTTAATATGAAGTCCACCCAATAAATACGACTAAAGTTGTAAAAATATACAGTGCATCACTTTTCTTTACTTCAAAATACTTCTCACTTGTGATAATGCATCTGTTCTGTCTGCATTTCCTTTGATCATATCATACCTAAAAGTCCTTAGAATTTATACTCTTCATCTATCTCATCGTTTTTTCCAACTTCAAATATTTTACTGGAATTGTGCGTACAGACAAATTGCCCATATACTGCAATTCATCACCAATCATCCAGTCAGTGAATTAACTGTCAAAATAGACAAACCGTATACGTTTACGTCAACGTTTGGCACTATGCTTCCAACCTTTTTGGTTTTGCACTATTAGGCTTAATTCACTTGAATAAGCTATCTACATAAAGACACATCAACAGTTCACGTTTCACCAAATATTTTAACAGTTCGGTTCCCATAGTGACTGGACAAAGTAATATATGTAGTTGTGTATATATGGGAAAACTCTATACACAAAACTTAATTTTCAGGTAATGAAGTTAACCTATCAGTTTTTTTCTGTTGATGAATATCATATTATACAAAATGTACGAGAAATCTTGTACATTGTAAAACTTATTAATTTCTATTGAAATCACGAACCGATCTAAGTTAAACAATGGCTGTTTCGTCCTAATGTAGGACTTCTCAGGAGTGTACATCAACGACCTGGACACCGGGACTTCAAGGCAGGATTTTCGATCTCTTGCGCAAACACTTAACGTCTAGACCATTAAGCCCGTGATTCAGTGGTATACAAATTTAACTTTAATCAGTTCATGATATTTCTTGTCCATTTTCTATTGTCTTCGGTGCGTAACACGTTTTTCACTCCTCCAACACGATGTATTTTGTATATTGTTTTAAAAATCCTTTTATTTTTTTACTTCTTTTGTTAAAATATAGTTATACCGCATTTCACCAGCCTACCTCCATCTATCTCACAATTTCTATATCCATCAACCGATGGTACCAGTTTCCCACCACTTGAACTTGTATGTCGAGCATGGCCACCTAATTCTAAGCTGCATATTTTAGCCCAACAATTGACATCTCCAGGATTCACTGATCCAACATTTGGTGCAAATCCAATTGTTTCTACTTCATTAATTGCTGTCAATCCTAATCATCATAGTAATAATAATAACAATAATAATAATAATAATGGATTAATGCAATTACCTTATGGTCTTGGCAGTCAACGATATGCTATTTTATCCTCTACACAAATCACTAACTCGTATCAACCAAATTTAGATGGTACTATTTCTGGTAATAGTGGTTATCAGTCAGTTAATTCATTGATTATTCATGAAACTTTAACTGATGCAATTCGTGACAATCCTGCAGCTGGATCTCATGACGAAGTTGCTATTCGTCTTATAGTTTCTAGTCAATCAGAATTAAGTCAAATGGAATTAATACGGTTACACTGCTTAGCTACTACTTCGTTTGGTCGTAAATTAAGTGCACCATTCCGTGTGCTTCCTGCTAGTAAGTTTTGATTATTTTTATTTTATTACAAAATAGTTTAAGAATTCTATTATTGTTATGAATAATGACTTGTAATTCCCTGGTGTTGATATTGTGAGCTGTAATTGATCAGTCTCTGTTACTATATTGTACAACCTGAGCAGATTGTATCGGAATAGCGTTATCGCACAATTGTTATTAGTTGTCTAAACTCAGTAGCTTAATGGATAACACGTTGAGTGTTCGAGGCGAAAGGTACTGGGTCCGAGCCCTGATGTGAAAATCAATCCTGGAATGCAGGCACATCCATCCGACGAGTCCTAAATTTAACGAAGTGCTCATCCTAAATTACATTACTAGTCACACCTCAAATATGCTGAATTTTATATTCTATGTTTAACAGTTCTTTTCTAACTCAATACTTTTTAATTAAACTTTAATTAGTGTCGTGACTTGGTGATTAGGGCGTTTGAATTTCAGTCACTAAGTCTCAGATTCAAATCTGGCTCCACCTACTTCCGTTTAGGCAACCGGGTAGCATCATTACCTCTCTCACACTTAGAGTGTGCCTCTTACCCAAGTACCTGGTGAATGAGTCTATGGAGTGTAATGTAATCTAGACTGCTCGCTCATATTCCCCCCTCATTTAATGCATAATGTTTCCAATTTTCTTGATCTCTCTCTCCACCTTATCGCTCTCATACACTAAGTCTTTGCCATCCTTTTTTTCTGATGATGTCAATATATTTGTTCTTTTTTCGATTTCTTTAAAGGTTTGGGTTCATTCCCAACTCCTAGAAGTGGTGGACCATCTTCATCTCATACTGAAAATGTTGAATTTCTACGAGGGAATATTGCTATTGTTGACTGTTATTTGCCAACTAATAGTTTTCCCAAACCATTAATTGAATTTGAATTAAACAACACCGTTATTGATCTTACAGGTAAGTAAAAATTCTCTATGTATATCACGCGTATTCGGAATCAACTCCTAGTTCTAGGTTTATTGAAATAAAGACGTTCGAAAAAATCTAGGTCACTAACTATTCGTCCAAAATATGGTTGTAGTTACAAACTATCTGGTTTATATCCGCGACTAGTCGCCGCAGACTTTCGATGACACAGTTCGGAGTAGTTTACAGTGTAGGAAGATGCACTCACTTTTTATCGTCCTCTCCATCTTAAATTCTAATGTTTTCTCACGTTAACTTGGTCTTGTCTAATCTTACTCTTCACGTTATCCTTTACATCGTCATTACTACCAAAACTGTCCCGGCCCTTTTTTTTACTATATATATCTTGGTAAATTCATCTCGTTGTGACACATTAAGAGGGGGGTTTAGCGGCCTATCTTCGTTAATTAATCACCATGATAACTGTTGTTATATAAATCCCAACGGCTTTTGAATTCAGAAGGCATTAAGAAGCGGCAACTACGGTTTGTCAGCGGATAGCACAGATAACAAAGTTACAAGCACATCGAGCGAATCGGAGCAGAGAGGCTGACATATGTATGTGAGCGAATACAGAGGTGAATTTATGGTCAAATGGAATCAAGGCGCAGCGATGCACGACAAAGACTATTAATAGGATTTGAGTACATATATTTATATATTTCCATACATGGTAAAGAGAATGGTTGATCGAGAGAGAGAGATTCAAGATATTAATATTTCAGCTAACGAGAGATATGTGCGTAGGTTGTCCTATGTGATCAAGCATAGACGTTTATACAAATATGATAGTGATGATGATAATAATAATACAAAGATATAATCGAATTGTTACTGTCCGAATAACATTGTCTGTTAAATAAGTTAATAAAAGGAATTGATCAAAGTTAACCGTAAGAAAAAGTAATTGTAGGAGGGTTGGTATAGTGGTATGGTAACTCGGTGCAACGTATATCTGTGCCAGGCTCTACGTTAATAATAATGACTGACTGACTGGCCAAGTTTACAACCAGCTTTGCTTTAACAGCCTGAAAATATCACTAGCTCACATTACGAAAATGTATGACTCAGAACAAAGTTGTTTTTGATTAATAACGTGTTATTACCACTTTAATTATTATTATGTATCAAGGAAGTCTAGCTGAACACATAGTCCACCTAGCAACTCATGAATTTCCACGACCCTCAATAACATAATTGTGCGATATCAACCTAGCTAATTACCGTATCAAAATGTATATGGTTGAAGTATTGAGATTTTCGAACACCTTATTGTATGCTCGCTGTTTCAATCGCACAATTAATAAATCTACCATCTTTTATTCACCTATTCTACGCATCATTTTGTGAAGCTTTGCAAGAGTGGTTATTCTTTAGCATACAAAATAACAGACAGAAAATATATTGAATAGTAGGTTGGAAGAAAGCTAGGGACGACCAGACCAAAACATGGCACAAATCCATGAAGTCACTGATAAGTGGACTGAGCCATGTTGGTAGGTGTAGACTACCTGGTTGGGGACCGCGAGATGATAGCAACCGATGGTTAGATACCTTGAATGGCATGGCTCAAAACCGTTTGCAACGGCGCAGCTGCATCCACTCTTTGTGTTCTCCCAAATTTTAATCTTCTGAATTCTTCATGTCCCTTTCTTTTTTCTCCTTCCAAATTTATTTCACTGGGTTATACTCCTTGAATAACATCTTCAAACCCTGATGTTTCCGATTACTGCTTATACTCTTACTACCTCTACCAATATGGAATTTGGATCGATAATTGTATCTGTGTGCTAATGTGTTATGGCAACTCGAACTGATGTACGTATATACGAAGTTCTACGTTGTTACTGACTGACTGACTGATTAGTAGTATATTATAAATACCATGACATACTGACTCCCATTCTGTTATGAGAAATCACCATCACTGACAATCCTTATTGTCTAAATGAAATATCTCATTGCTGTCACTTTCACTTTTAAACTTGCTTTTAATCTTAAGATTCATCAACCGATCTATCTAACATGGTAGAGACCGAAAATATGACTTGTTTCTACAAAATATCTATCATAGTGAAATATGTATTTATCATCTTCAATAAACTAGGAAAACTTTTAATGTCTAATTTATACTATTCAATGATTTTTGTTAAAATCAGTTTATAAGTAGAATATTGATTAAAACAATATTTACTGATTTGATGTTTGTATTTAATACAATATATAGTTGTTCATACTTGACAACTAACTATTCCTATCACATAATGTACATGCTTATACGTACATACACACCTATTTACATATATATATATATATATATATATATATATATACTCAGAAACTTGACAAGTTATATCATTATCATTATTTACTGAACTACTTATATTTTGGCAACTTAAGTCAATACATACTGTCAAGTTTTTTTTTTTTAAATCCCGTCTTATATTTACATATTTACATACATTGATACCGAAAATTCAATTATTTATAACAATATCAAAAATATGTTGGTTCCTAATATTCACGCGTATTTACGGTATGAAGTTTGTTAGAACAAGCTTTTATTTAACTATGAAGAAGAGCGAAATAAAAGTTATCGATCTTTCGTGTACTACTACTACTATTTATGTTATCTACAACAACGATTGTGTTTAATGATAGAGAGAAACTTTTGATCGAAGAAAAAGTAGGTTGACTATTTGAAAAGATTTAGAAATCTGATTGTGTTCAATGATGCTGGATGAAATAAACCATCTTTCGATTCCATTTTTTAAGAAGAGTCTATATAAAATATGAAGTAGTAGTAACTTATATATATATATATTTTTCCAGTCGCGGCCAGACCAAAACATGGCACAAGTCTATGAAGTCACTGATAAGTGGACCGAGTCATGTTGGTAGGTGTAGACTACCTGGTTGGGGACCGCGAGATGATAGCAACCGATGGTTAGATACCTTGAATGGCATGGCTCAAAACCGTTTGCAACGGCGCAGCTGCATCCACTCTTTGTGTTCTCCCAAATTCTAATCTTTTGAACTCTTTATGTCCCTTTCTTTTTTCTCCTTCCAAATTTATTTCACTGGGTTATACTCCTTGAATAACATCTTCAAACCCTGATGTTTCCGATTACTGCTTATACTCTTACTACCTCTACCAATATGGAATTTGAATCGATAATTGTATCTGTGTACTAATGTGGTGTGGCAACTCGAACGGATGTATGTACGTACGTACGAAGTTCTACGTTGTTACTGACTGACTGACTCAATACGATTGGCTTCCACTATGTTATAAACATTATTGCAAAACTTGTCAGGAATATAGGTCGATTTTCGATCAGATCGTGAATGTGGTTTTGTTAGTTTTTATGTAGATATCAAATGATTATAGGCAACTTTTCTGAGGGGATTTAAATTTGTTTAGATAACCTGCAATTGATTATGTTAACTAAAATAGTGAAATTTAAACTATATTCAATTGTCCTTCTGTGATCCTTTGTAGCTGTTTCCTATTATAACCTAACTGCTAAATGTTACTACTACAAATACTAAATTGTTTTTTCCCCAAAGTCCATATATTTTTGTAAATTTAACTCATACCATTCATAAATTGTTCTTGTGGAGCGGTAACTTAGTTTTTAGTCATTCGATTCTGTCTTCAAACCCTGTAACACCTATTTTGATTTTTATACAACTTGACAGTATTGTTAAACGTCAAACATAAAAAAAAACATACTCCAAAGACAAGTATAGAAACTGATACTTGATAAATGAGTTGGATGGATTATCGTTTTATTCATAATCAGACCTTAGAGATTTAACAAATTAGATAAATCTTCATGATTGTGACTCAGTATAATGCTGTATATACTCTTGAATTTTAACCATAAACTTCAAACCACACCTTATCTGAAGTGTTTGTTTCAGCAACTTACTAAATAATAGGTATATATGCAAACTTCATACAACTTTACTTGATAAAAAGGCTAAAACAGGAAAATTAATATTGGCTAAATGAGTCATTAGGTAATTGCTTTTCATGTCTTATAAGATGTACACTGAATGATGTGTAGTGATTGATAATTTAAATAGAACGCCTATGTATATGTACATCGCGTAATAAACACTTAATATGGTTTATTAGTTAGTTTGTAACGGCTAAAAATACTTGGTTACTACCTAGTTTAATGATCAGATTATTTATTAGGTACACACCTATTTAGGCATCTCTTCACACTGAAATTGAAGTGGGTATGAATATGTGCTAAGTTTATTTTTCAAAATAAATTTATGTCAAAGTTATCATCATTATTCATGCGTGCATACATAAAACCACAATTTAGTGTTGTAAGAACATAGGATAATAAAAAAGAAACTAGTTAGAACAGTATGTATGCACATATCCCGACCATAAACTGCTGTCTTGACCTGGTAGTCGGGTGCACATATTGTGACAACCCATTGAAAGTATATTGGCTGGAACATTTGTTATTCTAGGTCCCATCATACCAAGCAGGTTGATTAGAGAACAGAAAATTCACTGCCTCATAGCTAAGTAGCATTATTAAACTTGTACCAAGTTTGATAGCGGTAAGGTGTTTTCATTAAACAGACAATGTTTCCAGTGGTTCTGACTTCTCAAAACCGAAGAAAGGTGTCCGAAAACGTCGGCCCTAAAACTAAATCTCCTCGTCTTGCCCTACGAATTTCTGTTGTTGTTAATTTGGCATTTAAAGTACGAAGCCAACACATCCTAAACTACTCACAGAAGGATTGAGTGTGACTAGCCTCAAGCTGTTGTCCCTTAAGTACTCCCAATTCACTAAGATCATCCCTAAATCTGTTTGCTTTTCGGTTACCTTACTAAGAATTAACCTTCTATAGTGTAGACAACCGTGAAGTGACAGCCTCATATCTCTAACACCGTCTTCGGCTTACATATATATATCGTTTGTTTACACATCTTCACTAGTGTTATCTATGGTTTTGCTATCGAACTGCTTGAAACTGTTGACCTCATAGGCAGAATGGAGTTCGAACTTATGAATTAGTGGTTGAAAATCAAACATTTGAACCATGTAGCTCATTTTAAAAAAAATCAAAACTGGAATTTACATTTATTTCTGTTAACATAGAGTAATGTTTTCAATGGGTTTTTTAGTTTGTTCGCATCTATTACAAGAGATCACTTTGTTTTTGTAACAAATGCATTTTCATTCATCAATTATCATTTCGATTTTTCTGTTTAAAAAAATAAAAACAACATTGTAGCTTCACAAAATGAAAAATACCGTCAAATTACCCGTCCAGACGGGAAAAGAATTAGTTTATTAATACAAAATTTTCAACCACGTGATTGTGGGATTTATCGTTGCGTGGCAATCAATCCATTAACTAGAGAAAAGAAATATTCACCGGATGCAGTGAATTTAAAAATTATCAGTAAGTGTTCTTTTTTTATCTTCCTATCTATATGTGTCGGTGGTCTTTGTTACTTCTTTTTCTTACACAGTTTGAATGTAGTCAATATATATATCTATCTCTTCTGAATGTATAAGTATGGAGGTAGATTGAAAAAAAGCTAAGAGATAGTGGCTAACCCAAGACATAGCATCGACTTGTGAAGTTATTAACTCCTGAAATAAGTCATATAGATGAGTATCGACTGTTACCTGGTTGGAGTCTGTAATCAATGTCTGGATATAATGTGTGACATGGTTGAGAATCGGTTGCAACAAGGCAGATGTATTCAATCTTTGTTTCCACAGTTTTAAATCGTCGTAAAGGAGGTCAGTCGCGGCTCCGATAACTCAGTTTCAACATCTCCGAATACAAAGTTAGGCGAAATGGGATCGATTCTACTGGATACCATCAGTTTCTTCAGGATTACAGGAACACTGCTGATGAATGACAAATAACATGAAACCTAGGTCAAGCAAGCTTTTCTGTTGACTACCCTTATGCAACCCCTTACTCTTTGTCTTCCGTTATGTCTTGGATTTTAAAATCATATTTCACTTTTTATTCCACGAATGCGTCCTTGCTTCTAAAACCATATCTTATATCCCTAATCTTATTTACTCACACTGATACTGTTATCTTAGCATTCGCCTTAATCACTTCATTTCACTATAGTGATTTGATTTTCTTTATGTATATGAAACATAGCCATTAATAATTGCACATATCTATAGACTATACTAGTATTCGATCATACGTGTCTTCCTACCACCGCTTGTGTATTTTGGGACCACCAAGTGAGCAAATACGAGGTTACCCATTGGTTATTAAGTGAATACGGAAAGTCAATCAACGAATCTTGGTCGACTGAGTTAGTTGGAGCATGTGTTGCATATGCTCATCCATTGGCAACCTCGACGAGTGATGTCTGGTGTAGGATTCGATTGTAAGAAAGCTAGAGGTGGCCAAATCAAACATGGAACCAGTCAATAAAGTCACTAAAAGTAGGTGTATACTACCTGGTTGGGGTCAGCGTGATTATTGCGATTAATGGTTTGAGACTTTGAATGACATAGTTCTAAATTGTTTACAGTTTGAGCAGGTGCATCCATCCCTTGCCTTCCCCCAAATTCTTAGCTCCTGAATCCCCCACATTTTTTTATTTCGCTAATTTATATTTTCTTGAATCGTATCTTCTATGTCCAATCTTTTTATCACTACCCATTGTTACTGCTTCTACTACTCTGGTACTTGCTGTAACAATTTCATCTCTCTGTGCTAATGGGTTTCGGCAACTTAAATCGATGTACATATGTATCAGGTCCTACGTTACGACTAACTGGTTGAGTGATATGGTATGAGAACTGAAACTGATACACTTATATACCCCAGGTTCTACTCTGTTCATGATTAACGGTGAGGGAATTGTAAGCTTTAATTAACCACCTATCCTTAATCGTGTCAATAAATTCCCTCCCACTCCACAGTGTTATCATCACATACCATCTCTGAATGTAGAAAAGTATTAAATTGTTTATCGTTGATCTCCCTGAACAACTTTACTGAACTGTATAAGATGTATATTAATTTTGTGCACTTTTAATTACTTTTCAGTCATGTTAAATCACAGTTTGTTTGCATTATTTCAAGAATTTTCGATTCTTACCTGAAGACATTTACATAATTCTAACGTCTGTTAACATTTTTCTTTTGTAATCTAAAAAAGTCTTACTATCCATAAGTATCCTTTACTCCATCATAAATAGACACATAAGCTGAAACAACACATCCTCTGACGATATGTTGATTTTTTCAAAATCACAAGCCAGCCGAGCACGTTAGTTTGAGACCCTGCATTATTGTACACATACAGCCGCTCCGATAGAAACTGAACTGAGAAATTCTAGGTCTCACAATACTTCTGAATCTTTCAATTACGCACTGTTCAGTTGATACCAGTTCAAGTTGCAAGAATAATTCAAAATAACGACACAATTATTGTTAGTGTAAGGGGGTTTGTGGAACTATTATGGCCACTACAGTTTAACTACACCAAATGTAATAAGCAGTTACTCATCAATGATATTGATAGATGGTTGTGGGTTATCATGAACAGAATAAAACTAAACATGTTAACCATTGGATGTCAGTTTAGTGGTTTGAGGGTTTTAAATGCTCTACGAGAAACTTGAAGCTTCTGACTTCACCTTCCCCTAACAGGTTGATGGATTCGTACCAATATTGTTAAGTCCCAAACTACAAAATACTTTTTGGTTTTCAATAACCATTTAACAGGGTCATTTTTTTTGGTGTAAAAATAATTTTCGTTTACAAATATTACTCAAAAATAAACTATCCAAGTTACGTTAGTGTACGTTACTTATTCGAATTATTTTTCTCGATAATAAACTTGCAACGAACAAAAATATTATTTTTTTACCCGCACCCATAGCAACACAAACATACATATACTTTATATATATATATATATATATATATATATATAGAGAGAGAGAGAGAGAGAGAGAGAGACGCGTAAGCTTACTCACTTTAATCTCCTGTCTAATTAAGTATGATATTGTGATGTGTGCTACTTATGTCGACAGATATAAGTAGTATATATCACCAATCAAAAGCGAAATGTCTGGCTGCAGATGATTAGGAAGATCGACGAGAAGAGAACGAGAACAGACAGTGGTTGATATGGAAATGAAGGAATAACCAAGTCTGAGACAATTGTTTGATATTTTGCAAATGAAATATTTACTGTATGATCCTCAGATCTTACTATGGGATTCTGTAGTTTTCTATTCAAATACATTTTGTTGTCCCCACTTGTATTGTCATTCACAACAATATGAATATTATCTTAAATAAAATCTATTGTCAGCCTATATATTCGTTTACAGACGTAATTATCAATAAATATATGACAGTAATACTATCATACTTTTTCCTCTCATTTCATTCATTAATGATAAATGACAATTTGTAAACCGAATAGTTTTATTCCAAGCAGTTCGTACAGGATGCACATATGTCAATGAAAGATTGATCAATTACAGTCCTACACACGAATAGAAAGATCTAAATAATCAATATATACAAATTCCCTTTCTTTCCCTGTATTTTTATCTATCATCAGTGTTAATTATACTACTCCACTGCATTTGTGTCTGTCCAAGAGACTATGTGCATTATTGTATCTCTCAATTCATCTATTTTTTTAAGGAGTAACAATAGCTCCTTATGAAATAATGCAAATAAACAAATTGAAAGTGTTTTTAATGCTTTAATTATTTCATCTACATTCCTGTTTGAAAGTGTGTAATGCTTTCTATACCATAAAATTTATTTAATGTTTCATCTATCCCCCAATTATTAAGCGTTTCAGTTTGTGTACTAATGGGTGAGACCATAATTTATGGATGACCTTTGAGCGACACCGGACTGACCTTGAGAGTGTCCACCTAATAACCAGGACCAAATGAAGGTTATAAACCAGTGTGAGGAATTAAAATTATGATTTACATTTGATGATTGAGGTTAGAAATTAGATTTAGTGTTTTCATCACGAACTGACATAAGCTATAATGCCAAAACCATTTATTAGAATGAGTGAATTTTGCGCCAAATTCCAAGACCCGTTATCTTACACGTGATTGGCTCGTCCATAAATTATAGTCTCGCCATATACGCCACACTTCATTCGATTTGTATGACGGCTGGAATACTTTACGAGCGCCCAAACCGAAGCAGGTGGCTTTCTGAAAGCATCACTCTCCGAGTATTTGACCTAAGGGTCTAACCCATAAGGCAGCGAGGCAACATTATCTGGTGGGGTTCCATGGTAGCTGGTGACTAGCAATAGGTTTATACGCTATTTATTCCCTCAGGTTCCTGGAGCCCGTGAGCATCATAGTTTACTAACCCCCCTAGGTGGATCTACGCTATCCACCAACCCGATTTGCGTGCCGGACTTGCTCTTTTCTTCTTTTCAATTTCATAAACAACACCCCATTCACGGTATGTCAGTGAATAGGACTTCCCTGTCAGTGGCTGTATACGCGTGACCATGTGATAGCATTTGGAGAGGAATAGTTGACTCTTCCCACCCTTATTCGTACCAGGGCGTTTGGGTGCTATTCCTTGAACACACTACTTTATTCGACTAAATCCTAATATCAAAACACTATTTTTATAAGGAAGAGAAATATATCCCAAAATGTGAACAGTCAAAGCTGGAATAGTAAAAAAATAGGAATATTCTTACATTTCCAAAATCATCTATACACTAATTATAGTACTAACTAGTTACAAAATGAATTGGTCCGTCAACATGTTCCGACACATGTTGTTGTCTAGAATGTGGATCAATCAAAGCTTTTGTCCTACCAACAAATAACAACTCTATGATTGATGAGTATATTTTTTCGTTATTACAGTGTATACATTCATTAGTATAGTCTTTTGCTGTAAAATTACTTCACTAAAACTTATGCATCATGCATAAATTTTACTACTCTTCATATTTTTTATCAATCTTGTCTGAAATATATTCATTCCAAAGTAGAGCAGCGTAGAAATCACGTTCTTTCCGAAAATTTATGCTTCAATATCAGAGTATTTGCATTTGTTTGATAAACAGTTTGTTTTCCTGCATTATTTTTATATTTTAGTCCCAGATGTTCCTGTTGCCGGAAAAATTCGTGTTCCTATGGCATCGGAATCTATAGATCCTCGAAATTCAGCAGCATCCCAAGAAATAGTCGTTCGAGAAGGTCAAAATGTTACATTGTTTTGTATTATTCAAAGTGCTCCACCTCCTATTGTCACTACTTATCCATTTGAACAAAATTCCACTGCACATAATCGTTTTCATCGACATAATTTATTTGGTAAGTAGTTATTTTCCTGTTATATATTCTAGGTTGGATAGAAAAATGGTTTGGAAGTAGGTTAACTCGATCTAAACCAAGTTATATCATTAGTTCATGAAGTTATTGACTGAGATATATTGGTAGATGCAAAATACTTGGTACCTGGTTGTGTTCTATACAATAATTATGAATAATGATGTAGGTCAAAATAAGTCCTCAGTATCGTAGATAGATATGCTCTTTTTTACTGTCCTCTAAACAACGAGTTTCAATATATTCTAGTATTTCATATCCTCTAACTTTCACAATAATACACACTACTTTTCTTGTGTTGATTTCAGCCCGTGCTGAAGTGGTAAGTGAATCTGGGTCGTCAACACCCATTTATCCTCGATTCCTAGGTTTTTTGGGTTTTTGACTTAATTCTCAAAGTTGCTTACATTGTAAGTATAAGAAATTAAATTACCCTAGTACATTGATGATTTGACATTTATAAGATAAAGTTCACCTTGCATCTAAATTTTTGATATTGAATGATGGAGTATGTCGTAGGCGTTACATCATACCTAGTATGTGATGAATCGTCATTTATCTAATCTTGAGGAAGTGGAAACATGACTTTGTTCAAAGTGTGAACATTCGTTTGTGTGCAATATACATAGTTCGGTTGAGATGCTAGGTTAGGAGAAGTGTTTTATGTAACAGCTGAACATGATAATAGTGTACAAAGAGAATTAAAATTTGATTCAGTTTACTTATTGTAACTTCTGTAATAAACATTGCTTAACATATCTAATCAATAACGTCATCATCTTGATTCTTAGATTATAAAGTTAGATTATGTATTGTACTTGGCCTGAGGTATCCATGTTGTCAGATTCAGACTAACTGAAGGGGCTGGTCTCTGCATAACAGCGCTCAGCGGTTGCGGACATAAACTGACACAATTTAGTCACAGTAGCCCAGATGTATTCATTGGATAGCTACCTCTCCTCGATCTTGAGTCCTAGTATTCCTGCATATGTAAACCTTTCATTCCACATTCTCAATGGCTTTACCATTCATTTTAGTGAATTCATCATATCTCACCAATGTGGTATAATAAATTGGGTTAACGCACATTATTGCTAGTCTGTACATGGATTATGTATGACAGACTTAAAATTCATTATGTCTTCGGTTGCTTTTAGCTACCATTTCACTTTAAAGGTCGGAGGAACAGAGAATTTTGACGAAATGACATGGGTTTTTTTTCTTTGCGTTCGCTACAGCTGGTTCATACAATCTAATATTTTAAAACTAAAATTATCACACAAATAACATACTTATGGCCATAAAATAGATCAGGTATGGTTATGCATCATCATTGTGAATAAGTAGAGATCCGAATTAATATAATGGGATTGAAATGAACTGCACTGGGTTCGAATCTTGTAGTGAATCTAACTCAATCTATGTTGCAGGTACATCCAGTTGAAGAGTCCCAAATGGGGTTGAACGCTCATCTTGCTTTCCACTACTAGCCATCATTTATCTCTGCATATAGGTGAAACAATTAATTGATTATGTAATGAAATAGGTTGACACAATTTGATAGTAATTAAGAATAAGATGAGGTGAGATCAGTCAGTCCAAACATAACATTATGAATTTGAAAGATGTAAATAATGCAATTGAAATACGAAGAGTTGCAAGAGTGTTATTAGTAAACTGAGAGTTAAGTCACCATGGTAAAGCGAAATTTGTCACTGTTTCTTTTTGGATTTACAGTTGATTGTTCACTGAGTAGTTAACCAATTTCACAAACGTCAAGTCCTTTTAGCACTGATTGAATTTTATCAATCAAGTTATAGTAGGGTCACTAGTCCAAGTCCAAATGACTTGACATCACGTCCACTATATTAAGATGTTTGGAGGTAGTCGACAGGAACCCCCCTCCCCAACCTAGGTTTCATGCTATTTGGCACTCATCAGAATGATCCACCTTTGATCTTAAGGGAACTGATACTCCCTGGTTGACCCGATCTTATGTCACCCAGCTTCATTGTCAGAGATATTACCATTTAGCGATTCAGGATGTGGCTCAAAGCTGCGTAACTCGAGATTGAATCCGTCAGGAGGCATCAGTTCCCTCTAGATTACAGGTACTTCTTCCTGATGAGTAATACGAGTAACACGAAACCTAGGTTGGGTAGGGTTTCCTATTGACTGCTTCCGAACACCACCCTACATCTTTTTGGATAAGTCCGGCTTTAAACTTTTGATGGCTATAGCTTCGGAAAACTTGAGAATAATAGAGTTTGGCTGTCGATTGAGAATCTTGGAAGACTTCGGTTTATCAACCTGATGTGTTGTATCAAAGAGGTATTTGGAAATAAAACTTCTGAAAGGCTTTAAAATCCCTCTGACATAAATTAGTTTCATTTAATATATATGATATATATATATATATAATTGATCATTGATCGTTTCCAATCTACGGTATATATTGGTTTCATATTTTGTTTCTTTACAAAATTATTTGTCCAGACATCTACGTTTATTTATAACGTACACGCAAGCTAATATTATCTTCATGTCTCAGTATACTCTTTCAATAAAAAAAGTACATTATCGTATCTTATATTATCTTATTCACTCGCTATTTTCGGTTGATAAATATTTTCTACGAGACTAAATAGACCATGTGTTTGTTAGGAAACAAAAAAGCAAACGAAGGACACTTGTCGTAGCTTCTATATTTTATTTTCCTTTTCTGTAAACTTACACTCCTTCCCTCTCCCCAGCATATTATCACAGTCAGTCATCTCATTTCGCCTTCTTTCATTTGATCCAAGCAAAATAATTTACCGTTATTGTTATCTGTTAATAGACGAGAAACAACATTGTTATCGTTTCATAAATACTTCACAATATTTGATAAATGTGTATTTTTTCCATTTATATACATATACTGTCATACAATGTGTTAATGTAGAACGTTTCACTGTCCAGATTTAATACATACATTAAACCATGTGTGTGAACAATAGTTGTAGTAATGCATTTTTGTACTGTTTGTTTGAATCTTCCGATTGATTTGTAGGACTGCAATTGATCAGTCTCCTGTTGACATATGTGCATCTTGTGCGTATTGCCACAAGCATATAAGCACAGATGGACGGTGCCTAGCAGTGTAATTCAGAATGCGTGCCACTTCGTCTTACTTGGGACTCGTCAGCTGGATGTGCCTGCATCGCACAATTGATGTTCACCCCGAGACGTTTTGCTTATAATACTTGTGACTTAAGGCAATATCGAGACGATTCGCACAAAACTCACAAATGCCAATAAGTGACTGATCAATTGCAGTCCTAAACACCAACGGGAGAATTCAAACAACTAATACAAACATGAATTAATCTTCACCTTATTGCAAAAGCTAGTGGCTATCTGGACACATTGGCCAAATGGATAGTGCGATGATTTTTGAGGCGAAAGGTACTATATCCGAGTCCTGGAGTGAACATCAACTCTAGAATGCAGTTACGTCCATCTGATGAGTCTAAAATAGGACGAAGTGGCTCGCATTCCGGATTATATTGCTAGTCACCACCGGTCTCTACTCATAGTTATAGTAGTAATAAATGATGGACAATTTGAAATGATTTATCAATTATGTTCATTTTCACATACATGAATAAGAGTGTGGATGATCCGGTTTTGGATATCCAGATGATGTTCAAACCATTAATAATAAAAGAAATAGTTTAATGGCTATACTGAACTCCTTAGCTCAGTAGATAACGTGTTTGTTGTTTACAGTGAAATTTACGGAGTTCATTTTTCAATGTGAATGTTAATAACATTGAACTAATGGTACAACCTGTTGACCAGACTGAAATAGTGCGAAGAATTTGTGCACTGAATTATACTGCTAGCTACAATCTGTCTATTCTCTGTAGAAAGATGTTTGGTTTTTATTTAGTGGACAACTCAAAAGTAATCGTTTAAAATTAGTTGACTTTTAAGTCGACTAATTGTGCGTTCGTTTCTCTTAAACTAAGAGATTAAGATCACTTCACATCTTTCTTTCTACGAACTAATTCTTTCTTCCTATACTATATCCTTATTGCAATCTTTCTCCTATATATTACCACCTTTGACCTAACCACTCCTATGAATCCAGTGTTCATCTTGCTGTGCTAATGAGGTATGGCAACCTGGGCCGATGCATACATGTGCCTGGTCCTACGTTGTAGCTGACTGACTGACTGACTTTACTCAATCACAATTAATCTTTGCAGCTGAATCGTTATGGTAGTATCATTTGTCGTAATACAAAAGTGTCTACGATGAAACTTAGTTAAATGAACATTTGTACTTAGCCACTAATAATACCACTTCAGTCGGTGACGTACTAACTCTTACCTCTTAAGTTCTACTTGTTCGATCATTGTATATAAATATTCTTTTCAAGAGATTATGATGTAATATACGTTTGCGTCCCTTTTTTGATGTTGTTTTTGTTGTTCGAAATGATTTTTATTCCGTTCGTCTCTTAATGTTTATATTTACACTACACTAGGTTAAAGGTACATCTTCACTAGCGAATCGTAAGCGGAACAAAATATGCATCCTGTGTTCTACACTGCTTATCACAAATGAAAAACTATTGAAAATTTATTATAGTTATCGTTTTAATATCAGTAAAATAAATTCATCTTTATTTTATTGTAATTTTATATCAACTAGGATTATTGGAGATAATAAATGTACACCCTAGCGATGCTGGTATCTATATTTGTACAAATCGTCAATTAAGTTCTACTGCTCAACTACGTGTTCGAAGTGAGTTGTTCATGGTCGTATCGTTTTGATTTGATTTGAACTGTTGATTAGTAAATTTTTAATTTGATAACACAAATATATGTATGTATGTTGTAGTGGCTTAGTTTAGTTAACCAATCACCTTGATTCCCGTTGTTATATAAATCCCAACAGTTTTTGAATTCATAAGGTATTAAGAAGCGGAGACTACAGTTTATTAGCAGATAGCACAGATAACAAAGTTACAAGCACATCGAGCGAATCGGAGCAGAGAGGCCAATATATGTATGTGAGCGAATACAGAGGTGAATTTATGGTCAAATGGAATCAAGGCGCAGCGATGCACGACAAAGACTATTAATAGGATTTGAGTACATATATTTATATATTTCCATACATGGTAAAGAGAATGGTTGATCGAGAGAGAGAGAGAGAGAGAGAGAGATTCAAGATATTAATATTTCAGCTAACGAGAGATATGTGCGTAGGTTGTCCTATGTGATCAAGCATAGACTTTTATACAAATACGATAGTGATGATGATGATAATAATAATACAAAGATATAATCGAATAACATTGTCTATTAAATAGGTTAATAAACATCCTGACAAAAATTAACCGTAGTCGAAATTAATCCTAGGTATGTTGCAATGCTTATGATTATTATCAATTTTGTAGCACGATTGATGCAGACATCAGGAGTTTAGTCCACTCTTTTTAAGCTAACATCTATGGTTCTGAACTGACTCGCCCCAAATTTAGATCGTATATATATGTAGTCCATGAATTGACCTGGAAGAATTAGTTATACTTTTGTGTATTGGTTGAAAATTCCATGTTTTTTTTCAAGCAAAGTCCAAAAGCGATTCCAACATTCACGGTAGATTAATGATCATCTTCAACCCCCGTTTGCTTTTTTCCCCTGCGTGTAGCTTTTTATGAAAACATTAATGTCCTTTCATAGTATATTTCGTTATTTCTTATCCCTTTCGTTTTGGGCGGACATTGTTTTTAAAAAGAGCTATTCTTAACATTAATAGCAGTTAAGACGTTCTCCAGTACTGTTAGCTGTTTGTGGCGGTCGTCAGTTCTCAGTTTTCCATGTTGTGAAAAGATGCTTCCTCTTGAAGCACCTAAAATGGTGACTAGATTAGTAGTAATCTTGGCAACCTGTAAGTGTGATCGCAGTGTCCAATGGACAACTGTTCAAAGTTGATGACATGATTTTTTTAACGAGAAGTTTGTACTGTGTTAGCTTGTACTTTCAAGGCTTTACCCCTGGCGATACCAGTCTGTAAGTCGAGATGAGGTGTGATGGCCGAGTCATTCCTGTTACTGGAAAGCAGCATCACTGAAGATGCTGGTTGTCCGAGGGAACACTTTACAACCACCACCACCACACCTCAGTACAGTCTGCACAACCACTTCAGATCTTAAGTCTTACTGTTCTCCATTTGATCAATCTGGCTTGGTAGGAATTAAAGGACCAAGTGTTGCAGCCAGTATACTCCAATTGGGTTACCACAGTAAGCAATTTCAACCACCACAATCGTCTGTAAATTGGAAAGCATTGAGTAGCCATGTCATCCTAATTCACTAGTAATCTTGATATGGTTTCATGCTGCATTCATAACCCTTTTTAAAACACTCGATCAGAATTCCGTCCAAACTGTCAATACGGTTAGCTCTTTTGATCAACTTCTATCATAATATAACGCATTCAACATGGTTAACTCTATAGATTACTGATCTTACTAAAAATTTTGCGAATCCCATCTCAGTACATATGATTATTATATAGTGGTCTAATTTTTTGTGATTATGGAGCGATATTGACAGTTCTTCAGAAAAGCCTTTGGAAACTGAAAGAAAATGCTGAGTCTACTTTGGCTAACCAGCGATTCATAGAAAATTTCATGCGAATTCTAGAGAAAAAGGGATTATATCGTCGTTTTCTGATGGGACATTTGCCGTTTCTGTTTTTAATTTTATTACATTTCCCCGAAACTTCTAGAATCTCTAGGTTATATGTGACACCTTTTTGTTTTCTGTTTGGGGTTCAGACGTGGAAAATTTCTTTGTATTTAGAAATTCGATGTCCATATGTTCAATTACAGAGATTACTATGTGCTTATATCGCTAATCAAATGAGCTTGATCAGTCAAAAACCACTAGAATAAACATTAAAAATGAGAAAACCACGAGCTAAAACACACATACATATGCTACATCCAGTCTCCGATATATGAATTCCGTGGGTAAAATGTTTACGCTTGAATAATATATGAATCATCAGCAGTATTACTCATTTACTCCAAGTACATATTAATTTACCCATTTTTGAGCCATATTATTTTTATATACGAGCTAATAATCTTAGTACCCAGTTGGCAAAGTGAAGCAAAAATCGTCTAAATTCCGTAATTGCCAATCTAAATTCCGTGTAAGACTAGAGGAGCAAGGATATGTCATCAAATCCTATAACATGCTCCAAAATCATCCATGTAGTAGTTCATGGATGGTCGAAGGCTCGGGGATTGGTACCCTAAGAAAACCACCTGCTTCGGTTTGGGCACCCGGGCAGTATCACAGCCCTTACACATCAGATGAGATTTGTGTGGCGCATATGTATTTGGTTCATCATTGTACCGATTTTTATGTGTTAAAATAAATAAATAAATAAAAAGTTTAAATAAATGATGTCAAATGGATGCTCGAACTTGTGATACATAGTTTTATAGGAGAGATGAATTATAACTAGTAGTAGAGAATCTAGAATGCATGTTTCGTCCCATTTGGGACATGTCAGCTGTAATGAATCTATTACATCTCAGTATTGTTGATATTCACACCTAGACTAGAGCTGAGAGTAACTTTTCACTTCAAACATCTATATTATCCGTTGAACTACTAAGTTCAAATAATCACCAACTTCTGTAACGTTTATGAATTTAATTTACACGACAACAGTTTAAATCACTCATAGGTTTTTCACACTCTTTGAATGTGTATAATGTTTACATACAATAAGAATTTTCGTCTTTGAATATTTTCTTCTTCTATAAAGTTTTCAAATAAAACATTAAGTCATATCATATCATATCTACTCTAATTTATTTTTGTATACAATCAACAATATAGAACGTTTACGTTTAACAACAAAACCTCAAGATGTACTAATTAATCATTTCGGTGAAAGTGTTCAATTCAAATGTACAAGTTCAAATGAACAAATTATACCATATTGGTTATTTAATGGACAACCAAAAATTACAGGAATTGGAAAAAGTATGTTTCTTCTTTTTTATGTATTTGTAAAATCTATTTTTACAAGCGAATCCAAGTAGTTTGCATCCGTTAATATGTTTGAGATTAACAATCAATGATGATGTTTTGTCTAGCTTCGTTCCAACCTATCTCTATGCTAGTTAACATTATACGTCTAATTAGACAGTACTTATATGATATATCTTTCAACTGTTTTTTAGTTAATAAAGATTTATATCCCTATCGATTGATTTCTCATATGTATCTACTCAGTTGGAAGAAAGTTAGCGGCGGTCAAACTAAAACGTGTCATCAATCCTTGAAGTCACTAACTTCTGATCTGAACTATTTTAGTAGATGTACATTACTTGATTGGGGCTCACGCGACTATCTATCGTAACCAAGGTTTGGAGACTCTGGGTGACATGACTCAGAATCGGTCACAATGGCGTAATTGTATACACTCTTTGTCTTCCCTTAAACCATGAGATTAAAATTACTTAATTAATTCGGTGTTCATCTTGTTGTGCTAATGAGGTGTGACAACTTGGACTGATGCATAAATCTGCCTGGTCCTATGTTGTAGCTAACTGATGTACCCACTCGACATGTTAATGAATGTTGGAAGCATTTATGAACATTCTTGTAGAGATAAAATTATCACCAACCTAATTGCTTGATAACTTTGTCATGAAACAAATCTATTGAGATCCTATACTATAATGTTGCGTAGTTTTTCATAAAAGCCACTCAAACTGTTGTAGGTGGGGCAAGTTTCAAACTTGCAACTTAGTAGAACGTTGAATTTTTACGTTTTCATCATAATAAAAACAACTAATTGTTATAAATACATAAACTTCCCCACTTTTCCCAACCACTTACTTACCATCTAACTTGCTTACAGTCACTGGCTTTAATCGATAAATTTACATTGTCATTGTTGGTTAATACACTATATGCTTCACAGTAATTACCATGTACTAAAATTTTTTTGATATAGCAATAGTTTCTAATGTATTACTGGTAAATTCATGAGATCTTCGTATATCTATCTGTTTTATGCTATGAAGAATTACCAGTTGTCATAATCTCGTTATTGAAGTATTTTTTTTAATATGGATCCTAACGCAACGCATTCATCATAATTGCGTGAATCTTTTGATCTGTTGTTTGTGTGTGTGTACTTTTTTGTTCAGTAATTTTCAGTGCGTTGGTGAAATACAGAATTCTCGGTATTTTGTTATAGAGACTGTCTAATTCCACTGAACTGATGAACCGATCTAAATTAGGCCATCGTTGAAAACATGGGAGCACTTGACGGCATTTCCGTCCGAGTTTTGTGCTGCTCAGGAGTGAGCATCCGCAAATTCGCCACTGGGAATCAAACCCATATCCATCAGTCCCGCGGGCGAACGCTTAACCTCTAGATCAATAAGCCTATATTCAATAGTGTACAAGTCTAACTTCAATCAATCCTAAGATATTGTGAACTTATAGATCCTCACTACTGAAGAATCTTATACTATGCTGAAATGATCATAAAGTGCTTCTACGTTTTCAATGATTGTCTAAATTAAATCGATTCATAATTTCAATGAAATTTTCTTTCCTGTTTTCTTTGCCTAAATCCACTTTCATTTATTTATCTACTTTTAACTGCATCTAACCTGTGCTTCAGTTTGATATAGTTCTCTACCTATTATTATTATTATTATTATTATTATTATTATTATTATTATTATTATTATTATTATTATTATTATTATTATTATTATTATCCTTTCTTATCACAACTATTTGTTCTATAAAATAGTATTTTGTATAACGATAAATTTCATTGTGGATTATATATGTATATATTATTCCATAGAGTAAATATTCACAGTGTGTTCAATAATTATTTTGTTATACATCTCTCTCAAATAAACAATTTTCCCCCTTCAATATCTAACATTGAAATCAATCATAATTGACAGGTAAGTAAGTGGTGAATTAATTTATCAACCTTACAGTACAAAATAGTGTTCAATATATATATGTGTCAGAAAGAGAGGAACTTGGAGTTTAAAGAGTGACATTACATAAACAGGTTGATAGTTAGAAATTTGTAAAGTAACTAATCTTTATCTGTCATAATAATAATAATAATAATAAGAAGAAGAAGAAGAAGAAGAAGAACAAGGTGTATTGAAATGAATCGGACCAATTCTTTCTATTGTTATTTTTCTCACATGATTTCTCTCTTTTTCTTTCATAGATTATAAAACAATTCATGGACTGTTTGTAATTTTTTTATTTGAACACATAAACATTGGTACAAGGGGGCACCATACAATGACAATGAGGCTAGTACCAGTTATCATTGATTCTTGTGAGGGCTGTGATACTGCCCGAGTGCCAAAACCTAAGCAGGTGGTCTTAAGAGGCAACACCACGAGCCTTTGACCTGAAGGTCTAATCCACAATACAGTAGAGCAGCCAACAATAGGTTCATACGCTTTTGGTCCATGTGCACCATAGGTTTGGAATAAGGGTATTCTAACTCCCCTAAATGGATCCTCGTTATTCCATCAAATCAGTTTGCGTACAGGACATTCTCTTTTCTTCCTCTCGATTTCGTAAACAACACTCTCTTAGAGGGAAGGCAGTGAGTAGGACTTCCCCGTCAGTGGCTGTATACGCGTGGGCATGTGATGATAGCATTTGAAGAGGAAGAGCGAACTCTCTTCACCCTTGGTCGTACCAAGGCATTTGGGGTGGAGTAGTGTGCGTTGGTATTAGTTCGATTGATTTAAAGCATTCAATTTTTAACGACGATTCTTGTTATAAAATATCTCTGTCCCAGTGCCAAGTCTGAGCATATTTCGAAAGAATATAGAAGTTCAGCGATGAAAATTTTCTTTTCGACGATTTCATTTACCTAAATTGTACAATCGTATTTTATAGTCAATTTAACTTGCTAGCTGACTATTTTGTTGCTAATCCCGAAATCATTATACTTAGAACAATAATTGATTCTTAGACGACACTTTCATTATTTGTGACAAAAATATGAATATCAACGACATTAATTAAATTGCTAGAGACACTCAATCATCATCATCTACAGTAATACAGATTTATGGTTGATATTTAAAGTAGGTAAGAATTGAATTTCGGGTAGTTAAATTAGAATAGAACATCAGATCATCCAACTATTGCCTACTGAACTTAGTTATATGAAGGATATACAAAATTCCTGGACAAAATAAGTGATATAATTGTGTTGACTTATTCGGACTCGATAACTGAGTGGATAATTTTTTATAGGTTCAAATTGAAAGAGGGTACACTAGGTTTATAGTCTCAAATGTAGTGATCAACATTGCGGGGAGGGGCAAACTAGATAAAATGCATATTCTGTATTTCACTGCTATCCATTATCCAACTGTTCTAACGTGTCCTGTAAATTGTTTACAGAATAATTGGCTCATACATTTTTTACTATCGGATTGATTGACTGACTGACCTTAATTAATCTAATCATATTAATGATATACCCAAATCAGTGTTATTGTTTGTTTGTGGTTGTTTAAATCTAAATATGTATGTAATTTTTTTTGTATACATGGCTTTATACCGGATTCTGTAATTTATTAACAGATTTTACGTATCAGTTTAGGGTTATGGAGATTGTTGAGTTTTGATTGAGATCATAAATTGACCGATGTTAGATCACCATTGAAAACCTAGAAGCACTGGACTGTCGTTTCGTCCTAGTAAGGGACTCGTCAGTAGTGCACATTCACGATCCCGCACACGGGATTCGGACTCGGGACCCTCAGCCTCATGCGCGGATACTTAACCTTGTATGTTTTTTTCTCTCTAAATGTTGTTTTCTCCTTCGTTTTTTTTTTCAGTAAAATTTCCTCCTTAACATTTTGTTCAGATGGATCAATGTTATGTATCGTTTTTTCATTTTTTCCTGACTGTTTATTTGATTTATCAGCAAAACAACTATTCTGTCTACGATTTAGGCACTTCCTTGTTTTTGTTATACCGTTTGTCTTTCTTTTTTGGTTGATTATTCCTTTCATATTTTATACCGACTGTTTAATCAGTTATGTTCTTCTTAATCCATTTGTCTATCGTTTCATAATGATTAATGTATGTATTATACATGTGTGTGTATATTAATGCTAAGATGGCGCGTATAGTTTTTTAGCGTTGTGTGCACTTTTTCTATACAACAAGTTATTCTTATCAGAATTGGTTTTTGCTGTCTATGAGAATATTTATTTGTTGATATGAATAGAGTTTTATACGTGTTTTGTTGTGTATGTATGTTTGTATAAGCATTCAACTGTTTGAATGTCCTTTCCCTTGCCCCTTGTTACTATCCAAAGTAATCCAATTTGAGAGCTTAGGATGCGTAGAGTATTAATAATGATAATAATAATACTTTAATACATTGAATAACATTTGTGTTTCATAATTGACACATGTTTGTACTGACTTAGTTACACACACTGTAGAATGTTATTCATAAACGTTTTTGAAATTGGTTTCCATCACTAACAAAAGGGTAATATCTATAAAAGAAAAGACTTCTCAATGAGTAAATGACATTTAAGCACAATGCAAAATAAAATATTAACTCTGAAAATGTTAGTATTAAATGATTAATCCTTTTTTTCTTCAATGCCATATCATAATTCCTCACTTGCTAGTGAATGATACTTGGCTGAATTAACTAACACCAAGTCAGTAAGTCAAGACTTGAATCTGCTATCATTCAGTATATATGGTTGAATTCTGAACTGCTTCTTGAAGTGCATTTGTTTTATTAAAAGACCTTCCTAAATCAATCTCATATTAACAAAAATACTACTAACTCACCTAGTTTTACTATCAAAAAATCTCAAAATGTATTCATCCATGGTTTGGGGTACCAGGATGTGATCATCAATCGATACAGGACTCTAATCAACTGTACAGACTTCACATGTTTAAAAAATCTGAACTTAACTATGACAACTTATGTGGTACCTGAAATCTAAAAAAGCATCTCAATATCCCTACCAATAATATTCGTGTTTGATTCCCAGTGATTTGAAAAATACACATTCGCATACTTATTTATTATTTATTTAAACACATAAATATTGCTACGAACGTGGCACCAAAATGTATATGTTCCATACATTTAGAAAATAAGGAGGTAGGGAAATGGAGGTGAGTATATAATAAGAAAAAGAAAAAATGAGTTGAAATTAGTATGAAAGTAAAAAATGTAATCGGATCTGTTCACTTAAGAAAAATACAACCAGAAAGGATTCTTTCGGCTAGATACATTCGTTTCACTTATATGAGAAAAGTAAATAAAAGTTACAACTTCTATTCTAACCTATGTCTGATAACGTCAAGCTTCTGATTTGCACTATCTCTTCGATCTAAACCAAGTAATTGTGAAGTACCAACAGATTCCAGTCTTATATATCTCTTTCTTTCATACCATTACACTATGTCATATATTGTTAACTTCCTGAATTTCACTGCCAGCCATATCTCATGTATTCTACACTAATATGTCTCATAATTTTCTATATCACAGCGATATCCACATTCCAGCCAAAACTGATCAAATTTTGGTGAAAATATCAACAATAGAATAATGCAAATTACCACAAATTAGATTAAAATCGTAACATTGCATCATATGCCTACTCCCCCCTCAACCTGGATTCACGGTGCTTGCTGTTGTAGGTTGGAAGAGACCGAGGTGTGATCAATCCAAGCGATAGCTTTTGTCCCTGAAGTCATTGACATTTGACCTGATTCGTGTTGCTAGGTGCGGATTGTCGGCTTAAGATCCACACGATTATCATGACTTAATTCAGGATCTCACTCAATAGCTAAAATGTATCCACTTTTTGTCTTCCCCTAGATTATTAGTTTCGCGCATATCTTATACTTTATAATTTCACAAATTCATACTTTCATCTCGAATTATATTGTCAATGCTTAGTGTTTTCTACTAACAATGATACTGTAGTGAACAAGAACACGAGTGGAGACAATCGGATGTATTTGACACGAAATTACAGAGCATCTCGATAAAATCGGAGAACCATTTTGTAAATAGTTAATTTGCAAAATATTAGTCCATTGTCTCAGATTTGATCGTTCATCCATCTTCATACCAATTGCGTTCCATTCCCGTTCTTTCCTTTTCGATCTTCTACTGAAATACATTCTATGCCTGATCACCGTTATATACTACTTATGTGGATATAAGTAACCCACGCAACAATACTATTACTATTTCTACAACTCGGACATTTTACTGTGCTCATACAGCGTGATAAAATTAATCGACACGCACATATATATATACCGAGTTCTACATTATTTATGATAAACTTACTGTTCATAAGTTGTTATCATTACATAAAATAATTTACCTTAATTTAACGTATCATGTCTATTAGGCAACCTCAACCGATGTCCATACATATCAGGTTTTATGTCGTGACTAACTGAACATTTTATTGTCAACTCAATTTTTTTCCTATATCTACGTACATATATATGTATTTATATAAATATCTACAATCTTCTAAGGTGCCTACACTAAAATTCATGGTAATCGTAAGTTCACTAAATAGATATAAATAAATTGGTCAATGCCATTTTCATTCAGTTTATTACTTATTTCAAGAAAAAAAAGAGAGAACATTCTGATTAGTTCTTGTTTAATCTGCATGGATGATTATTGATTGAGTGTAAAAGAAGAATTGTCTTGTCTCGAATACAATGTAGACATTTTATTTTTTTCTCTCTTCTGTTTGATCTCTCTTTTTTCCTACATATAATTCTGTTTACAATACCTTTTGTTAATAAATTTTGAAAAAGGAAATCAAGTCTCTTTTTAGATTTTCACTTCATGAATGCCATCTATATGTGTGTAATACTTTCCATACAACTTTTTTTGATTCATGGATAGATCATGTTTATTCATTTATTATACTAATGTAATTGTATTGTGCATTGTCTATAGATGGAATTACTACTAACACTACTCGTTATTATGATTCATGCATGTCTTTTTGGAATCATTCTTTTTATTTTTAATTCCAATCTTTGAAGAGTAAGAAATATATGCATGTTTCCTACTATAAAGCCAATGAATTGAAATCGTCTGTCTATCGGAAAAGCGACTTCTAAAATTTCTTGAATTAAACATTTTTTGAATGTGAGTAGATGAAAACTCAGATGATTAGTATACTTTGTGCCATTTCATAAATGAAACAATAGTTTTTAGTGACCGACTGATCTGACTTCGATTTGGATGAACAAGTGAATAATATCATGAATATAAATCTTTCATTTTGTATTTTACTTAGGCTAACTCTATTTGTGCGACAGCGGTAACACGAAGCCTAATGTGGTTTGAGTTGTGTGAATTCATTTCAGGCACAGGTTAATTCAGATAGATATTAAGAATAAGAAGCGGGAAACGAAACGAAACAAAGCAGAGAAAGCAAGCTTGACTTAAGATTTGTAACGAGACAAAAATAAGCTGAAGACATATGATAAATAGGTTAAACGATACGCACACATGTTTGTATAAAAAAACAATCAAGGTTATAAGCGAACAATTGATAAGGTCAATATATGGCTGAAGAAAATCAAATTAATTGGTCTATTCGAAAGCCAGAATAACTCATGTGGGTTTGACACTACAAGTTGTCCATCTAAGTCAGTAAAAGTTAGTTACGCGATTTCGCAATCTGATTGAAGTTAGACATATACAACGTCGATTCTGGACTAGGTGTTCTTCGGGTAACTGATGGTCCTTAGTCTGACTCCTTGTTGTGATGGTCGTGGATGCTTTTGGAAAAAAAACATGTTCAGTATTTCTGGTTTTTATTCGATGTTGAACTTGTGTAGATTTATAATACTAATGACGGTCATAAACTAGGCTGACATTGTTTACTTATCTGCTCTTTGTAATAATCGACATGCATTGTATTCCAGTACTGAAGTTACCAAGTAGTATATTTCGATTAATCACTAATTTTTTTTTAAAAAACTTACTTGTTTCATTCAATTTGAAATGTGATCAGTTGAAAAGTATGAACAGCAGAATTATCCAAACCATTTCAGATTAAATTACTGCTTATACCCGTTGTACAAGTGAATGGCTATCTGGATTCATTAGCTAAGTGGACAACATTATGTTGTTTGAAAAAAACGGTACTGGGTTCCAGTCTCGGAGTAGATATCAGCTCACTCCAAGTTGCAGGTACTTCCAACTGACGCATCCTAAATTCCACTACTAGCTACATTCCATCTATTCTATAATTACCTGGTGTTACTTCCCGTAATAAGAATTCTAATCCAAATTAATCTGATATGTGATTTCCAATGTCTAGTTAGTACATGAACCGTTTTTTTTTTTGTAAGTATTAATGGACTTTAACTCTGATCAATCATTCATCAACACTACACCAGTCAAATTCACTAATATTCATGTTTCACTTAAATTAATTGTCTTATCACTGTATATTTCTCATCCAATACACAGTAAATAACATTCGTAAATCACTCGTAAATAATCCTATTTGCCTCCAATTGTACGTCTTAACTCAATAAACCATATGGTTATTTTGTAACTTTTTTCCATAATATTCTGTTTGTTTGTTTTTGTTTCTTGCCACATCATAAATTCGTAACTACTGTTCAGTAATCTGACAATATTGATTATTAATATTGTACTTTAGATTAGCATATTTATGATTAGATTGCATAATTTGACGTTTATTATTATTATTATTATTATTATTATTATTATTATTATTATTATTCATCGGACATCATTTATGCTGTCTGTATAATGTCTTAATAGCTTAATGTATGTGTTTATAAACAAAGCGATTCTGTTAAATAAACGTAGGTGGATAGCAAAAATTTTCACATAGACAATATTTAACATAGAAATAATATTACATTAGCGAACTTATGAATACATAATACAGTGGCTAGATTGATATTTAGTGGGACATAATTCATTTAGTTGGTACATTTATGCTAACCCCTATGGTTGATCATCCCCTGTTACGGCCGATGGTGAGGAGAGTACGTTCTCCCTCTTGAAACGCTCTCATATCGCCACGAGTTATTATCATTCGAGGTACATACTAATTTGTACAACGGGTATGAATTTCATATGTGTTAAGAACGTGTATGTTCACTTCGTTAATGTTAAGCACTTTTCATGGAGTTCACATATGCCAGTAGAAGCTAATCCTTTACAATCACGGAAAAAACCTAAACTATGTCTTGAATGTTTGTACTTTTTCCATTTTTTAAATCCACTATAATGTGATGTTAGCTGGTTGATAGTAGTCGACAAGAAATAGTAAATGACCTGTTGAATAGTTGCGAAGTATTGCTTAGAAAACTTCATAGGAACATTTTATCAAGTCAACAGTGAATAGAAACACCTAAAAAGCGAATAATTATGTGTCACTTTTCTGATTGGATAGTTATTCATACCGCTGCTAGAAAATTCTAGTAGCCTAAGGTTGTCTGTTATACCGTAAATACCCTCATTTTTCTGTACATAAACTAACCTGGAAGTAAAACGTTCCTCCCTCACTTCGCGCCACTTTCTTGTGTTCAAGTTTCAGTTTAGATTTAGCCTGGGATTATTAGAAGCGGCTAGGAAAGCGATTCGAATGTTCAGTTAAAAGACTTATCAGACCTAGGTTTTGTTCAACTTGACAATTGGTCGACAAGACGTACCTACAATTTTGAGGGGACTTATGGTTATTGCTGTATTTAAACCCGCGTCACTCAGTTTTGTAGTCTGTAACGTTACTTCTTGATATGTTTGGATCGTTATGTATTACGAATCATTAACTTATCATAAATTTGAAGTTTAGCATTAATGATGTAATCTCATTGGTACTTAAGTGTACTATCGGGGGAACTAGTAACGTTTGTTTTTGGAAGCCAGTTACATTGAAATATCTAGGACTGGGCGTTACATTATCAAATTTTTCAGTTCATATGCATCTTTTTAACAACGTCTTCAGTAGTTCTTATTTAGAAAATGATAAGGAGATTCTGACATGTATGGATCAGTGATTTTGTAACATAGGCTACAACTATTTTCCAACTCTACACTCAAAGTTTGTTATTGCCTTTCTACACTAGTGTTTGCAGTTATCCGTCAATAGATGTAATGTATAAAACAAATGTATGCAACTGATTTCCACTGTTTGTGTGTGTATGTACATATACCTGATTGTATTTGCTTGCTTCGTTTTGATTTTATCTTTTTTTGTTCTGTATGTATAAAGACTACTCATTTCACGATATACTATATACTCATATATAATTGGATTATCCTGACAAGTCATGCTTATCTAAATTAATTGTTCTCTTCTCTTCGTTTCATCTTTGTTTTTCATCATTCCTATCTTCTTTTTGTATTTAGATAATACACTAACGATAACTAATGTTACTGTACAGGATATAGGAGTTTATCAATGTATTGCACATCGATGGGATCCTGATCCAGATCTAGAAGAATGGGTATCAGCATCAGCTGTACTAGCAATGAGTTCTGATAAACTTATTCGTACACGTAAGTTAGATCATTTAGCTTTTGTTATTAGCAGAGATAAATAGTGGTTAGCAGTGAAATTCAGAACCTGCGTGTCGTTCCATTTGAGACTCGTCAGCTGGACTTATCTGCATTCTAGAGTGAGCTGATGTTCACTCTAAGACTCCAGCTCAGTATATTTTTTTGCTTCAAACTCCATCGCGTTACGCGGAATGAGCTCTGGTATCCAGGTTTATTTAGCTGACAAATCCTTAATAGGATGAAACGCACATCCTAGACTTTACTGCTAGCTACCATTCATCTCTGCCTATGAAATGTTTGTGACTTAATGCCAATATCGAGACGATTCGCGCAAGATATGTCTAAAAAAGGCTGATCGATTTCAGTTCTAAATATCAGTGGGGAGATCTAAACAACCAATACAAATGTCTATTTTGTTGCTGCTTCGGAAATTTATTTTAAGCTAAAGTGGTTTTTTGTTATATATGCATATATAATTGTACACAAGTGTGTGCGTGTGTGCGCGCAATTATTCATTTACATGAGTGAACATGATTTCTATTTACTTAAACAATTTATCCCATCCACACATTGTTTTCTCCATAAGTCAGTTTATCCATCGTGTTGTAAATGTTTAAGTAGTATATTATATCCAGCGCTTTCAACCGATTATCCGTTCATTTAGTGAGTGATCACTGCCTATTAATACGTAGTTCTCACTAGACATTTCATTCCAAGTTTCTGCTGCTATTCACGACTATAAAGTGTGAAGATGTTAGTGTGGCACAGACCAATATGCTGGATACATAACCTAAATATTTTGTAAGATTAAACTTAAAATAAAATCTTTATTGAAAATTGCACTTTGAGAGGCAGTAATTGTTCATTAAATAGGTAGAAAAATAGCCAAAATGACTAGATATAAAATATTAGTTGTATTGTGAGAATGTGATAGAAAACTTTAATAATATTGGGAAAAAATTGTGCAATTGAGATCACTTTAAAGAGGAAGAATATATTTATAAAATCTCAGCGAAAGAATTTGAAGTAAACCCAACATTTCGCCTGGCAATCTGGTCCAAGCTTTTTCAAGGATGACTTTAGTTGCACAAAATTATGTTTATCCTTACAAATGAAAAATATTTATTGAGATCATGAACCAATCGATTTTGGATCACCAAAAACCTGGAAACATAGGACGGCCATTATGTTCTATCGTGGAATTCTTCAGCAGTGCTCATCCACGACTTGGACTTGGACAAAGGACCCGCGAACTCGAGAGAACGCATAACTGCTAGACCTATGAGCCGGGGTCGCACGTTCTTAATCTCTGACTTCAACCAATCTACGATATTGCATGCCTATCTTGGTTGAAGTTAAACATTAACTCCATTGGATCCTGGCTAAATGGTCTAGATGCTGGAGGTTTGTATACGGGACCGAAGCTCCTGGGTTCGAGTCCCGCGTGCTGGATCTTGGATGCACACTGCTGGGTAGTTCCTTGCTAGAACGAAATGGCTGTCCAGTGTTTCCAGGTTTTTAATGATGGTCAAACACTGATCGGTTCGTAATCTCGATAAAAGCTCAACAATCCCCTCAACCGTGTACTGAAGAATTCGTAATCACATACAGGTACATACCTTTTGTGCCTACAATATATATATATATATATATATATATATATATATATATATATATATATATATCCACATTCTAATTACGCTGTTCCGTGACTATCTATCGCTAGATGAATTGTTGATTATAACTAGTGTTCAGCCTGGATTAACTAATAGCTAGTGATAACAACGTAAATTAAAATGTCATTTCTCTCTGTTTTTCTCCCACACCCACTTGTTTGGTAAATAGATTTTCGTTTTTGTTGTTCTTACAAATATTTACACATTTTCTTATTCATTTTGTTTCATATTAAATATATATTTTTATTAATTAGCTCAAGAATTAGCCTTATTATTGCCAACATCGAAACAAGCAATCATGGAGGTGAAACCACCAGGTAATATTTTCAATGAAATAAATCATTCATATTTGTTAAAGTTTAATCATACGTTGTCGTGAATTATCTGTAGTTGTATATACATATATTAGGTGGTTGGATGAAGTGAACAGTAGACTCTGAACGTAAGTTTCGTTCTAGCTGGTACTCATCACTAATGTGTACCTGTAACTGTAAAAGCAAACTAATGCTTTTTATAGGATTCAGATAAGTAATTCTTACAGTTTAAATCGTGAACTAATCTTATATAGATCACTATTAAACACCTGGAAGCACTAAACAGACATTTTATCGTAATATGGAAATTCTCAGTGGTCAGTTGACATCCAGGATTCGAACTCAGCACATTCCGTCACGCAAATGGACAGTTAACTTCTAGACCACTGAGTTTGAATCCAACGATATTAATTCTTAACTCAATATTTCCTGTTTGAAGTGGTTATTGACCGAACTAGAGCAAATATTGATAAAAATGGTATAATTGTACTCCTTGTGGGTTGACTAAATAACTGCAGTAATATTTCTCACTTCTGAGATAGAAAACAGTTTAAACATAAAGCTTTATGTTTTATTCTTGCCTAAACAATCATGAAACATTACTAGTGAGCTACTCAGGCTATAATTGTCACGAATTCTAATCCCATATTGGAAAGCATCAGTTCAGTCCTCTCAAGTTTGCAGGTGTTTATAACCTTAATGATGAATCTCAACACCAACAAGTAATTTATATCCAGATTGTCTTCCCGATTAGGATAGTTTAATACTGACCAATTATCTAAATGTTGTGTATTGTTTGCTAAGATGTTAAAATTTGACGTTATTTACAGTTAGCTCAATTATATAATTTCATAAATCTACTTTTTCCATGCATTATGTTAGAAGGCTATTTTTTTGTCTAGATTACTATTTCTTCTTTAATATCCTATTACATTGTTTCTTTTGTAATGTAATTCAGATTCGAGATAATAATGCACACTAGTACGTTTCTATGGAACAGGTGTTTACGGGTTTTTTTTTCTTTTTTTATGAACATAGATACAGACATATATGTATATATAGCGTATTTCAATGAAACATTCCATTGAATATTCATTATTTCTTATTTCATTATATTCATACATCTGTTTAATATGAATAGTATAATTGGATTTGGCATAAAATGTGTAAAAAAAATTTCTTTATTTGTAAGCAAACTAAATGTTTTGCAAGTTTTTTCCTGGGGGGGGGGTTAAACTACAATAACATATTCACAGAAGACATGTAGAGGATATCTTTAAGATTATTGAGGTGAAATCATCAATGGAGAATATGCCATATTGACACATTAAAAAAAAAACAGGAAACTTCTTGAGATTTCTAGTTTTTTGTTTATTGAATATTTGATGAAAGGATGGTTATACTTAAACAGTTCATTCATATTAATCATTTAAATTAGTTGTAGTGAACGAGAACTCAGGTGGAACATACCCTGGCCTGGTATGGCCGAGAGTGGGGTGGGCCCGCCCTCCCTCTCGAAATGCTCCCACATGGCCACGCGTATACAGCCTCTGCCAGGGGAGTCCTACTCACTGCCTTCTCGTGACGGGGGCGTTGTTTACGAAAATGAGAGGACGACGCCTTAGTCGGACCCCAAACCAATGGTGCACATGGGCTCCAGTATCCTGAGGGAACAAATGGCGTATGAACCAATCGTTGGTCACCGGCTACCATGGGACTGCATCTTCTCACGATGCTCCACTGCCTTGTGTGGGTTAGATCTTCAGGTCAAAGGCTCCGGATGTTGCCCCCTAAGAAAACCACCTGCTTCGGTTGGGCACCCGGGCAGTATCCCAGCCCTCACACATGTCAAATGAGATTTGTTTGGCGCATATCTAATGGATGCCTCGTTGTACCAATATCTATGTATTCAAATAAATAATAAATAAAAATAAGAACTCAGATGGGGACAACCAGTTTGTTATTTCATACGAAATTACAGAATATCTTCGTAAATTATGAGAACTGTATACATTAAGTGCTTAATTTGCATATCTTCCATCAGTTGTCCTTTACATTCTGTTTAATTCTTTCAATTCACAATTTTTTTCTATTTCCCTTCCTGTTTTTTTTTCAATTCAACCTTCTGTTGCTAAACCTTCCACTCCTGATTGGTGTTACATACTACTTATATCTGTCAGCATAAGTAGCATACACCACATAGTTATTAATCAAATTACAATGAATATTAAGAAAGGATTTCATATCTGGACTGACTGAATAACTGTGTAGTAACATTTTTCATTTCTAAACATAAAACTTCTCATTGGATACAGTATAACATGTTATCGTCAAGTGTCTTTCAATGTCAAAGATCTACAATGTACATCTTGATCATTACTCAACAGCTTACCATTATTATTATGATTCTCTGTCTCACTATTACATGATTTGTCTCAACTAATCCTCTTATATTAACTGTATACATCACATTGTGATCTTTGACGAATTAGTATTGAAGTTGTTAGTTGTCACATCTCATTCTACTCTTCATCGTCAATCAGTAACTAGTCAATTAGTCATAGACAACAATTATTATGTCGGTCCGCATTAACTTATCAGTATGAACAACAACTGGGTAAAGTACAAACATAAATCGATTGCTATGAGGTCAATAAATGGGTGACGTATTACTACTTCATAACACAAAGTTTAAAGCTTAAATGGGAAGAAAAAAAATGGATGTCATAACTTTAGGTCATTTGTTTTAACCATAATACATCAACTCTAGATATAATGATTATCTTGTGAACTTGCACACAGTGTTGTATATGTGTCTACACCACCATCTGGCTTACCATGATTCTAACCAACTTTGTCAATTCGTTGCTCGCGTAATTAATTGAAGTTAGACATGTACATCATTAAATTCTTGGTTCACTTATCTGAAGGTTGAGCATTTACACATGAACCCGAACATCCAAGTTTTGATTACTTGTATTGGGGTCCCATACTAGGATGAAACAGCTGTCCAGTGCTTCCAGGTTTTCAATACTTGTCTAGGTTAGATTAGTTCGTGATCACAATAAAACTTGTTTATATTTTGCCCACCCACTAAATAGAATGATTCTTACAACAAAATAAGTTTTTTTTTCTGGCTGTTAGTCATTTTACTTACATATCTCCATGTTTATTTGTAAATTTCACAAGATTTTGCGTGCTTTTTCACTCGAAAATAAATAGAGATATGACTAATATACATTGATGGTATTCCCCCTCCCCCTTTTTTTTGATTTATTTTTCCATATTAGTATTAACGTTTTACAATTAAAACCCTATATATTAGAATGAATGTGTATTTCCCATTTGGGAGGAAATTTCGATTTCTGTCTTGTTTATATATTGAAACGTGTACATATGCCTTTTGCATTAAATATTATTTTGGCGTATCGATAAAATCGAGTCAGTGAAGCCAAATATAAACTTTTTGGCAGAAGAATAGGAAGGATACACAATCCGCCTACATCCTCTCTCTCTCTCTCTCAAACATCTTTAATTTCTGTTTTATTTACACTCCTTTTTTTTACCTCCTATACTTTACTAACTGACTAATCAATTATTTATTTATTATCTATCATTATTACTGTTATCATCACTTTGTTGTTGATGTGTATATGTATGTGTATATGTGTGTGTGTGACTCATACCACTGTTAATTTTATTAACTTGGGAGAAACAACAGTAGATATACTTATGTATATTATAAATAGGGGAAACTAGTATGGAGATAGGTGTTTCCTTCTGTATGAATGTCTATTTCATTTTCGTCTTGTGTAAGAGAACATGGAAACGAGATATAGATTAAGTCATATTTGATGAAGATGGTTCAACGCTTAAATTATTGTTAGAGAGTGAATTGGTCAAATGTCTGATGCACTTCATTTATCTTAGAAGTTTCATCATCTCTGAGGATTAGTGTTTAACGAAATCTTTGCACATAGATTCAGAATACTTGTTTGATTTTGTCAACCTACGGTATTTATGGCATAGGCGAAATGTCCGTCTACCAAAAAAGTGGGTTGCTGATACATTTGCTTATTGTTTTCTTTTCTATCCTGAATTTCAAAATCATTATGTACCTTTTATCTGCAATTGAATTCTTTATTCTCAAATCACACACTTTATCTTGAATATTTTTTTACGCTCACTAATATAACTTTTAATTCAGTAGTGATCTTTGATGTACTGTTAATTGTATGGCGATTTGGACCAATGCACTTATAATGTCAGGTATCTACGTTGCTTATGACTGACTACATATTTAATTCGTCTCTGTTCAATTATCAAATAGTTGTACAATCGGATTGATTGACAATCAAAAATGGTTGACTTTAACTTTCACTGTTATTCATTCTTTGCTGTTTTCTTTTTCCTCAATTTCAACTGTCACGTAAAATAGTTATTTTGTTGTTTTGAACGTCTTAATATGGTTCCAGTTGACCTCATTTCACACTGAATCCGACATTTTAGTTCACGAGTCTTTGTGAAATCCACTTTTTCGACTTTTGAGTTAAATGTCCCAATTAGTTGTATTTCAACGATTTACATCCTGAGCTACTGATTGACAATATTCACCAACTTATTATTTATATTCTTCATCAACAAGCGAACTCATAAACTCTTACAAATAACTCCATTGACACTTGAAATGCCAATACTCTTGTTATGGATTCTACGCTGATAACCCTTTATGCAAAAATATATGGATTATGGTTGTGATATTAAGATATTCACTTCTCCAACAACAACAAAAAAAAAGAAGAAAGCGCATATCCTAAATGAGTTTGATGAAAGGATTGATTGTCCATACCAATACAACAATAAAACACAAATTCTAGTAAATAGTAAATAAGGTTTAAAAAATAATAAACGAATTCCCGATAATTCATTCGTCTTTTACCAGATAATTTTATTTCATTTTTTGATTAAGAACATGAACCGATTGATGTTAGACCACTATTGGAGCTAATCCGTGTCTGGTAGAGACCGGTATCTACCTCAGTACAATGGATGATGGTCGCGCAATTTCGTGGATTGGTTGAGGTTAGAGATTAACACTATTGGATTCCGACTCAGTGGTCCAGTAGGTTAAGCATTCGCGCGCGAGGCTGAAGATCCTGGGTCCGGATCCCTCTCGCGGGATCGTGGATGCGTTGTTGTGGAGTCCCACGATAGGACGAAACGGCCGTTCAGTGCCTCCAGGTTTTCAATGGTGGTCTAACATCAATCGGTTCATAATCTCAATCAAAAACTTAATAATTTCCACAACCCCTATACTGATAATTTTATTTATCTCTTTCCAAGTATCTATATCTTATTTTATCTAGTCCTCTGTATTTTATCGTCATTTTTTCTCTTCCTCTTATCATTTAGAAATAATCACCGATAGTTTAACACCGATTGCTGAACCAGTTTATGATAATTTAGCAGTGTATATCACATGGAAAGCATATACTATCACTACTCCTAATAAATTGGAAACACAAACTCATCATGATGGTGATGATGATGTTATCGGTAGCGATAATAATAATAATAGTCCTGATAATAACGCTGGACAAATTGCTTACCATGTTGAATATTCCATGCAAATAAGTCCTGTTGAAAGACAATATATCAATTCTAATCCAAATAACAATGTTGCTGATAATACCAATAATAATAATGGTAGTAGTAATAATGATCATCTTAATAATAAGCCATCCTCTGAATTATCTGATTTGCCTGCTTTAATCGGATTAATTGGTCATGAGGCTATCCTGTGGAGTGATCCAACTGCACTTAATCAACAAGTAAGTTTTCCATATACACATTTATTTTTCTTTGTCATATTAGGGGTGAATTTATCATATATCCTCGTTTTAATATTGAATACTTTGCATTAATCGTGAAACAGTTTGTAAAATGTAGATAAGCATGTTATGTTGTGCGAACTGCCTTTATACGTGCTGATCGTGTTTCTCCCATGAAAAAAATGGAGCTTAATTTTGGCAAATAGTGTACACTTGTCTTTTGAGCCAACTTTGATTGACAAAACATATCAAAGCAACGTTCACACAATAAGCACACATTACTATGGAGTCATTTGTTGAATAGAATGGATTAATTGTGATTAGTAGTGGAATCTAGGATCCATGTTTTGTCTTACATGGGACTCGTCACCTGAATGAAACTGCACTCCAGTATTATTGATGTTCACGTTCGGATTCGTTATTTTTTACTTTCAATCCCCAACGCGTTATCGATAGACACTGTAGTATTTGAATGCTTCGCGCATATACACCGGCTTATGCGACATGATTTAAGAGATCAAGTAATGATTATTCAATACTCTGCCAGAATAATTTCCACCAATTAAGGTGGCTAGGACCATTTGGTACGTATGCCCAGCCACCGCTTACCGTGATGAGCAATGGTGTAGGTGTATGTTGGAAGAAATCTAACGTCGACCAAGCCAAAATGTGACATCAGTTCATGAATTTATTGAGGATTTTAATGGGGCATGTGAGTAGTTGCAGGTGTAGGCCACCTAATGGTGAAGGGGCTTGATTCTCGTGATTATCGGAACAGATGGTTAGAGATTTTGTGTGACAGCATAGACTAATTCACAATGGCGTAGTTCCATTAACTATTTGTCTTCCTTAACAGCTTAAGTCTCAACATCTCCCTATTACTTTATATTTTCTTTTTCTTCTACTACTACTCTGGGATTCATTTTCAATCTGTTTTATACCACTGCTAATGTCGTATGACAACTTGAACTGATGCATGTTATGCGTCAGATTCCACGTTGCATGCAATTGACTTGATTTTATGACTCATTCTTATGTTGACTATTGTCAACTGTTTCGGTAGTAAGTCATGCAATCGTTTAAAAATAATCTCAGTAAATATTTCCTTTTTTTATTCCTCTTCTCTTCTTTTAACTATCTCCCCCGCAAAAAAATAGTTTTCATCGGCATATGCTTATGCAACTGGTGATCCGTTACAACCAGGCAGACGTTATCGTTTTCGTGTCATCGCTTTGGATCCATCTACTGGACTACATTTAGTCCCACCATCCGGTTGGTCAAATATAGTTAGTATGGAGCATATTAGTCAAGTGGAACCACCACAAATCAAAGTGGTTCGACCTATGGTAAGTGTGATTGATTTTATTTTATTTTACTTCCTTTTCCTATCTCGATCATCAACATTAATTTAATGGTCATAGCAATTGTGTGCTGACTTTGTGGTTAATTTCAAGAGGTAATTTTACGGAGTTCTAATGAGAAACTATGTGACCAGTGGAGGAGTTCCGCCCTGTTGGGAGTGAGGCAATTACTCACTATAGGTATTGGATGGCGTTTGCTTAATATTACGAATCTCTTGGAAACTTGTCAGATGCTGAGTTTGACCACTGATGGAATCATAAATGAAAACTATCTATAAATCCCATACTAAGATGAAACAGCTAATCAGTACTTCCTATTTTTTTTTTTTTGAATGGTTGCTTACCTTAAATCAATCTATTATCAAAGCTTAGAAATAAACTTATTATAAGGAATATTACTACTAATCAACTATTTCGATCATTTTGATATTCACTTGGTTTGGAATTAATGTTGATACAGAGTTGTTTGCTTAACGAATAACACAACCTTACCAAAGTTATGGTATGCTTCGACATGGTTTATGGTAATTCCATATGGTGATTAATTGTGATATTGTTTTGTTTTTAACTTAAATGGAATGTACACGAACTAGATAGACTGGAAGATGAATACGTAACACATTATGGAACGAAGAGGAATTGAAAACTCAGGAAAAAGCATGATATCAGAAGTCAAAATTGCAATTCTGTTTGTATAGGCAGTAACTATGACCTTCAGGCACAACAAAGAACGAGAGCTGCTAATCAGTTAACAGTAAAGGTCAGTAAGTAAAGATGAATTAGGAGAATTCTTATTAAGGTCTTCACCTCAGAATTATCATTTGTTAAATGATTTAATAGTACGAGGTGATTTGAGGTCTTCCTAGTTAGTCGCAAGGTGTAAGTCATTGATTCACAACCCTCAACGACCTAGATATATCCCACACGCTATAGTGAAAATCTGAATCTCCTATATTTTATTTCGTTTAGAGTCTTAAAATGCACATTAGCAATATATTTTAAATTAGGACACGAAATCTTTTTGTCTCTATCAAACACATTAGTTTTCAAGAAGAATTCTCCACCTGTAATATCAGTTCATGACTGTTTCTTTTCCCTGTGAAATACTTTCAATTTTAAAAAATCTTGATGAACCGTAGACAGTGAGATTTAACCATTTCAGGTGTGAAATATTTATCCACTGCAGGCAGTGAAAAATGATCTCAGTGGTCTAGAAGTTAAGGGTTCTCGCGTGAGATTGATACTCTTGGATTCGATTCCCTGTAATGGGGTCGTGAATCTACATAACCATTGAGGAATCTTATAATAGGACGAAACTACCATTCAATTTTCCTTTGCTGTACTAACTGAAATCATTTCATTAATTAGAAAAACTGTGAAAATTCTACAATCTCCATATATTCCCCCATACTTAATCTTTGATAAATTAATCACTGTCTTTTTATACCAAACTGAGTGCACTTGCGTTTACTTAAAAGTTTGAAATGATAAAACTGCACAATTTCTCTACCCCTATTTTTTTTACACAAATAACGTACACATTAGGTAATTTTATTAAATTCATAACTCCGATATACAAATTTGTTTGAAAGCGTAATTAAGTACTTCATCTAGTGTATGTGTGTGTTCTGTTTTATGGTTGTTTCCTTTATTATTGCTGTGTCCTGCTGGTATTGACCTACTTTTTCTTAAAATAAGTGGGTAAGGGGGGGCTTTTAAAAGAGAATAGATAGTGACTTCCGATTATGGTAGCAACGACCAGATTAAATGTGTTGTTTGCTTACTCTACCCTCACCCCTTATTATTATGTCCTTTTTTTTACTTATCTGATTAAATTATTTTCTTGTTGCTGTGTTGTTGTAAGCACTTTGAATAAAATAATAATAAACTTGTCTGAAATCAGTTCAGAACTGAATTCTTTTTGTCCTACTCCTCCTCATCATCTCCACCACCCTTTGTTAAAAAGCAATACACTGTTGAACTGCTACTTCATGCACTCGTTGGTCACTTAGTGTATTCATTGAAACCGAACAAGGACAATTAATTTTTTTTCAAGAATATAATGAATTTGTTTTTAGTTTAAATGTATTCATGAAAGGAAAACCGTTATCAATTATTAGAATGGACAATTTCGCGGTTAGTGTTCCGTTTGAAATAGTACTAGTCAACGTGACATCACGGATAGGTTTTAGCTAGAGAGCTAGTCTGGAGATTTGTGAAAGTAGAAAGTAGTATGGAACTTCATGAGAGTGTATACCTGCAGATTCATCTAAATTTATTTAAGCACATCGTATTGAGCTTCTTACTTTTATAATACTGAAATTATAACAAATAATTGAGAATTATAACGTCAGGTCTCTAACTATTATCCACTAGTGATATTTGCCATGTATATGCGTTAGTTGAACTCCACTGGTCGTGGTTTCTCAATAGAACTCTTCCAGATGAAAATAATCACGAGTTGTATTTCATTGAAATTTATTTTCAAACAAAGATGTATTGTTGCTGATAGAAACATTACGAACCTGAAACCATTGGACGGCTATTTCGTCCTAATATGGGACTCCTCAGCAGTGCGCATCCACAATCCAGCAGGCCGGAATCGAACGAGGACCTTAGTCTACTCATACGAACTCTGGCATCTAATTTCTTTAACATAAATAAATCATGTGACATTTTTCAACTGCATTTTGGACCTATAGTTCACTTAATGTTACTCTCAACTACTATCTCATATTTATCGTGTCATTGATTAGCCGGAACTGATTGGTACTGGGTAGACAGTTTAAACGAGCTGATCGATACTCTGACTAGATCAATACAACAGCTCTTTCCTGTCTTACAGTTCAATCTCACGGACCCCAATAAGCTCAACAAGAAAATCTATACCAACAAATTGCATTATCTATTGTTTGCAAATGACTATTTAGTAAATATAATTAGTGTTAAATAATTCTCACGCAATTAATTACTATTATTATTACTTGTTATTGAAGTGTGCTAAATATTAGATGAATGATTATCCATTTTCTTGTTCAATATATTTATAATTCAAATGACAATGAACACACTGGTTGTGATTTTTCATCATCCTTTCAACTGGTTATTGTAATTACCAAAGTTCATATTATTTTTGTTCTTCTGAACTATTTGAAGTAGATCATTTTAAAAGATTCATTCCGTAATTAAGTTATACTAGTCAGTGCACTCAACGTCATCAGTGAAATATTCAGTCAAACCATATGTAGGACCTGTCACATTATGTATTTATTTATTTTAACACATAGATATTGGTAAAAGGAGGCATCAAATACATATGCGCCACACAAATCTCATTCGATATGTGTGAGGGCTGTGACACTGCCCGGGTACCCAAACCGAAGGTGGTTTTCTTAGAGGGCCACACCCGGAGCCTTCGACTTGAAGGTCTGATCCACAAGGCAGTGGAGCATCGTAAGGAGATGCGGTCCCATGGAAGCCGGTGACCAGCAATTGGTTCATATGCCATTTGTTCCCTCAGGATACTGGAGCCCATGTGCACCATTGGTTTGGGGTCCGGTTAAAGCGCCGGATATTCGCTTTTCGTCCTCTCATTTCCGTAAAAAACACTCGTGGTGCGAGAAGGCAGTGGCGGGGGATCAGTTCTGGTTGCTACAGACAACAAAAGCAAAAAGAGATGAGATTGTCAATGCCAATTCCAGAATATAATATATTGAGGGATAGAGAATATGATTCGAGAAGGGAAGAATTTGTGTAATAAATAGTGAATACATCTACTTCATTGTGATCAATTTTTGAGCCTTGTCATCCCAGATCTCCAACTATTAGTCACGATAATTGCGCGGACTTCACATAGTCTGCACCAACCTTCACACTTTGATTCAACAGTCTGTGATTTTGTGTGTTTTTGGGATGTTTTCGTTTGATTCCGTCGTTCTGTACTCTTACACTAGTCAACATTGTTGATGCATACGGTGGTTGGACATACTTAATTAAAGAGTACAGGATAGCAATGAAGAATGAATTCAATTATATCGTTACTGAGATCGACTCTAAGTAATACCCTAACAATAAACCTCAACTACTCATAAAAATAGTTAATATTTTTGATCTAACCACCGACCACAAATATAGTACACCGTAACTCTAGAACAGCATCATTAATATTAATTTTTCATATCTTTTTTTTTAAAAAAAGAAAACTTTCCTTACGAGTTATTTTTCTTTTTCGTTTCCCTCCTTTCCTGCCCCACAAACACACACTACATGAATCTCAGTCGGAAGGTCGAGTTCATGTAGTATGGATGTTCAATGGTGTTGGTGATGTTCCTTCAAATCCTAATGATTTAGGTATATTATCCAAATCATCAAGCCCTTCAACTCAAAATAATAATAATAATGGTTTATCACAAAAAGATAAATCATCAGAAATTACTTCTAATTCACTAACTACTTTCGGTGATACAACGCCATTATTTCTTAAAGATTCAAATAATTTACAATTTATCGCTGATCATTTTCTTATACTTGCACGACCTGTAATTAAACCAAAACGTGGTTCCGGTGGTACTATTGAATATGGTGCTTATTGGGCTACACAAGTAAATGGTTCTAATGCTAGAGTAAGTGTAATAGTTTCTTTTTTCTTTTGGGCAAAAATCAATATTACATATTATGTAATACTTCTAGTCTCTATTTTTCATGGTTTTATATTTATTTACTTATTCCTTTATGGAAAATTATGTCCAAATATTCAATTCTAAGTCATGGTTTTTAAAAATTCTATCCTTTTTTAAAATACTTGATTCGATATTCTGTCCATAGAATATCGTAGATTTCAGTCAGTCAGCTACAACGTAGGACCAGGCACATATATGCATCGGTCCAGGTTGCCATACCTCATTAGCACAGCAAGATGAACACCGGATTCATAGCAGTGGTTAGTTCGTAGATTCCTGACCGTAGCTGTTAAATTAACATGATCACTGTGTTACATATCATGAAATCAAAAGTTGCAAGTCTAAGACCTAATGGTGAAGTTATACTGTTAGTCGTTTTTGGGTTTTATTGCTGTAGGATATTTCTTTATGGATAGTCAACATTGTCAACTGTACTTTTTTTCTCACAGCTCAAAGAAGAATTGTGAAAGGTTGATTCTAAAAAATAACATACCTCACTTTGTTTCATATATTTACAGTGTAGATAATAACGCATAAATAGTACAAGGTATGGGTACGTGAAAAGCTACTCACGAAATGATCGTATATACACTAGGTTTTGAAACTATTGTCTTTTGAAGTTTGCATTCATGCTTCTAAATCTCAAAATTGATACTAATACAGTTTTGTTCTCGGGTACCTCAAGAAGAAATATCTTTCCACAGTGTGTACAACTGTAAAGTGACAACTCTCTACACATACCTCTAACAGGAGCTAAGCTTATCTTGTTTTTGTGATGTCACTTCAAATATTTTATTTGTAGTTCCTATGTTTGAGCACGTAAATCTACGATTACATCAGTGGGCTTGTGATATCTACATGAACTGAATTATGTTACTTTAGATTTGATTTGATTTAATCCATTCACAATTAAAACATCCAGTCAGTAAACAAACACAACCCTCTATTCTCAAAGATCCTAATACTGCTAACTTGTTAGTGCTACTCAGGTGCATGCTGATAATCTTCCATTTATTCCATCCTTGATACCATACACATGATTATATAATTGTACTACCACTTCATACCTCTCTTACTTACTGTTTATATTTTTATTTAAACACATAAACATTGATACAAGGAGTTATCACATATATATATGCATGCCACACTTTGTTATTCGATTTGTGTGAAGACTGGAATACTGCCCGAGCGCTTAAACTCAAGCAATTCTGTCACTTACGATATGAATCATTGTGTCAAATGTGTACTGTAGGACTCCTCATTAGTGTGCAGGATGAAACAACCGTCTAGTGCTTCCAGGTTTAGCTTCAATTGACTCATGATTTCAACTATTAAACATTATTATAATATCCACAAAACCCCTTCTGATATTAATTCTATATTTGTTTTTTTTCTTATACAGGATGGTTTATTGACAGGTTTGAATAATACTGCAAATTATCAAATTATAGTTTATGGAGTTAAAGGAACTGGTGACAACCGACAGATTACACGTTTCTCTAAAGCAGTCTATGTAAATATGGCTGTAAGTTTTATATTAACCAGTGTACAAACATCATCCATGTGTGTGTGTAAATGATCCAATTATCGTTATTATAGTAAACGATACTAACAAAAAATGACTTAATCGCAGTTGACGAATATCGTTAAATAGATTAATCTTTCCATAGATTGTATGCTTAGACTAATGATCACCTTGTGTAACTTGACCGATGGAATTTGATTGGCAACACTTAGGAGACTATTAGTTATCGACAAAAACATCGCTTTTTAATCCTGAGTAGTGTATTATTATTCAGTCTAAATATTTCAATTCTACATAAACTTCTATCGCCTCTGGAACAACATTTCTGACTGTCAATACTGGCTGATGCGAGATTTTAAATGTCCATGAGGATGGGAAGAAAGAGAGGAACATCGGTTCTTATAAATTAACAGAATGATCTTTTAAGAGAGTACCAACTAACGTGAAAATTTGTTTGACTATAGTATCCTCTCAATTGCGTTCAATTATCAATATTTTTTACTTAAAAGAAAAACATACTTTATATATATATATATAGTTAGCTATTGTCCCACCTTTAACTGACTTTCTGTAGTACGGAAATATTCACAATTAATTAATCACTGTGTTGAATTCGATCAGCACTAAAGTAGGACTTGACACACATGACAGTGATCACTGACCAGTGATCAGACAGGTCAGTCGCAGCCCGGATAGCTCAATGGTAATATATCCTACTATGAAGATGGGTGGTACGAAATCGAATCTGCCAGGGAGTATTAGTTTTCACAACTTTACAAGTGCACCCTGCTGACGAGTACCGGATAGCACGAAATCTAGGTCTAGAGTCGCTTGTCGACTACCTCTAACCACCACCTTAATCTCAGCATTGTACACGTGTTATCGAGTTGCTGAAACTAGTGGCCCCATTGCAGCTAATTCTAGAGAATTCACACAACACTAAGAAGGACTGAAGAAATGTGACAGTGGTCTTTACTCAGTTATCAACCAATTTTAAACATTAATGTCGTATTTGTTTATTCCTTTTCATATGGTACTAAACTATTGGAAATGATTATTTTTGTAATGAGTTTTGTTTCCATCGTTCTATTTCTTATTGTTTTTTTAACCATACTTCATTCGGAAACAGTCGACTGACTACACTGGTCGTTACAGTTTACTGGATACTTTAAATAATAATCGTTTATTATACATAATCTTGGGTGGTATAGCCGGTGTAATGTTTCTAGTCATGTTCATACTGATCCTGTTGTGTTTATGTCGTCAACATCAAGATCGTCGTACACATAGTCAACGTAAAAAACAAAGTAAGCGCGTAAATAAATATCTTGTTAAATTATGTTGAATTGATTAGTTATGTTGATTTACTGATTTACCGTCATCGCTGATGGCATTTTACTTTAATGTCTTCATCAATAGCGATTAACTAAACTCCACCAGGTTACAAATGGTTTAAGCTTTAGTAAGATTCACTAAATTCCTAACTGTGCGCTGATCTGTGCAGACCCTTCATTATTTATCATAACTTCCAGGACTCCCAGTTCAAGATCATGTATGTTATGTAAAACATTTTGTCCATCTTGAACTCAAAGTTAGTCGGTGAGTTGCGTGACCGTTTTGTTTTCTGAGCTCAAAGCTGGTTTGATTCCAATGTAAATGTTCTCATTGGGAAGTATGTGCCATCGTCGTTTCTAACCTGATCCTCCATTCTATATGGTTTAGAAGTTCATGACTTGTCTCAAACATAACTAATCGATAGTATGCACCAGACAATGCAGAGCAGATCACATGCTGTTCCAAGCACCCATGGTAATTGAGAAGTACAAGTGTCGACTGAGGCACAATTGATTATTCGCTAACTCAAGGTGACGACCCACATTTATTTGAATCAGTTCTATATATATATATATATATATATATATATATATATATATATATATATATATATATATATATATATATATATATATATATATATATACAATATATTCAGTCTTTGGTAAAATTGAATTGTGTCTAACAGTGAAATCTAGGAAAAGTAGGTACATTCACTTGATCAGTCCGAATAGGACGAAACTCTCACATCTTTAATACAGTTCAAAAAAAGAGTTTATTATGGAAGTATTAAGAAATTCGTGAAGGATAATTTAATTAAAATTTCCAGAAAAATGTAAATGCAACAACTGCAATCACTTCAGCTTCATGAGTTGTTACTCAATATTTTCAATCACTGATTACGATCATTCTCTAAATAAAGTGCTTTGCATATACATCAACGTGACTTGTTTGTAAATAATAGGGTGGTAGAGATTGTGGAGTTTCATTTAAATCATTAGCTAATCAGTGTTAGACCAACACCCGTTTTATCCTAATGTGTGACTCTTTAGTAGCTATGTTATCTACGGCTCTGCAACTGGGACTCGAACCATTACCTTTGGTCTCATGCACGAACACTTCACCTCTAGACCACTGAACCGGCATTCAACGGTGCTAGTGTCTAACTCCAATCAATCAGATATGAACACTTTTGAATACCAACTCAGTGGTCTAGAAGTTCAATGTTCTCGCAAAGGACTGAAGTTCCAAAGTTCAATTCTCGTGTGCGAAGTCATGAATGCGCACTGTTCACTGACGAATCTGATGCTAGAACGAAACGGCTGTCCACTGATTTTTAGATTCTCAATGATGGTCTAACATTGATCGACTAGTAATCTCAATGACTAAGTAATAATAATAACAATTATTTATTATTATTATTATTATTATTATTATTATTATTATTATTATTATTATTATTATTATTATTATTAATCAGATGTTACTGATCATTCTTGCAATTTTTTATTCTTTAAAGATGGTTATGTACACGGGTATAAAGATTCACCGGATTTTCATCATACTATTGATGGAACAACTAGTGGAATAAATAATCCCCAATTATCGCATGGTAATATGATATCGACTAATCAAAGTAATAATAATAATATTAATAATAATAATATGAACACAAATAATAATCCTTCCGGTGCTCTCACTATAACTCATACTACTAACAATAATACTGCTCTTCCTCATAGTAGTAGTACACATGATCATCAAATTATGCCATCGGGAACAATGATGATGATGATGGGCAATTTACAATGTAGTGGTCTATCGGAACATTCAACATCAAATAATCCTGTACAAAATGAATTACAGCATCAAATGTACATACAGCAACAACAACAACACCAATCTGATCAATATAATTCCACTTTGGGCATATCTAAAGAGGCAGCGTATCAACAACGTCAAGCTATGCTAGGATCACAATTACAATTACAACAACAACCATCATCATATATGACAAATCAACCATCGTTATCGCATCATCAATCACATCATTCTCTATTACTTCCGTCTGCTGGTGGTGGTACCGGTAATTCGAATTATCATATACTTTCTGGACAAAATAATAATACTAATAATAGTAATGTACTTTCACCAACAATGTTTCATAGTGGTACTTTACCAGGTGGTGGACCACGTTATTTACGACAACAATCATGTAATTCACATTATTTCGGTAGTCAACAACCATTAGATAGAAATATGGTTAGTCCAAATGCAATGGAAATGACTGAACTATATCATCAACAATATCAGAATGGTTACGCTTATCAACAACCACAATTACCGCCGATTCCAGTGAGTGTTTTTTTATTCTTATGTCATTCGTGCGAAAAAGCAGAGTTTTATGACCGCTTTCAGTAACAATTCAAGGATGTTTGTGATATGATTCTCTACCTCGAAGTACAAAATATCACTTCAGAATTGGCCTGCATCAGCACCTGAGTTAATGATAGGAAGTGAAGTAGTCGAGTCTATCGGCCACTTCATTCATCTGTAATGTTTCACCGGCTCTAATGATTTGGTGTCTGACGAAATGTTGACCCATGGATTGAGAAAACTGATTTATCATTTGTCTAGTTGAATCATTTGTGACATAGACGACGATATATCCGTCTAGTAGTGAGAAGACGAGTTTACTGGACATCAGTTCATCCCGTTCTACTCTGTTCATGTGAAAGATGACAATGAAAAACAGAGGGTATTTTTAAGCCATACTAGTATTCGATGATGGATGTGTTGGAAATCTCGTTGATGTATATACATTTGTGTGTGTGTTCGTTGGTATGATGGAGTGAGTAATGAGGAGGTTAGACAAAGAGTATTAGACAAATGTGACGAATCGATGGATGATGTGTTGAATGTTGATCAAGTGAGATTGCTGGAACATGTGTTAGGTTATGTATGCCAATCGAGTGACAGTCTCGATTGACGATGTTGTCTAATGTAGACGTTGGTTGTAATAAAGTTGAGTAGAGTGAAAATAATACATGACGTGTCAATGTTTGAAGTTGATGTGTATCGAACTAATGGATGTGATTAGTTGTAGATGTATGTGTAGGTGTGGGTGTAGACTATGTGTTTGCATGTGTTTTTGTGTTGGTCGTTGTGATAACCATCGGTATGAATGATCATATATTTTGTGTGACATGTCTGAGAATCGTTTAGTACTGGTGGAGTTGTATTCATTCTTTGTGTTCCTCTATAATCTGTGTTTGAAAATCTCCCTATATCGGCTTATTTCTTGTTTCTTTACCTAAAATTTTGCTGCTACTACTACTTCTACTACTACTTTTACTTCTGATTGTGCTACTAACACTGGTACCACTCCTTCAGCTCTGAATATTTTATCGAAATTATTCTACCTTACAGTGCTAATATGATTTGGCAAGTTGAGTTGGCGCATATATATGTGTATCAGATTCTACGTTGCATATGACTGACTGACTGACCAAGTGTCTATGGAGATTGTTGAGTTTTTAAAGTTGTTTAGATCACAAACTGACAACCATTGAAAACTAAGAACCAGCAGACGGATACTTCATTCTAACACGTTACTCCTCAACAGTTCACATCCACGATGTGTCGAATCTGGGAAAGATCTTGCGGCGATCACTTAACCATTAGATCATTGGGCTGGTATCCATTTGTTTACATTTTTAGCATCATTCAACTCGCAGTATTTTGCAACCTTTTTTAACGCGACTGATGGAATACTGCCTCAAACTCAACATGCCCAAATGGAAAGCCATAAACAGTGTGGTTCAACCATGTCGTGTCGGAGTCATTTACCAATCATTCATATTGGAGATAGTTGTACAATACCGCGAGTTGACTGGAGACAGAAACGGCAATTATTGGACATTGTCTAATTAGTCTTAAGGTTTAGCGCTAGCTGTAAGTCCTACTGATTGTCAGTTTTACGCTTGATAGAATCGCGGAGTGCTACACTAGAACGCGGAACACTTGTCCAACGTTTCCTGATATCCAATAGTTGATTTACTAAAATAAGCTTATAATGTAAAACTGTAATATTTTATTTTTATTCTGAAACAATTTAAGAAGTTCGTTTCATCACACGCAGCACAATATAAGATATACAATTAAATCTACGAATTTCACAGAAAACCCAATACTGTCAAACTATTGACTATAATTCTAATCATCTTCTTGTTCAATGTATGTGTTATGTATCCCAAACACTGTATGTATGTGTTTATGTATGCATACTTTACCGTGATAGATATTTTGATTACAGTCTAAGAAATGTGCAATTAAATAGCCTTAACTACTATTGATCATGGTGAAACAAGAAATTTGTCTATAGAATCTACAACAGTGGTTATCGAATTTATTTGTATATAAAAGAAATGTTTACTTTTTAAAAAAATGCAATTTATACTTACATAAACTACTTTCTTAGTTATATAATCATTCCGTCAATTATTAATCAATCCCACCACCACACAATGTTTATAGGCCTGATCTCACCCCCTTCAAGCCCGTTTTTTTAAATAAGCACATGGAGTCGAAAGTGTATGTTTATGTGTTTGTCTGTAGAAGATGATGAAATCAATAGGAGTGAGGTGACGGGAGGGGGACACATTGAATTCTATGATTTCTACGTAGAAATTGTTTATATACAACTCACTGATCGTTTTTTTTGCTCTGGGGCTGTATATATGGATCTGTACATCTATATGTGTATTTGTTAGTTTATGTTCTCATTCAAAAGAGTGTATGTATCTACAAACACTGACGCCAAATCTGTATATCTTTACGTTATTTTATAATACCTATAGAGTTTGTTTATGTAATAATGCATTTGATAACAAACTACCGTTTCTTCTAATTGCTGTCCTGAATTGGATATCTTATTATTGGGTTTTTTTTTACGTCTCGTACCGTTGTATGAACATATATCAATGGGACTGTTTTTTTCATTGCGCTCTCATTTCTTTCTATATAAACAACGAATATCTGTAATATTTAGATAATTGTAATAAATAAATGTATGTATGTATTTTCCTAAATTTCAATAATTTATATTTTCTCGAATTGTATCATGGATACCTAATCTTTTTTTATTGCATTGAAAACATGAACCGACCAATGGTAAACCTGGAAGCATTGGACTACCGTTTCGTCCTGTTATATGGCTATTTAACAGTGCGCATTTACAACCCCACACACGGGAATCGAACCCGCAAATGCTTCACCTCTAGACCACTGAGCTCTCATCCAACAGTGTTAATGTCTAACTTCAATCAATCCACTATATTGCTCGACCATGTTCCATTGTTTTCGGCGAGTAACTGCTTCAGACCCGACACGGTTGGATTTCATTATTGACGGTTTCCCGCTTTCGGTGACATGGATATTCACTGCTGAAGAGTTTTATACCAAAATGAAACTGCCGTTCAATGCTTTCCGGTTTTCAATGGTGGTCTACCATCAATCAGTTCATGATTTAAATGATATTTAATTTTCTATTACCTCTTCTACTGTGAGATTCGGCCTAACAATTTCATCACGCTGTGTTAATGGAGTACGACAACTTGAACCTATATACATATGTACCAGACTCTACTTTTGGAATAACTAACTGACTAACGTAATCATTCATGTTCCGCTGTTTCTGATAGAGACATTTTTGTTATCAAATAATAATAATTCTGAACATATGTGGAGAAGCATACAAATTGTGCCAAACATCACAGTCATTACTTATTTCAAATTAAGGTTTTTACATTTTGTTGGAATAATTAAGCGGTGGATGTATATAATGTATATACCTTTGTTTTCTTTTTCATCAACTATCCACATGAATAAAAGCTGTTCCCTGACTGGTTGGAAATGCATTGTGATTGTTTTATACTCGTCCCTGTACTATACTTTTGTCTAAATTGAACTACAACGTACGACAATTAAGAAAATGCAGTATGTACCACAATAGCCCATTTAGAGTATTAAATTATGATACCAAGAACATGATTAAGTTATAGTAATTTAAGAACAGTACAAGATATGGTGACAGTTTATAGACCAGACGAAAGCTCAAGATTTGGAGAATAAAGAAGTTGCATAGCCGCTCTTAATTGGACTCACCATTTGAAACTTGAAAGTACTAGATCACCATTTTGTCCTAGTATGAGACTCTTCAGTGTCAGTAAACACCCACAACCATGCACACGGGAGTCGAACCAAGAATCTTCGGTTTCACGTTCGAAAGCTTACTCCCTAGTCTATTAAGCTAGCATCCGACGGTGTTATTGTCAAAATTCAATCAGCTTTTGGAGAGATTAGTACGCTAAATATTTTGTCTATCATTATATATACAATTTTAATGTCCTATTGTGATTATTTTGCTTGTATCTAGCATCCACAATCATCATCAGGTCTACCACCCCGTATCCAACACCATTGAGTAACAATGGGACCATAAATCGTCAAATGGTGTTAAATCAACAACAAAATTTTATCCTGCTTCCATGACACCTAGCGGTGGGGCTTCGTTAAAACGTGAACCTCCAACTGGCAGCGGTGGGGTCAATGCTGGTGCACCACAGGATGGATCGGGCTATGGTATGTTTTCTTCTTCAGTGAATTAATGAATAATTTTGTAGAGGGTTTTTAAAAACCTCTTTGTTTTGCGCACCACTGTCACGTCAGTTAGTCGTAGTCAACGTTAAAGGCTGACAGCAATCTGCGTTGATCCAACATATAGCAAAGATATGATATATTTTTACTGTTACGCCTAGCTTTATTTGTGAAGCTCGTTTTGTCTTTCTACTTACTTTACTCTCCTTTTATCAATCATAATGATTATCGAAGATATGATGACAAAGAACCTGGAAAAAATGAAGGCTTTTAAGTGTCTAAGCTTTTTATTAATTCAATATGACTGTGTTCAGTATTGTCAGCTGATCTCAGTTTTACAACACGTCCAATCAATACGTGCCACTATTTGATGGCGATGTGATGATATCGTTACTGGGACTTCTTATGTTTGTACTTAATGTCATGACTTCAGTATCGCTGATAGATTACATATGAAATATTATTGCCCAATCAGGACTCCGATCGTCAATTAGTTCATCTATGTGACCAACAGGACCAGTAAACTTCAAACTCACGAATCGACATACCGATTAATGAACAACATTCAAGACCTCAACACTTATTGATCCTCGAGCTCCTCCCAACCCAGTAATAGCCAATCAACAGACACGGATAGGAAGCAGATCAGTTTTCTATCATAATCAGCTCAGTTATTACTCAAAACCCATACAATGGCATACTTTATATACCTGACCCCGCAGCACATCAAACAAGAAATCATACTTTAGACATAATCATGCCAGCGAGCGAAGCAAACAGTACATAATGAATTAGCAATAACTATGTATTATTATTATTTATTTGAACAGATAAATGCCGGTACAAGGGGGCACCCGACACATATGCGTCACACAAATCTCATTTGATTTGTGTGAGGACTGTGGTACTGACTGGGTTTCCAAACCGAAGCAGGTGGTTTTCTTGGGGGGGGGCACACACGGAGCCTTCTACCTAAAGGTCTGATCTACAGGGCATTGGGGCATCGTAAGGAGATGTAGTCCCATGGTAGCTGGTGACGCCGTTTGCTCCTTCAGGGTACCGGAGCCCTTGTGTACCATTGGTTTGGAATCAGGGTTTTCCAACTCCCCTAAGCAGACTCTTCGTGTCCACCAACCCGGTTAAAGCGCCGGACATTCGCTTTTCGTCCTCTCAATTTCATAAACAACACCCGTGGTGTGAGAAGGCAGTGAGTAGGACTTCCATGGCAAAGTCTATATACACATGGACATGTGAGAATATTTCGAGAGGGAGAGTGAACTGTCCCCACTCTTGGCCGTACCAGGGCATTTAGGGGCTATAATCAAATGTAGCATAATTGTTGATAGGTCCACTGGAATCTTTCAATAGGGGAATATACGAAACTCAGTTAAAGTGTTTATGTTATTGTTAATTATCAGCTAGTTAAGTATGTATTTGTATAATAATCATAATAATAATTACTTTTAAATTGTGAAAATATCACTCTTTTTAGATGGTATCTAACTTTCCTTTGTCTAAAAAGATTTTTTTGTTACTATTGATCATGGTAACATCTTCACTTTCTTCTTGTCTATTTATATAAACACACATAACATTTTTAAAATGGAAACACACACCTATCTGAAAAGATTCAAATCATCTATGAATGAATGTATATATTTCTGTTCGGATATTGTAATAATACACTATGAACAGTAGAGCTTATTGTTTAGATAGTTTAAAATATCATTTAGATCATCTAAGATTGATGATCGATTCATTGGTTGGTTGATTTATTATTATTTTTTTCTTCTGTTTTGTAAATGTTATTACATAATTTGTCATTTTAATGTTTGTGTTAATTTATATCTTTCTTTTCTATCAACTATTTGTATTGGATTTGTTTGTTCAAATGGGTGTGAAACTGGTTAGGGTGTATTTTTCACAAACTAATCTCAGTTGAGGTTGTTCTCTAGTTTTAATGATACCCCAACTATGATCTGTATGTGACAAATACAACGTAAAAATTAAATAAATCTGAATAAAAGAAACCTTTAAATAGACTAGTGAATACCTTTATGGTGTTCGTGAAATTTTAATGAGTAGTAGTAGTCTTGGGTGTTAGAGCTCAGACGTATTCGCACTGAGACAGTTGTCATCACATTGAATAAAGTATGGTCGATAGCATTCGATCTACAATAAGAAGGACTTGACACTATGACAATGATCACCACCCAGTGATTAATCAATTGTGATTACATCTCAGTCGTACAGGAGGTCGGTCGCGGCCCGGACACCCCTGTGGTAACGTCTCGGATTGTGAAGCTGGGTGACACGGGATCGAATGTGTCAGGGAGCATCAATTCCCTCAAGATTACAGGTACACCTTGCTGACGAGTGCCAATTAACACGAAACCCGGGTCCAGGGTCTCCTGTTGAATACCTCCAACCACCACCTAAAGTATGAATTTTACCATTGGATCTGTTGACTCAGTGGTTATATAATGGTTAGAGGGTTCTTCATGAGACCTGAAGACCCTACTTTAGAAATTTACGAGGTGACGTGAGTGTAGGCATTGTGTTGATTAGGAGTCTCATTCTAGAAGAAATAACCGTCTGTTCAGTTCACTTATATTGGTTGTCCAAACCTTCCCATTGTTGTTTTGGTCTGAAATTGATCTATCTATTTGGTATATGTGCGTCTTGTAATGATTGCCTCGATAATGTCATTAAGTCACATAAATAAGCAGAGATGGATTACGGCTAGTAGTGGGATCTGTGACGCTCATTTCGTCTTATTTGAGACTTGTCAGATGTATTTGTCTGCATCCAGGATTTTATATTCACTCCGGTTAACCCAATGGCATTTGAAGCGAATGGTCCTGGTTTCGAGTCCCGGGTTGGACATCAACTTTGGGATGCAGGTACATCCAGCTGACGATTTTCGATTAAGAAGAATTGCGCGTCCCGAATCCCACTATCCATCTCTCTGTATAACTGTCTATTCACTTTGTTTTTTTCCATTCATATATGTTTATTTCCTGCGTAAATAATCACCTTTACAATTTATAATAAATTATAGGGACATTAGTCCAACGTGGTGGAGGTCCATTAACTGCTTCCATGATGACTGATCCATCAATTGGTAGCGGTATTAATGGTGTACCAATGAATGCTGTTTATTATCGTGGCAGTCAGCAGGCATTACATATGTACCCTAATGGAATGAGTACTCCTCAATCTCAACAACAACATCATCAAGGTGGCGGTGGTGTATATCAATCAAATCAACAACAGGCATTTTTTATGCAACAACAAATGCAACATGCTCAAATGTATCCAGGTTATTTTAGTCCACAGCCTCAGTCACATTTCGATTCTATGGGACATGTGTAAGTTGTATCCACTGTCGTTGTTATCGTTGTCGTTATCGTCAGTTTCATCTCACCATTCAAACTTGGATTGATGAGTAAATAAATAAATACAAACGATGATTTTCTCTTATCAGGCGATTCACTTGGACTTTTGAGTATGTAGGGTGATATAGTTCTGTGCTTGGTGTAGATAGATGTCGACAAAATCTTGTGACCGCCTATGCAACAATTCAAGGATGTTTGTGATATGATTCTCTATCTCGAAGTACAAAATATCACTTCAGAATTGGCCTGCATCAGCACCTGAGTTAATGATAGGAAGTGAAGTAGTCGAGTCTATCGGCCACTTCATTCATCTGTAATGTTTCACCGGCTCTAATGATTTGGTGTCTGACGAAATGTTGACCCATGGATTGAGAAAACTGATTTATCATTTGTCTAGTTGAATCATTTGTGACATAGACGACGATATATCCGTCTAGTAGTGAGAAGACGAGTTTACTGGACATCAGTTCATCCCGTTCTACTCTGTTCATGTGAAAGATGACAATGAAAAACAGAGGGTATTTTTAAGCCATACTAGTATTCGATGATGGATGTGTTGGAAATCTCGTTGATGTATATACATTTGTGTGTGTGTTCGTTGGTATGATGGAGTGAGTAATGAGGAGGTTAGACAAAGAGTATTAGACAAATGTGACGAATCGATGGATGATGTGTTGAATGTTGATCAAGTGAGATTGCTGGAACATGTGTTAGGTTATGTATGCCAATCGAGTGACAGTCTCGATTGACGATGTTGTCTAATGTAGACGTTGGTTGTAATAAAGTTGAGTAGAGTGAAAATAATACATGACGTGTCAATGTTTGAAGTTGATGTGTATCGAACTAATGGATGTGATTAGTTGTAGATGTATGTGTAGGTGTGGGTGTAGACTATGTGTTTGCATGTGTTTTTGTGTTGGTCGTTGTGATAACCATCGGTATGAATGATCATATATTTTGTGTGACATGTCTGAGAAGCGTTTTGTACTAGTTGAGTTGTGTTCACTCTCTGTGTTCCTGTGTTTGAAAATCTCCCTATATCCGCTTTCTTCTTTTTCCTTTACCTAGTAATTTCTACTATTACCACCCATATTACTCTGAGATTCACAAACAAATTATACGATTTTTGTCTGTGCTTTATCATCTAGTCAATATGATTACTTTTCTCTGTTTTTCTTACTTTTATTTAGGCATCATAATTTCAATCATACTGACGGCGAATCGGTCTATTCATACTTTAGCCAACAAGATATGAATCAACCTGGTCCACACCAACATTTAAATCCATTGCCCGAAGAAAATCAAGTGGGTTTGTTTAGTGATTATTGTTCATTAGATTTTTTCAGTATAATTTCTCTGAATTTCAATCTTGTGGATTTTAATGTGTCTATGCTTATAGGTGTTGTAGTTATTCTCACTACATTATAATGCTTTATTATGAATCTGCATTGTATACCTGACTGACAATAACTGTAAATAAATCGGTATTATGGATATTCTTCCGTTTCCATGGAAGGACAACACTGTAAGACCTAGGAAACACCTGCTACTCGAAGATGATAGATGACAACTTATTACTACGCGGTGGCACGTAACACGAAATCCCTAGTGTATCAGAATTTCCTCCTGATCACCCACCATCAACCACACAACTTGATTTACTCATTCCTTCTGTGTCCTATTTAAACTAATCTAATTATTTTTCCTTTTCTAAAAATAAGCTAAATCAATGTGAAAATGGTCCCGGTTACGTGGACTCTAGTATTCAAACAGCTGATATGAATGACGGGGGTGACGGCACAACAGCGACGGCGGCAGTAGGCACGACTACAGATCCTGGTACCGGCGGTAGTCCAGTCGCCGGTGGTGGTAGTCATCGCCATCATCGTCGAAGGAGACGTAAACAGTCACAACAACAACAATCCCAGTCATTGTCACAACAACCCGCAGATATGTCGGATACATCAAGAAATGTTGGTGTCGATGATCCCGCTACTTGTGGCGGCGGTGGGATGGTGATGATGGACCGTTTACAAAACCAAGCTCAATCAGTTCGTGGTTCACAAATGGTAAAGAAAAAGTCATTAAACTGTTTTCCTATCTCTCTCTGTCATGATGATTACTTTTTTTGTTTAAAACTTGTGAAGAAGAGTTTCTATTAAATATGTATGACAGGTGGTGTTAACGACAATGATCTATTGAACATAATAATTATACAGCCTTTCGAAACTATGATTATTACGAACATTTGGCAAAAAGAGAGAGCAAGATTTGTCACAAGCTTTTATTAAGGTTAGATGTATGTTTCGTCATTGTCCTAGACTTATCAACTGCATATAAACCTTTACATCATTGACATTCGAACCCGGCACCTTTCACTGTAAATATCATTGCGTTATCTATTAAGTTACAGAGTTCAGATAACCAAATCAGCTTGGGCACTGAGTATGAAGAAAAAAGTTTGTATTTTCCTGTTTTTGATTCCCAGGTTGATCAGTCTCTGTCGATTTATATTAATCCTGTACTAATTACTTCGATATATTTGGTGTGTGGCTAGCTTTGGAATCAAGGATTACTGGTTCTTCTCACTTTGAACTCATCAAATGAATGTATCTCTCACAGTTTTTACCATCATATTCTCTAATTAATTCAATATACTTGTTTGACATATATTAGTTTAGTGTTTCAGTCCACTCACTACATGAAAATTTCAACATTATGTCGATTGGAAATGTAATTGCGGACCTTCTTCCTCTCTTTTTTTTTACATTATCTGTATAGGATATAGGTTTAGTACAGAAACGACAACATACTCTATCTCCTGGACCGTATTCCGATACAGATCCAATGATGAATGGTCAATCTAACATGCCACCTGGTCATCATTCTTATCCACATCCAAATGGATCGATGGAACCATCACCAATGTCAAGATATATTCGTTATGGTAAGTTAAACGACTATTATGGTGTAACGAGTTTTTTTTTCTGCTTTTAGAGAAAACGGATTCTCTCATTTTAATGATCAGCCACGTTTAGAGTTGTTAAAAAGTGATTAAGAATAGTCAATGTCTATCGATAGAATACTTTACTGTTGTTTGATAACTCCTCACACCAACCTGTGAATTATTGACAGAAGCTATTGAGAAATGAATCATTTTCTTAAAAAAAGCATACTGGATAGTTTTGTCGTAGTATGCGACTGTTCAACAGTACACTTCTACAACTAAGGGGATCAGATTGATGTAAAGTAGTGAAAGTAAAGTAAGATTGGTCGTTGAATGTGAACAAACAGTCACAGTCTATGGACTATTAAATATGTGATTATCCTTATTATCATTGATTTCTATTCTGGACTCACTGTGTGTGATTGCTGGTAATTGTATTGAATAAAGTATTATCTAGTTTTAATCTGATACTCGATCTTTGGGTTAAGAATCCTGTTTCTGATATAACACGATTAGTCTTATTAACGTATGATCGTAATATACGTGAGAGAGGGAAAATATTGCAAACTTGACGTTATATCACGGATCCTTTTAAATTAGTTGTGCGATTTGTTCAGGGTTAAAACCGGCTTTTCTTTAGCACTTACGTTCTGTTAACCAAAATTTCAAAAGTTTTATTTCTACAGTTACCTTTGGTTCAAATTTGGTTACTACTACCACCGTAATTTTTCGCTCGTTTATTTTGGTCAGCGCGCTATTATCAGAACTCTAGCTATGTGTAGTATTTATGACTTATTATAGCTCCCGTCTTATGTACATAAATGTATGTATATGAATTTAATTTCTGTGTTCACTGGTTTTTAGATTCACCTCAACGTGCTCCATCTGTACTGGGTCAATTACCACCTCCTAATCAACCTCCGCCGCCACCACCTCCCCCAGCTGTAGCAGCTATGGCATTCGCTGCCCAGATGAATAGCTCAGATCATAGTCGACACAATTCAATGACTTATCAACAACATCATCATTTTAATCCAGATTCCCTTTCTCGTCACATTGGCGGTGGCAGTGGGGTCGGTGCTGCTACTGGTGGCAGTTCCGGAGTTTATCACCCATCTGGTTCTGGTACTACCGGTTTATTAGTCGGTCCACCACCTCGTATACGTGACTATTCGGAATATGGCATTCCACGGGGTATTGGTCTTCCGCCGACACCAGCTGCTGCGGGAGGCGGTGGACAACCGCAACCACCACAGCACAATGTCTTGATGTCACCTGGTAGTGTCAATAATAATATCAATAATGCTAATCATGGAAGCGTGTATTATGACGGTCATTATCGCGAAGGTCAAGCATAGATTCACTTCCTTTTAGACCTATTACTAACGATTCTGCTTCTTCATTAGTTTTCCTGTCGAAAATAACAGCTTCTGTATTATAATACAAAATCATAAATGATCGATCTACACCATATTGCTTTTCCAATCATTGATTAGTATGATTATCGTCCGAATTTATTCTGTATCATAATGTGCTATCGTTTATCTTCAATGTTGTTCCTGTACGTTGATTCGTTAAACCAGCATTTTTTGTTTGTTTGTTTGCTTGCTTGCTTGCTTGTTTTTTCTCTCTCTCCTCCCGCTTGATACGTTTTTCTAATGTCTATCCTTTAAACAATTCAATCTCTGTCCATATCATTGTCAATCAGTTACGGGATATATGCACATATATAAGTGTAATTGTCACCATATTTGTTTGTATGTTATATGTGAATAAGTTATGTAAGAAAGTTTACACTTATTACTCTGTGTTTCGTTCTAATCTTTCTCGATTATTGTGGAATAGTCTGCGTATACGCATGGCTAGCTTATTGGCTTGATCTCTCTCTCTCTCTCTCTTCCCTGCCTTTGACCATCTCATGTGTGTGTTTTAAGTAGAAAAACACATAAACCGATCGCGTATTACAATTATTTTATCATTATATTGTTTCTATTCAATCTCATCTATGTTCAGTAGTCCATCAATTTGTTTGTTTTAACGTTAAAAGGTTGCCCGCTTTTTCTGAATACTCTTTTTTGGAATCCATATTACTGTTTTTTTTCTTAATTATTCAAGTTGATTTATACACCTTTCCTTTTTCCCATTCAAAAGGAATTTCACCCATATACAAACACTCTGATTAGGATGTACTAGTATGAGTATGAGTAATGTAGCAATACTACTACTAGTAATATAATTAGTAGTATTAGTCAAAATCAACACTTCCTTTTATCTTAACCATCTTATTTGCATCATATTGTACGGGTATTATTTACCTTTTTTCCCAACTGTATCATCTTTTCAAGTTTATTTCATGCATTTGTATTATATATGCACGTGTTGTATGTATTTTACCTTGTCTCCTACCGTAAACATTATCACATCTCTATATACTACCTATCTGTACTACTAATAGTAGTATTAAAAGTTACCATAACTTAATTTTATTAACGTTAATTTAACCCATATTTTCTTTTTCTCCATTTTTATTATTCTAGACTAATTATGCATGTATATTATTGATTCATTGTATTTTTTATTGGTTCTATATATGTACTTCAATTACATGTATTGTGTTTTCTTTTATCGGTTATCATAGACTATTTCGTTCTATAACCTCTCTCTCCTACCAAATTAACCAAGTAAACATTTACTGACCACACGACATGGCTACTTACTCACTAATCATCAGTTCATTCATTACTATGTCATTATTATATTATGTAATTACTATTGTTTTGTAGATATGTACAGTAATAGTATGTATATATATATATATATATATATATATGTATGTGTGTGTATGTGTTTCATTACTCTGTGTGTATGATTAAAACTTATATTTGCTTACCAATATTAATATATAATACTCTTTGACTTATTCTCTACATGAATGAATTGCCTTAATTGTCCTTTTTCATAGACAAAATTATTTTGCTTACCAGTATATCTAGGTTCTGTGTATATTCAATCCTTTGATGAAGTATTGCATACACACACACACACATCAAATCACATGTCTTTGTTGCCTTTCTTATATTCCTGCTTATTTCATCATTATTTCATTACAGAAAAAGAAAGAAACACTATCATCCCGGTTTTAAATAGCCCTTATTCACTTTGCTTATGTCTATGTAAGTGTATGTATGTATGCGTGCTCGCATGTATTCTTATTTCATTCATTGCCTCTTGACAACAAAAATGCTTACATTATTACATTATCAAGTTGTAGGTAAACCGTTTTGCATTATCCTTACAGTTTACTCTCTACATGACAATGTTTTTTTTTAAATAATGAAGTAAAGAAAAAAAAAGACTTCACAACCACACACACACACACATGCTTTTTCGAAGAAAAAAATTTCTTTCTTTTCTCTTCCAATTGTTTCTAATACCATTCATATTTTGCATAGTTTGAATAGTTGTCTTCTCTTGTTTGATTCTTTTATTCTTGACAATTCATTAAATATATATTTATTGAAATGTAACTATATTGTACGCATTCACCCTTTCAAACTCTCTGAATTCATTCTGTTGTATGTCAGTTATTTTAATGGCAAACAAAAAATTATAATCTTACGTCATGTATGCATATACTTGTATCGTCGTACGTTCCATGTCTACTACTAGCACGACTACTACTACTACCACTAATAATAATATTGATAATCATGCATCTATATATGTTAGGTGTGTAGATTGAAATTGAAACAAATGTGTGAGGTAATTACTTTTCCAAGTGATATTATGCATCTTTGTTAAATAATATTATGACTATTATTATGAAAGAATTATGTACAATTTTTATGCCGTTCACTATTCTGTTTAGTTTAATGATAGTTTTTAATTAATCAATCAATATCTGGTCATTTGTTTAAGACTAATATGTGTTCTAGTGTTTATTTATTTAAACATATCAATATTGCAATTGTTGAAATCATGAGTCAATTGAAGCTAGACCACCATGAAAAACCTGGAAGCACTGGATGGCTGTTTTTTCTTCCTAGTATAGGACTCCTCATCTGCTCACTAGTGACTGACTTCAAGAGGCATTTCTTGTAGTTTTAGTGAAAAGCTGTGACCAGTGAAGTTCAACCAGGTCTGTTGTGAGATATCAGCTCATTGAAGACAATGGTGTACGATGGCGCAATTTCGTGGATTGGTTGAAGTTAGATATTAACACCGTTGGATGGCGGCTCAGTGGTCTAATCGTTAAGCACTCACGTGCGTGACTGATAGGTCCTGGGCTCGAATCTCACGGGGGCGGGATCGTGGATACGCACTGTTGCGGGGTCTCATACTAGGACGAAACGGCCGTTCAGTGCTTCCAGGTTTTTCATGATGGTCTAGCTTCAATTGACTCGTGATTTCAGCAATTGAAATTTCTAAAATCTCCACAATATCCCTTCTGATATGAATATTGGTACAAGGAGGCACAAAACATGTTTATATATGCGCCACACAAAGCATTCGATTTGTGTGAGGGTTGGGATATTGTCCGGGTGCCCAAATCGAAGCAGGTAGTTTCCTTAGGGGGTCACACTCCGAGCTTTTGACCTAGAGGTCTAATCCACAAGATAGTGGGGCAATTTTAGGAGATGCAGTTCCATGATAGCCAGTGACCAATAATTGGTTCATACACCTTTTGTTCCGTGGAGCCTTTGTGCACCATTGGTTTGAACCTCCTATCTAGCTAAAATGTACTGTCATCGTTATTCTGGTATAGTTGAATGACTTAGGTTGATACATTTTGTACTAAGTTTTACGTTATTCACGACAGGTCACTACTACTGACGGAGTTCGAACCTCTTCGTAGTTAGAGATGTTTTATCTCAAGACGCAAAATTCTGACTATTATTGTCCTAACCTGCGTCTGCTATTCCGCCTACAGTCTAGCGTTCTTAGCCTTGAACAATGATACGTCCTGACTGGCAAAAGTGATCTTGAGTTAACGCAAGCTACCCTCGTACCTTCAAGCACTTCTCTATATCCAGCGTTTAGTTCAAAAAGTCAGCAGCCAACCTCTTATTTTATTTCAATCAGTCAGAACACACAAAAATAATCTCAAACACTTACTGGCTTATGTACACGGACTGAAAAGCTAACCGAATGAGAATTCATAGTTTGGATACAATCATGCCATAAGTCATAGAGATCGAAGCAAACAGTACATAATTAATTAGCAATATTTAAGTAATAGTAAGATGTATAACGATAGTTAATAGGTCCATTGAGAGCTTGCGATAGGTTAAATATAGTAATACGATTATACAGTTATCTGTTAATTATACAGTAAAAATGTAAATCCCTTGGGTCGTGATCTAGTTCTGCTGATCACTTGGTAATATGGTCATTAGTTCAGATGACGCTATATTGCTTGCAGTGTGTTGATAATGTTAAACCGACAGGAAAAACCTTGTTTCGACCTAGGTTTTATGCTAGTTAATACTCGTCAGGAAGGTGTAACTGTTTATTACATTTGAACAACCAACATTCGTTAGTTTTCTTTTAATACCTAATTATTAGGCGGGTACTCAAGGTTGCTCAGAGGTTGTCTACAAATTATAGCCTCACTAGTTTCTTGTCAAATGATATAATTTAATAATTGAATTCATGGGTTGATTGGAGCTAGACCACCATGGAAAATCTGGAAGCATTGGACGGCCGTTTCGTCCCAGTATTGGACTCAGCAGTGCGCATCCACGACCTTGCCTCTCGCGATTCGAACCCAGAACCTATGAGTCTCGCGCACGAGCACTTAACCACTAGATCACTGAGCCAGCATCCAGCGGTGTTAACGTCTAACTGCGACAAGTCCAGTGCTTCCAGGTTTTCTATGGTGGTCTAGCGTCAACTGACTCATGAATTCAACTATTAAATTACTATAATATCCATAAAACCCTTTCTGATTAAAATGATATACATTTGACTCATCACATACAATGGAAGGATGACTCAATGATCTGGGCAAAATATGATTTTTTTTAAACAATTATATTACAATCCCCGGTCGTACTGTAGTCATTGCATAATTAATGTAATTTTCGGTTCAGTGAACAAGAAACTTGCTTATCTTGGTTACTCATTCTGAAATCCCAAAGTAACATTTGTGTTAATAAACAATTAAGTCAAATGAGATATAGTTGCATAGACCTAAACTAAACTAGTATCATTATACTTGACAAGTGTGGAGCGGTCAAAATCGAGTAGTCAAACGTGTATTCAATAAATGTGATACATTCATTAATCATGATATATAAGTGAATAAATAGACAAAGTAGTCAGATTTTTATACGTTAAATTTTCCTGTTTTGTTTATTTGAGGTCCGTAAAACAGGAAAGAGTTGTTGTATTGATCTTTTCCGAGTATCGATTAGTTCGTCTAGACTGTCTATCCAGTACCGATCACTTTCGGCTAATCAATGATACGATAAATGTGCGATAACAGATGAGAGTAACACTAAGTGACTATTAGTTTACAATGCAGTTTCCTATGCTCACTCACCCGATAGCTACAAAAGTACACAACATAGCAAACAGACAACTTCTAATTGTACAGTTCGAATTCATGAATCACTCATACGATAATATTGAACGAAATCATGACCACACATCGTCAGAACTAAAAGATTACAGTATGGTCATAACTACACCTTATGTGGAAGAGGACTGAGTGAAAAGTTCATAATAAATTACCGGTAACTTGAGGACGTTTATACATCAAACAAAAGCTTGGAAGTAGAGGAGTTCAAAAATACAGAAGTTTAAGTATTTACTAATTATATTACAAAAGTATGAACAATAAATTCAGGTAGGATCTTATTAGTTCCGACATAGCAGTTACCATACATATATATGTAAAGTTGTACTACTTCAGTTTTTCTGCTTGAATATCAACCTTTCTTTCATTCTCGCCATAATGTGTGACCTTACAACTGCAGATTATTGTTGATGTCTTGTAACAGTCACCTCGTCAACAAGTCCGTCATATAACACATTCATATTGAAATAAGTTTAAGTATTTTTGTAGATAGCAAGTACTGTAGGCCCGTACCGTAACTTATCATGAACTGCGTATTTATACCTTAAATAAAAAACTTTGTGCTTCGCAAGCAAAGTGTTTGTTATATTATACTATTATGCAAGTCTGCTGCTTATATACAAGCCTCCCATATGTAGTCCGATACATGCATAATTTGGGATACGTTACAGTGAATTGTTCACAGAAGACATACACAGATAAATCTAGATGATTGAAGTGAAGTCTCCAATGCAAACGACACTTATATGCAGCATTAACACAATAAATGAACAGAAATATGTTAATGTTGTGACTTTAAGCCCGGCTTGTTATCATGTGATTTATTCGCCCATCGAAATACGACTTACTCAATCCTAGTACTGTGCTAAACCAATAACGTTCGACTGATCCTTTTACCTGACAGCCCATCTAGTTGAGTCCAGAACGCCAATACTAGCTTCCACTATACGAATCGTTTATTTCAAACAGACTTTGTTTATATACCAGTCAAACAGACTGCATCACACCATAAAATAGGAAATAATATTTATACAAGATCAAGCCAAAAAGTGGCTGTGAACGTAGGAGACTGTAACTAATAAACTGAACATAACTTAAGAACAGTAAATCGTATAATAATAATCTATAGATCAAAATGAAGTTTATAATAAGGGGAATATAGATATATATAATCTAGTTACTGGAAAGTTAAACAATAGAGATACATATATAATATCAGCTCACCAGTAGTTCTCATGAGTTACTCGTTATTTAATCTTCACTAGGATATAACAGTTACGTATCGCACACTTATTGAACAATGAAAAACGATAGTTATCTTCACGTTTTTATCTTAACTTATCTACATCAAATCATCTGCTAAATAGACAACCAAAGTATTTACAGAAATAATAATGATAAGTCTATTTTCCGGAAGGAACTTTTGTGTACATTTAGAAAACATGGAATGAAACCAGTGCCGAAAATTTGATCCACAGAACATATGACAATTGTTTTTATTCCATTCTTATTGATTGTTGCCTACAGTCTGTCTATATATGATTTATTCTGATAATAATAATAAATAGCACTAATCTTTTCTCCTTACCCCTAACAACAAATTTTGAAAGTACTTACTACTTACTCACGTTTATTACTCCCAATGGAGCATAGGCCAACGACCAGCATTCTCCAACCACCTGTCATAGACGTTCATTCCTAGTTCTATCCAATTGTTGTTCATTCTTCTCATGTCTATCTCCATTTCTCAGCGTAATGTGTTCTTTGGTCTTCCACTTTTCCTTTGGCCTTGAGGATTCCATGTGAAGGCTTGCCTTGTGACACAATTGCGTGCTTTCCTAAACGTGTCCTATCTACTCCCAGCACTTCTTCCTCATTTCTCCCTTCGCTGGGATTTGGTTTGTTCTCTCCCATAATAGGTTGTTGCTGATATTGTCTGGCCCACGGATCCGAAGTATTTTGCGTAGACAACTGTTAATAAACACCTATATCTTCTGGATGATGGCCTTCGCAGTTCTCCAGGTTTCCGCCCCATACAGTAGAACTGTCTTGACATTTGTATTGAAAATTCTGACCTTGTTGTCGTTTGACAGTTGTTTTAAGTTCCAGACATCATTCAGTTGTAGATATGCTGCTCGTGCTTTTCCGATCCGCGCCTTCACATCTGCATCAGATCCATCGTGTTCATCAGTGATGCTGCCCAGATATGTAAACCCGCTAAAAAACGCTAACCAGAAAAATAATTCAAATTTTGAAAGTATAAACATAAATACAACAAAAAAATATTGATTGATTTAAGCATTATCAAAATATGTGCTGAATGTATCTAGGCACATTTTTTTTCGCCTAAGCACACTGAAAAATAAATTATTTCTGTCTATAGCCACATTGGAATTTTGATCTAAACTAGTGATAATGTGAAATTCATTTCGTGTTGTTTTACTTGTATCTTCTGATTGTTATTTAGGACTGCAATTAATCAGTCTCATGTTGGCTGGCATATGTGCATGCTGTGCAGATTGCCTCGATCTAACCTTAAGTCACAAGCATTTTAAGCAAAGATGGATATTAGCTAGAAGTGGAATCCAGGACGCGCGTTTCGTCCTATTGCGGGCTCGTCATCTGGATGTACCTGCATCGCAGATTTGATGTTCACTCCGGGACTTGAACGGAGCACTGTTCGCTTCAAATGCCATTGCGTTATCCACTTAGCTGGAGTGAACATCAACTCTACGATGCAGGTACATCCAGCTAATGAGTCCCAAATAGGACGAAGCGCGTGTCCTGGTTACCACTACTAGCCACTATCCATCTTTGCTTAGTGATGATGTGATTGTAAGAGCTTATTATTATGAAAAAAGGTAATCCCTTTAGAAATTATTGGCTTTTATTTCTACCTTAAAACAGTAGTAATTAAAGATTAGATTATTTTTAATATTAATAATATTACTGGGCTACAGGTTTAACAAGTGTGCAGAAGATTAAAGAGTAAAAAATTGTTTATCAATGAGTAACTGGATGAGAACAATATAGAAATGAATGTAGTTGACATACGTCAATACGTCTGTGACATAGATTATGATAGGAACGAAAATTCTGCGTCTGAGGTAGGAATCAATAATCAATGAGATTGGAGTTTTTCTACTCAAAATTATGATGGATACTGCTGTGTGATCAGAATAACCCCACTAGGTAATCTATTTTGTGATTGAACCAATCAGCACAAAGTGGTCTAGTGGTTAAGCGCTCGCGCGCGAGACTGATAGGTCCTGGGTCCGAATCTCGTGAGGCGGGATCGTCGTTGCGCACTGCTGAGAAGTCTCATACTGGGACGAAATGGCCATTCAGTGCTTTCAGGTTTGCCATGATGGTCCAGCTTCAAATGACTCATGATCTAAACTATTGAACTTAATATAATATCCACAAAAACCCCTTCTGATAAGTTGTACACCCCGAGTGATTTCTATTTCCTAAATGTAAGTTATTCAGAGTCAGAAATCAAGTGTTTGTTTTTGAGTATTCTGCGGTCCATTAAGAAATACGTTTCTTGATGGGAACAAGTTTGAAAAGGAAGCAATAACATTTGGTGTTGTTTTTTGCGTATATTATCAATGTAAATCCGTTTTGATTGTTGTATCAAATTGTATTGATCATATCAGTAAAGAAAAACTGTTTGTAATATGAATTAGACAATTATATAATCCATTAAATGAATACAATTAAGAATATAATCTAAACTTTCCAAATTAGAGACATGTTAAGAATGCAGGTTATTGACTAGGTTAACTCTAATAACCTATTCGTCACAGAGTATATTTGCTAGGTAAGGTATTATAGAACTTTTATACTTTTGCTTGCGTGCATGGATTTTAATATAATTACGTCTCATTCTACCAGAAGAAGATATACAAGGAGAAAGATAAGAGTAAAGGGGATGGTTAGTATCTAATAAAATAACACCTGCCAGGAGTTTGCATGACTTTAGATGTCTATCCACAACCATATTAATTATGACCTCGAAAGATTCACCACACACCTTGTTAACTGCCTTCAGTACTCTCCGCAATACAGTAAAGTCTTTTCTGAAGAGCTCGGGAAAGAATAATGGAGAACAGTAAAGAATAATAGGTAATATGCAAGAATTGACAAATTGTAAGAGTAAATGACGAGTAATCCCAAGAGCATGCAATCTCTTTATGTAGTAAGTTAGACGGAAAACTTTCTTCGATAACGATAAAACGTGAGAAGACCAAGAGAGATCAGAGGAAAAGGTAACACCAAGATAATTAACCTTCGACACTGTGTTTATCAAAGAGTCTCCAATGGCACAAACATTATGGGATCTCAAAATGGCATTTAGATGCCATTCATGTCTCATGTTAAAGTTAACAGCTTGACATTTAGACGGATTAAGTATAAGATCATCACCAACAGACCAACAATCAATACGAGACAAAAACTCATTCATTTTTATGGGATGTAAATAACTACTAGGCATAGTGACTTTTAGTTGTCTATAATACAAATCAATTATCTCACTAAATATTCGAATTAAAAATTTCAGTTGTGATAGCCTCTACTAGTTCATTCAGCTCCTCTCCTCAAATATCCAATCAGAAAACACAGATGATTAGTAGATTCACCTTCCAATATTGTACTTAATTACTTACTTACACCTGTCATTCCTCGAGAAAGAGCATAGGCTACTCACCAGCATTCTCCATCCAACCCTATCCTGAGCAATCCTTTCCAGCTTCTTCCAGTTCCTACTGATCCTTTTCATATCTGCTTCTATTTCCCGACGTAATGTGTTCTTTGGCCTTCCTCTCCTACATTTGCCTTCACGATTCCAAGTTAGGGCTTACTTCGTGATGCAGTTTGGTGATTTCCGTAATGTATGTCTTATCCATTACCATCGTCTTTTCCTAATTTCATCCTCAGCTGGTAGCTGGTGTGTTCTCTCCCACAGTAGGCTATTGCTGATGGTGTCTGGTCAATGAATGTTGAGTATCTTGAGTAGACAACTATTTATAAATACTTGTACACTTTTGATGATGGTTGTAGTAGTTCTCCACGTTTCAGCTCCACACAGTAGAACTGTCTTGACGTTCTCATTGAAGATTCTCACTTTGGTATTGGTTGAAAGTTGTTTTGAGTTCCATATGTTCTTCAATTGTAGGAGTGCGACCCTTGCTTTGCCAATCCTCGCCTTTACGTCTGCATCAGATCCTCTTTGTTCATCGGTGATGCTTCCTAGGTATGTGAAGGATTCTACATCTCCCAGAGTTTCGCCATCAAGAGTGATTGGATTGCTGTTCTTCGTTTTGAATTTGAGGACCTTGGTTTACCCCTTGTGTATGCTGTGGCATACTGATGCAGAGATTGCTGCTAAACTGGCTGTCTTGATTTGCATTTTTTCATGTGCATGCGATAGGAGGGCCAGGTCATCTGTGAAGTCCAAATCGTTTAATTGATTCTGAGCTGTCCATTGTATTCCGTTTTTTCCCTCAGATGTCGAGATCTTCATAATCCAGTCGACCACCAGAAGAAAGAGGAAGAGAGAGAGTAGACAGCCTTGTCGGACTCCGGTCCTTACTTGGAATGCATCTGTCAGCTGTCCTCCATGCACGACCTTGCACTGTAGTCCGTCGTATGAGTTCCGGATAATGTTGACAATCTTCTCAGAAACTCTGTAGTGTCGAAGAAGTTTCCATAACGTTCTCCTATTCTAATATTGTGCTGTTTCATTAATTAACAACTCATATCATCACATAAGTCAATTACTTGATGACAAATAGAAAATCATGATCTATCATTTGTGTTAGGTTCATAATGAATTAACTGACGATAATTTAAGGATGGTAATGTATACAACAATGATTGCTGATTGGAATGAAAGCTTATAAGAAAAGCAAATATAAAAATACTATAACTCAAGGATAGAAATATCCTTCGTAGCATGATTTAAAAAGTTTCATCTGTCACTATCATACCCTCCCCCCTAACTTAGGATCAATGAATCAATGACATGTACAATGATAATCCCTCACATCATAAATTACTTTCTTTACCCTATTCACTTGATTACATTTAACTAATCCTATCATTCATTATACCAATTGAAATGACAGGATTCACCAATGGCTTTCTATTATGTTTTTCATTATTTTAAATAACTAAAAGTAGGTTATCAACGGAAAGATTTAAGAATAATTATTGAATCAATTAATTTAATCATGAGGAAATAATTAATTTTTCGTCTAAATAACTACAGGATAAGAAATGTTGGCGACTAATATTGTTTTTAATCAGAAAAAGGGGTTTGTGAATATTATAGCAATTTAATAGTTGAATTCATGTGTCAGTTAAAGCTAGACCACCATGGACAACCTGGAAGCATTGGATGAGACTCCTTAACAGTGTGTATCCACAATCCCGCATGTGGGATTTAAACATGTGATCTTCAATTTCTTGCGAACGCTTAACCTCTAAACCATTGAACCGGCATCCAACGGTGTTAATGTTTAACTGACTCATAACTGACACGGTTAAACTCCACTGGTCACGGCTTTTTACTAGAACTCCAGGAAATACCTCTTGAGGCAGAAACTCAATAAAGAAAGTGGTGGACGGTTGCACAATATTGTGGATTGGTTAAAGTTAAACATTAACACCGTTGGATGCCGGCCGGCTCTAGGGAATGAGCGTTCACGCGCAAGACCGAAGATCCTGTGTTTGATTCCCACATGCGGGACCATGGATGTGAACTGCTGAGGAGTCCCATACTAGGATGAGAAGTTCGTCCAGTGCTTCCAAGTTTTTCATGTTGGTCTAGCTATAATCGATTGATGAATTCAACTATTAAATTTCCTTCTTCCTAAAATGTGATTTATCAGTAATGTAAACAAATTTGTTTTTAATGAATTTTAAATGAACGAAGAAATTGATTTATATTCTATACATTTATGTACATACATTCGTGAATAATGTAATAGGTGAGACTATAATTTATGGACAACCTTTGAACGACTCTAAAGTGACCTTGAAAATGTCCACCTAATAACTAGGACTAAATGTGAATGTCATACCAATATAAAGGATTATAACTATGGGCGAGACTCTAATCCATGGACGAGTGAATCAGAAGCGTTTGAGAGGTTTCAAGGTCACAGCGCCTAGTGCTTACGTTCAACCGGTTCACAGGGAATTTTTACAAAACATGATAATTGAGCGGCTATAACAAATAAAATGGCGAGACTATAATTTGTGGACGAATCAATCAGACATAAGATAATAGATCTCAGATTTTAACGCGAAAGCCTTCCATCCATTTGGCTAAATAAATTTCTGGCATTATAGCTGATGTCAGTTCGTCATGAAAATCCTATATATAATTCCTAATTAAGGCAAATTACGACAATTATGGCGAACTGGATAATAAAAGTACCAGTAACACTGGCTGCAATATATAGGGAAGATTGGAGAGCGTACAGACTTTTACATAGGCTTGGTTATATGTATCGTGTCGTTATCCACAAGTAGCATTTTGTGCATTCAACAACCGGAGTGCACATAAACAATATTGAAGCTATGAGTTTGAGGCTGAAAGAGTTTTTGTGACTTTATCATGACTCCATAGGATGACTATTCTGTAGTCGTTTGGATGATTTTCTCTACTGCATGCATTATGATTTTAGAACCTCTGAATCTCTTTCTAACCTTGACAAGTTTTTGAACCACGTATAAGAAGTGTATCCACTTTATTTCCTTGGTTTTGTATAACACATTTTTACGCTATAGTGACTGTTTGCTGATTGGCTGATATTTCTCAAGGTCACTTAAAATTCGTTCAAAGGTTGTCCATAAATTAGTCTCGCCGAATGATGATTTACAGTTGATGGTTTGGGGTCAGAAATTCAATTCAGGTTTTTTTATCACGAACTCACATTAGCTATCATGCCAAAACTTTAAGTATGTGAATGAATTTCGCGCCAAAATTTGAGATCCGTTATCTTAAATCTGATTGGTTCGTACACAACTTATAATCTCGCCGTATAGGGATACTGTATTACTGTATGATTGGACGATAGAATTTTCTCCAATCAATATGAATGACCTTGGACTATGTTAAGCATGACTGCACTTTAACATTATGACTTAGTCACGAATGTTTATTTATTAAATTGTATTTTAAATAGAGTAATGATTGAGGTTGTTAATTACTGTACCATGGTAGATTAGATAAAATGTATAGAATAGTTATATAGTAAACTGATATCCTGGAATTCAATGAATAACCCGTGAGATGGATCGTGGATGCGCACCGCCGAAGAGTCCTTCAACCTGAAGGTCTGATCCACGAGGCAGTGGAGCATCGTAAAAAGATGCAGTCTCGTGGTAGCCGGTGATCAACGATTGGTTCATACGCCATTTGTTCCCTCAGGGTACTGGAGCCAGCCCATGTGCACCATTGGTTTGGAATGAGGGTTTTCTAACTCCCTTAGGTGAACCCTCCATGTCCACCAACCCGGTTAAAGAGCCGGACATTTGCTTTTCGTCCTCTCAATTTCGTTAACAACAGTAATGCCGCAAGAAGGCAGTGAGTAGGACTTCTCTGACAGAGGCTATATACGCGCGGCCATTTGAGAGTATTTGCACACACACACAGAGAGAGAGAGAGAGAGAGCTGACTGTCCTCACTCTCGGCCGTACCAGGGCATTTGAGGATAATTATCCCTTTTTCAATGTTCCGTAAAAGTTTAATGTCTTGCGTTTTCTTTCATTAAATAAGTCAATGCTTTGTGTAAGTGTGTCATTTCACCAGAGATTTCATGTTAACCTATCTGTATATGTCTTCTATGAAGACACTATTGTAATACATTTCAACTTGCCGGATGAACAAATGAAATAAGATGAAAGTTAGAACTTGTAATAAAATATCCACTGAATATTATGATTGTATCGGTAACATTCATTCACTAAATGAGCGATAAAATGCTAGATGTTGCACGGATAGAGAATATTGAGAAGGCGATGCACTACAAACCCATAGACATGTACTCTATTGGTCTAAACATAGGTTTCCACCAATTTCTCATACAAGTTCATGATATGACTACAGCTTGATATAAGTTCAAATGGAATACTACAAAGTTACGAAAAGTTCTGATTGATGACTTAACAATAGATGAATAATAAATCGTTATTATATACAGTAACAATGCTTCTGGATTCACTTCTAATGAGCAAAGATGAAATCCACAATAGTTATCCTCTTTTTATCCATATAAATATTTCCCTTGATTCTTAAATCAAAAATTCACGTGACAGCGAAAAAAGTAGTTATGACAATTGTGGTGTGAGCTACTTATATTGATATAAGTAGTATATAACGTGCGTTAAAAGAACGTAATGTCCGGCAGCAGAAGATGGCGAAGATCGAGAAAGGAAGAGCAAGAGCACAATGGAATTGTAAGAAAACGCATGTACAATGGAATGGGCGACAATGGATTAGTGTTTGCAACGGGAACAGTACAGTTTGATATGATGGAATGATATTTTGCAAATTGACGATTGACTTTATGGTATTCACATTTTATTGAGATAGTCTGTTATTTTTGTGCTAAATACAATCGATTGTCCGCACCCGTGTTCTTGTTCACTACACAATAACTTTATGCAATTTCATTTAACTCAATAGAATTACCCTTATCAATCAACTAACCAAGTAGGGATTGCGTTTTTTCTTATTATTTCAAGATCAAAAACAAATTACTACGTAAGTAATTTGACGTTCCCTCATAGAATAGTCAATGAAAACAAAAACATGGAATATGGTCGGGCTGTAGATCACTATTGTAGGTCACCTGTCTGGATAGTCAGTCTACTTGGATAGGATGGGAACGACGTGATCTAACTTACATCGGAACTATTGCCTGATGCTAATACCAAACTTAATTCATCTTATTATGGTAACAAGGCGAGCCAGCTACCTTCGTGACTGACTAGAACAAATTATGTTACTGAAACAACAGCACATATTAGTAAGAATAGATTAGAGAAGTACGTAGTGGGGCCACTATCATATAGGCTGGTCTATAGCGTGTCATTTATTAGTCCTCTTCATTTATCCTTGACCTTGGAGATATTCAATACACTGCTTAACGTTCAGTGGTCTGTCGCCTAGCGTAGAAGCTGTTCCGTTTGATGGTTGATTTGATTAGGACCCAGTGACATTTCACTGACTTCACAAAATAATCAATTGCTTTCAACTACTCACTGATCATTAAGTAGTAATCTAAATTCATATCTATCTAGACTTTGGTGTTGATTAACTAGGATCAATCAAATTTCGTTTTGACCAATAGTTTGAATGACATGACATCATAATGATTTAATTTACTAGTAAAAACTCGTATTTTCCGGTTGCTGATGTTAAGTACTAAAATTGGTCAGTCTTTTTTGGCATATCAGCATCCTCATCACATTAGCTCCATGTTATCATTTAGTTACAAGTTGTTTAGTGGCTAGCAGTGAAATCCAGGACGCAAGTTTTGTTGTATTTGGGATTCATCAGCTGAATGAACCTAAAATAGTGGGAAATCTATTTGTTTAACTTTAAATCAGTATTCTAACGTAATTGTATTAAGTTAAATCTTAATTTTCTCGATACAGTCTTGTTTAATGTCATATGTAAATAATGCTATCAGACTGTTGACTTTCATTGAGATCATAAACCGATAATTGTTAGGCCATAATAAAAACTTGAAAGCATTGGACAACCATTCTGTTTTAACAGGGGACTCTTCAGCAGTGCATATTCACGATTCCGCACACGGCAATCGAACCTAACACCTATGGTATTGCGTGCAAATGGTTAACCTCTAGACCACTGATCATACATCCAGAGGTGATAATGTCTAGATTCAACTAGTCACTAGTGAGCACATGATTATTATTAGTATAGGGGATTTGTGAGACAGTAGTATTTTCACAGTTGAAATCATGAGTCTATCCAAGGTAGACCATCATCGAGAATCTGGAAGCACTGGGCTTCTATTTTGTCCTAGTATGGGACTATTCAGTGCAGTGCACATCCACGATTCTACTCTTGGGGATCGAACTCAGAACCTTCGGTCTCGTGCTATAACACTTTAAATTCAGATCCCTGATCTGTCGGTTGACGGTGTTGATGTCTAAATGATAAACGTCTGATTGACATTAGTTATACACTGGATACCGTTGGATACTGGCTCAGTGTTTTAGCAGTCAATCTTTCGGGCACGAGACCAAATATCTTGGATTCGACTGCCGTATGCGGGATCGTGAATTTGCACTGCTGAAGAGTCCCATACTAGTACGAAGCGATCATCTAGTGCTTTCGGATTCTCAATGATGATCTAGCATTTATCAATTCATAATCTCGATAAGTAACATTACTGGAGAGTCCTAAACAAGAGTGAGTTAGTTCTTCACTTTTTATTTTTTGATTTTCAACAAGCTGTTCATTAAAAGTACTTTTCATTGTTCACTATAGTTCTACAAGATTACCTAAACAAATTTCAAACAGAACACAAATTAATGAACAGAAAAAAGAGATAAATTGTATTGAAAATCTAAGTGAAAAAATAAAATATCGATACTAATTTCAGTCTCGCTGTTCTTTTTGGTGGATTCTACTCAAAAGATTGTTTTGTAAGTAGTGTGTAGCGCAACAGGACATTGAATTTATTGCACTTTTCAGATGGAGTGAAGAGGTTCAGTGCATCAAAAGCACAGCGTTGAGATCAGATGAAAAGGTAGTTCACATGATAGAACACACCAAAAGATGTAAATGAGCGATTGAATGCTATATGTATATATGTATTATGTAAATACTTTGTAACTTCTTGAAATAATTATACCCTTCTCTTACCTATTATCTTCTTACATTCTGTATCAATGATCGAATTTCCTGTTATAACTTGTGCCCTGTGTCCTATTAATCTAAAATGTAATGATATTACCAATTAGAGAACAGTGAATTATCGACCGTACTAATGATGCATAAAACCTGTATGAGCACTCTAGAATCCTTATTAGTCCTTCTTCCTGTCTAGCCTTGCCTGTTCGAGTCCGGAACACAAATATCATCCTCTACGATATGAATCATGTATTTCAAACATACTGGGTTTATATACAAACAAAACAAACCATATCACACCATAAAATAGAAAATAACATTTGTACAAGATTTAGCCAAATGTGGCTGTGAATAAAGGAGATAATAATTTATAGACAGGTCATAACTCAAGAATGGGAAATCGCATAATAATAGTTTATGAGTCAAAATGAAGCTTATAATAAAAGAAACATAAATATGCAAATAGTTTAGCTACTTAAGGGTTATAAAATAAGAATATATATGTATAGTATTAGTCGAGGAATAGATTCCAACAGTTACCATTCATTATTCTCATCAGGATATTACATGTCCCATCATCACCCAGCAACTAGAAAAGTGAATAATTTGAAATCGTCATCGAAAATAATTTTCTATTTCAAATAATTTGACTTTTTTTTATTCGAAAGCTCTGCCAATTTTTCTTTTTTTTTTCTTTCTCTTATCAAGGTCAAACGTTATAAAGAAAATAAAAATGAAAAAAATTTTTTTAATTTTGATAATAATTTTTTTTCCCTTTTTGTTTTTTTCAAAAAAATATTCCCCAAATTATTATGAATGGTTTTATATACAAAAAAAGGTCTTTTATATATTTTTTTGATAAGTCTTCGTAATTGAACTCTAGATTCAGTTTTTAAGCTCTTCTGGTGACCACCAGGTTAAATCTATACAGCTAATTGAATATGAGAGAAAAGATGCAAAATATGAATAAAGACGCTTCAGTTTTTGATTGAAATCATGATCTAATTGAAGCTAGACCACCATAGAAAACCTGGAAGCACTGGACGACCGTTTCGTTTTAGTATGGGACTTCTCAGCAGTGAGTACCCACGATCCCGCACCCCGTGAGATTCGATAACAGGACCTATCAGTCTCGTGTCAGGCGCTTAACCAACTAGACCACTGAGCCGGCATCTAATGGTGTTAAGCTCACCTGGTAACCACCAGGTTAAATCTACACAGTTAATTGAATACGAGAGAAAAGATGCGAAATATGAATAAAAACGCTTTACGTCAAAAGTTTGTTTATGTACCGAAAATTTATAGCATTTTAGATGGCCTTGGATTACCAAGAAAATTCTGGAATGCTACTAGACATAATAACAGTATAAGTAATCATTTAATCAGAAACTCACAACAAGTGACTTTTCATTTTCCAGATGTTTCTGATAAAACTTCTAGTGAATACGGATGGGATAAGATGCATCTTAGGGTTTTGCAGAGCTTTTCTTGGTATTTTCTTCAAGGAGTTTTCTGGATCTCCTAAAAAATTTACATGGAAATGTTTTATACTTTTTGTTATGAACTAATTTAACTAATCAAATTCATGAGTTGATATAAGTTAGATCACCAGTGATATCGTGAAAGCACTGGATGGTCGTTTCGTTCTAGTATGAGAATCATATTCTGTGCTTAAATAATTGCCATCTATGTCAAGTTTGAGTTCAAATAATTTCTGTGAACCACTCATCAACAAAATTGCTATGTTTAAAAAGATCACGAGATCTAAGTTGGTGAATGGGACGAAAGATCAGCAACACAACAACAATTTAACCATTCCAATGCGTCCCAAGCTTGCTAACTAGAAGAAGAAAATCTGGATCAGATGAGGGAAAGGTATATTCCACAAGTTGTCAGAAACACTAAACACAGGAACACAACTCAAGAGTATATATACAGTGTAAAAATATCCTAGAGAAAACGTCTGGGAACGCATCAGTTACACTTAAGGTCTGTACAAGTAGGAAATACAATTTGAAGGTAAAAATGGAGGCTTTTGGCGCGAATATATATATTGCATCAGTGGGCCTCAACATACACAGAGGGAAATGCAAGATCCTCAAATACAACACAATAAACATCAACACAATCATATTTGATGGAGAAACTCTGGAACAGATGGAATCTTTCACCTACATGGAAAACATCATCAACGAAAAAGTAGCATTCAATGCAGACGTAAAGGCAACGATTGCAAAGCAAGCACAGCATTCCTACAATCAAAGAACATATGGAACTCAAAACAACTCTCTGTCATTCAATATTAAAGTTACAATCTTCAATACAAAAGTCAAGACAGTTCTACTATATGGAGGTGAAACTTCAAGAACTACTACAACCATCATCAAAAACGTACAAGTATTTATAGACAATTGTCTACGTAAGGTACTGAATGTCCGTTGAACGGACACTATCAGCAATAGCCTACTGTGGGAGAGGACAAACTAGCTTTCAACTGAGGAGGAAATTATGAAATACGTTGGAAGTGGATAGGACACACATCGAAGAAATCATCAAACTGCATCACGAGGCAAGCCGCAACTTGGAATCGTGAAGGGAAACGTAGAAGATGAAGGCCAAAGAACACATTACGTCGGGAAATAGAAGCAGATAGGAAAAGAATGAATAACAAATGGAAAGAACTGTAAAGGATTGTCCAGTACAGAGTTGGACGGCAAATGCTGGTGGGTGGTTTATGCTATTTCACGACGGGTAACAGGCGTAAGCATTGTCTATTATTTGAAGCTACCGAAAAAATCCAATGGATCAAGTTGAAAATCTATCGACTGATCGATCAATCGATGGATAAATAAACAAATAAATAAATAAATAGATAGATAGATTGATAGATAGATGTGTGGATAGATAGATAGATAGATTGATAGATAGATGTGTGGATAGATAGATAGATAGATAGATAGATAGATAGATAGATAGATAGATAGATAGATAGATGTGTGGATAGATAGATAGATAGATAGATAGATAGATAGATAGATAGATAGATAGATGTGTGGATAGATAGATAGATAGATAGATGTGTGGATAGATAGATAGATAGATAGATAGATAGATAGATAGATAGATAGATAGATAGATAGATAGATAGATGTGTGGATAGATAGATAGATAGATAGATAGATAGATAGATGTGTGGATAGATAGATAGATAGATAGATAGATGTGTGGATAGATAGATAGATAGATAGATAGATAGATAGATAGATAGATAGATAGATAGATAGATAGATAGATAGATGTGTGGATAGATAGATAGATAGATAGATAGATAGATAGATAGATAGATAGATAGATAGATAGATAGATAGATAGATGTGTGAATAGATAGATAGATAGATAGATAGATAGATAGATAGATAGATAGATAGATAGATAGATAGATAGATAGATAGATAGATGTGTGGATAGATAGATAGATAGATAGATAGATAGATGTGTGGATAGATAGATAGATAGATAGATAGATAGATAGATAGATAGATAGATAGATAGATAGATAGATAGATGTGTGGATAGATAGATAGATAGATAGATAGATAGATAGATGTGTGGATAGATAGATAGATAGATAGATAGATAGATAGATAGATAGATAGATAGATGTGTGGATAGATAGATAGATAGATAGATAGATAGATAGATAGATAGATAGATAGATAGATAGATAGATAGATAGATAGATAGATAGATGTGTGGATAGATAGATAGATAGATAGATAGATGTGTGGATAGATAGATAGATAGATAGATAGATAGATAGATAGATGTGTGGATAGATAGATAGATAGATAGATAGATGTGTGGATAGATAGATAGATAGATAGATAGATAGATAGATAGATAGATAGACAGATAGATAGATGTGTGGATAGATAGATAGATAGATAGATAGATAGATAGATAGATAGATGTGTGGATAGATAGATAGATAGATAGATAGATAGATAGATAGATAGATAGATAGATAGATAGATAGATAGATAGATAGATAGATAGGTTGATTGATTGATTGATTATATTGAAACCGACTGATATTTAAATTGGTTATTGAAGCATAGTTGAAACCGGATTCAAAGGTGGATGAACATTATATCTTGATGTTTGATATTCTAATTGTTTAATTAATTCATTAACTTATTCATTCATTCATTCATTCAACCATAATATCTACATTTCTTCAAGTTAATCTCTAATACCAGTTATTTAATGTAATTTATTAGTTTTTGTCACATGAACTTACCTATTAAATCGAATACTAAGATCAATGTTCAGTTGTACACAAGAAATCACAAACTGATCATATCAAATAGCTCAATTTTATTTCAAGTATGCTCATAAATCGTATTTACTTACTTACGCCTGTTACTCCCAATGGAGCATAGGACGTCAACCAGCATTCTCCAACGGTGGTTGGTACCTGGAGCCCCATTTTGGCTATTACCGGTCCCAAGTCCGGCTAAAGGAGGAGGGTTGAGCATGGGGTTATCAACCCAATCCCGTAGAAAAATCACTCGCTAGAAAACTCTAACCAGAAAAAATTACCCGAAATAATTCAAACCATATTTACTTAATTTCGGATTAAAATCTTATCATCATTTAGTAAACTTTATTCCCATTTCTCCCATTTAATGTTTCCTTATCTACTGATTATTTTATCTCTGTTCCCTATTGATTAAGATCAACAATCAATAACATATACAAGTATTTTCTTGAGATAATGTAACACTAAATGATAACTAATTAATTTACAAGTTGACCCCTTGTGTATTTCAATTAAAATAACAAAGGAGTATGGAAATAACTCAATAAATGAATTGTATTTATTAGTTATAACAGTTTCATTCTATAACATTGTCAATTTTATACAAAAATCAATATCATCGAATCTTGCGGGCAAAATCATGGATGTGCATTGCTGAGGAGCCTCATACTAAGACGAAATGACCGTCCAGTGTTTCAAGGTTTTCTAGGGTGGTCTACCTTTAAGTGACTCATGAATTCAACGATTAAAAATCAATATATTGATTAATTAAAATTTAGTACTATTCAATTCAATTTGTTCACATTTAACTAATGATCAATTTGAGTAAAATATATTGAATACAGTGTAGTCCAACATAGTTTCTAATCTATTTTTCGGTGTACAATTAATCTTCATCTGTAATGATTTGCCTTATTTGTTTGAGCCGAACTAATCAGACATTAGAACTTTTCATTGATGTCCATAAACTAATCTTTATTATATAACCAATGAAAACCAAGAAGCATCAGGCGTTTGTTTCGTCTTAATATAGAACTCCTCAGCAGTATGTATTCAACACTCCACCCAAATGGAACCTATTACATTCAAGTCACTCGGCGAAAGCTTAGCCACTAGATAATTGACTAGAAGTTTAGTGGTTTACATTTCTAACTTTAATCAGTTTGTAATATTGTTCAATTATCTTTCAATGTTGTTGGTGGGTAATTGCGTCAAGTCAATCACAGCTTTGAACCAAAACTATCAAATTTTACACCATAAATTGAGTTCGAGATAATTACTTACTGATGACATTGGAAGGTGGTTGTGTAATATTCCAACTTAAATAAAGTTAGGTGTGTTAACCGTTGGATAGCGGGACAGTGATTAAGAGGTCATGCTTTCCCTGAGAGTGTGAAGGTGGTGGATAGGACACTTCTGAGGATATTCATACCAAAAAGAAACAGTTTTTCAGTACTTTCTAACTTCCAACGATTGTTTAGCTGAGATCAGTTCCTGATGTAAACCATAAAATTAGAATAACAATTGTATTACTGATATAACATAACAACAAGTTTAATCTCATGAACGAAACAAGCAAGAGAAACTTACTTAAATATCAATGTCAGTCAGTCAGTCAATCAGTCACTTCATCAGTCAATCGGAAATGTATCATCAACAGGATGGGAGGAAAGCAAAATGTTCAATTCTCTTTTCTGTGGTACCAAGACATAGGAAATGTTAAATATGATATAATCTTTACAATATTACTGTCTTTAGTACAACAATAATAAGCTTAATAATAGCCAGTATCAAGAAATCACAAAACCATTGTTCCATTCTCGCATGCGAGTTCGGGTATGGGCACTGCCTACTAAGAAGTCCCACACTAGAGCTAGACGAGCTTCCAGTGCTTACAAGTTATCATTGTTGGTCTAAATTACATCGGTTTATGATTTTAATGAAAGTCAGCAATCTCTACAACTTCGTTACTGACAACCACTGTATTACTGATGATACTGAGAAAGGAAGTCTTAAAATTGTTGAACTAAGATGAAAAGTTTATTGTTACCACTATTGTTAAACGTTAGCTATTAAAGACTGTAAACTGTCTTTTTGCTATTGGTTTTTCATGTACTAGCTCTGTGATCATAAAAACCTACCACCGAAAACACCTGGTCTATATTGAGGTGTGTTACTTTTAGGGTCGAACGTTTCCATTTTGGGAAGGTTGCATAGCTCCATATGCTGTTTGTCTTAGGGCAATACTTTACAATCGTCACTTCTGTACAGTCGATAGCATGACTTTGCCCACAAATCATCAGTTTGCTTTTTCTAATATCACAGTTCTCCAACTAACCTGACTGGTATGATAGGACTTAAGGGGATAGGTATTACAGCAAATATAATGCGATTAGATCATCACAACAGATAAGATCAGTCACCACCTCAAGGTAACAACTATGGTGACGTAGTTATTAACAAGCTCTCAATTGCACAGAGCATTGAGATAGTGAATAAAATAAACAAGTTAGAATTCCTGTGTGAATTTTCAGTTCAACGATGGTAACAGGAACACTTCGCTAATAAGAACCGATAAGAGGAGAAGAACAAAGTCAGAAAAGATATTTCCTCTAATCAATTTCATGATCAAAATGAAGACGGCTCAGTGAAGAAAATCTTGTTTTCGACAGTATTATTTACTTAAACTATACAATTATGTTCCTGGTCAAGTTTTAAACATGATTATCAACAATTTAACAAAATTAACTGTAACAGTTGTGAGGACAGTACCTACTGAAGACAACTAAAGATGTTCTGGCAATATCAAGGATTGATTAAAATTACGCATGTACACTACTGAATTCCGGCTCGGCGGTTTAAAAGTTCAGTTTCCTTTGTCAGACTGAAGGCCCTGGATTTGATCCTCGGTGGTTGGCTCGTGAATACATACAACTGAGGAGTCCCCTACTAAGGTGACACAGCTATCCAGTGCTTCTTGTTTTTCAATGGATATTTAAATGAAATCGGTTTGTGGTCTCGATAAAATTCAGTAATCTTTATAACTTCATATAGATAATAAAAGAATAATTAACAATCACAATCTGTTAAGTCTAAAGGTGTTGTAAGACCACGGTAAAATAAGGCATTGTACACATTGCATTCAGACTTCTGATTCAAAAATCCCTCTTCTAGCTGGTTCTCTCAACTTGGTTGATGATTTCGATAGATGAAAAAGGTAACAGTACTTGACTAGAGCCGATCATATATTCGAGGACTGAGCTATTGAATAATTCACAATCAACTTTAGATAGAGATAGGGAGTGGTGGTGCTCAGATATCTTTTGTAGAAAGTTTACGCTTTGTACGACCGATATAACCTACTCCACAGAAAAAAGGCTGAAAATGTGCATTCCATTGGCTTAAAGCAATATTTTATCATTGACACTTCACTAAATGAAGTACCTACTGAAGAAGACAGTGCAGAGGTCTACTGAATGAAATGTTTGTCTGAAAAACTTTGATAGTCAGTCTTTTTAAGATCTCTGGTATCGTATTGCCTTTTGAATCAACACCCTTGAACAATATACTCTTCAGTCCCGACCAAAGCTGCTACCTTGACGCGGTGGTCGGGCTTGCCTATCGTGATGACCCAACTGAGCTATATTGGCTGGAACATATGTTCCTGTAGGTCCTACCATGCCAGGCAGGTCGATTGGAGAACGGTAAGACTAAAAGCAGCAACTCAAGGTCTGAGGGCGAAGTCGTACTGCTGACTGTAGAGAGGTGTGACAGCAGTAAGGTGATTCCCTCAGACAACCAGCATTTAAAGCGATGCTGCCTTCCCACAAGGAGGAGTGGGGTTAGAAAAGGTCGACCCTAAAAATGTCACACCTCGCCTTACCTCATGGATTTCCGTCTCCGGCGGTAGGGCTCTTTGAAGAACGGAGGTAACACATTAAAAACCTTCCACGAAAAGGCCGTGCGCTACCGGCCTCAAGCAGTTGTCCCTTGTGCTCTGTGGTCACGCTCCCAGGTCTTTAGGACTAACAATAATCCAATTTCCTTTTCAGGTTCCTCAAGAAATACCCTTCCACGGTGTGGGCAGCCGGGAAGTGACACCAGCCCTCATACCCGTAACATATACTTTTCAGTAATTTAAGGATACATCTAGCTTTTGGCTTAGAATTATCTTATTCGAATTCTGTTATTGTTTTACCGCCAAATTAATAATTTGGAAATGATCTTTACCAAACAATTTTAACCAATCACAAAATTGTAATCAAGGTCATTTTGTCAAGTATTTAGTGTTAATCAAACAACAATCTGACTATTAGATCCCATGACATGACATTACAATTTACATAATTTAGTGGTTGAAGGTAATCGATAAGAAGCCCTGCCTAATCTATGTACGTGCTAATTAACGTTATTCAGCAATCAATATCTCTCCAGTGTTGAAATCATCGTTATTTCCCTTAAGATATGTACTTAAAACATATCATTCATCATTTTCATGAACATCACCAGTAAGCCATTCAAGTCTTCTATAAGATCAATTTATTCACACTAAATGATCTTTAGTAGTGATCGAGTACTATTGACCAATTAGTAATACGGTAACTAGTCCTAAATGACTCAACAATAAAAATTACTGAATAGCCTAATATATTTAGACTTTGAAATTTCAACCTGATACTCCACAACTTCAACTATGATTCCTTTACTAATCAAAGGGATAACCACTGAATGTAAGTCCGCTGTCTCATTGCAGAAATGATCACTGCATATTCGGGTGGTTTATAGAGGATAATGATATTGTAATCATATCTGTCAAAAATCGAGGATTGATAAACATTTGCAGAGGATTACTGAACTACAGTTAGTAGTGAAGTTCAGGATGTGCATTTTGTCTTATCTTCATATTCATTGAATAATCTAGTTGGGGTCGGTAACTGGATGAAAAACACGTTGGAATTTGAAGTGATAAGTGCTGAGTTGCTTACAACACTGGGTTTCAGGTATATCCAATTGATTAGTCTCAAATAAGATTAAATGCTCACTGAGTTCTGTTGATAGTTACAGTTCAAGTAATCTAAGACTTGTAACTAAAGGGTATAATGAATCGATCCACCGAAGATACATATATGTCAACAAAAGCCAGTCAGTTTCAGTTTTGAATGCCAGTAACTGGCAAATAAGAATCCCTAATAATGCAAAGTTGTTTCAAAATTCTTAAACAATACAATTTATTAGCGGAAATCCCTTTCAACTTGAATAGAACCGAACAATATTCTCACTCAAACTAGTTTTAACTTAATACTGATCATGTTATTTTGGTTATTAGCAAACGGTACTGGGTTCGAGTCCCGGATTAATCATCAACTCCGAAATGTAAGTACATCTAGCTGATGAGTCTCGAGTGGGACGAAACGTGCATCCTGGATTTCATTGCTAGCTACTATCTGTTAATGATAAGACCATGTGAATTGATAATGATAGTAAGGAACCTGGTTGTGTTAAATTTTATGAGATAGAAGAGCCAGGTCATCTGCAAAGTCCAATTCTTCTAATTAATTCCAAATTGTCCGTTGTATTCCGTACTCCCTCTCACATGTCTAGATCTTCATAAACCAGTCGATCACCAGAAAAAAAAGAGAAATATAGAGAGAGTAATCAACCTTATCTAACTCAAGCCCTTACTTGAAATGCATCTATCAGTTGTCCTCTCATTTTTGTCATTCATTAATAAATGACCAAATAGGTGTTGACATGGACAAGAAAAATATTTACTACCTATCAGTTGGTTAGTTTAACACGTTTTTTTTCCCACTTTTTTTTCTTCTTTACGCACTACAAATCATCTGTAACATTTACAACTGAAAACTTAATCATGAATAGAAATGTTACGACTAGAAGAAAAAAAACTTTTTTTGCATTTTCATCTAATAACTTACTTAGATTAATGTGATAATATAAACCAGTTGTCTAATATTCATCGCATTACCCCCATAACTAGATGAAGATATTATAGTGAATGAGAATACTAGTGGGGACAATCATTCTATTATATCAGTCAGTCAGTCAGTAACAACGTAGAACTTCGTACAATGTACATCAGTTTGAGTTGCCATACCACATTAGCACAGAGATGCAGTGGTCGATTCAAATCCCATATTGGTAGAGGTAGTAAAAGTATAGACAGTAGTAAGAAAAATTAGGGTTTGAAGATGTTATTCAAGGAGTATAATCCAGTGAAATAAATTTGGAAAGAGAAAAAGAATGGGTCATGAAGAATTCAGAAGATTAGAATTTGGGAGAACATAAAGAGTGGATGCACCTGAGCCATTGCAAACGATTTTGAGCCATGTCATTCAAGATCTCTAACCACCAATTGCTATCGTCTCGCGGTCCCCAACCAGGTAGTTTACACCTACTGACATGGCTCACTGCACTTGTCAGTGACTTCACGGATTTGTGCCATGTTTTGGTCTGGCCGCCCCTAGCTTTCTTCCAATCTACTCCTATACAACAAAACATCGCACATCGAGGCAGTCGGTGGTTGGGCATACGTAACACATGTCACAGCCATCTCAACTGATGAAGTTTCACTACGTCATCAACTGATTTGCCATCCTTACCTAGTACCCGTTTCCTAACAACTGCATTACTAACTCGATGGTCCCAGGATATGCGAGCAATGCTTTGAAGGCACCTATGATCAAATACTAGTAACTTACGAATATCCTCTACTCTTACCGGCAATGTTTCATTGCCATAATGTAGGACGGAACGAACTGCTGAACAGTAAACTCGTCCTTTGGTTGATAGACGGATACCTCGCCTACGCCATAAATGACGCAAGTTGGCAAAAGCTAGTCGAGCCTTCTATATCCATGCTGAGATCTCGTCACATTCCATTATATAAGCTAGTTCATATCTAAACTCAGTAGCTAAGTGGATAATAAGATAATGTTTAAAGTGAATAGTGATGGATTTAAGTTCAGCAGTGTATATCAGAACTAGGATACAGGTACATTGGTAGTGAATGAGAACACCAGTAGTTGATAATCAGATGTAGTTGAATCTCTTAGTAAAATCTAAGAATCATTCATTTGTAAAATGTCAATCAATCGTCTTAAACTTCATTGTTCTTTCATTTCCATACTAATCATTCTATGTTCTCGTCCTCTTTTTTCTTTGATCTTCTTAACATTCTGCTACCAGACCTTTCATTTTTGATTGATGATGCATACTACTTATATCTGTCGACATCAGTAGCACATGTCACAATATAATATCTATTAACTAAACACTATATAACTATTACAATGATAATTTACACTAAGATTCATTTCCGGTTTACAATAAGGCATTCTATCAAGGAAATTTAGATTGATAATAAATCCGTATAAGTATGTACCTATTTTGAAATGCATTGGAAAATTGTTTCATTCCAGTGATGAACTTCGCAACCGTGCCCATCTAACAACACATTGATAATCAAATGATGCACAACCATTTTCTAATGTTATTGGTGGATGTTAGAAATTCATGAACCTCAATGGGATTATGAGCTTTTACTATTAAGGAATTCCATACTTGTATGATACAACTGGTTTTCACTGGTTATGTAACCAAGGTAATGCATGGAAATAATATTTTATCTAACCCGATATTTCAAATAGAATTACGAGATTTTACACCATAAATTAGTATTATACCAGGTTGAAAATGGTGTTGAAGGAGCAAAAATAAAAACGTCATGGCAGGTAAAGTAACTTTATCAAAGTACACTATTTCGTCGAAAATCACTGACACTTATCAAAATCGCCGTCATAACATTATTAACCATCAGAACCGCAGACAAATTTCGTAACTGTTGTATACCTAACCAAAGATGGATAATGGTTAGCAGTGGAATCCAGTTTCGTCCTATTTGGGACTCGTCAGCTGGAAATGCGCGTCAAACTCGATTCCGCTGCTAGCCACTATCCATCTTTGTTTATAATGCTTGTAAATTAATGCAATGTCGAGGCAACACGCACAGTATGCACATATGCCAATAAGAGACTGATCAATTGTAGTCCTAAACATCAGTGGAAAGATTCAAGTAAAACAATGCTATGTTGCATACCTATTTTTAACAGTTGAATTCATGAGTTGATCTAAGCTAGACCACTATTGAGAACCTGAAAACATTGGACGGCCGTTTCGTCCTAGTACAAGACTATTCAGTTCAGGGCACATCCACAAGCACGCACGTGGGATTCAAACCCGCGGCTTTCAGTTTCGTATGAGCGTTTAACCTCCAAACCACTGATCCACAATCCAACCATAATAATGTCCAACTTCAATCGATTCATGATCTTGTCTGAGGTGGATAACTGATAGTAATCATATGCTCATTAGTGACCAGCTTCAAGATGTATTTTTATGGAGTCCTAGTTAAGAGTCGTAACTAGTGGAGTCCAATCTGTGTCGGGATCATGAATGTGTACTGTTGAGGAGTCCCAAAATGGGGTGAAATGGACCTTCACTGCATCCAAATTTATAATGGTGATCTAGCATAGATCGACTAAAGTATTCAACTGTTAAGAATACTACATCTCCACAACTCCGCCTACCTATTTGTTCATTCATTCATTCATTTATACATGTGTACATATCGAAAAATTTATACATTTATGATTTCTGATTTGTTTTGTTTAAATAAATATGTTGGTAAGCATAATTTACCTTACAAGCACATAATAATAGTTGAACACTATTCAAAAGCTCACCATTTCACCATAGTGTATAAACACTCCTAATACACACATATACATACATTATAAAAATAGATTATGTATATCATATACACAGTGTAGTAGTACACCACACAAAATCACCATGTAATAACTATTATTTGTACATATGTAACATTATCATGTGTATATCTCTATCTATTCTGTTAATAAGAGTTTACCTAATCTGTTTATCTACCAATGATATTACTTAGACTAACTACTACTACTACTACTACTACTGGATTACATTTCTATCCCCAAGTAGCTATTATTTTTCTGAATTCAAAAACAAAAAAACTAGACCAATCGATTTCTCATTCACTCGGGCATTAACTAACTACATCTACAACACATAGGTGTAATATATATACACACATTATACACAGCTACTTTCATTGTCTAAAAATCTTACATAGAAACATAGGAAGTGTATATATGTATGGGTATGATAGAGAAAGAGTGCCAAACATAGAAATCAATAAAATAAACTGGTGTAAGACAACAAAAACAAACGGGAAATATGACGTATCATCATTATAAAACCCAAAATGATTAGAAATACACACTTCCAAAAAGTTAAATTATCCATAAATAAACAAACAAAAAACAAAACAACATAATGTTAAACAATAAAATTAGACAAATTGGATGGGGTTTTCCTTGAATAATTTCAAATAGTTTCACAGTTTAGATTAGATGGTGATTGGGGGTAGTCAACAAGAAACCCTGGACCCGGGTTTCGTGCTACTTGGGACTCGTCAGCAAGGTGTATCTGTAATCTTGAGGGAACTGGTGCTCCCTGGCCGATTCGATCTCGTGTCACCCAGCTTCACAGTTTTCCAACATCATCTATAGCAAAACCGGGTCCAGGGTTTCCTGTCGACTACCTCCAACCACCATCTAATCTCAATATATAGTGCCTGCAGTGTCGAGTCATCTAGACTGGTAGCCACATTGCAACATGATCGATAGCATCCGATCTGCACTAAGAAAGACTAGACACGCATGACATTGATCGCCACCCAGTGATCAATCCATTGTGATTACTTTCACAGTTTATATTGTCCCATTAAATATAGAGGTGGGGGTGGGGACGGTTTGCATTACTCTTTCCTATTAAAATTGTAATGTAATGTAAAGAAAGATCAATAAGTTATTTTGCCAGGATTCTTTATATGATTGTTTTGATTTAGCTGATTATTGAATAAATAAAAGTTGTGTTTTACATCTTATATTTCTGAACTGGATGGTTTCATCATGAAGTTTTTGATTGAGATCAGTGAATCGATTGATATTAGACTACCATTGAAAACCTGGAAGCACTGGACAGCTGTTTTGTCCTAGTATGTGACTACTTAGCAGCGCACATCTACAATCCTGCTCGCGGGATTCGAAGCCAAGGCCTTCATTCTTGCGCACGAACACTTAACCTCTAGAGGTTAATAATAAGAATAATAATGTTCTCCACAACTCTGTACTATAATTCATCACGAAGCTTTTATCATTGTCTTCCTGAACAATATTATCAATACAACCTCTAAAACTCAAATTTCAACAAGTAAATAATAAATTGACTTATTCTTTCTGATTAGCGTTTATTTAGCGAGTTAGTTTCCTACGGGATGGGATCGCTAACTTCATGCCCAACCCTTCGCTTTTATCCTGGCTTGGGACTGGCAATAGCCCCAGAGGGGTTCCAAGTGGAGTTAAGGTTGATATGAAAAAACAGAATCATGATTTGTTTGATCAGTACAGTTTATTTTCCCAAAATAAGGATTGTTACTCATTGAACTGATTGCATAGTGAACTAAAACACAAGTGGGGGCAGTTGAATGTATTTGAATACGAAATTACAGAACATCTTAGTAAAATCTGAGAACTATACAGTAAATACATAAACTGCAAAATATCAATCTATTGTCTCCAACTTCATTGTTCCTGCATTACTATGCCAATTACTTTCCGTTCTCGTTCTTTCCTTCTCGATCTTCTACTGAAATAATTCTATTCCTGACTATCGTCATATAATACTTATGTTGATATAAGTAGCTCACACCACAATAATACTTCATGGTAATTTTAGGTTGTATTTCATTATGATGGGTATGATTTAAATACCGATATATAGGCCTCTTATATACGAACTCAACTCGCTATTCAAATGGAAAGATTAAGAGTGAGAAGGGAATTTATTGGCTTAACTAAATTGACATGAGTATAGACTAATTCATGCATATAAATATATGTCTGCGAATTGTCCATGCTTCATTCCTTAGAAATGTAAGCCATCACACACGCTTTTCATCTGGTTGATTCGTGACTAACCCCTTATATCAGTATATTCTACAGGGTGACTCGAAAATAAATCCCGGAATTCACTACAAAGGTCTTATCATCAAATTGAACGGTTTTGTAGGCATTAGTTCAGTATGACTACGAGAATGCATTTGACAGCGTGGACAGGACAACTCTATGAAAACTTCTTCGACACTACGGCGTGCCTCGGAAGATAGTCAATATCATACGGAATTCCTATGATGGGTTAAACCACAGAATCGTGCATGGAGGACAATTGACAGACTCGTTCGAGGCAAAGACCGGTGTCAGGCAAGGTTGCTTACTCTCAGCCTTTCTCTTTCTCCTGGTGATCGAATGGATCATCAAGACGTCAACATATGGGGGAGAATATGGTATGCAGTGGACAGCTAGAATGCAGATGGACGATCTAGACTTCGCAGATGATCTGACTTTTCTATCGCACACAAAACAACAAACTCAGGAGAAGACGATCAGTGTAGCAGCAGCCTCAGCAGCAGTAGGTCTCAATATACACAAAGGGAAAAGCAAGATTCTCCGATGTAACACAACGATCATCAGTAAAAACACGCTTGATGGAGAAGATTTGGAAGATGTAAATCCTTTACATATCTGGGCAGAATCATTGATGAACACGGTGGATTTGATGCAGATGTGAATGCACGGATTGGCAAAGCAAAAGCAGCATATCTACAACTGAATGATGTCTGAAACTTAAAACAACTGTCAAACGATAACAAGGTCAGAATGTTCAATACAAATGTCAAGACAGTTCTACTGTATTGGGCGGAAACCTGGAGAACTGCGAAGGCCATCATCCAGAAGATATAGGTGTTTATTAACAGTTGTCTACGCAAAATACTTCGGATCCGTGGGCCAGACAATATCAGCAACAACCTATTATGGGAGAGAACAAACCAAATCCCAGCGAAGGGAGAAATGAGGAAGAAGTGCTGGGAGTTGATAGGACACGTTTAGGAAAGCACGCAATTGTGTCACAAGGCAAGCCTTCACATGGAATCCTCAAGGCCAAAGGAGAAGTGGAAGATCAAAGAACACATTATGCCGAGATATGGAAACAGACATGAGAAGAATGAACAAAAATTGGATAGAACTGGAAAGGAAGGCCGAAAACAGAGTGGGTTGGAGAATGCTGGTCGTTGGCCTATGCCCCATTGGGAGTAACAAAGCGTAAGCAAGTAAGTTCAGTATGAAAATAGTTTTCAATTAAGGACTCATTTGTTTGAAGGTGTTATACTACTCGTGAAACAACACAACCGAGGTTTGATTTCATGTAGCATCATACTTATACACTCATACAAGATTATAATTACTGTATTATAATTGTTTTTATAAGACACAAGCTCAGGTTTCTTATTATTTAACGTTCATCAACATTATGCATCAGTAATTTCTAAGAAATTGATGATTTTTCACTGAATTTGAATCCACTCTGTCATCACCTTATTCCACAGTCAAAAATTTTACTAATGAACTATTTGTATTTAAACTACTTGGAATGTCAGCTACTATGTTAAGCCCAACATAATTTATTCTAGCCTCCGATTCATACTTCTTCAGTCACATTTTAACCTTGTTAATTATTCGCTTATCAACATTGACTGCTTTTATGTAAGCGTATTTGTGTGCATTTCTTATCTTAATCATTACATGTCTGTAGCCTATTGTTGTCTGACTATAAATATCGATTTGAGTTGGCTCGCTTAGTTTCACTTCTCTCCCTCCTCTTCTTTTACTTGGATCCGTCTCTCGGATTGTCTGTTCAGATCAACGATTGTACGAAATATACATATTCAAAAATCCATCCTCGTATTTGACTTATTTGATTCCGTCACTCATCAATATGATTTAAGTTGATGATTATATATGAGGGTAACCAGTTTGTATATTTCAATAACAAGCATCAAACGATTTACCTGAAGTTAAATATTGGGCAACAGAATACTTTTGTCGTATCATTAAATATTCCAAATAAGTCTTTTTGACTAGTATCAACTAGCAAAGATTTTCAGTCTATAGATCTCTTATGATTACTTTCAATGACCTAATACAGAATAACCTATCGAACTGCCGGGTATATTTCAGTCTGATCAAAATTGAGTGATAAATCTAAATTCTAATATTTTTGCCCAATCACTCAACTTTCCCAGGTCTACTATAGGTTCTTAACCTATACAGTTTAGTGTTAGAGCAGGGGCTAATTTATAGGATTCAAGATTAATTTATATAAGCTGTAACCTTTTGTATTTAATCCTAAACCATAATCCTAATCTGAAGATCTACTTCTTTCCGTAATCCTAGCTGTAAACCATATTAATAGCAATAACAGAACAACAAGAACCTTCCTTCTAATCACATAAAATTATGTTTTGCCCGTCACTAGTATTTCCACGGAGAATAGGTGAATAACTATCTCGGGAGGTTTGGTTAGCATCATAAAGTGGTAGACTATAAAAATTACTTTATTGACCCGGCTACCTATGTCCCCACGAACAACGTGTAAACAGTGTAAAGAACTATTTGTGACCACCTACGAAGTAAGAGGGTAAGTTATTGTTGAAGTCATCTGAATGAGTTTCTTGACATGAGATTCTTTCAATGAAAGTGGACTTAAACTACATGAAACTGATCAATTCAGGTAAATAACGTCTTTATGATATTCAAATAAACATTGAATATTTATCAAAATTCTCAAACATCATCATCAAACATTTCTATTATGATTCAATGTTGTAAATGGAAAATCCAACTACCTTTCTATGCCTTATGCTAATGTTACAAATTTACCTCAGTTGTTTGCAAATAAATAAATAAATTGGTTGAAATTAGACATTAACATCATTGGATGTTGGCTTAGTGGTCTAGAGGTTAAGCGTTCGCACGCGAGACTGACAGGTCCTGAGTTTGAGTCCCACGTGTGGAATCGTGGACGCGCACTGTTGAGGAGTCACATGCTAAGACGAAACGATCGTTCAGTGCTTCCAGGTTTTCCAAGATGAACTAGCTTACACTAACTCAGGAATTCAACTATTAGAAAATAAGTAAATAATTGAGAAAATAAATATACTTTTATTGCACAGGTCACCCAGTTTCATTTTCATTTGGAATCATTATACATTAGCATAATGATTGTAAACAATTCCAAATCATTAACATCATTAAAATGTATGTTTAACGAATTTTTTTAAATTTTACCTTGAATGTTGTTTTCTCATAAAAATCATCCGTTAAGGAATCATTGGGGGTCAGCGACTCTTACATAATTTTTGATTGAGATTGTGAATTGATTGATGTTAGACCATCAGTGGAGACCTGAAAGCACTAGACAGCCATTTCGTTCTAGTATGCGACCCCTCGGAAATGTACATCAAGAGCCCCGTACGTGGGACTAAAATCCAAGACCTTCAGTCTCGCATGCGAACGTCTAACCTGTAAACCACTGTGTCGGCATCTAATATTGGCAATGTCTTAATTCCATCGATCCATGAATGTCGGCGTAACGATTCATCCATTGTTTGAGGTAGATACCTGTCTCTATGTGACACGGATTGGACTTCACTGGTCACAGATTCTCATTAGAACTCTAGGAAACCATCTTGGAGTCAGTCACTAGTGAGTATATCATGATTATGATTAGGATGGGGTTTTTAGAGAAATTGTAGTAATTTTAATACTTGAAATCATTAGTCGATCTAAGCTTGATGTCCATAGGTTATGCGTTCGCGCGCGAGACCGAAGGCCTTGGGTTCGAATTCCACGTGTGGGATCGTGGACGCGCACTGTTAAGGAGTCTCATACAAGGACAAAACGGCTGTCCAGTGCGTCCAGGCTTTCCATGGCGGTCTAACTTACATTGATTCAGGAATCCAACTATTAAAATTACTACGATCTCCACAAAAACCCCATTCTGAAAATATAGTTTTCACAAATAAATTGTTTAAATGTAGTCAAATATCAATAAAAACTTTGCTTATAACTTTCAATACTAAATAATAAAGGTCCTGGGTTCGAGTCCCGCGTGAGGAATCGTAAGTATGCATTGCTGGAGAGTCCCATACTAGGACAAAAGAGCCATTCTGTACTTCCAGGTTTTCACTGATAGTTTAGCTTACACCAACTCGTGATTTCAACTGTAAATAATAATAATTGATAAATGTAACAGACTGATAAGCTATTGAACATTGATATGTCATTAACTTATACACCAAACTATCATTATAGTCGTCATTGCTGAAGTTTTAAATAAGCTGATTTCAAAATTCCTGAATAAAATCTTGAAGTAAAGGATCCTTTCCAAATTTCACTCCTTTTCTCTCATGTCCAAGTTGGATAGTGGCTAGCAGTGGAATATAGGGCGCGTGTTTCATCCTATTTGAGACATAGAAAAAACGTCGTTTATTAGACTTTTTCTACATGAATGATAACTAAACATTCTTATTTCTTTTTTAATATTGAATGTTGTAAAAGTATGACAATGAATGATTATGCTTGAATAAGTTTGTTTAAAAAATGATCTGGTTTATTGTCAACCACACTCAATGATACACAGACTTGTGATGAAAACTTTCCAATTTAGTTAACAAAATGGAGCTCAAATTGATCTATTCATGTATGTTATATCCCGATGAGAATAATGAATAGTTACTGTTGAGATCTATTTCTGAACTAATACCATACATATATCTTTTGTGATATAATTGCCAATTAACTAAACTATGTATATTCATGTCCCTCTTTATTATAAGCTTTATTTTGACCCATAGACTACTATTATACGATTTACCGTTCGAGAGTTATACCCCGGTCTATTAACTACAGTCTCCCACATTCACATCCACTTTTGGTTAAATCTTGGTACGATGTGGTCTGTTTGGTTTTTATATAAATACAGTATGTTAGAAATACATGATTCATATCACAGAGGCTGAGATTGATGTTCTGTACTCGAACAGGCAGGTCTAAGCAGGGAGAAGGAACGATAAAGACTGTAGACTGCTCATACGAGTTTTATGCGTCACTAGTCCGGTCGATAAATCATTGTTTTTTCCAATTGGCGGTGTCATTACGTTATAATGTGTTTATATGATTAAGTAATAGATGAGAGTTACGATAAGATTGGTTAGTCATAACAGTATACTTAAGTTTACTTAGAGTTAACCGATTAAATTAAATCGGATTTCAGTGGATATTATCCTGTTCATCTTTATCTTGACTAAGCGTTGATAATGATTATTACTAGAATACTGAGTTACAAAATGACATTAATCCATGAAATCATTGACAATTGAGTTGAGTTATGTTGAGAAGATTACCAAGTTGAGAGTAGAAGCAAATACTGGTTTGTTTAGTAATAAATTGGTAGAAGATTGGTATATCTTGTCGATTGAACGCTACTTGTTATATCTGGTCGTCATTGATTATTATGTTGGAATCGCTTATCACTTATACCCGAAACGAGGGACCTCTACAATTCCTACAACTCGAAAGTAAGAATGCAAAGACTGCTATAAGTTAAGATTTATTAACTTCCTAAAACACGACCTCTAAGACGACCCTAGTCGAGAATACACGCATTTATATATTACTGAGAAGATTACGAAGTTGAGAGTGAAAGCAAATACTGGTTTGTTTAACAAGAAATTGGTAGAAGATATTCGACAGAAATGTCCCAGAACGAACATCAACTCTGAGATGCGAGTATATCCAGCTGACGAGTCCCAAATAGGACCAAACAGGTGTCCTAGATTCCACTGTTAGCCACTATCCAACTTGGACATGAGAGAAAAGGAAAAAAATGTGGAAAGGATCCTTTACTTCAAGATTTTACTCATGGATTTTGAAATCAGCTTATTCAAAACTTCAGCAAACGTATCTTCTTTGAATTTGATATTCATAAAAAGTTTTCTTTTGAATTGTCAGTGCTTTTCCAGTATGCTGTCTAGGTGTTAATTTTCTATTGACGAATCTAGTTGGATAACTATTTCTGATGAGTATCCGTCGAAAATAAAGTAGCTCGTCATATAATGTGCTATTAGGACATATACGCTTAATCCTTGAGGATAAAGAATGAATTAAGTATCTCTTTCTGCTCAATGGAATCCAGATATGGAAATTCGTATACTATCCATTCCAAGTTGGTTTTCTTTATATAGATCTCTGTAAAGAACCATCTTTTTTAATCGTTCTATAGACTTATATCTACCATATACCTATAAATACGAATGTACAGCTTAAGTAAGTGATTTCATCGAAAAGAAAATTTTCTTCGCCGAATTCCCTTTGCTTTTATTCAATAACACAATAGGTTGTTTTAAATATTCTGTTTTGAATTGATTTTCACGCCAACATCGGATCCTCCTCGTCCATCGATGATGCTCCACAGGTACGTGAAAGATTCCACATCTCCCAAAGCTCCTTCATCAAGTATGATTGGGTTGGTGTTCTTCGTACTGTATTTAGGGATCTTGTTTTTTCCCTTATATATATACTTAAAATACAGTAACGATGTTTAACTGGAGAGTATTGGTATTGTGTTCTTTATCTCTATTCACGGCTAACCTTCAGACATAAAGTATCAGTCTTCCTTGTCCTTGCTGAGTACTGGTCGGTTGTAGGACATAATTAAAATATGACTATAATACTCCGAATCAATTTACAAAACTAATCCTACTTCAAGAGACTTGTCAGTCAATTATTCATTCTAAAAAGTAGGTTATTCAAATGTCTAAGCAAAGTTGACTTCATCCCTGAATGAATGTTTGACAACTTATAAAATGTTGATCATATTTTATATCTATGGATGAAATGATTTGTTAACTTTAACCTGAGACATGAACAGCATCTAAACACCCTGTTGGAATTCTATAATGCTTATATTATTGGAGATTCTTTGATAAACACAACTTTGAATGTCAATTATGTTACTATAACCTATTCCTCTGAACTCTCTCGGTTTTCTCATGTTTCAATGTGATCGAAGTAAGTTTTCTCTTTGACTTACTACATAAAGAGGCTATATGCTTTTGAGATTACTCGACATCCACTCTCATAATATGTCGTTTCCTGCATACTATCTATTATTCATTACTGTTCTCTATTATTCTTTCCCGTACTTTTGAGAAAAGACTTTGTTGTATTGTGGATAGTGCTGTAGGTAGTTAGAAAAGTGCGTGGCGAATCTTTTGAGGTCATTAATAATATGGTTGTGGATAGATATCTAAAATCTTGCAAACTCCTGAAAGGTATTATCTTATCAGATACTAACTATCCACTTCATTCATATCTTTCTCCTTGTATATCTTCTGGTAAAACGAAACCTCAATACTTTAGAATCCATGCACACAAGCTCCAATCAAATAATCGCTCAACTTGACTAAGAAAGTTTCTGAAACGTGCTAATTTAAACATTGAAATTAAGTTACTCATTTCGTATTAAGTAGTATTATCAAGTTGTATCAATTTTACAGACCAAGAAAATTCCACTTCATAAAAAGTACTAAATTTCAATCCAGAAATGAGATTTATTTTGGTTTCGAAACAAAAAAACGTGAACTGAACACATTTGAAAAATAGACACAGATAAAGGAAGACAAAAAAGAAACAAAAAGACACAAGTTTACAACAAGAAAATAACATCAAAAGGTAACAAGACAAAATCAACCTAAGAATATGATTTTGTTTTAAACATTGAACAGTTAATCATTATTTATTATCTGTTCTGAATTTTGTTCAGCGAAGAAAAAAGACTCAAGAAGAAGTACATCCGAAAGAGTGGTAAATGAAAGAGGTGAATTACATTTAGGTTGCATGTTGAAATGCTTCATTTATAATGAGTGTTGTATCTGTAGTTCTTAGTAGTAGTAGTAGTGGTATTAGTAGTATAGTAAAGAGGAGTTAGTATGTTTTCGGAAGGTCTATTTGTGTAGTTTGTTTGTTTATATATGTATTATTGTTTATCTAAATGTTGTGTGTATGTATATGATTGATTGAATGTGTTTACATTTTACTAGAACAACATTTCATGTGGTTTATCATGTTTTCCAATTGAGAATAATGATTTCAAATAGCCAATTAATAACTTGGAATCTGTATGAGATTTGATCGCCTTTCTCACTTCATTATCTATATAGATTTGATCAGTTTTCTTTTCATCATTTGGTTTATAAGCTGATCTTTTAGCATTAATACCATGTTCAAGAATCTCATCAAAATGATTATGATTATGTTTTGTTTTGAAACTTTTACATTTGGTAGTTCTAGTGAAATATTTTTTAGTGTGAATTCTTTCAGGAAGTGATAACTGTGATGATGAAAGAGAAATATAGAAGGAAAAGTAAACTCTATAACTATTAAAATTAGGGGGATACTCTTGGAATATTTAATTATCAAATAATAACAATCTAAAGTTAAACCAAATTCTATGTGATTGAAATCATGAACTGATCTTAATAAGCCCCCCCCCAACTACTTTAGTACGGTCAAAGGTGGAGAGAGTCCACTCCTCCTATTCAAATCCTTTCACATGGCCACACATATACAACCACTAACAGAGAAGTCATACTCACTGTCTTATCGAGAACTCAGTGTTGTCTACAAAATTCAGAGGACAAACAGAGAATGTCCAGCATATTAACCGGGTTGATGGGTACGGAAGACCAACACATGGGAGTTAGGAAATCCTGATTCCAAACTAAAGGTGGACATGGGCTCTAGGATCGTGAGAGAAAAAATGACGTGTGAACCAAATGATGGTCACTGTCTACTGTCAGACTGCATCCACTTACGTTGCTCCACTGCCTTGTGGATTAGGCCTTTAGGTGAAAGGCTCGTGGATTGGCCCCCGTAAGTAAGCCACTTGCTTTGATTTTTGGCACCCGGTTAGTATCACAACCCCCTTACAAATCAATGATAACTACTACTGGCCTCGTTGTTATTGTGTGGCGCATGTGTATTTGATATACCCATGTACCATTGTTTATGTGTTTAAATAAATAAATCATTAAAAGTTTGAAAGCATTAGACATCTGTTTCCCTCTAGCATGGAACGCAATAACAGTGCGCATCCACGACCCAAACTTCGGGGGTCGAATGCAAGACATTTAGTCTCATGAATGAGTACTTTATCTATAGATCACTGAGCCAGGATCGAACAGTGTACATGTATAACTCCAGTCCATTCACAATATTGTGCCATTATCTTCAAATGCTTCAGTTAAATAACTATCTCATAATCAACATAGTTGAACTCCGCTGGTCATATCTTATTAATAAAACTCTCGAAATCTCTTCTGGAAGCTATTCATTAGTGAGGATATGGTAATTATCATTATGGGGTTGTTTAGATCATTGAATACCATCGAGACCCATATGATCCTATAGTAAAAACTATTAAATCTTAATTCTAAATAATTATTTGTTAATCATTTCGGTAGTACAGTCAAAATCAGGTAACATCAAGATTAGAATGAGTCAAAGTGATAGTTTGGTGTATGCTACCTATGCTGACAGATATAAGTAGTATATAGAACCAATCGGAAGTGGAATGTCTAACAGCATAATGTTGAAATGAAGAGAACAGGAAAGAAAACGGAGAGCAATCAAAATAACAACAGAATCAGAAAAATGATAGAGTATGTAAACGACAACACAAACAAGCTGTGCAAATGATGTATTTAATGTATGATTTTCATATTCTACTAAGTCACTGGGATTTTGCACTAAACAATAAATTGGTTTAGATTAAAGACCCCTTCGCAACCAGATCACAACCAGACATTTATAACTTGAAGCTTAGAAAGTCAAAATCTAAAGTTATTTTAACATGAGAACTTGTGATAGTGTTGTTGTAGTTTGGGATCCAATAGAAATGTATACCTAAGATCTCTCTCTCTCTCTCTCACTAGGACTTAACTGACAGCCTACTCTGTTATACTTCAATAGTTCGATTGATCCCTGGTCGTTTTCTTATATAACTAATCTCGTTGTTTTTAAACATATATTTCAGTAATAGATTGCAGTGCACATCTCTATTGTTTATAATTAAGAGTTCAGTAAATTAAGTAAATAAGTTGGAGCAAAATCGACTGACTCGTGCCGTATATAAATGATCGACGACACTATTGATCAAGACAATCATTTGTAATTGACTAATGTGAATGATTTCACTAGAGTATCAAGCTATGGTATTCAGGTTTCCGAAAGACTTACTTGATGTCTAATCCACTTAAAACTCAATACTACTACAAATTACCGTCTTATGAAATGAAATAGAACCATGCACAGTAGTTATGTGCCTGTCCATGTATGTCTAAAAATCAACATGTCATAGTGGAAGAGAAATATTTATGTTTGCCTTACTATCCAACATCTGATACTCGATAATTATCTTTTCTATGTTATTGTTAATTTATTACAGACCTATTGCTCAGTCCTCTTCCACTTACGACATGGTCACACCCATATTTACTTTCTAAATTGTGTTAATTTGTGGTCAGAACTGTACTTTATATCATCATATAAGTGATTCATAAATTAAAACTCCTTAATTAGAAGTTGTCTGCTTGTTGGGTTGCGTTCCATTCTGGCTATCAGGTGAACGAAGAGGAAAAACTACATTTTAAACCAATAATCATTAATTCTCTTTTGCATTGTATGTTTGAATCTTCCCATTGATGTTTAAGACTGCAATTATTCAGTCTCTTATTAGCATATGTGTATCTTGAGAAGATTGTCTCGATATTACCCCAACTCACAAGAATTGTAAGCAAAGATGGATGGTGGCTAGCAGTGAGATCCAGGATACGCGTTTCATCTTATTTGGGACTTGTCTGATGGATGTACCTGCATCTCAGAGTTGATGTTCACTCCGGGACTCGAACACAGTACCGTTTACTTCTAACGCCATAGCGTTATCCATTTAGCTACTGAGTCCTTATAGCCACCAGCATGTACAACAGGGTGATGTTTTTGATTCTCAGAATGAATATCAATTCTGAGATGTAGGTACATTCAGCTGACAAGTCTCAAATAAGACGAAAAATACGTCCTAGATTCCACTATTAGCTACCGTCTATCTTTGCTTACAATAATCATTAAGTTTTATCATCGGCTTTTATCTCACTATCATCGTATCGTCGTTTAATCGAAAATCATTGATCAATAGAAATGCTCCCTCTCTCCTCTCTCTCACTTTGTCCCCGCTGTCTTACAGTCCAATCACATTAGCGCCTCCAAAAAGAAAAAAATCCGTTTACTTCTGCCGTCACATAAAAAATAATAATTGCAGTAATTCTTGAGTTAATATATATCGTCATACCTTAATCAATAGAAGGGAGGGCTGGATGAAGTTAAACATCCATTATTCAGTGAACATTAAACGTTTTTTCAAATTAATTAAAATACCAACAACAACTTACACTACTTAAATCAATTTTTGTTTTAGTAGCAATCACATAATCTGGATGAACACGACGTAATGGACAACCATTATAACAATATGGTCCAGTGACAAGTAAAAGACCTGTTGATTTTTGTCTACCTAAACTAACTACACGTTTACCACGATGTCGTCCAGCTAATAATATAACAATTACACCATTTTCTCTTAAACTTGGTCGTAGACGCCATTTTTTCAATATTTTCTTAGATTCCTGTTTAATTGATGTCTTTCTTTTATCTGTAGATGATGATGGTGATGATGATGTTTCTTTTGCTTTATTAGTTGAATCAGTTTTTCTTCGTTTAGCAGCTAAACGAGCAGAACGAATATATTTTGGATCAACCTAGGATACAAAAGGAAAATAGAAGATGATAATGTTATGATGAGCTGTGTGTAAAAAAAAATGTAAAAATGTATGGGAAGAAGTCAAAAAGATACATGAAGAACTTCTTACTGATTCAAATCATTGTACTTCTGTTTTTTTAAATTTTGATGAACATTACTGTGAAGATTGCTGGTAGGCAGCCCATGCTACTCTACGACGAGTAACAGGTGTAAGTAAGTAAGTAAATAAGTAAGTACTGTGAAGATAATAGAAATCAGGACATCTTAAATGATTATTTCATTTTGTACGCTTTAAGTCTAAGACCATTGAAACCCTAAGTAATCAAATTATTAACAATTGATTTGTGTCTAGCATATTCAGTACTGAAATAGTAGACAGTTGCACTTCAGTAGGATACCTTTGACAACGTTATGTTCTTTGTGCTAGGTGCTATAATTAACGAAATTTCATTGTTATTCTAGATAATAACATTTACACTTAGTTTATGCAGAAATATATCCAGTATTCTGTTCTGAATCATGAAAGATAAGGTAATATTTAAAAGAAATTACTACACAAAAGAATGGACCTAATTATGATGAGAAACTTTATTTTACACAAACCTGGTGAGGAAAAATGATTTAAGTTAACTGTTGGAAAGTTTTAGAACTAGATGTTCCGATACTCATCAGAAAGACATATCTTCAATCTTGATGTTAAAGGATTCTTGCTGTATAGTTCAAGCAAACATCCTTGAATTTTAATTGCTTATTCGGCAATTGATTGTAGATTGTAACCATAGACACTAATTCTGATTCGATGACTTCCTACTGTGTACTTCAAAAAGACCGACCGATTATTACTGTAATCAATTGATCAATAAATAACTAAAGGAAATCGATTTATTTTATCGATTAATATAGAAGATACGAGCACATATAACCAGAGGTATGGTTGAAAGACCTGAAAATATTTTGGAATGGTGATGATAATGAACCAATTAAAACCTCTTAGTTGACCATATTTTAATAATTAAATATTTTACAAACTAAAAGAAAACAGATGAACAAAATAAATTCGAAAGAAGGTGAAAAGATGGTAAACAAATAATGAAAGCAATTACTATTATCAACTCTTTGATTGAGATCATAAATCGATCAATGTTAGACCAGTATTGAAAACATGGAAGCACTGGGCGACTGTTTCGTCCTAGTATAGGGATCCTCAGTAACACGAATCCCCCGTGTGCATCCACAATCAAGCACGCAGGATTCGTTCTGTTAATCCACGAGGCAGTGGAGCAACGTAAGGAGATGCAGTCTGACAGTAGACAGTGACCATCATTTGGTTCACACGCCATTTGTTCCTTCACGATACTAGAGCCCATGTCCACCTTTAGTTTGGAATCACGGTATCCTAACCCCTATGGGCTGGTCCTCTGTACCCATCAACCCGGTTAATATGCTGGACATTCTCTGTTTGTCCTCTGAATTTTGTAGACAACACTGAGTTCTCGATAAGACAGTGAGTATGACTTCTCTGTTAGTGGTTGTATATGTGTGGCCATGTGAAAGGATTTGAATAGGAGGAGTGGACTCTCTCCATCTATGACCATACCAAGGTATTTGGAGGTCCTTTCTTCAAAGAATAAACTGGATGACATTTTTCTAATTCATGTTTTTTTCAACAACTCTGACTGTCATCATTTTTAGTTTGTTAATTTCAATATGTCCCCCAAGGTCACTGTATGTTATGACATAAACAAAGTGTTCCTTTTTTTAAATTTTTAACTTATTTTTTAAATATAAAATTATCCCAACAGTCCAGTCTTCTCTAACTCATGTTGATATGTAGATTATTAGAGTTGAAATGTTGTTGTATGACAGATGTTCATTCTATTCGAGTTTCCATTCATTTGCATTCATATTAGAAGAATCGTTAAACGTTCATAAACAGAATTTATCATAAGCTAACAGGAAACATCAACAAGTTAATCGAGTTTTTCAGACATAGTAATTCTATAATATAACATGGTAATTCAAAATTAGTGAGTACTGTATACCTGTATCGAACTCAATCTTAAGATACAACAATTTTCAACAAAAACATTTTACACACCATGAGTTTCATTGAAGGTGAATATATACCTACAAAGCATGAAACCAGAAAGAATGACTTCATATAATAATCTCGTTTGTGTTTACACACTGTTAGCGGGACATAAATTGGATTAAATCATGCTCTATGAACGCTTGCGTCGGCGCACGCTGATTGGCTAATTCTTATCCAATCAGCGTTAACCAATACTTAGTGAACACTAGGAATCTTCTCATGTGAAAACTATAAATATTACTAACGTATTTCCTATTGTGCTTCTTACTTCCATCTCATCTTGTTATTTAGAATATAATCTCTTTTCCTGTTCAACCGTGTTCTGATTTGGGGGAACTTGTCGAGTGAATTGGCGTCCGAGAATACTAAGCAATAGGAATAGCTGGGTTTTGCTCAAAGGAGAGAACTATAACACACACATACACATATTAACTTACTTGCGTTATGAAAGACTTAGGAAAACGTCGTTTCCTAGTATTTTCTTGTGTTTCTTCTTCAGTAACTATTTGTGATGATTGTCCCATTGTTATTTCATTAATTACAGATTTATTATTCAATGTATCATCTAGTTGATTAAAAACGTTTGTTTTACTACTCTTTAATTTGTTATGTTTCAAATGAAGTTTTTTATTCTTTGCTTTCAAGTTAGATGTATTTCTATGACATAGAGAATTTTGTAATTCTTCATGAGAAACTTTACAAATTGTTTTACAAAATGGAATTGATATTGATGTGAAATTATTTTTAGTGTTTCTACCACTACTACTACTACTATTACTATATTCAGTAGTATGTACTTCATTAACCGGTATCAAAGAATTCGGTAATATGGTAGGCGTAGACTGTGAAAAGTAATTATCATCTGATTCATTAGATTGTATTTTCACTTTCTTCGTTTTTTTATTTGTTGATGATTTTTTACTGAATCCATCTGAAGGTTGACTAACTAAATCATTTGAACTCAGTGATATTGTTAGTTGTTGTGTTTGTTCTGTTATTTTTATATCAGTGGATAGAGGAGAATCTACAGTTCGATTTATATCAATTGTTGTTGCTATACTCTGAGGAATAGATGATATTTGAGAAGAATTAGATTCAGGAGTATTAGTAGTATTTTTATGATTCTCAACAACTTTTATATTCTTTTCAATTGGCTGTTTTGTTTTCGTTTGTTTCTTTTTTGATTGTTTTAGTGAGTTTTTGTTAGTATCTTGATGTTCAATGTTTAATTCTGTATCACATAACGTCAACTCTGTACTCATTTCACTGATATCTCCTTTTCTTAGAGATGATTGTTCTATTAATGTGTCATTATTATTATTATTGAATTGTACTTTTTCAATGTATTCTGAAGTTTCATTATGATCATCTACTGGAATTGTACTACTTATATGAGTTATTTCAGTATGAACTGTATTATCATTTGATTTGATCATTTGTGATTCATTTAAAACTTGTACAGATGAACTGTTAGTTTCTAGAATAATTGTATGTTGTTTATTAGATGTTTGTTCTATACAACATTCTGATTGAGAATTTGTACTGTTTAATTCAAGGAATTTTGGATCGGAAAATGACATCACAGATGCATTAATATATTCTTTATTTATAGATTCTGATGTCATCTCTTTATCAAACATGTTTACCACTTGTAAATGATCATTTTTTGAGTCTGTTGTATTCGTCTTCTTCTTCTTCTTCTTCTTCGTCATCCTCTTCTCCTCCTCAGGTAATACTTCATGAACAATTATACATGAGTCTTGTTCTATAGTATTATCAATATCAGAATGTTTCTTTTCATGTTTTTTTCTAGATTTTTTTGATCCTTTTTGAAAATATTTCTCATCACTAGTTAATTCTGATGGTGATAATAGTTCAACATTCTTATTATCATTAGTGTCAGCTTCTTCATTAATTCCTTGAGGTGTTTTTGATATAGATTGAATCTCTTGTGGAATAATTAACAATTCTGATGTTGATAAACTTTCAGTAATAAATTGACTCGATTGTTGATTGATCAAGCCTATTGATTGAGAATGTATAGGATCATTTATTGATATTTTTTGATCTATAAATTGTTTCTTTTTACTTGATTTTTTATTCGATTTTTCTATAGTTTGTTTAGAAATTTCATTGTTCTGTATAATTTCATGATCCAATTCTGGATCATTTTGTTGATTAGTTTCATTGAATAAACAACATTCAGTGAATTGATTTGATTCAGTCAAAAGATGAGTAGATGTAGACATTTGTTGTTCATTTTGTAAAACATGTAAACTAACAGGATCTTCTTTATGGATCGATATCTCTACGGAAGATAATGTTATGTCACTGGGTTCATTATGTTCATTATCTGTTGATTCAGATATAAATGAAGAATTTAAAGGTTGAATATTTGTTTCAGATTGTTCTTTTAGATCTTTTTCTTTATTTATTGATTTTTGAGTTTTCTTTAAATGTTTCATAGAGTTTTCAATATATTCCTTATTGTATTGTGGATCTACTTCAAGTACATTGTTTATAGATGATGGATTATCATTGATATTGAATTGTAATGAAGAGATTTCATTTTGAATACTACTTGTAGTTGTAGTTGTAGTAGTAGTAGTAATAGATGTTATATCAGTAATATTTATTCCAGAATTATTTATATCCGATGTAATGATACTACTTATGAATTCATTATGTTCATCATATAATGAAATACTTTCTACATTTAATGAGAGATTAGTATCCATAGTGATTTCAGATGTAGTTTTCTCTAATGATAATAAATTTTTTTGTTTTTTTTAGATTTTTTAATTGATTTCTTATCCAAACTACTTGATCTTATTTGATCTGTAATTGATGATTTCAATTCATTATTCATTTCAATATCGATTTGTTTTAATGATTCAATGAAATTATTCTCATTTTGATTAGAAACAATTAAATCAGTTATCATTTGTTCAGTATTTTTAAGTAGTATATCATTATTAATAGGTGAAATAATATTTTCCTTCACTGTTACCATATCCTCATCGATAAATTCAGGTTTATGTTTATTATTTAATTGTTCATCATTTACTATAATGATGTTTTGATTATTTATCATTGGTAAATTGGTACTATCATTATTGATATTTTGATGAATGGGATTATTTGATTGATTTGGAAACTCATTTTGTTGTTGTTGTTCTGTTTCATTGATTTCAACTTCTGATTGTTTTAAAGTACATGTATTTTTTATTGTTTGATCAATTTGTATATGAATAGTTGAATGTTGTTCTGTTGTTATAATTGTTTGTTCAATTTTTTGATTTGGTTCATTTGAATGAGATCTATATTTTAATTGTTAATAAACGAAAAAATAGAGAGAGAGAGGGAAAAAAAGTCATAAGAAATATATATTTGAACACTTTTTTTTATTGACTCATGAATTCAACTGTTAAAATTACTATAATATCCAAAAAACCTCTTCTGATATTAATCAACAAATACTCACTAGTGATTGGCATCAAGAGGTATATCCTGCAGTTCTAGTGAGAAGCAGTGACCAGTGGAGTTCAGCCGGGTCAATTGTGAGATAGTAACTCACTGATGACAATGGTGGATGCGTTGCTCAATTTCATGGATTAATTGAAGTTAGACATTAACACCATTGGATGCCGGTCGGCTCAGTGGTCTAGAGGTTAAGCGTTTGCGCGCGGGACTGATAGGTCCTCGGTTCGAATCTCGCGTGCGGGATCGTGGATGCGCACTGCTAAGGAGTTCGACATTAGGCCGAAACAACCATCCAGTGCTCGCAGATTTTCCATGGTGGACTAGCCTTAATTGATTCATAAATTCAATTAATAAAAATTACTATAATATCCATAAAACCCTTTTATGAAAAATGATTGGCTTAATTGACTATGAGTTGATTGAATAATTAATTGTTTGCAATGTAAAAAAAACAGAAAGTTTACAAGGTAGTTTCGTTGTGTAGAAGAAATTATTTTTCAAATTAATGGAACAAGATTGAATAGGATTGTTTTTATTCACCAGATAACTAGTTTTTCAGATAGTTGAAATTTGAGGAGTCCTGTGCTAGGACAAAACGGTCATCCGGTTCTTCCGGGTTTACCATCGTGGTCTGGCTTTAATTGACTCGTGAATTCATATATTTAAAAGATGTTAGTTTATCATTATTAAATATACTGTTTAGATTTAACACTGAAATTATGTACTAAAAACTTTATGGTCACACTTAAATGTAGAAAGGAACAACAACAACTGATTAATTTTTGGGTGATCCAGAAAATTGTTTGCAAAAGACAAGCAAGCATCAGGAAACACTAAGAAGCGTTTCATTCAATCAGCGTTCACTTGAAGTCTTAGCCAAAAATATTAAGGGAGCGAAAAGTCACATGCAGAGAATCTAACTGGTCGGCTGCTACACTGCTACTATATTTAGTAGCATTCCAGAATCTTCTAGCAACCCAAGGACATTTAAAATATTTTAGAAACCCTGTATTTTCTGTATTAAAATGGAACCTTGGAGTAAAGTACTTCTCGCATACTTTGAGTCTTCTCTCTCGTGTTCAGGTCGCTGTATAGTTCTAGCTTGGGGGTTACAGAATACCTTAGGAGACGAATACAGCGTTCAATCCTCAAGACTTATCATTAATGTACAAGAAAACTGAGATAAATTGAATTTTTTAAATGTTAATTTTGATACACAGTGAATAGATTCAATGTTTTATAACGTTAGATAATTGAAAACAATCAAGTGAAAGCACTGCTTCATCAAAATTTTGTGTTAGTTAACTTTTGTTTACAAGGTATGTGTAGTAAATCGGTTGACAATATAGTGAATCTTAAACAAATGAGGTTGTTTGAAACATTTACTATATATCCCTAACCTCAAATATCACATACCTCGCAATAACAGCTAATATAAGAGTAGGTTTAAGGGAAGCTATAGATGATTAGACCAAAACTTGACATCAGTTCGAGAATTCATTCTTTCTTCATAAATCCTATTATCTATGTGTAATAATTTCAGTTATTATTGATATTGTTTTAATAATTTAATCTTGCTGTACCAATGTGATTTTATAACTTGAATTAACTCACTTATATGTTAGGTTCTACGTCGCTTATAACTGACAAGTGTGGACTATTGTCCAAGCTAATGTTCCCTGTGGGATAAAAGCCATCGTTACCTAGTATTTCACAACCAGAAGTTACAACTGTTAATTTCAAATGTTACTATCCATTATCATCTCCTTTTAGAAAATGAGATACTTTTTCGCAGTAAACACGAGGCACAATCTATAGCTTGGTTCATAATCGATACAGTTTATTCCAAGTTTATTCATAGGTGAGCAATCATGAACATCATCTCCTTGCAACACTTTGACAAATTTTGTTTTCTAGAAGCTAATAAGTCAGTTTCATGTATTCTAGTCATGTATGATTTCTGTAACAAAGTAATCAGTAAGCATCCTCATGGAAATGATACATAAGAGTTGAAGTTCATGTGTATGCTTTTGGTGTTGTTTAGTTCTTAAGGCTAAATGGTTTAGTTAGTGAACTCTTATTATTAGCTTTGGAACACGTCGTCATCTACACAACTAAAGGGATGAAAATGTAATTTCTAACAAAAATGAAGGCATCGAACTTCAACTATCTACCTCATGAAGCTCAATAAAAGTATATATATTGGTGAATAAAAAATCTTGGATTTCATTGCTAACCAATATCCAAAAATATAACAGGACTTTCAACTTTATAAAATATTGAAACAGTCACTCAAAGCGACTATATTTTTAATAGAAACTGGTCAAAAATGATTCTGAGTATCAGCATTGTGCAAAAATTGGTTGGTCTTAAACATTTACAGAATTAAATCCCGGCTCAATTGTCTAGAGGTTAAGTCTTCGCGCGTGAGACCAAATTTCCTGGGTTCAATTCCCATATTTGAGATTGCGGATAAGCACTCCCATAGAGTCTCATAACGTGACGAAATAAACGTCCAGTGTTCTCGGGATTTTAATGGTGGTCTATCTAAGATCAGTTCGTGATTTAAACTGAGAAACACAATTGCCCGTAAGACGTAAACAACATACAGCTACTGTTAATTAGTTAGTAGTATATCTCGTTTACTAACAATATAGCAATTTGACTGAGTAACATCATATGGAAATCCAGTGTAAATGACCATGTGGCAATGTTACCCTCCGTTCAACAAGTTGATCTTGAACTTATTATTTGTGATAATCAAAAATAAGTTTCCGAAATTTAAGCAACTATCCTGGCTCAGTGATCTAGAGGTTAGCCGTTCGAGCACGAGACATCTGTGAAAGAATTGAAACTGCCTGAGAGAATAAAACTTGTCATAGACAATTATTAACATCTATCACTCCTAACTAATTGGTTTCTATAAACATTTCTGTTATAAAAGAATAGCATGAAGAGCTCCAAGTTTCCCAAGCATGCAAATATTTCACTAACGAATCCCACCTAGAATGAAACTTATATTCAGGATTTCTTTTCTTTTAACTCATCTAGCCATCTTACAATGTGATACACTTCAATGACACAATATTATCACTGTCTATTAAGTAATCATGATTGATAAGTACCACACACACTTTACTCATATTAACCACTTGTAAACTTAACAATATATGTGGTAAGTCTTCTAAATGAACACTCAATACGATTTCCTAGTCGCCTCTAATAACCCCATGCTAAATCTACACGACAAAATAAGCACAAACGTGAAGCGTAAAAAGAATGCTTTATTTCAATGATGGTTTATGTACAGAAAAATGAGAGTATTTACCGTATTACAGATGATCATAGAATTCTGGAAGTTCCTGAAACCACACTAAATATAATTAGTAGGTAGTAGGTAAATATCCGATCACAAATACAACACGTAACACTTCACTTTCTAGATATTTCTAAGAAGTTTCTATTCAATTCTAATTGTGTAAAATATCTGTCAACACTTTTCTAAACTGTTATTGACTTTTACAATACAAAAATACTTTGAACCTATTCAACAATATACTTCAATTCTATAATTGTAAGCCAAAATAACAACAATAAAAAATTCTTAATTATTAAATCAGTTGTCAATGTTATTGTTGATAAAGCAATTAAACCTTAATATACATATGTCATTAGTAATTCTTATGAATAGTTTAGGACCATAAAATAACAAAACAGAAATATTCTATTATAGCCTCTGTCAGACAAGTACTACTCATTGACTTCTCGTACAACGGGTGATGTTTACAAAATTGAGAGGACGAAAAGCGAATGGCCGGCGCTGTCATCGGATTGGTGGACACTGAGAGTTCAATTAGGGGAGTTGGAAAACGCTCATTCCAAACCAATGGTGCAAATGGACTGGCTTCAGTATCCTGAAGAAACAAATGGCGTTTGGACCAATCGTTGGTCACCAGCTACCATGGGACTACATCTCCTTACGATGCTCCACTGCCTTGTGGATCAGACCTTTAGGTCAAAGGCTCTGGGTATGGCTCCCCAAGAAAACCACTTGCTTCGGTTTGGGCACCCGGTGAGTATCGCAGCCCTCACACATATAAAATGAGATTTGTGTTGCACATATGTATTTGGTGCCTCCTTGTACCAATATCTATGTGTTCAAATAGATAAAATAAATAAGTATACGGATGTAGAGATTGATAAGTTACATTGAACAGATCAATGTTAGGCCACTAGTGGAAATCGGGAAGCATTAAATTGCCATTTCGTTCTAATATGAAACTCCTTAGAAGTGCTCATCCATGAACCTGCATACGGGAGCCGAACACAGAATTTTTGGTCCCACATGCGAACGCTTTACCTCTAAACCACTGAGCCAGCACGCCACGTGCAGGATCTTGGATGCACAATGCCACAACAAGGAGAAAAGGCCATCCAATGCTTCCAAGTTTTCAATGGTGGTCTAACGTTGGTGGAATCACAAAATCAATGAAATTCAATTATTTGACTAACAATCAAGAATCAGATTAAACCAGATTGACAGTTTATTGATACAAGGTAAAACGTAGTTAAAACCGATCGAATCAGAGTGAAATCGGTTTATTCTTGAAAATTTTGTTTTATATTTCATATAACCAGATATGTGTACCATCACTCATTGATCAGTTACATCTTATTTTCCTTAATGTATCAATTTAAAGTTTAAATTTTATTATGTAAATATGGTGATTCTAAATGAGTAGGTGTTTTATTTGTTGTTCACTATTGATTAAATTCGAGAAGTTCCATTGAGTAACCTTGACTAGTGTAATTCAATCATGTTGAAGATGAGACAAGTACTATCAATGTATATCTGTGATATTTATACAATATTTCGAATGAACAGATGTTGGAAATACTAGTCAGTGAAAACTAACTCAGTGGTATGAAAGCAAAATAATTCTTGTGATGCTTGACTGTCTATGATTCGATACCGAAATGAGTGATGTATGGATACTGTTGAAACCTTTCATAATAAGACGAAACAGCTGACGCTAGAACTAAACCATAATGATCGATTTGAAGAGTGAGTCTGTGAGTAATTTGTTAGATGTTAAACAATAAGAATGCAGCCTTCGTGAGTTGTATATTACAAAACTAATGACCGAATTCACTCAAGATATAGAGTTTTAAAATGTTAAAACCTTAACATCAAAATCCGGTTACATTAGTTCGAACAATAAGAACCCAGACTTTGTGAACAACTTATAACTTTGATCTTGCAATGAAGTACCATTTCTAATAGACTTCCTGGCTAACATGTACGGCACTGTAAAAGAAACCTTGTCTTAGAACAATCATTTCTTCTCTCTGTTATTTGCTGCTTTTATTTATATAAGATGCTATTTCTCACTGTTCAGAAGTCTTAAATATGGTCCACGATTATATCGTTTCGCAAATTAGTCAAAATATGAAATCTAATTAAAAACACGGTTTTCAAAAGAAGGCTATCCGTAATCAAGTTTTAAAAATCCCACTCTAATTCGATAATCGTTATCTCAACATTCTGACAGATGGTTTCTATGAGTTTTAAGGATCGTGGATTAAATTTACATATATAATAGAAAAATCGAGAAATTCATATAATTATCTCCTCTACTTTTAAAGTTTCCACCCCTTGTTTAAATTATCATCATAGTAACACAGATTAGTTTCTCAGTGAAAATCACAATTTCCTTCTATTACTAAAATACTAAAGTTGACCAACTGTTATGTCCCGATAAAAATAATGGATAGTAACTTTTGGGATCCATTTATGAACCAATACTATACGTACATTTTTATCATATAATTGTTAAGTAACCAAACTGTTCATATTCATGTCCCTCTTATCATCAGCTTTATTTTGATCTATGAACTATCATTATACGATTTATCATGCTTGAGTTACACCCGATCTATGAAGTACTACCTCCCACATTCACAGCCACATTAGGCTAAATCTTATACAGGTGTGGTCTCCCTATTTTATGGTATGCTGTGGTCCGTTTGATTGGTATATAAACCTAGTATATTCGAAATAAATGATTCATATTGCAGAGGCTGAGATTGGTGTTCTGGACTTAACTGACAGGGCTAGGTGGAAAGCAGAACCGATAAGGACTCGAGACTGCTCGTACGTGTTTTATGCGTCCTAGGTCCAATCGATAATTCACTGCTCTCTAGTTGGTGGTATCATTACATCATACATTAACATGGCACACAGGCCACAAGTTATAACATTAACCCATTACCAACAGGTATAGACACATATACACACATTTTAAATGTACCGTTTGATATGATTCGGTTACTATTTCGGTATTGTTCAAGTATATTTATTAAAATATCTAATTATTCTAGGATGAACACTACTAAATAAGGTTGTTGATTAAATAATAAATGAATGTTTACTTTACAATTATTGATCATTTATTTTTTTACGGAGTACTTTGTTGTTTTTTCTAAAATCGACCAAGTACATTACATATAATACACATTTATTTATCTAATGTAATGCAGCCCCCTTTATACATGTATGAGTAAGATGAACAAGATAACAATTGTGGAAAAGATTTGTAGCTCAGCTCAATGGTTTGAGCTAAAAGTTGACAATAATCATTTAAGATCAAGATCGATAGGACAAGCTGTGAATCATGTAAGGGGAAATACAATCACTTCACTTCTACCTACAGCTATTGCTGATGATATTGTTTAGAAGAATAATGAAAGCTCTACGATCAAACTATCTAGTAAAGGGAATAAAACTCCACCTAGATAACTATCGTAAAAATAGCAAAAATTATAGACAATTAGAGAGAGAGTCAATATCCCAAAACTGGGACTATTCAAACAGAGAAATCATTAATGATAATAAAAAGATGATGGTCATACTACATTGAGATAAGTTGAAAATATAGAACAGTGGATTTTGTATCATCGATGTAAATGTATCGTGTTGGCTACGATGTCTGAAGATCGTGTAAGATTGTGGTTGCATACCGCTGTAATGTCTTAAGTGAGAACAAACAACCATAAAGAGTGCTTGATAGTTTCTACTACAGTCCATAACGGAGCGATGTATTCAAAAATGTCAGGTTTGCAACAATACATTCATCATGAATACACCGGTCGAACTTACCAAACAGATCTAGATGGTGACGAAATACCTTATTCTAAATTTGAAATGAACCAACTAGATTGTTTTGAAAGGATTGGGTTCGATCTCCAGTTGTGAGGTTGTGGATACACACTACCCACCGAGGAGTACCATATTAAGACGAAATGGCCGTCCAGTGCTTCTAGGTTTTCAATAGTTGTCTGTGATTAATTAGTTCATAATTTCAATGAAACTCAACAATCTCTACAAACTTATATTGACAATTGTACAAAATGTTTGTGATAATTCTTAATCCGTTCGTCATTAAATTCAACTTTACTTTGCAATAATAACTAAGTTTAAAAGATTCGAACCAAGAAGTTGGTTGGTTTTTTCAACGTTATGTTGGATTTCTTTATTAAGTTACTAATTATATATAGTATAGGTAAAGTATTAATTCATTTGGGAATGAGTAGCCTTCAAAATTGTTGTTATCTAATCCCGTACTATATCTTGTCATATTTATTGTGTGTTAAGATTTTGCGTGAAAATATGTCATTTTATCTTCTGGAATGTAGACATAAATCATCTGATCTCGTGAACTTCTATCACTGCCACAATGTATTGTTGTACTTCATCTATCTATCACGATTCCATCTTTTCATTATAACATATACAATTCACATAAATTTTGTTAAAACAGAAACTTAGAATAGTGAAACGGACACCTAGTTATATCAACAGATCTCACTTGGGCAGGTTACTGGATAAGTTACAATTCAGTGTGATCTAATTAACCAATTCTACATCGGTAGGCCTTGAATGATAAGATTGTTTCCTTTTACAAAGTATAACTACAATTGGTAACTCCGCCTGGAGCCCTTCCGGGGCTACTGCCGGTAACGAGCCTGGATAAAGGAGGAGAGTTGTACATAAGTTTAGCGACCCCATCCGTAGAAAACTAACTCGCTAAAAAGACGATAACAAGTAACTACAGTTGGTGAACCATTGTAAACCAGTGAGCACTAAGTAGCTGTTTCAATACAGTTTAGAACACCTTAATAATGTGTAATCACGATCTTTGTTTAACAGCAAATCATAAATTTATCTATCACGAAAAACAGACCCTTGAATGTATATATGATAAAAATAGTAACTGAATTTTGAGTGGAAAAAATAAGATATTTTAAACACACTAGACACTGAAATACAAATCCATGTATACCTGTAGCAATACGTCACATGTACACACGTGAATAAACAAAGAATGGGGGCGGTCGATGGGTGGTGAATGGTATTAGACAATATTTATCATAATTGAATGTTGAGCAATAAAGAAATTAATATTTGTCTAATCCTTAGAGCTAATCTAACACAAATTACCAAATCTTAATGCAGTTACTGACCTAAGAGGATCGATGTTGTATTGTTCATTGTTGATTGTTAGCTGGTTAAAGCTAATCAGTAAGAACCCTTGTTTGACACTTACCAATAAGGAGTGTCTTTAGTCTTGAAGAAAATGAACCTTGTATGATTAGAAACTGTGTTACTGAGAGTTACAAGTAAAGAGATTGTTACTGGGCTGTTTCGGATCCCATTAGACTTCCTAATGAACTGAGAAAGATGTTCAAACTCATTGATCACTAAATAGTAACCAAAGTCATGCTGTCTAGTTACGAGTACTGATAGCATCCTCTATCTTGATCCTGAGTTTGCGAAATAATTTATTTTATTTTATACTTCAGCGTTTGCCAGAAATATAGACTTATGATACTTCTTGCGATGGAGTCCAATAAAATCTACTGAAAAGTGTATGTGATCTTAAAGGATTAATACGGAAAAGGCAACATTTGGGACGGGCCTCAATGTTCTTTGTACAATATGTGGATATAAGTGCGTGCATTTTGTCCTATTTAAAACTGGTCAGTTAAATGTACACAGATCCTGTTATTAGTATCTCAAATAGTATGAAAAGTGAGTCTTGGATTCCACCGCTGAGCAAATATTTTAAATATACGGGAAGTCTAAGACTATAGGTCATATCAATTAGAACTTTTGTCCAAATTTGGCAGCGAAACATGGCCATTAAGAGTAGAAGACACTCGTAAGCTACTAGTATTTGGCCACAGATGCTCTCATCTGCTGGGATCACCGGGTAAGTAATAGTGAGGTTAGACACAGGGTATTAGGGAATAGTGGTAAATCAGTTGATGAGGTTGTGAATCTTCATCGACTAAGATGGTTGGGCCATGTGTTACATATGCCTGAACACGGATTACCACGACGTGCAATGCTAACCGGTGTTGGAGATGGTTGGAAGAAAGTTAGGGGCGGCCAAACCAAAACGTGGCATCAGTTCTTGAAGTCACTAACGTCTAGTCTGAGCCATATTAGTAGATGCAGACTACTTGGTTGGGGTCCGCGTGACTATCGTAACCAATTGTTGGAGACTGTGGTGACATGGCTCAGAATCGATCACAATGGCGTCGGTGTATACACTCTCTGTCTTCCCTTAAACTATGAAATTAAAATCGCTCCATATCTTTCTTTCTACAAACTAATTCTTTCTTCCCGTACTATATCCTTATTGCAATCTTTCTTTTATATATGACCACCTCTGAATTAACTACTTTTATGAATCCGGTGTCCATCTTGTTGTGTTAATGAGGTTTGGCAACATGGACCGATGCATATATGTGCCTGGTCCTACGTTGTAGCTGACTGACTGACTAAATTTGATCGAATAGTTTCAAAGTATTTGGGCGCCGAGTTAATATAAGACATTAAAGAGGAAGAATGTATTTGTAAAATCTCAGTGAAAAAATTTGAAGTAAATTCAACATTTCGCATGGCAATCTGGTTCAATGCATGCTGTAACATATTTGATTCATATCATACATAAAAATTATATGTTTTCTCAATATTCACCGACCAAAGACAATATATAGTGAATGAATTTTCTTCTCACATCACTTACGTATACACACAATCCGTTATCTTAACACTTTTCGTCTCACACCACATGTCTTTTACATATTAATGTAAATACCTACATTAAAAATTGTTAATGTTGATTGGATGACTTATTCAGTATACAGTAAACCGGAGAACCATGTTCCTATTCGATAATTTTGATGTTTGATTATATTTCCTTGAAAAAGCTTGGACAAGGTTATCAGACAAAACGATGGATTTACGAAACGGCCATCCAGTACTTCCAGGTTTTCCATTGTGGTATAAGTTTAACTGACTCATGATCTCAACCATTGAAATTACTATCATTATTTTCTTTGTACATAACTAATACTAAATTAAAATGTTTACATAAGCTTAGAAAAATACTTAGGATCAATTAAAAACGTGACTAAAACCTAAACATGTACTTCTAAACAATAACATTTCACTTTCGAGAATCGAAACCTTTGAACTGTACCACAGTTGAAAAAAAGTGTTCATTTTCATTTTAAACATTGTAATATATCAGGATTTTGTGGATATTATTGTAATTTTAATAGTGAAACTAGACTACCATGGAAAACCTGGAGGCACTGGACGACCGTTTCGTCCTACTGTGAGACTCCTCAGCAGTGCGCACCCACGATCCAGCCTCGCGAGATTCGGACCCAGGACCTATCAGTCCCGCACGTCAGCGCCTAACCATTAATGCTGTACCTGAAATATTCAGATTTGTTTAAGCAGATACATTGAAACTCAATACATAAGTCTTAATTTTGCCTTATCATCCAAGGTGGATCGATAGAAGGATGGTAAGACGAAAAGTATCCATTTAGGATCAGAGGGCAAAATTGCTGCTGCTTTCTTGGATTAGTAAGGGATGATGTACGGAGAGAACGCAATAAAAACTTGCTACAAAAAGATCATATGGGTTCTGCAGCCACACATTCAGGTTGATAAGACCAACACAAATCCAGTTTCCTTTTCTTGGTCCCTTAAAAAGAAGTATCTTTCTATGATGTGGTTAACCTGGAATAAACAACCACTTCCATATGTCTAACAGTACTCGAGATCTTTTTGTTCACCATCATATCCTTTCGTGTGATGTTGTCTTGGCTCACATTACTACCCAATCTGATCACAAAACTGTGAATATTCTGTGTATCATGGTAACTTGCAATGGAATCCAGAATATTTTTCTTGTCATGAGCTATTAATATTTAACTGAATGTAATTATCACCATTTGATGGTATTTGTTGAAAAACAGTGAATACTTGATGCATGAAATTAAGCAATGAAAATTTGCTTTCTGTCATAACGGGAGGAATATCGTAAAATCTGAAACTTTCGAAATCGGTTTTTGAATTGTTATTAGTAGTATTAGCATTAGTATTCATATTTATGTTCCCTTATCGAACTCAAGACTGGGGATAGAAGAAAGCCTACACATCGGAAGATCAACAAGAGTTAGGATTATCTCGACCTTAACTCAAAGTTCATTTTCCCAGTTCAAGCATATTGTTGGTCAAAGCTTTGAATGGTAGACTATAGACGAAATAATATATGAGGGGTAGAGAAATTAACCAGAATTCAAAATGGTGAATCTACTCTAGATATCAATTAACCTGTCATCATGAAGACATCGTGTTCCATGAGTTAGGTATTTTAATTAAGTAGCTTTCAATATTGTTTTGAACAGTCTCATCAGATACTATTCAGAATGAAAATAAAAGCTCCGAAATTGCACCATCATAGAACAAAATGCCGATAAAAAGCTAAAAATCCTCATCATTGTTTCAATCATTAAGTATTAGTGTCCCTATTGTACGTTTTCAACTAAGGATTCAAAGTTTCCGACATCGTGGAGTTATGAACATCAAGCCTTGTAAGTCGTAGGAGCCCCTACATGCAACACAGGCGAGGATTTAGATTGTTCATTTCTACTTTTTGCTACTTTGAAAATTTAATCACTAACTTCTTCATCTAAACATATTCACCAGCACTAATAATTACCGTATGCTAATCGAAACTGGTGATTACAAAAAGGAAGATAGGGTTACCGGTGATCTTAATAATAACTTAATTTCTGATACAAATCTAAAGTGAATTACATGAGTACACAACAACAAAACTTTCCTTAGATTACACTAATCAACGGCACATTTACAATAACCGGTATCATTTTTGTAAAGTCGTTAGACTAAAAAAATGTTCAATGTCCAAGTAGTTTGATTTGATTTTAGGTGAATTAAACGGAGATAATAGAAATTTCCGACCCAAGATCATGTGCTAGTTAATATTCGTTAGTATAACGTATTT